>OZ038397.1:9256218-9856218 GCA_964036045.1 Eutreptiella sp. 'Long Island Sound 2002' | reverse complement strand
TGTCTGCCCTGTACCTGAGCCGCCTACGGCTCCAGGGCCATAGCTACCGGATCCGAGATGACCCCGACCGGTGGGCCCACTTCCAGAGGTACCCGGGGCTGCTACCACAACATGCCCCGCCAGCCCGCGGCGACTATGTCCAGCCCCGCCACCTCTGGGAGGTGCAGTCGGGGAAGGCCCGCGGCCCCGACCTCCGCCTACCCGAAGCGGACGTCTGCATCGATATCTCTTGGTACCGACACCTGACGGGGGCGGACCAGAAGGCCCTGTGCACCGTGGTGCGCAGCCCCCCGGTCAGCCGCACGGTGGGCAGGCGGGGGCGGGTTACCCTGCTCCTAAAAAACCCGGACCAGCCGGTCCAAGAGGCGAACCTCCGGGGGATAACCATCTCCTCCCACGTCTCCAAACTCGAGCCCACGGCCTTCTATGCCGTGGCGACAGCCGTCTACGAGCGGGCCCTGGGGGGCCCCTGCCTGGTGGGGGGCATGCGGGGGATATCCCTCCAGGAGGTCGTCCGCACGGTGCACATGAAGCTGGACCTGGCCAGGCTTCAAAACCGGATAGTGGACGTCCTGATCACGGATCTCGCAAAATTCTTCGACGTGATCGCGCAGGACATTCACCCTATAGTGGGAGCCCGGGTGGGCCTGGGAGAGGCCGACCACCTCGCCACCCATACCGAGGGTTTCTCCTACACCCTGCCCTTGGGCCCCTGGCAGTCCCACACCCTGACGCAACTCCTGGGTACGCCCCAGGGTACCGTCCAGGGGGTCCATGCGGGGGCGACGGCGGCGCTCCCCTTCTTGCGATACATGGACATCGCATACCGGTCCTCAGCGGTAGAGCCCTTCCGCTTCCCGGGACTCATGTGGGTGGACGACACGATCGTCCTCTTGGAGCGGGGCGATTCCCACCCCATACAGGGGGTCCTATTGGATCAGCGGGTATACTACCAGGGAATCCTGCGGGTGGACGTCCCTGACCGCAAGATCCAGCACGGCTCCACGTCAGACCCACGGCCCCTACGGTCGCCTACGCCAGCAGCCGTGGCCCGCCACCTAGGCCGCGCGTGGGTGACGAGTACCCCGGACCAGCGGCGGGAGGCACTGGCAGGGGCCCCGGAGATACAGCCCTCCAGGGTCCTCCGATATATGGGAACCGACATTTACCTCCAGGGGGCGCCTACGGCCCCCCGCAACCTGCCGGAGGTCAGGGCGGAGCTCTGGACGCAGCTCCGCCCCCAGCGGCTCTCTCCGGACGCGGCCATGATGGTGCTCATGGCCAAGCTCCCGAGCAAGCTGCTCCCCCTGGCCAGCGTGTACCGCCCAACGGCCAAGGTACACGCGGCAAACGATGCTCTCATGGTGCGAGCATACAAGCACGTGACGGGCATCTCCCGCCACGCTCATACCGACGCGCTCTGGGGACCCTGGGAGCATGGGTGCCAGGGTCTCACCCGGTCAGAGCACTCGTGGCAGGCGGCGGTGGTTCGAGAGTGGGTTCGGCAGGGGGCCTGGGCCAAGCAGGAGTTCCGGGACTCCCAGGCCTACTACCTGCAAACGCACCAGGCGCTCAGAGGGGGTTGCCCGGCGGTGCTTACCCCGGGGCAGTACACGTATCACCCCAAGTGCCCCCACCTCATAGCCACGCTGCAGCGGGTCGTGGATGAGGTGGCCATGCCTATGTGGATGCCGGGCCAGTGCTCGGGGACCACCCCCATCCTGGTCCGAGGTCCCGGTGGGCCGCGATCGGCGGCGGCGGCGGCCCCTGCCCCCCGGGTGGAGGTGTTCGCGACTCTGTATGGCGCCGTCGCGCAGGTGGTCGTCCCCCCGACGGTGTACGAAACGGTACAGGCCCTGGGCTACCATCACCTCGGCGACCTCTACACAGAGGATCACCAGGTGCTGCCGGAGCGAGCCCTGAAGAGGCGAGCGCCAGCCCGCAAGGGGATCCCGGGGCTACGGGCGTGGCTAACCCGCCACGCTGCGGTACTGGTCCCGCTCCTGAGGGAACCCACGCCGCGATGGCAGGCGGCGCCCAAGGACTGGATCCCGAGGGCCGTGCCCACCTATCAGGCGGAAGTCATCGTGGGGGGCCGGGCGGCCAAAACCACCCGAATGGAGACGATATACCATAGGGAACAGCCCCTCCGGATGACCGCGGCCCTGCAGGACACCATGGAGACCGCGGGCTGGGCGTCAGAACCCCGGGTGTGCCAGCAGCCCCCGGGCACCCTGCCCAGCGACACCAGGCTCCACCGCCTCCTGGTGGCCCTCCTGGATATCCAAGTGCAGGTGGATGCGCCGCTACACGCCCAGCTGTGGGGCGACCACCGGCAGGAGTCCTTGGCCCAACTCCAGCGCACTGGGGTCAGGGCGCCCACCGTCGTGTGGACGACAGCCCCCCCGACTGCCGCCTACTGGAACTGGGCCAGCGCATCGCAGGCCCCTCTCGTGACGATCACCTCGACGCTGCCGCCGTTTCCGTGGATCGCCATAGCCCCGGCGGCGGTGGCGCGTTTCCAATATCCAGCGGAGTGCATGGCGCACAAATGCCCGGGGCACCCGCACAAGGGACCCCTCTATTACTCCCTCGATACGGTGGGGACAGTGCCAGCGGAGCTACACCAGGCCCTGCGCACCCACCTCAGGGAGCACCATGGGGACATGGCCCTCCTGGCGCCCCACGGCCGGGCGACCGACCCCCCGCGAGTGTTGGCCCCTGAGACTCGCCCGGGCGTCTGGTTCCATGACCTGCCTGCGCTGGCGACCCTCCGAGGCAGTGTCATGGCGGTGGATGCAGGGGCCACGCAGGCGGGTATGGCCATGGCCGGGGTCGTCCAGAGCAGGCCTGGGGAGTACCAGGCCCAGGTGGCCTCAGGAGTGGGCACCTCCCAGGAGGGGGAGGCGATGGCCCTCCTCTCGTATGCCCGCCGGCTGGCGACACAGCGGGGGGTTTACTGGCTGGTGCCGGACTCGGAGGCAGCAGTGGGGGCCCTCCGCACGTACCAGGAAGGAGGGCACTGCGGAGATGGCATCCACCACCTCTACGCCACTGTCCTGGGGGGGCAGCGCCTCTCCCCGAGGTCTGCCATCAATGTGGTGACCACACCGTCGCACTGGATCACGGACCTCAACGTCCGTGTGGACGCAGCGACGCGAGAGCCGCCAGAGGTAGACCTCACGTGGCTCCTCAGGCGCCCCTACTCATTTATCCCCCCAGTGCCCTTCCGCGACCAGTGCCAGCTCTCCCCGACGGCGCTGAGTGACTGGTTGCGGGACCGGGCCTCCATACCGGCGCAAGCCATCTACGAGGCCCGCTGGGGGGTAAATTTCATGCCAGGGGGGGGCCTCCCCCTGGACTGGTTCGACCACGACCAGCAGCGCCACATCACGGCGCATCGCATGGACAACGTCCCGACCATGACCGTCCTGGCCCACCGCTCCTCCCACCGGGGCACGGTGCTGGATACAACGTGCCTCCTGTGCGGGACACAGCCCGAGACGGCGCCCCACCTGTGGGCCTGCTCGGCTCAAACGCACGAGTGGGGGCCAGCCCGCCGGCGCCTCGCAGCGTGGCTTGACCAGAAGCTGGGGCCACGGGCGGCCCCAGTGCGTCACCAGCTGTGGGAACCGACTGTGCTGGAGCAGTGGGCGGCAGCCCTGCGGACCCCCTCCATGCAGCTGGCCCACCTGGATAGTACGGGGCCCCACTCGCTGGGCACGGTGTTCCTCCGCCACGTCGTGGAGGAGTCCATACGGATCTGGTACGCCCACGCCAAGGCGCGTGCCACACTGCTGAAGGCCCGCCTGGGCCCAGGCAGCACGATGGCGTGGGCATTGCAGGAGCTGTGCTTGCACCAGCAAGCAGAAAGGGAAGGGGTGCAGCGGGAGCTCCTGGAATAAGCGCGGTCGCCGGAGGCGAACTCACCAGGTCTCCCCGACTCCCCCTTCCCCTGCCGAGGCCAACACACTTACGCACGGCGCGCACACAACACACACAGCCCAGCCCGTTTACCTTTACCCGTGGGTAGACATCCCGGCCTTTGGTAACAGCGCCTTCGGCACAACACAACACAACACAGCACAGCACAGCACAACACAGCACAACACAACACAACACAACACAACAGGAAACCAGCACAGCACAGCACAGCACAACACAGCACAGCACAGCACAACACAGCACAACACAACACAGCACAACACAACACAACACAACACAACACAACACAACACAACACAACACAACACAAAACAACACAACACAACACAACACAACACAACCCCACACAACACATCACAACACAATGCAACGCAACACAACGCAACACAACACAACACAACACAATGCAACACAACACAACGCAACACTACAGAACACAACACAGCATAACACGACACGGCACACCGGCACACAACACCACATCACACCTACACCACAACACACCACACCACACCTACACCACACCACACGACACGACACAGCACGACACGACATCAAACCACACCACGGGACAAAACACGACACAACACAACACGCCAAGACACGACACCAAAAGACAGAGAGAGAGTGCTTATCTAGGAGCATAGGCCTTGGGCTTGAGGGCACTGGTTCCCACCGTTGCTCCCCTGAAGGTCGCATGGCAGGCCCCAATTGCTTCCGTGGCAGCTGCCGGTTAGACCTCATACTGTACACCATGGTGTAGTGCTGCAGGGGCGAGCCCTGCTGCATGGGAAAGGGGGGGTGCCCATTCACTCGTGCCAGCCAAGGTATAGCCTGGCAGTCCCTGATGAGACCATGAGAGCTCGGTCGCATCCCCAAAAAAGGATGAAAAGTGGGGGCCGGTGTGTTGCCGTGCAGTACATGGTCCAGCGGCACCATTGGCACTTCATAATCCTCATTGTTGCAGGCAATGTCTTGTGGGTTAACTGCAGAGTGGGTGGGGTCCACGCTAGGAGGTCCACCGCTGAGCGGCACTTCCTAGCTCTCTGAGTCTGTTGGACATGGTGGCCGCAGCGGCATAGCATGCGGGTCAGTGGCAGAGACCAGCAGGACATCCAGGCGCATGGGTTGAAAGTCATCGTCGGTGGCGTGTCCCGAGGTAGCCGCCGGCGACCACGTTGGGTCGATGGTTGCCAAGACACGACACCACACCACACAACACCGCAACACAGGTGCCCTTCCCAAATCCAGAGTTTGCCCCCAAGACTTAACGGTGGCGGTGTATGTTCAACATGATCAGCGCAACGTCACATTTGGGTCAAGGTGCACAGTCCCCAGGCGGGGCTGGGGACCGTTGTTTGGCACCTCATTACCGCAGGGATGCAGTGAACCATGGCTGAGAACTTTGCCCCTCGTGCGATTCCAACAGCCGGGATCAAAGATTGACAGCGGCCCGCACAAGCATGCTGGCTATACAATGCTACCCCTGTAGTACTGTATTGCTACACCTCCACCAGGGTCTATACCCCCACAGTGTGGCACAGATTAGACAGTGCAACCTTTGTGACAGCCCATGGGAACTGCAGCGGCAGTCCAAGTTTGAGAGACCACTGGGATGTAAACGCAGAGGAATGTGCCATGCACGTCCCTACCGCGCCTGTGCAATGCATACCCCCCCTTTGTCCAGCAGACGCCTTGATCCCAAAATGTACTCTTGACAATAACACTGCACCACTCGCCACTTACATCTCGTTGGCAAGAATCTGCAATTCTGGTGCCACGAGTCTATGCTTTTTTCCCGTAAGTCGCTCGCACTGTTCAAAGAACACGCGTCGACTGGCCCACAATTACATGTGGCGGCAAATTTTACAATTTGAAAGAATTTTCTCGCCATGAAAATATTCTTCGGGTTGGTGTCCTTTTGTGCTGCCGCACTTGTAGTGTTATTCACCGAAAGCCTCAAAGACTCAGCAAGTACTTCTCCTTTCTGTTTTGCGAACATGTGTGTCCCAATGCTTTGTTATCCTCCTCTACACCAATCCTTGCTCCCTACTCTGTACCTCGCAGCCTGCCCCTTGCACAGCTCCTCACTGCACTTGGGCTCAAACCCCTCTCCCCTTACATCTACCTTCCCCCCCTAGAAATCTCAATAGCAAGCAACACTGGTCCAGATGGCCTCAAAAATGGCTCAGACAACTCGCTTTGGCATCCCAAGCGGTCTAAGATCATTTTTGGAAAAGCCCATTCTTTCTCACCGTTGGTGGACCGGTGGGCCCATTTTGGCCCCAACCAGTGTGGACCCAAGCGCACGGCTCGCATCTTCCGGCGCCAACGGCCTTTGGCTCCAAAGCACTGTGCTGTGATAGGCAGCAACAAGTCTGACATGCAATGCTGCAGCCCCGGTTTCCCTGTGTTCCCCTGCATAATGGCATGCCCAGGGTCGTCGTGCTAAGACATGGCCGTGCTTGAACAAGTTTGGTGCAGGGCAAGGGGGATGACTTGCACTGTGTGCCCGCCGTGCGCGCACCGCGTAACGTGTTGGAACAAACTATGGGGAAAAGGTCATTCCTTGGTTCCTTGGTTACTTGATGCTCACGTACTGCCCACACTCGGAGGCGGAGATGACGGTGGCAGGCACCATTTGATCGGGTGTAAGTGACAGTGATGCCCGCCGGAAGCCATGAAAATCACATGGGTGAAACTGTAAGGGGACACAGTGCAGTATGTGCAATGGTAATACCTTTCACAGCTTGGAAACACATGCACTTGACTGTCCAATAGGTGGGTAGGTCTACGAAATCACCCCAATACACGCACCGCGCGTGCACCGCACGCGCACCGCGTATATTACTCCCTCTAAGAAGAGAGCCAGACTGAGGGGCCCCTGGGTGGTTGACCGGGACGTTGGCGACATGCCTGGTTCCAGGAGGTATGATTGGGTGGCCCATGTAGAAGCGGAACCCGGCCTGTCGGGTGAAGGGACTATCACTGAATCGCCAGTCTGCCGTGGTATCCAGGCACAAAACCAGCTTCCGCTCATTGACAACATGGCCACAGTAGGAGTCATCACGGGTGCACTGAGGGGCATCCGTTCCAAGCTTGGACTTGAACCACACCCGGTCCGCATCGACAAAGGAGACCAAGGCAACGGGCGCCTCACACGTCTGCGCAGCCAATTGCGTCAAGTTATCGAAGTGGACCTCAGGGGGTGTGTCCAATACCTCCGTTTGACGAAGCAATTTGAGGCGACCGGCCTCATCATTTGGCTTCAAAGGAGGGGTCATGAGTCGTTCCCACGGAGTCCCAGGCCTGGCGGGGATTTCTAAGACAGAAAGATGGGAATACAGTGATAGCAATGAGGCAGATATGCACAGATGAAGCAGCCTTTAAAAGTCACACAATTCTTTTCTTTTTGGTCCAGACCAAGGTGAGCTGGCGTACCCTGTTCATCATATGGTACACGAGACAACGTCTCGGAGTCAAGGTTCAGAGCTGTCCGGTGCTACGATGATCCCACACTTTAAAAGTCACACAATTCTTTGTTCTCATGGATGCGTGGATGGTTGACATGAGGTCAACCCGGAGTGGTGTTCCCCACAGGTGCCTCCAGGTTTGCCCCCCCCCCCCCCCCCCGTATGGTGGCGTGTGGACTGTCACTGGAGACTTTGTCAGCGCAACAGGCAGCACAGGCCACAAGAAAGAGAGAAAGCGGCCCAAAGACAACCCTCGGCGCCTTTTGTAAACAGGTCTGGTGGAAGAAGTACAAGCAGTAGTCCGGTTTGGGGGAGCATCAGACGCGGTGCGCGCGTGGTGCACACGCGGTGCATGCACTGGGATTGTTGCATGGACCGTTTCAGCTAATTTAGAGGCTACGTGCTGTTGGCGCCTATGCGTTTGCCGAAAACTGGACCGGACACTGCAGAAGGAATTTGGGCAGGGTAGCCACATGCCTTGAGGGCTGTTTTATATCATATGTGAGTCCTCTAGACCCTTGAGGGCTGTTTTGCATGTACCGGGGGGGGGGGGGGGGGGCGGGGAGATTCTGTACGTGGTTTTTTCCGCAGGGGAAAATTCCGCACGGGGAATATTCCGCACCTGTCCCAAAAAAATAAAGGGGAAAATTCCGCACCTCTCAAATCTTGAGTGCATTGCAAACAAAGGGGATCCTGGTATTGCGATCCCCAAAAGACACACAATACAACAAAGCAACCAGCAATGATGGCACAGGCAGGTGCAGATGCAGATGTATGTGCAGGTTCAGATGCAGGTTCAGATGCAGGTGCAGATGCAGATGCAGGTGCAGATGCAGGTGCAGATGCAGATGCAGGTGCAGATGCGGATGCAGCTGAGGCACGTGCTCTCAAAGAGGCTGAAACGGCAGGTTGCCTTGCCCTCTTGCGCTTCGCCGCGGGCTTCCATTTGTTTTTTTCCCGCTCCTCCTCCAAAAGAAAACCTGCTGAGCTAACAACGACCAGATTGACAACGAACGGCAGCAGGTGGCTTATCTTTTCGTTCAGGCACCACGGATGGGCGTCCATTGACAATCCTTGGCATTTTGGCACACAACAAGTGGCGGGAAATATTGCAGAGCATACCCACAAGCTTGCGCCTTGCTGCTGATGAGACACCAGCACACATTAGCCCCCTTATTCAGCATGACAACGCCAAGAAAAAAACCCAAACGGGTCCTACGGTGGCTTACACAGGCAAAATTCTGCATGGGGAAAATTCCGCACCTCCCATCGAAAAATAAGGGGAAAATTCCGCACCGAGTTGAAATACGGAATTTTCCCCGCGGAAAATTCCCTCCGCGGAATCCCCCCCCTCCCCCGGTATGCTGCGCCCTGACCCGCCGTCCAGCCCTGACCCTGTTCCAGACCCTGCCACGGCCCCGTGCAGGCATAACAATCAGGCAAATCCGTCATTACAACCATACTAGGATCCCCGCCCGTTGTATCATATGCGTGTCCTGTACGCCCTTGAGGGGTGTTGTGTATTATATGCGTGTCCTCAAGGCCCCTGAGGGTTGTTTTGTATTATTTGCGTGTCCTCTAGGCCATTGATGGCTGTTTTGTATTATTTGCGTGTCCTCTGGGCCCTTGAGGGCTGTTTTGTATCATATGTGTGTCCTCTAGGCCCTTGAGGGCTGTTGTACATTATGTGTGTGTCCTCTAGGCCCTTGAGGGCTATTGTGTATCATATGCGTGTCCTCAAGGCCCTTGATGGCTGTTTTGTATCATATGTGTGTCCTCTAGGCCCTTGAGGGTTGTTTTGTATTATATGTGTGTCCTCTAGGCCCTTGAGGGCTGTTGTGTATTATATGTGTGTCCTCTAGGCCCTTGAGGGCTGTTGTGTATCATATGCGTGTCCTCAAGGCCATTGATGGCTGTTTTGTATCATATGCGTGTCCTCAAGGCCCTTGAGGGCTGTTTTGTATTATTTGCGTGTCCTCTGGGCCCTTGAGGGCTGTTGTGTATCATATGTGTGTCCTCTAGGCCCTTGATGGCTGTTTTGTATCATATGTGTGTCCTCTAGGCCCTTGAGGGCTGTTGTGTATCATATGTGTGTCCTCTAGGCCCCTGAGGGCTGTTGTGTATCATATGCGTGTCCTCTAGGCCATTGATGGCTGTTTTGTATCATATGCGTGTCCTCTAGGCCCTTGAGGGCTGTTTTGTATCATATGTATGTCCTCTAGGCCCTTGAGGGCTGTTGTGTATCATATGCGTGTCCTCTAGGCCATTGATGGCTGTTTTGTATCATATGCGTGTCCTCTAGGCCCTTGAGGGCTGTTGTGTATCATATGCGTGTCCCCTAGGCCCTTGAGGGCTGTTGTGTATTATATGTGTGTCCTCTAGGCCCTTGAGGGCTGTTGTGTATTATATGTGTGTCCTCTAGGCCCTTGAGGGCTGTTGTGTATCATATGCATGTCCTCAAGGCCTTTGAGGGCTGTTGTGTATTATATGTGTGTCCTCTAGGCCCTTGAGGGCTGTTGTGTATCATATGTGTGTCCTCTAGGCCCTTGAGGGCTGTTGTGTATTATATGTGTGTCCTCTAGGCCCTTGAGGGCTGTTGTGTATTATATGTGTGTCCTCTAGGCCCTTGAGGGCTGTTTTGTATCATATGTGTGTCCTCTAGGCCCTTGAGGGCTGTTGTGTATCATATGTGTGTCCTCTAGGCCCTTGAGGGCTGTTGTGTATCATATGTGTGTCCTCAAGGCCTTTGAGGGCCGTTTTGTATTATTTGCGTGTCCTCTAGGCCCTTGAGGGCTTTTGTGTATCATATGTGTGTCCTCTAGGCCCTTGAGGGCTGTTGTGTATCATATGTGTGTCCTCAAGGCCTTTGAGGGCCGTTTTGTATTATTTGCGTGTCCTCTAGGCCCTTGAGGGCTTTTGTGTATCATATGTGTGTCCTCTAGGCCCTTGAGGGCTGTTGTGTATCATATGCGTGTCCTCTAGGCCCTTGAGGGCTGTTGTGTATTATATGTGTGTCCTCTAGGCCCTTGAGGGCTGTTGTGTATTATATGTGTGTCCTCTAGGCCCTTGAGGGCTATTGTGTATCATATGCGCGTCCTCAAGGCCCTTGATGGCTGTTGTGTATCATATGTGTGTCCTCTAGGCCCTTGAGGGCTGTTGTGTATTATATGTGTGTCCTCTAGGCCCTTGAGGGCTATTGTGTATCATATGCGTGTCCTCTAGGCCCTTGAGGGCTGTTGTGTATCATATGTGTGTCCTCTAGGCCCTTGAGGGCTTTTGTGTATCATATGTGTGTCCTCTAGGCCCTTGAGGGCTGTTTTGTATCATATGCGTGTCCTCTAGGCCCTTGAGGGCTGTTGTGTATCATATGTGTGTCCTCTAGGCCCTTGAGGGCTGTTGTGTATCATATGCGCGTCCTCTAGGCCCTTGAGGGCTGTTGTGTATTATATGTGTGTCCTCTAGGCCCTTGAGGGCTGTTGTGTATTATATGTGTGTCCTCTAGGCCCTTGAGGGCTATTGTGTATCATATGCGCGTCCTCAAGGCCCTTGATGGCTGTTGTGTATCATATGTGTGTCCTCTAGGCCCTTGAGGGCTGTTGTGTATTATATGTGTGTCCTCTAGGCCCTTGAGGGCTATTGTGTATCATATGCGCGTCCTCAAGGCCCTTGATGGCTGTTGTGTATCATATGTGTGTCCTCTAGGCCCTTGAGGGTTGTTTTGTATTATATGTGTGTCCTCTAGGCCCTTGAGGGCTGTTGTGTATCATATGTGTGTCCTCAAGGCCTTTGAGGGCCGTTTTGTATTATTTGCGTGTCCTCTAGGCCCTTGAGGGCTTTTGTGTATCATATGTGTGTCCTCTAGGCCCTTGAGGGCTGTTGTGTATCATATGTGTGTCCTCTAGGCCCTTGAGGGCTGTTGTGTATCATATGTGTGTCCTCTAGGCCCTTGAGGGCTGTTGTGTATCATATGTGTGTCCTCTAGGCCCTTGAGGGCTGTTGTGTATCATATGTGTGTCCTCTAGGCCCTTGAGGGCTGTTGTGTATTATATGTGTGTCCTCTAGGCCCTTGAGGGCTGTTTTGTATCATATATGTGTCCTCTAGGCCATTGATGGCTGTTTTGTATTATTTGCGTGTCCTCTAGGCCCTTGAGGGCTGTTTTGTATCATATGTGTGTCCTCTAGGCCCTTCAGGGCTGTTGTGTATTATATGTGTGTCCTCTAGGCCCCTGGAGGGCTGTTGTGTATTATATGTGTGTCCTCTAGGCCCTTGAGGGCTGTTGTGTATCATATGCGTGTCCTCAAGGCCTTTGAGGGCTATTTTGTATTATTTGCGTGTGCTCTGGGCCCTTGAGGGCTGTTGTGTATCATATGTGTGTCCTCTAGGCCCTTGAGGGCTGTTTTGTATCATATGCGTGTCCTCTAGGCCCCTGAGGGCTGTTGTGCATCATATGTGTGTCCTCTAGGCCCCTGAGGGCTGTTGTGTATCATATGTGTGTCCTCCAGGCCATTGATGGCTGTTTTGTATTATTTGCGTGTCCTCTAGGCCCTTGAGGGCTGTTGTGTATCATATATGTGTCCTCTAGGCCCTTCAGGGCTGTTGTGTATCATATGCGTGTCCTCAAGGCCTTTGAGGGCCGTTTTGTATTATTTGCGTGTCCTCTAGGCCCTTGAGGGCTGTTGTGTATCATATGTGTGTCCTCTAGGCCCTTGAGGGCTGTTGTGTATTATATGTGTGTCCTCTAGGCCCTTGAGGGCTGTTGTGTATCATATGCGTGTCCTCTAGGCCCTTGAGGGCTGTTTTGTATTATATGTGTGTCCTCTAGGCCCTTGAGGGCTGTTGTGTATCATATGCGTGTCCTCTAGGCCCTTGAGGGCTGTTTTGTATCATATGCGTGTCCTCAAGGCCTTTGAGGGCTGTTGTGTATCATATGTGTGTCCTCTAGGCCCTTGAGGGCTCTTGTGTATTATATGCGTGTCCTCTAGGCCCTTGAGGGCTGTTGTGTATTGTATGCGTGTCCTCTAGGCCCTTGAGGGCTGTTGTGTATTGTATGTGTGTCCTCTAGGCCCTTGAGGGCTGTTTTGTATCATATGTGTGTCCTCTAGGCCCTTGAGGGCTGTTTTGTATCATATGTGTGTCCTCTAGGCCCTTGAGGGCTGTTGTGTATCATATGTGTGTCCTCTAGGCCCTTGAGGGCTGTTGTGTATTATATGTGTGTCCTCTAGGCCCTTGAGGGCTGTTGTGTATCATATGCGTGTCCTCTAGGCCCTTGAGGGCTGTTTTGTATCATATGCGTGTCCTCAAGGCCTTTGAGGGCTGTTGTGTATCATATGTGTGTCCTCTAGGCCCTTGAGGGCTGTTTTGTATCATATGTGTGTCCTCAAGGCCTTTGAGGGCTGTTGTGTATCATATGTGTGTCCTCTAGGCCCTTGAGGGCTGTTGTGTATCATATGCGTGTCCTCAAGGCCCTTGATGGCTGTTTTGTATCATATGCGTGTCCTCTAGGCCCTTGAGGGCTGTTTTGTATCATATGTGTGTCCTCTAGGCCCTTGAGGGCTGTTTTGTATCATATGTGTGTCCTCTAGGCCCTTGAGGGCTGTTGTGTATCATATGTGTGTCCTCTAGGCCCTTGAGGGCTGTTTTGTATCATATGCGTGTCCTCAAGGCCTTTGAGGGCTGTTTTGTATCATATGTGTGTCCTCTAGGCCCTTGAGGGCTGTTTTGTATTATATGTGTGTCCTCTAGGCCCTTGATGGCTGTTTTGTATCATATGTGTGTCCTCTAGGCCCTGGAGGGCTGTTGTGTATTGTATGTGTGTCCCCTAGGCCTTTGAGGGCTGTTGTGTATCATATGTGTGTCCTCTAGGCCCTTGAGGGCTGTTTTGTATCATATGTGTGTCCTCTAGGCCCTTGAGGGCTGTTTTGTATCATATGTGTGTCCTCTAGGCCCTTGAGGGCTGTTTTGTATTATATGTGTGTCCTCTAGGCCCTTGAGGGCTGTTTTGTATCATATGTGTGTCCTCTAGGCCCTTGAGGGCTGTTGTGTATCATATGTGTGTCCTCTAGGCCCTTGAGGGCTGTTGTGTATTGTATGTGTGTCCCCTAGGCCTTTGAGGGCTGTTTTGTATCATATGTGTGTCCTCTAGGCCCTTGAGGGCTGTTGTGTATCATATGTGTGTCCTCTAGGCCCTTGAGGGCTGTTGTGTATTGTATGTGTGTCCTCTAGGCCTTTGAGGGCTGTTTTGTATTATATGTGTGTCCTCTAGGCCCTTGAGGGCTGTTTTGTATCATATGTGTGTCCTCTAGGCCCTTGAGGGCTGTTTTGTATCATATGTGTGTCCTCTAGGCCCTTGAGGGCTGTTTTGTATTATATGTGTGTCCTCTAGGCCCTTGAGGGCTGTTTTGTATCATATGTGTGTCCTCTAGGCCTTTGAGGGCTGTTTTGTATCATATGCGTGTCCTCAAGGCCTTTGAGGGCTGTTGTGTATCATATGTGTGTCCTCTAGGCCCTTGAGGGCTGTTTTGTATCATATGTGTGTCCTCTAGGCCCTTGAGGGCTGTTGTGTATCATATGTGTGTCCTCTAGGCCCTGGAGGGCTGTTGTGTATCATATGTGTGTCCTCAAGGCCTTTGAGGGCTGTTGTGTATCATATGTGTGTCCTCTAGGCCCTTGAGGGCTGTTTTGTATCATATGTGTGTCCTCTAGGCCCTTGAGGGCTGTTGTGTATCATATGTGTGTCCTCTAGGCCCTTGAGGGCTGTTTTGTATCATATGTGTGTCCTCTAGGCCCTTGAGGGCTGTTGTGTATCATATGCGTGTCCTCAAGGCCTTTGAGGGCTGTTTTGTATCATATGTGTGTCCTCTAGGCCCTTGAGGGCTGTTTTGTATCATATGTGTGTCCTCTAGGGCCTTGAGGGCTGTTTTGTATTATTTGCGTGTCCTCTAGGCCCTTGAGGGCTGTTGTGTATCATATGTGTGTCCTCTAGGCCCTTGAGGGCTGTTTTGTATCATATGTGTGTCCTCAAGGCCTTTGAGGGCTGTTTTGTATCATATGTGTGTCCTCAAGGCCTTTGAGGGCTGTTTTGTATTATTTGCGTGTCCTCTAGGCCCTTGAGGGCTGTTGTGTATTATATGTGTGTCCTCTAGGCCCTTGAGGGCTGTTGTGTATCATATGCGTGTCCTCTAGGCCCTTGAGGGCTGTTGTGTATTATATGTGTGTCCTCTAGGCCCTTGAGGGCTGTTGTGTATCATATGTGTGTCCTCTAGGCCCTTGAGGGCTGTTGTGTATCATATGCGTGTCCTCTAGGCCCTTGAGGGCTGTTTTGTATCATATGCGTGTCCTCAAGGCCTTTGAGGGCTGTTTTGTATCATATGCGTGTCCTCAAGGCCTTTGAGGGCTGTTTTGTATCATATGTGTGTCCTCAAGGCCTTTGAGGGCTGTTTTGTATCATATGCGTGTCCTCAAGGCCTTTGAGGGCTGTTTTGTATTATTTGCGTGTCCTCTAGGCCCTTGAGGGCTGTTGTGTATCATATGTGTGTCCTCTAGGCCCTTGAGGGCTGTTTTGTATCATATGCGTGTCCTCAAGGCCTTTGAGGGCTGTTGTGTATTATATGTGTGTCCTCTAGGCCCTTGAGGGCTGTTGTGTATCATATGCGTGTCCTCAAGGCCCTTGATGGCTGTTTTGTATTATATGTGTGTCCTCTAGGCCCTTGAGGGCTGTTGTGTATCATATGTGTGTCCTCTAGGCCCTTGAGGGCTGTTTTGTATTATATGTGTGTCCTCTAGGCCCTTGAGGGCTGTTGTGTATCATATGCGTGTCCTCTAGGCCCTTGAGGGCTGTTTTGTATCATATGCGTGTCCTCAAGGCCTTTGAGGGCTGTTGTGTATCATATGCGTGTCCTCTAGGCCCTTGAGGGCTGTTGTGTATCATATGCGTGTCCTCTAGGCCTTTGAGGGCTGTTTTGTATTATTTGCGTGTCCTCTAGGCCCTTGAGGGCTGTTTTGTATCATATGCGTGTCCTCAAGGCCTTTGAGGGCTGTTTTGTATCATATGTGTGTCCTCTGGGCCCTTGAGGGCTTTTGTGTATTATATGTGTGTCCTCTAGGCCCTTGAGGGCTGTTTTGTATTATTTGCGTGTCCTCTAGGCCCTTGAGGGCTGTTGTGTATTATATGTGTGTCCTCTAGGCCCTTGAGGGCTGTTGTGTATCATATGCGTGTCCTCAAGGCCTTTGAGGGCTGTTTTGTATTATTTGCGTGTCCTCTAGGCCCTTGAGGGCTGTTTTGTATTATATGTGTGTCCTCTAGGCCTTTGAGGGCTGTTGTGTATTATATGTGTGTCCTCTAGGCCTTTGAGGGCTGTTGTGTATCATATGTGTGTCCTCTAGGCCCTTGAGGGCTGTTTTGTATTATATGTGTGTCCTCTAGGCCCTTGAGGGCTGTTTTGTATCATATGTGTGTCCTCTAGGCCCTTGAGGGCTGTTTTGTATCATATGCGTGTCCTCTAGGCCCTTGAGGGCTGTTGTGTATCATATGCGTGTCCTCTAGGCCCTTGAGGGCTGTTTTGTATCATATGTGTGTCCTCTAGGCCCTTGAGGGGTGTTTTGTATCATATGCGTGTCCTCTAGGCCCTTGATGGCTGTTTTGTATCATATGTGTGTCCTCTAGGCCCTTGAGGGGTGTTTTGTATCATATGCGTGTCCTCTAGGCCCTTGAGGGCTGTTGTGTATCATATGCGTGTCCTCTAGGCCCTTGAGGGCTGTTTTGTATCATATGCGTGTCCTCAAGGCCTTTGAGGGCTGTTTTGTATCATATGCGTGTCCTCTAGGCCCTTGAGGGCTGTTGTGTATCATATGCGTGTCCTCTAGGCCCTTGAGGGCTGTTGTGTATCATATGCGTGTCCTCTAGGCCCTTGAGGGCTGTTTTGTATCATATGCGTGTCCTCAAGGCCTTTGAGGGCTGTTGTGTATCATATGCGTGTCCTCTAGGCCCTTGAGGGCTGTTTTGTATCATATGCGTGTCCTCTAGGCCCTTGAGGGCTGTTGTGTATCATATGCGTGTCCTCAAGGCCTTTGAGGGCTGTTGTGTATCATATGCGTGTCCTCTAGGCCCTTGAGGGCTGTTTTGTATCATATGCGTGTCCTCAAGGCCTTTGAGGGCTGTTGTGTATCATATGCGTGTCCTCAAGGCCTTTGAGGGCTGTTGTGTATCATATGCGTGTCCTCTAGGCCCTTGAGGGCTGTTGTGTATCATATGCGTGTCCTCAAGGCCTTTGAGGGCTGTTGTGTATCATATGCGTGTCCTCAAGGCCTTTGAGGGCTGTTTTGTATTATTTGCGTGTCCTCTAGGCCCTTGAGGGCTGTTGTGTATTATATGTGTGTCCTCTAGGCCCTTGAGGGCTGTTGTGTATCATATGCGTGTCCTCAAGGCCTTTGAGGGCTGTTGTGTATCATATGTGTGTCCTCAAGGCCTTTGAGGGCTGTTGTGTATCATATGCGTGTCCTCTAGGCCCTTGAGGGCTGTTTTGTATTATTTGCGTGTCCTCTAGGCCCTTGAGGGCTGTTTTGTATTATATGTGTGTCCTCTAGGCCTTTGAGGGCTGTTTTGTATTATATGCGTGTCCTCTAGCCCCTTGAGGGCTGTTTTGTATCATATGCGTGTCCTCAAGGCCTTTGAGGGCTGTTTTGTATTATTTGCGTGTCCTCTAGGCCCTTGAGGGCTGTTGTGTATTATATGTGTGTCCTCTAGGCCCTTGAGGGCTGTTGTGTATCATATGCGTGTCCTCAAGGCCCTTGAGGGCTGTTTTGTATTATTTGCGTGTCCTCTAGGCCCTTGAGGGCTGTTTTGTATCATATGTGTGTCCTCTAGGCCCTTGAGGGCTGTTTTGTATTATTTGCGTGTCCTCTAGGCCCTTGAGGGCTGTTGTGTATTATATGTGTGTCCTCAAGGCCCTTGAGGGCTGTTGTGTATCATATGCGTGTCCTCAAGGCCCTTGAGGGCTGTTTTGTATCATATGTGTGTCCTCTAGGCCCTTGAGGGCTGTTTTGTATTATTTGCGTGTCCTCTAGGCCCTTGAGGGCTGTTGTGTATTATATGTGTGTCCTCAAGGCCTTTGAGGGCTGTTTTGTATTATATGCGTGTCCTCTAGCCCCTTGAGGGCTGTTTTGTATCATATGCGTGTCCTCAAGGCCTTTGAGGGCTGTTTTGTATTATTTGCGTGTCCTCTAGGCCCTTGAGGGCTGTTGTGTATTATATGTGTGTCCTCTAGGCCCTTGAGGGCTGTTGTGTATCATATGCGTGTCCTCAAGGCCCTTGATGGCTGTTTTGTATCATATGTGTGTCCTCTAGGCCCTTGAGGGCTGTTTTGTATCATATGTGTGTCCTCTAGGCCCTTGAGGGCTGTTTTGTATCATACGTGTGTCCTCTAGGCCCTTGAGGGCTGTTGTGTATCATATGTGTGTCCTCTAGGCCCTTGAGGGCTGTTTTGTATTATATGCATGTCCTCTAGGCCCTTGAGGGCTGTTTTGTATCATATGCGTGTCCTCAAGGCCCTTGAGGGCTGTTTTGTATTATTTGCGTGTCCTCTAGGCCCTTGAGGGCTGTTGTGTATTATATGTGTGTCCTCTAGGCCCTTGAGGGCTGTTTTGTATCATACGTGTGTCCTCTAGGCCCTTGAGGGCTGTTGTGTATCATATGTGTGTCCTCTAGGCCCTTGAGGGCTGTTGTGTATTATATGTGTGTCCTCTAGGCCCTTGAGGGCTGTTTTGTATCATACGTGTGTCCTCTAGGCCTTTGAGGGCTGTTGTGTATCATATGTGTGTCCTCTAGGCCCTTGAGGGCTGTTGTGTATTATATGTGTGTCCTCTAGGCCCTTGAGGGCTGTTTTGTATCATATGTGTGTCCTCTAGGCCCTTGAGGGCTGTTTTGTATCATACGTGTGTCCTCAAGGCCCTTGAGGGCTGTTGTGTATCATATGTGTGTCCTCTAGGCCCTTGAGGGCTGTTTTGTATTATATGCATGTCCTCTAGGCCCTTGAGGGCTGTTTTGTATCATATGCGTGTCCTCAAGGCCCTTGAGGGCTGTTTTGTATTATTTGCGTGTCCTCTAGGCCCTTGAGGGCTGTTGTGTATTATATGTGTGTCCTCTAGGCCCTTGAGGGCTGTTTTGTATCATATGCGTGTCCTCAAGGCCCTTGAGGGCTGTTGTGTATCATATGCGTGTCCTCTAGGCCCTTGAGGGCTGTTTTGTATCATATGCGTGTCCTCAAGGCCTTTGAGGGCTGTTTTGTATCATATGTGTGTCCTCTAGGCCCTTGAGGGCTGTTTTGTATCATATGTGTGTCCTCTAGGCCCTTGAGGGCTGTTTTGTATCATATGTGTGTCCTCTAGGCCCTTGAGGGCTGTTTTGTATTATTTGCGTGTCCTCTAGGCCCTTGAGGGCTGTTGTGTATCATATGTGTGTCCTCTAGGCCCTTGAGGGCTGTTTTGTATCATATGTGTGTCCTCAAGGCCTTTGAGGGCTGTTTTGTATCATATGTGTGTCCTCTAGGCCCTTGAGGGCCGTTTTGTATTATTTGCGTGTCCTCTAGGCCCTTGAGGGCTGTTGTGTATCATATGTGTGTCCTCTAGGCCCTTGAGGGCTGTTTTGTATCATATGCGTGTCCTCAAGGCCTTTGAGGGCTGTTTTGTATCATATGTGTGTCCTCTAGGCCCTTGAGGGCTGTTTTGTATTATTTGCGTGTCCTCTAGGCCCTTGAGGGCTGTTGTGTATCATATGTGTGTCCTCTAGGCCCTTGAGGGCTGTTGTGTATCATATGTGTGTCCTCTAGGCCCTTGAGGGCTGTTTTGTATCATATATGTGTCCTCTAGGCCCCTTGAGGGCTGTTGTGTATTATATGTGTGTCCTCTAGGCCCTTGAGGGCTGTTGTGTATCATATGTGTGTCCTCAAGGCCTTTGAGGGCTGTTTTGTATCATATGTGTGTCCTCTAGGCCCTTGAGGGCCGTTTTGTATTATTTGCGTGTCCTCTAGGCCCTTGAGGGCTGTTGTGTATCATATGTGTGTCCTCTAGGCCCTTGAGGGCTGTTTTGTATCATATGCGTGTCCTCAAGGCCTTTGAGGGCTGTTTTGTATCATATGTGTGTCCTCTAGGCCCTTGAGGGCTGTTTTGTATTATTTGCGTGTCCTCTAGGCCCTTGAGGGCTGTTGTGTATCATATGCGTGTCCTCTAGGCCCTTGAGGGCTTTTGTGTATCATATGTGTGTCCTCTAGGCCCTTGAGGGCTGTTTTGTATCATATATGTGTCCTCTAGGCCATTGAGGGCTGTTGTGTATTATATGTGTGTCCTCTAGGCCCCTTGAGGGCTGTTGTGTATTATATGTGTGTCCTCTAGGCCCTTGAGGGCTGTTGTGTATCATATGCGTGTCCTCTAGGCCCCTGAGGGCTGTTGTGTATCATATGTGTGTCCTCTAGGCCCCTGAGGGCTGTTGTGTATCATATGTGTGTCCTCTAGGCCCTTGAGGGCTGTTGTGTATCATATGTGTGTCCTCTAGGCCCTTGAGGGCTGTTTTGTATCATATATGTGTCCTCTAGGCCATTGAGGGCTGTTGTGTATTATATGTGTGTCCTCTAGGCCCCTTGAGGGCTGTTGTGTATTATATGTGTGTCCTCTAGGCCCTTGAGGGCTGTTGTGTATCATATGCGTGTCCTCAAGGCCTTTGAGGGCTATTTTGTATTATTTGCGTGTCCTCTAGGCCCTTGAGGGCTGTTGTGTATCATATGTGTGTCCTCTAGGCCCTTGAGGGCTGTTTTGTATCATATGCGTGTCCTCTAGGCCCCTGAGGGCTGTTGTGCATCATATGTGTGTCCTCTAGGCCCCTGAGGGCTGTTGTGTATCATATGTGTGTCCTCTAGGCCATTGATGGCTGTTTTGTATTATTTGCGTGTCCTCTAGGCCCTTGAGGGCTATTGTGTATCATATATGTGTCCTCTAGGCCCTTCAGGGCTGTTGTGTATCATATGTGTGTCCTCTAGGCCCTTGAGGGCTATTGTGTATCATATGCGTGTCCTCAACGCCCTTGATGGCTGTTTTGTATCATATGTGTGTCCTCTAGGCCCTTGAGGGCTGTTTTGTAATATATGTGTGTCCTCTAGGCCCTTGAGGGCTGTTGTGTATCATATGTGTGTCCTCTAGGCCCTTCAGGGCTGTTGTGTATCATATGTGTGTCCACTAGGCCCTTGAGGGCTGTTGTGTATCATATGTGTGTCCTCTAGGCCCTTGAGAGCTGTTGCGTATCATATGTGTGTCCTCTAGGCCCTTGAGGGCTATTGTGTATTATATGTGTGTCCTCTAGGCCCTTGAGGGCTGTTGTGTATTATATGTGTGTCCTCTAGGCCCTGGAGGGCTGTTGTGTATCATATGCGTGTCCTCTAGGCCCTTGAGGGCTGTTGTGTATCATATGTGTGTCCTCTGGGCCCTTGAGGGCTGTTGTGTATTATATGTGTGTCCTCTAGGCCCTTGAGGGCTGTTGTGTATCATATGTGTGTCCTCTAGGCCCTTGAGGGCTGTTGTGTATCATATGTGTGTCCTCTAGGCCCTTGATGGCTGTTTTGTATCATATGCGTGTCCTTTGGGCCCTTGAGGGCTGTTGTGTATCATATGCGTGTCCTCTAGGCCCCTGAGGGCTGTTGTGTATCATATGTGTGTCCTCTGGGCCCTTGAGGGCTGTTGTGTATTATATGTGTGTCCTGTAGGCCCTTGAGGGCTGTTGTGTATTATATGTGTGTCCTCTAGGCCCTTGAGGGCTGTTGTGTATCATATGTGTGTCCTCTAGGCCCTTGATGGCTGTTTTGTATCATATGTGTGTCCTCTAGGCCCTTGAGGGCTGTTTTGTATCATATGCGTGTCCTCTAGGCCCCTGAGGGCTGTTGTGTATCATATGTGTGTCCTCTAGGCCCCTGAGGGCTGTTTTGTATCATATGCGTGTCCTCAAGGCCTTTGAGGGCTGTTTTGTATTATTTGCGTGTCCTCTTGGCCCTTGAGGGCTGTTTTGTATCATATGTGTGTCCTCTAGGCCCTTGAGGGTTGTTTTGTATTATATGTGTGTCCTCTAGGCCCTTGAGGGCTGTTGTGTATTATATGTGTGTCCTCTAGGCCCTTGAGCGCTGTTTTGTATCACATGTGTGTCCTTTGGGCCCTTGAGGGCTGTTGTGTATCATATGCGTGTCCTCAAGGCCTTTGAGGGCTGTTGTGTATTATATGTGTGTCCTCTAGGCCCTTGAGGGCTGTTTTGTATTATTTGTGTGTCCTTTGGGCCCTTGAGGGCTGTTGTGTATCATATGTGTGTCCTCTAGGCCCTTGAGGGCTGTTGTGTATTATATGTGTGTCCTCTAGGCCCTTGAGGGCTGTTGTGTATCATATGTGTGTCCTCTAGGCCCTTGAGGGCTGTTGTGTATCATATGCGCGTCCTCAAGGCCCTTGAGGGCTGTTGTGTATCATATGTGTGTCCTCTAGGCCCTTGAGGGCTGTTGTGTATTATATGTGTGTCCTCTAGGCCCTTGAGGGCTATTGTGTATCACATGCGCGTCCTCAAGGCCCTTGAGGGCTGTTGTGTATCATATGTGTGTCCTCTAGGCCCTTGAGGGCTGTTGTGTATCATATGTGTGTCCTCTAGGCCCTTGAGGGCTGTTTTGTATTATATGTGTGTCCTCTAGGCCCTTGAGGGCTGTTGTGTATTATATGCGTGTCCTCTAGGCCCTTGAGGGCTGTTGTGTATCATATGCGTGTCCTCAAGGCCTTTGAGGGCCGTTTTGTATTATTTGCGTGTCCTCTAGGCCCTTGAGGGCTGTTGTGTATCATATGTGTGTCCTCTAGGCCCTTGAGGGCTGTTTTGTATCATATGTGTGTCCTCTAGGCCCCTGAGGGCTGTTGTGTATCATATGTGTGTCCTCTAGGCCCTTGAGGGTTGTTGTGTATTATATGTGTGTCCTTTAGGCCCTTGAGGGCTGTTGTGTATCATATGCGTGTCCTCAAGGCCTTTGAGGGCTATTTTGTATCATTTGTGTGTGCTCTGGGCCCTTGAGGGCTGTTGTGTATCATATGTGTGTCCTCTAGGCCCTTGAGGGCTGTTTTGTATCATATGCGTGTCCTCTAGGCCCCTGAGGGCTGTTGTGCATCATATGTGTGTCCTCTAGGCCCCTGAGGGCTGTTGTGTATCATATGTGTGTCCTCTAGGCCATTGATGGCTGTTTTGTATTATTTGCGTGTCCTCTAGGCCCTTGAGGGCTGTTGTGTATCATATATGTGTCCTCTAGGCCCTTCAGGGCTGTTGTGTATCATATGTGTGTCCTCTAGGCCCTTGAGGGCTATTGTGTATCATATGCGTGTTCTCAACGCCCTTGATGGCTGTTTTGTATCATATGTGTGTCCTCTAGGCCCTTGAGGGCTGCTTTGTAATATATGTGTGTCCTCTAGGCCCTTGAGGGCTGTTGTGTATCATATGTGTGTCCTCTAGGCCCTTCAGGGCTGTTGTGTATCATATGTGTGTCCTCTAGGCCCTTGAGGGCTGTTGTGTATCATATGTGTGTCCTCTAGGCCCTCGAGAGCTGTTGCGTATCATATGTGTGTCCTCTAGGCCCTTGAGGGCTATTGTGTATTATATGTGTGTCCTCTAGGCCCTTGAGGGCTGTTGTGTATCATATGTGTGTCCTCTAGGCCCTTGAGGGCTGTTGTGTATTATATGTGTGTCCTCTAGGCCCTTGAGGGCTGTTGTGTATTATATGTGTGTCCTCTAGGCCCTTGAGGGTTGTTGTGTATTATATGTGTGTCCTCTAGGCCCTTGAGGGCTGTTGTGTATCATATGCGTGTCCTCAAGGCCTTTGAGGGCTATTTTGTATTATTTGTGTGTGCTCTGGGCCCTTGAGGGCTGTTGTGTATCATATGTGTGTCCTCTAGGCCCTTGAGGGCTGTTTTGTATCATATGCGTGTCCTCTAGGCCCCTGAGGGCTGTTGTGCATCATATGTGTGTCCTCTAGGCCCCTGAGGGCTGTTGTGTATCATATGTGTGTCCTCTAGGCCATTGATGGCTGTTTTGTATTATTTGCGTGTCCTCTAGGCCCTTGAGGGCTGTTGTGTATCATATATGTGTCCTCTAGGCCCTTCAGGGCTGTTGTGTATCATATGTGTGTCCTCTAGGCCCTTGAGGGCTATTGTGTATCATATGCGTGTTCTCAACGCCCTTGATGGCTGTTTTGTATCATATGTGTGTCCTCTAGGCCCTTGAGGGCTGTTTTGTAATATATGTGTGTCCTCTAGGCCCTTGAGGGCTGTTGTGTATCATATGTGTGTCCTCTAGGCCCTTCAGGGCTGTTGTGTATCATATGTGTGTCCTCTAGGCCCTTGAGGGCTGTTGTGTATCATATGTGTGTCCTCTAGGCCCTTGAGAGCTGCTGCGTATCATATGTGTGTCCTCTAGGCCCTTGAGGGCTATTGTGTATTATATGTGTGTCCTCTAGGCCCTTGAGGGCTGTTGTGTATCATATGTGTGTCCTCTAGGCCCTTGAGGGCTGTTGTGTATTATATGTGTGTCCTCTAGGCCCTTGAGGGCTGTTGTGTATCATATGCGTGTCCTCTAGGCCCTTGAGGGCTGTTGTGTATCATATGTGTGTCCTCTGGGCCCTTGAGGGCTGTTGTGTATTATATGTGTGTCCTCTAGGCCCTTGAGGGCCGTTGTGTATCATATGTGTGTCCTCTAGGCCCTTGAGGGCTGTTGTGTATTGTATGTGTGTCCTCTAGGCCCTTGAGGGCTGTTGTGTATTATATGTGTGTCCTCTAGGCCCTTGAGGGCTGTTGTGTATCATATGCGTGTCCTCTAGGCCCTTGAGGGCTGTTTTGTATCATATGCGTGTCCTCTAGGCCCTTGAGGGCTGTTGTGTATTGTATGTGTGTCCTATGGGCCCTTGAGGGCTGTTTTGTATCATATGTGTGTCCTCTAGGCCCTTGAGGGCTGTTGTGTATCATATGAGTGTCCTCTAGGCCCTTGAGGGCTGTTGTGTATTATATGTGTGTCCTCTGGGCCCTTGAGGGCTGTTTTGTATCATATGTGTGTCCTCTAGGCCCTTGAGGGCTGTTGTGTATTATATGTGTGTCCTCTAGGCCCTTGAGGGCTATTGTGTATCATATGCGTGTCCTCAAGGCCCTTGATGGCTGTTTTGTATCATATGTGTGTCCTCTGGGCCCTTGAGGGTGGTTTTGTATTATATGTGTGTCCTCTAGGCCCTTGAGGGCTGTTGTGTATCATATGCGTGTCCTCAAGGCCCTTGAGGGCTGTTTTGTATTATTTGCGTGTCCTCTGGTCCCTTGAGGGCTGTTGTGTATCATATGTGTGTCCTCTAGGCCCCTGAGGGCTCTTTTGTACCATATGCGTGTCCTCTAGGCCCCTGAGGGCTGTTGTGTATCATATGTGTGTCCTCTAGGCCCCTGAGGGCTGTTGTGTATCATATGTGTGTCCTCTAGGCCATTGATGGCTGTTTTGTATTATTTGCGTGTCCTGTGGGCCCTTGAGGGTTGTTTTGTATCATATGTGTGTCCTCTAGGCCCTTGAGGCCTGTTGTGTATCATATGTGTGTCCTCTAGGCCCTTGAGGGCTGTTGTGTATTATATGTGTGTCCTCTAGGCCCTTGAGGGCTGTTGTGTATCATATGCGTGTCCTCAAGGCCCTTGATGGCTGTTTTGTATCATATGTGTGTCCTCTAGGCCCTTGAGGGCTGTTTTGTATTATATGTGTGTCCTCTAGGCCCTTGAGGGCTGTTGCGTATCATATGTGTGTCCTCTAGGCCCTTGAGGGCTGTTGTGTATCATATGTGTGTCCTCTGGGCCCTTGAGGGCTGTTGTGTATTATATGTGTGTCCTCTAGGCCCTTGAGGGCTGTTGTGTATCATATGTGTGTCCTCTAGGCCCCTGAGGGCTGTTGTGTATCATATGTGTGTCCTCTAGGCCCTTCAGGGCTGTTGTGTATCATATGTGTGTCCTCTAGGCCCTTGAGGGCTGTTGTGTATCATATGCGTGTCCTCAAGGCCATTGAGGGCTGTTTTGTATTATTTGCGTGTCCTCTGGTCCCTTGAGGGCTGTTGTGTATCATATGTGTGTCCTCTAGGCCATTGATGGCTGTTTTGTATTATTTGCGTGTCCTGTGGGCCCTTGAGGGTTGTTTTGTATCATATGTGTGTCCTCTAGGCCCTTGAGGCCTGTTGTGTATCATATGTGTGTCCTCTAGGCCCTTGAGGGCCATTGTGTATCATATGCGTGTCCTCAAGGCCCTTGATGGCTGTTTTGTATCATATGTGTGTCCTCTAGGCCCTTGAGGGCTGTTGCGTATCATATGTGTGTCCTCTAGGCCCTTGACGGCTGTTGTGTATTATATGTGTGTCCTCTAGGCCCTTGAGGGCTGTTGTGTATCATATGCGTGTCCTCTAGGCCCTTGAGGGCTGTTGTGTATTATATGTGTGTCCTCTAGGCCCTTGAGGGCTGTTGTGTATCATATGCGTGTCCTCTGGGCCCTTGAGGGCTGTTTTGTATCATATGTGTGTCCTCTAGGCCCTTGAGGGCTGTTGTGTATCATATGTGTGTCCTCCAGGCCCTTGAGGGCTGTTGTGTATCATATGTGTGTCCTCTGGGCCCTTGATGGCTGTTGTGTATTATATGTGTGTCCTCTAGGCCCTTGAGGGCTGTTGTGTATCATATGTGTGTCCTCTAGGCCCCTGAGGGCTATTGTGTATCATATGTGTGTCCTCTAGGCCCTTCAGGGCTGTTGTGTATCATATGTGTGTCCTCTAGGCCCTTGAGGGCTGTTGTGTATCATATGCGTGTCCTCAAGGCCATTGAGGGCTGTTTTGTATTATTTGTGTGTCCTCTAGGCCCTTGAGGGCTGTTGTGTATCATATGAGTGTCCTCTAGGCCCTTGAGGGCTCTTTTGTACCATATGCGTGTCCTCTAGGCCCCTGAGGGCTGTTGTGTATCATATGTGTGTCCTCTAGGCCCCTGAGGGCTGTTGTGTATCATATGTGTGTCCTCTAGGCCATTGATGGCTGTTTTGTATTATTTGCGTGTCCTCTCGGCCCTTGAGGGCTGTTTTGTATCATATGTGTTTCCTCTAGGCCCTTGAGGGATGTTGCGTATCATATGTGTGTCCTCTAGGCCCTTGAGGGCTGTTGTGTATTATATGTGTGTCCTCTAGGCCCTTGAGGGGTGTTGTGTATCATATGTGTGTCCTCTAGGCCCTTGAGGGCTGTTGTGTATTATATGTGTGTCCTCTAGGCCCTTGAGGGCTGTTGTGTATCATATGCGTGTCCTCTAGGCCCTTGAGGGCTGTTTTGTATCATATGTGTGTCCTCTAGGCCCTTGAGGGTTGTTGTGTATCATATGTGTGTGGTATTATATGTGTGTCCTCTAGGCCCTTGAGGGCTGTTGTGTATCATATGTGTGTCCTCTAGGCCCTTGAGGGCTGTTGTGTATTGTATGTGTGTCCTCTAGGCCCTTGAGGGCTGTTGTGTATTATATGTGTGTCCTCTAGGCCCTTGAGGGCTGTTGTGTATCATATGCGTGTCCTCTAGGCCCTGGAGGGCTGTTTTGTATCATATGTGTGTCCTCTAGGCCCTTGAGGGCTGTTGTGTATCATATGTGTGTCCTCTAGGCCCTTGAGGGCTGTTTTGTATCATATGCGTGTCCTCTAGGCCCTTGAGGGCTGTTGTGTATTATATGTGTGTCCTCTGGGCCCTTGAGGGCTGTTTTGTATCATATGTGTGTCCTCTAGGCCCTTGAGGGCTGTTGTGTATCATATGTGTGTCCTCTAGGCCCTTGAGGGCTGTTTTGTATCATATGCGTGTCCTCTAGGCCCTTGAGGGCTGTTGGGTAATATATGTGTGTCCTCTAGGCCCTTGAGGGCTGTTTTGTATCATATGTGTGTCCTCTAGGCCCTTGAGGGCTGTTGTGTATTATATGTGTGTCCTCTAGGCCCTTGAGGGCCGTTGTGTATTATATGTGTGTCCTCTAGGCCCTTGAGGGCTGTTGTGTATTGTATGCGTGTCCTGTAGGCCCTTGAGGGCTTTTGTGTATCATATGCGTGTCCTCAAGGCCTTTGAGGGCTGTTTTGTATTATTTGCGTGTCCTCTGGGCCCTTGAGGGCTGTTGTGTATCATATGTGTGTCCTCTAGGCCCTTGAGGGCTGTTGTGTATCATATGTGTGTCCTCTAGGCCCTTGAGGGCTGTTTTGTATCATATGCGTGTCCTCTAGGCCCTTGAGGGCTGTTGTGTATCATATGTGTGTCCTCTAGGCCCCTGAGGGCTGTTGTGTATCATATGTGTGTCCTCTAGGCCCTTGAGGGCTGTTTTGTATCATATGCGTGTCCTCTAGGCCCTTGAGGGCTGTTGTGTATCATATGTGTGTCCTCTAGGCCCTTGAGGGCTGTTTTGTATCATATGCGTGTCCTCTAGGCCCTTGAGGGCTGTTGTGTATCATATGTGTGTCCTCTAGGCCCTTGAGGGCTGTTTTGTACCATATGTGTGTCCTCTAGGCCCTTGAGGGCTGTTTTGTATCATATGCGTGTCCTCTAGGCCCCTGAGGGCTGTTGTGTATCATATGTGTGTCCTCTAGGCCCTTGAGGGCTCTTGTGTATTATATGTGTGTCCTCTAGGCCCTTGAGGGCTGTTGTGTATCATATGCGTGTCCTCAAGGCCTTTGGGGGCTGTTTTGTATTATTTGCGTGTCCTCTGGGCCCTTGAGGGCTGTTGTGTATCATATGTGTGTCCTCTAGGCCCTTGAGGGCTGTTGTGTATCATATGCGTGTCCTCAAGGCCTTTGGGGGCTGTTTTGTATTATTTGCGTGTCCTCTGGGCCCTTGAGGGCTGTTGTGTATCATATGTGTGTCCTCTAGGCCCTTGAGGGCTGTTGTGTATCATATGTGTGTCCTCTAGGCCCTTGAGGGCTTTTGTGTATCATATGCGTGTCCTCAAGGCCTTTGAGGGCTGTTTTGTATTATTTGCGTGTCCTCTGGGCCCTTGAGGGCTGTTGTGTATCATATGTGTGTCCTCTAGGCCCTTGAGGGCTTTTGTGTATCATATGCGTGTCCTCAAGGCCTTTGAGGGCTGTTGTGTATCATATGTGTGTCCTCTAGGCCCTTGAGGGCTTTTGTGTATCATATGCGCGTCCTCTAGGCCCTTGAGGGCTGTTGTGTATCATATGTGTGTCCTCTAGGCCCTTGAGGGCTATTGTGTATCATATGCGTGTCCTCAAGGCCTTTGAGGGCTGTTTTGTATTATTTGCGTGTCCTCTGGGCCCTTGAGGGCTGTTGTGTATCATATGTGTGTCCTCTAGGCCCTTGAGGGCTGTTGTGTATCATATGTGTGTCCTCTAGGCCCTTGAGGGCTTTTGTGTATCATATGCGTGTCCTCAAGGCCTTTGAGGGCTGTTTTGTATTATTTGCGTGTCCTCTGGGCCCTTGAGGGCTGTTGTGTATCATATGTGTGTCCTCTAGGCCCTTGAGGGCTTTTGTGTATCATATGCGTGTCCTCAAGGCCTTTGAGGGCTGTTGTGTATCATATGCGTGTCCTCTAGGCCCTTGAGGGCTGTTTTGTATCATATGCGTGTCCTCAAGGCCTTTGAGGGCTGTTGTGTATCATATGTGTGTCCTCTAGGCCCTTGAGGGCTTTTGTGTATCATATGCGCGTCCTCTAGGCCCTTGAGGGCTGTTGTGTATCATATGTGTGTCCTCTAGGCCCTTGAGGGCTGTTGTGTATCATATGTGTGTCCTCTAGGCCCTTGAGGGCTGTTTTGTATCATATGTGTGTCCTCTAGGCCCTTGAGGGCTATTGTGTATCATATGCGTGTCCTCTAGGCCTTTGAGGGCTGTTTTGTATTATTTGCGTGTCCTCTGGGCCCTTGAGGGCTGTTGTGTATCATATGTGTGTCCTCTAGGCCCCTGAGGGCTGTTGTGTATCATATGTGTGTCCTCTAGGCCCTTGAGGGCTGTTTTGTATCATATGTGTGTCCTCTAGGCCCTTGAGGGCTATTGTGTATCATATGCGTGTCCTCTAGGCCTTTGAGGGCTGTTTTGTATTATTTGCGTGTCCTCTGGGCCCTTGAGGGCTGTTGTGTATCATATGTGTGTCCTCTAGGCCCTTGAGGGCTGTTTTGTATCATATGTGTGTCCTCTAGGCCCTTGAGGGCTATTGTGTATCATATGCGTGTCCTCTAGGCCTTTGAGGGCTGTTTTGTATTATTTGCGTGTCCTCTGGGCCCTTGAGGGCTGTTGTGTATCATATGTGTGTCCTCTAGGCCCTTGAGGGCTGTTGTGTATCATATGTGTGTCCTCTAGGCCCTTGAGGGCTGTTGTGTATCATATGTGTGTCCTCTAGGCCCTTGAGGGCTGTTGTGTATCATATGTGTGTCCTCTAGGCCCCTGAGGGCTGTTGTGTATCATATGTGTGTCCTCTAGGCCCTTGAGGGCTGTTGTGTATCATATGTGTGTCCTCTAGGCCCCTGAGGGCTGTTGTGTATCATATGTGTGTCCTCTAGGCCCTTGAGGGCTGTTGTGTATCATATGTGTGTCCTCTAGGCCCTTGAGGGCTTTTGTGTATCATATGTGTGTCCTCTAGGCCCTTGAGGGCTTTTGTGTATCATATGTGTGTCCTCTAGGCCCTTGAGGGCTGTTGTGTATCATATGTGTGTCCTCTAGGCCCTTGAGGGCTGTTGTGTATCATATGTGTGTCCTCTAGGCCCTTGAGGGCTGTTGTGTATCATATGTGTGTCCTCTAGGCCCTTGAGGGCTGTTGTGTATCATATGTGTGTCCTCTAGGCCCCTGAGGGCTGTTGTGTATCATATGTGTGTCCTCTAGGCCCTTGAGGGCTGTTGTGTATCATATGTGTGTCCTCTAGGCCCTTGAGGGCTTTTGTGTATCATATGCGTGTCCTCAAGGCCTTTGAGGGCTGTTTTGTATTATTTGCGTGTCCTCTGGGCCCTTGAGGGCTGTTGTGTATCATATGTGTGTCCTCTAGGCCCTTGAGGGCTGTTGTGTATCATATGTGTGTCCTCTAGGCCCTTGAGGGCTGTTGTGTATCATATGTGTGTCCTCTAGGCCCTTGAGGGCTTTTGTGTATCATATGCGTGTCCTCAAGGCCTTTGAGGGCTGTTTTGTATTATTTGCGTGTCCTCTGGGCCCTTGAGGGCTGTTGTGTATCATATGTGTGTCCTCTAGGCCCTTGAGGGCTGTTTTGTATCATATGTGTGTCCTCTAGGCCCTTGAGGGCTGTTGTGTATCATATGTGTGTCCTCTAGGCCCTTGAGGGCTGTTGTGTATCATATGCGTGTCCTCTAGGCCCTTGAGGGCTGTTTTGTATCATATGTGTGTCCTCTAGGCCCTTGAGGGCTCTTTTGTACCATATGCGTGTCCTCTAGGCCCTTGAGGGCTGTTGTGTATCATATGTGTGTCCTCTAGGCCCCTGAGGGCTGTTGTGTATCATATGTGTGTCCTCTAGGCCCTTGAGGGCTGTTTTGTATCATATGTGTTTCCTCTAGGCCCTTGAGGGATGTTGCGTATCATATGTGTGTCCTCTAGGCCCTTGAGTGCTGTTGTGTATTATATGTGTGTCCTCTAGGCCCTTGAGGCGTGTTGTGTATCATATGTGTGTCCTCTAGGCCCTTGAGGGCTGTTGTGTATTATATGTGTGTCCTCTAGGCCCTTGAGGGCTGTTGTGTATCATATGCGTGTCCTCTAGGCCCTTGAGGGCTGTTTTGTATCATATGTGTGTCCTCTAGGCCCTTGAGGGCTGTTGTGTATCATATGTGTGTCCTCTAGGCCCTTGAGGGCTGTTGTGTATCATATGTGTGTCCTCTAGGCCCTTGAGGGCTGTTGTGTATTGTATGTGTGTCCTCTAGGCCCTTGAGGGCCATTGTGTATCATATGCGTGTCCTCAAGGCCCTTGATGGCTGTTTTGTATCATATGTGTGTCCTCTAGGCCCTTGAGGGCTGTTGCGTATCATATGTGTGTCCTCTAGGCCCTTGACGGCTGTTGTGTATTATATGTGTGTCCTCTAGGCCCTTGAGGGCTGTTGTGTATCATATGTGTGTCCTCTAGGCCCTTGAGGGCTGTTGTGTATTATATGTGTGTCCTCTAGGCCCTTGAGGGCTGTTGTGTATCATATGTGTGTCCTCTAGGCCCTTGAGGGCTGTTTTGTATCATATGTGTGTCCTCTAGGCCCTTGAGGGCTGTTGTGTATCATATGTGTGTCCTATGGGCCCTTGAGGGCTGTTGTGTATCATATGTGTGTCCTCTGGGCCCTTGAGGGCTGTTGTGTATTATATGTGTGTCCTCTAGGCCCTTGAGGGCTGTTGTGTATCATATGTGTGTCCTCTAGGCCCCTGAGGGCTGTTGTGTATCATATGTGTGTCCTCTAGGCCCTTCAGGGCTGTTGTGTATCATATGTGTGTCCTCTAGGCCCTTGAGGGCTGTTGTGTATCATATGTGTGTCCTCAAGGCCATTGAGGGCTGTTTTGTATTATTTGCGTGTCCACTAGGCCCTTGAGGGCTGTTGTGTATCATATGTGTGTCCTCTAGGCCCTTGAGGGCTCTTTTGTACCATATGCGTGTCCTCTAGGCCCCTGAGGGCTGTTGTGTATCATATGTGTGTCCTCTAGGCCCCTGAGGGCTGTTGTGTATCATATGTGTGTCTTCTAGGCCATTGATGGCTGTTTTGTATTATTTGCGTGTCCTCTGGGCCCTTGAGGGCTGTTTTGTATCATATGTGTTTCCTCTAGGCCCTTGAGGGATGTTGCGTATCATATGTGTGTCCTCTAGGCCCTTGAGGGCTGTTCTGTATTATATGTGTGTCCTCTAGGCCCTTGAGGGGTGTTGTGTATCATATGTGTGTCCTCTAGGCCCTTGAGGGCTGTTGTGTATTATATGTGTGTCCTCTAGGCCCTTGAGGGCTGTTGTGTATCATATGCGTGTCCTCTAGGCCCTTGAGGGCTGTTTTGTATCATATGTGTGTCCTCTAGGCGCTTGAGGGCTGTTGTGTATCATATGTGTGTCCTCTACGCCCTTGAGGGCTGTTGTGTATCATGTGTGTGTCCTCTGGGCCCTTGAGGGCTGTTGTGTATTATATGTGTGTCCTCTAGGCCCTTGAGGGCTGTTGTGTATCATATGTGTGTCCTCTAGGCCCTTGAGGGCTGTTGTGTATTGTATGTGTGTCCTCTAGGCCCTTGAGGGCTGTTGTGTATTATATGTGTGTCCTCTAGGCCCTTGAGGGCTGTTGTGTATCATATGCGTGTCCTCTAGGCCCTGGAGGGCTGTTTTGTATCATATGTGTGTCCTCTAGGCCCTTGAGGGCTGTTGTGTATCATATGTGTGTCCTCTAGGCCCTTGAGGGCTGTTTTGTATCATATGCGTGTCCTCTAGGCCCTTGAGGGCTGTTGTGTATTATATGTGTGTCCTCTGGGCCCTTGAGGGCTGTTTTGTATCATATGTGTGTCCTCTAGGCCCTTGAGGGCTATTGTGTATCGTATGTGTGTCCTCTAGGCCCTTGAGGGCTGTTTTGTATCATATGCGTGTCCTCTAGGCCCTTGAGGGCTGTTGTGTATTATATGTGTGTCCTCTAGGCCCTTGAGGGCTATTGTGTATCATATGCGTGTCCTCAAGGCCCTTGATGGCTGTTTTGTATCATATGTGTGTCCTCTAGGCCCTTGAGGGCTGTTGTGTATTATATGTGTGTCCTCTAGGCCCTTGAGGGCTGTTGTGTATTATATGCGTGTCCTCTAGGCCCTTGAGGGCTTTTGTGTATCATATGCGTGTCCTCAAGGCCTTTGAGGGCTGTTTTGTATTATTTGCGTGTCCTCTGGGCCCTTGAGGGCTGTTGTGTATCATATGTGTGTCCTCTAGGCCCTTGAGGGCTGTTTTGTATCATATGTGTGTCCTCTAGGCCCTTGAGGGCTGTTGTGTATCATATGTGTGTCCTCTAGGCCCTTGAGGGCTGTTTTGTATCATATGCGTGTCCTCTAGGCCCTTGAGGGCTGTTGTGTATCATATGTGTGTCCTCTAGGCCCCTGAGGGCTGTTGTGTATCATATGTGTGTCCTCTAGGCCCTTGAGGGCTGTTTTGTATCATATGCGTGTCCTCTAGGCCCTTGAGGGCTGTTGTGTATCATATGTGTGTCCTCTAGGCCCTTGAGGGCTGTTTTGTATCATATGCGTGTCCTCTAGGCCCTTGAGGGCTGTTGTGTATCATATGTGTGTCCTCTAGGCCCTTGAGGGCTGTTTTGTATCATATGTGTGTCCTCTAGGCCCTTGAGGGCTGTTTTGTATCATATGCGTGTCCTCTAGGCCCCTGAGGGCTGTTGTGTATCATATGTGTGTCCTCTAGGCCCTTGAGGGCTCTTGTGTATTATATGTGTGTCCTCTAGGCCCTTGAGGGCTGTTGTGTATCATATGCGTGTCCTCAAGGCCTTTGGGGGCTGTTTTGTATTATTTGCGTGTCCTCTAGGCCCTTGAGGGCTGTTGTGTATCATATGTGTGTCCTCTAGGCCCTTGAGGGCTGTTGTGTATCATATGCGTGTCCTCAAGGCCTTTGAGGGCTGTTGTGTATTATATGTGTGTCCTCTAGGCCCTTGAGGGCTTTTGTGTATCATATGTGTGTCCTCTAGGCCCTTGAGGGCTTTTGTGTATCATATGCGTGTCCTCAAGGCCTTTGAGGGCTGTTTTGTATTATTTGCGTGTCCTCTGGGCCCTTGAGGGCTGTTGTGTATCATATGTGTGTCCTCTAGGCCCTTCAGGGCTGTTTTGTATCATATGTGTGTCCTCTAGGCCCTTGGGGGCTGTTGTGTATCATATGTGTGTCCTCTAGGCCCTTGATGGCTGTTTTGTATCATATGTGTGTCCTCTAGGCCCTTGAGGGCTCTTTTGTACCATATGCGTGTCCTCTAGGCCCTTGAGGGCTGTTGTGTATCATATGTGTGTCCTCTAGGCCCCTGAGGGCTGTTGTGTATCATATGTGTGTCCTCTAGGCCATTGATGGCTGTTTTGTATTATTTGCGTGTCCTCTGGGCCCTTGAGGGCTGTTTTGTATCATATGTGTGTCCTCTAGGCCCTTGAGGCCTGTTGTGTATCATATGTGTGTCCTCTAGGCCCTTGAGGGCTATTGTGTATCATATGCGTGTCCTCAAGGCCCTTGATGGCTGTTTTGTATCATATGTGTGTCCTCTAGGCCCTTGAGGGCTGTTTTGTATTATGTGTGTGTCCTCTAGGCCCTTGAGGGCTGTTTTGTATCATATGTGTGTCCTCTAGGCCCTTGAGGGCTGTTGTGTATCATATGTGTGTCCTCTAGGCCCTTGAGGGATGTTGTGTATCATATGTGTGTCATCTAGGCCCTTGAGGGCTGTTGTGTATCATATGCGTGTCCTCTACGCCCTTGAGGGCTGTTTTGTATCATATGTGTGTCCTCTAGGCCCTTGAGGGCTGTTTTGTATCATATGCGTGTCCTCTAGGCCCTTGAGGGCTGTTTTGTATCATATGTGTGTCCTCTGGGCCCTTGAGGGCTGTTGTGTATTATATGTGTGTCCTCTAGGCCCTTGAGGGCTGTTGTGTATCATATGTGTGTCCTCTAGGCCCTTGAGGGCTGTTGTGTATTGTATGTGTGTCCTCTAGGCCCTCGAGGGCTGTTGTGTATTATATGTGTGTCCTCTAGGCCCTTGAGGGCTGTTGTGTATCATATGCGTGTCCTCTAGGCCCTTGAGGGCTGTTTTGTATCATATGTGTGTCCTCTAGGCCCTTGAGGGCTGTTGTGTATCATATGTGTGTCCTCTAGGCCCTTGAGGGCTGTTTTGTATCATATGCGTGTCCTCTAGGCCCTTGAGGGCTGTTGTGTATTATATGTGTGTCCTCTAGGCCCTTCAGGGCTGTTGTGTATCATATGTGTGTCCTCTAGGCCCTTGAGGGCTGTTGTGTATTGTATGTGTGTCCTCTAGGCCCTTGAGGGCTGTTGTGTATTATATGTGTGTCCTCTAGGCCCTTGAGGGCTGTTGTGTATTATATGTGTGTCCTCTAGGCCCTTGAGGACTGTTGTGTATCATATGCGTGTCCTCTAGGCCCTTGAGGGCTGTTTTGTATCATATGTGTGTCCTCTAGGCCCTTGAGGGCTGTTTTGTATCATATGTGTGTCCTCTAGGCCCTTGAGGGCTGTTGTGTATCATATGTGTGTCCTCTAAGTCCTTGAAGGCTGTAGCGTATCATATGTGTGTCCTCTAGGCCCTTGAGGGCTGTTGTGTATTATATGTGTGTCCCCTGAGGGTTGTTGTGTATTGTATGCGTGTCCTCTAGGCCCTTGAGGGCTGTTGTGTATTATATGTGTGTCCACTAGGCCCTTGAGGGCTGTGGTGTATTATATGTGTGTCCACTAGGCCCTTGAGGGCTGTGGTGTATTGTATGTGTGTCCTCTAGGCCCTTGAGGGCTGTTGTGTATCATATGTGTGTCCTCCAGGCATTTGAGGGCTGTTGTGTATTATATGCGTGTCCTCTAGGCCCTTGAGGGTTGTGTTGTATCATATGTGTGTTCTCTAGGCCCTTGAGGGCTGTTGTGTATCATATGTGTGTCCTCTAGGCCCTTGAGGGCTGTTGTGTATTATATGTGTGTCCTCTAGGCCCTTGAGGGCTGTTGTGTATCACATGTGTGTCCTCTAGGCCCTTGAGGGCTGTTTTGTATCACATGTGTGTCCCCTCGGCCCTTGAGGGCTGTTGTGTATTATATGTGTGTCCTCTAGGCCCTTGAGGGCTGTTTTGTATCACATGTGTGTCCTCTAGGCCTTGGAGGGCTGTTGTGTATTATATGTGTGTCCTCTAGGCCCTTGAGGGCTGTTTTGTATCATATGTGTGTCCTCTAGGCCCCTGAGGGCTGTTGTGTATCATATGTGTGTCCTCTAGGCCCTTGAGGGCTGTTGTGTATCATATGTGTGTCCTCTAGGCCCTTGAGGGCTTTTTTGTATCATATGTGTGTCCTCTAGGCCCTTGAGGGCTGTTGTGTATCATATGTGTGTCCTCTAGGCCCTTGAGGGCTGTTGTGTATCATATGTGTGTCCTCTAGGCCCTTGAGGGCTGTTGTGTATTATATGTGTGTCCTCTAGGCCATTGAGGGCTGTTGTGTATCATATGTGTGTCCTCTAGGCCCTTGAGGGCTGTTTTGTATCATATGTGTGTCCTCTAGGCCCTTGAGGGCTTTTTTGTATCATATGTGTGTCCTCTAGGCCCTTGAGGGCTGTTGTGTATCATATGTGTGTCCTCTAGGCCCTTGAGGGTTGTTGTGCATCATATGTGTGTCCTCTAGGCCCTTGAGGGCTGTTTTGTATCATATGCGTGTCCTCTAGGCCCTTGAGGGCTGTTGTGTATCATATGTGTGTCCTCTAGGCCCTTGAGGGCTGTTGTGTATCATATGTGTGTCCTCTAGGCCCTTGAGGGCTGTTGTGTATTATATGTGTGTCCTCTAGGCCATTGAGGGCTGTTGTGTATCATATGTGTGTCCTCTAGGCCCTTGAGGGCTGTTTTGTATCATATGTGTGTCCTCTAGGCCCTTGAGGGCTTTTTTGTATCATATGTGTGTCCTCTGGGCCCTTGAGGGCTGTTGTGTATCATATGTGTGTCCTCTAGGCCCTTGAGGGCTGTTGTGTATCATATGTGTGTCCTCTAGGCCCTTGAGGGCTGTTGTGTATTATATGTGTGTCCTCTAGGCCATTGAGGGCTGTTGTGTATCATATGTGTGTCCTCTAGGCCCTTGAGGGCTGTTTTGTATCATATGTGTGTCCTCTAGGCCCTTGAGGGCTGTTGTGTATCATATGTGTGTCCTCTAGGCCCTTGAGGGCTGTTGTGTATCATATGTGTGTCCTCTAGGCCCTTGAGGGCTGTTTTGTATCATATGTGTGTCCTCTAGGCCCTTGAGGGCTTTTTTGTATCATATGTGTGTCCTCTAGGCCCTTGAGGGCTGTTGTGTATCATATGTGTGTCCTCTAGGCCCTTGAGGGCTGTTGTGTATCATATGTGTGTCCTCTAGGCCCTTGAGGGCTGTTGTGTATTATATGTGTGTCCTCTAGGCCCTTGAGGGCTGTTGTGTATCATATGTGTGTCCTCTTGGCCCTTGAGGGCTGTTTTGTATCATATGTGTGTCCTCTTGGCCCTTGAGGGCTTTTTTGTATCATATGTGTGTCCTCTAGGCCCTTGAGGGCTGTTGTGTATCATATGTGTGTCCTCTAGGCCCTTGAGGGTTGTTGTGCATCATATGTGTGTCCTCTAGGCCCTTGAGGGCTGTTTTGAATCATATGTGTGTCCTCTAGGCCCTTGAGGGCTGTTGTGTATCATATGTGTGTCCTCTAGGCCCTTGAGGGCTGTTGTGTATCATATGTGTGTCCTCTAGGCCCTTGAGGGCTGTTGTGTATTATACGTGTGTCCTCTAGGGCCTTGAGGGCTGTTGTGTATTATATGTGTGTCCTCTAGGCCCTGGAGGGCTGTTGTGTATTATATGTGTGTCCTCTAGGCCCTTGAGGGCTGTTGTGTATTATATGTGTGTCCTCTAGGCCCTTGAGGGCTGTTGTGTATCATATGTGTGTCCTCTAGGCCCTTGAGGGCTGTTGTGTATCACATGTGTGTCCTCTAGGCCCTTGAGGGCTGTTGTGTATTATATGTGTGTCCTCTAGGCCCTTGAGGGCTGTTGTGTATTATATGTGTGTCCTCTAGGCCCTTGAGGGCTGTTGTGTATCATATGTGTGTCCTCTAGGCCCTTGAGGGCTGTTGTGTATTTTATGTGCGTCCTCTAGGCCCTTGAAGGTTGTTGTGCATCATATGTGTGTCCTCTAGGCCCTTGAGGGCTGTTGTGTATCATATGTGTGTCCTCTAGGCCCTTGAGGGCTGTTTTGTATCATATGCGTGTCCTCTAGGCCCTTGAGGGCTCTTTTGTATCATATGTGTGTCCTCTAGGCCCTTGAGGGCGGTTGTGTATCATATGTGTGTCCTCTAGGCCCTTGAGGGCTGTTGTGTATCATATGCGTGTCCTCTAGGCCCTTGAGGGCTGTTGTGTATCATATGTGTGTCCTCTAGGCCCTTGAGGGCTGTTTTGTATCATATGTGTGTCCTCTAGGCCCTTGAGGGCTGTTGTGTATTATATGTGTGTCCTCTAGGCCCTTGAGGGCTGTTTTAGGTCATATGTGTGTCCTCTAGGCCCTCGAGGGCTTTTTTTTATTATATGTGTGTCATCTAGGCCCCTGAGGGCTGTTGTGTATTATAAGTGTGTCCTCTAGCCCCTTGAGGGCTGTTGTGTATTATATGTGTGTCCTCTAGGCCCTTGAGGGCTGTTGTGCATTATATGTGTGTCCTCTAGGCCCTTGAGGGTTGTTGTGTATCATATGTGTGTCCTCTAGGCCCTTGAGGGCTGTTTTGTATCATATGTGTGTCCTCTAGGCCCTTGAGGGCTGTTTTGTATCATATGTGTGTCCTCTAGGCCCTTGAGGGCTGTTGTGTATTATATGTGTGTCCTCTAGGCCCTTGAGGGCTGTTGTGTATTATATGTGTGTCCTCTAGGCCCTTGAGGGCTGTTGTGTATTATATGTGTGTCCTCTAGGCCCTTGAGGGCTGTTGTGTATCATATGTGTGTCCTCTAGGCCCTTGAGGGCTGTTGTGTATCACATGTGTGTCCTCTAGGCCCTTGAGGGCTATTTTGTATCACATGTGTGTCCTCTAGGCCCTGGAGGGCTGTGGTGTATTATATGTGTGTCCTCTAGGCCCTTGAGGGCTGTTTTGTATCACATGTGTGTCCTCTAGGCCCCTGAGGGCTGTTGTGTATCATATGTGTGTCCTCTAGGCGCTTGAGGGCTGTTGTGTATTATATGTGTGTCCTCTAGGCCCTTGAGGGCTGTTGTGTATTATATGTCTGTCCTCTAGGCCCTTGAGGGCTGTTGTGTATTATATGTGTGTCCTCTAGGCCCTTGAGGGCTGTTTTGTATCATATGTGTGTCCTCTAGGCCCTTGAGGGCTGTTGTGTATCATATGTGTGTCCTCTAGGCCATTGAGGGCTGCTGTGTATCATATGTGTGTCCTCTAGGCCCTTGAGGGCTGTTTTGTATGATATGTGTGTCCTCTAGGCCCTTGAGGGCTTTTTTGTATCATATGTGTGTCCTCTAGGCCCTTGAGGGCTGTTTTGTATCATATGTGTGTCCTCTAGGCCCTTGAGGGCTTTTTTGTATCATATGTGTGTCCTCTAGGCCCTTGAGGGCTGTTGTGTATCATATGTGTGTCCTCTAGGCCCTTGAGGGCTGTTGTGTATCATATGTGTGTCCTCTAGGCCCTTGAGGGCTGTTGTGTATTATATGTGTGTCCTCTAGGCCCTTGAGGGCTGTTGTGTATCATATGTGTGTCCTCTAGGCCCTTGAGGGCTGTTTTGTATCATATGTGTGTCCTCTTGGCCCTTGAGGGCTTTTTTGTATCATATGTGTGTCCTCTAGGCCCTTGAGGGCTGTTGTGTATCATATGTGTGTCCTCTAGGCCCTTGAGGGTTGTTGTGCATCATATGTGTGTCCTCTAGGCCCTTGAGGGCTGTTTTGAATCATATGTGTGTCCTCTAGGCCCTTGAGGGCTGTTGTGTATCATATGTGTGTCCTCTAGGCCCTTGAGGGCTGTTGTGTATCATATGTGTGTCCTCTAGGCCCTTGAGGGCTGTTGTGTATTATACGTGTGTCCTCTAGGGTCTTGAGGGCTGTTGTGTATTATATGTGTGTCCTCTAGGCCCTGGAGGGCTGTTGTGTATTATATGTGTGTCCTCTAGGCCCTTGAGGGCTGTTGTGTATTATATGTGTGTCCTCTAGGCCCTTGAGGGCTGTTTTGTATCATATGTGTGTCCTCTAGGCCCTTGAGGGCTGTTGTGTATCACATGTGTGTCCTCTAGGCCCTTGAGGGCTGTTGTGTATTATATGTGTGTCCTCTAGGCCCTTGAGGGCTGTTGTGTATTATATGTGTGTCCTCTAGGCCCTTGAGGGCTGTTGTGTATCATATGTGTGTCCTCTAGGCCCTTGAGGGCTGTTGTGTATTTTATGTGCGTCCTCTAGGCCCTTGAAGGTTGTTGTGTATCATATGTGTGTCCTCTAGGCCCTTGAGGGCTGTTTTGTATCATATGCGTGTCCTCTAGGCCCTTGAGGGCTCTTTTGTATCATATGTGTGTCCTCTAGGCCCTTGAGGGCTGTTGTGTATCATATGTGTGTCCTCTAGGCCCTTGAGGGCTGTTGTGTATCATATGCGTGTCCTCTAGGCCCTTGAGGGCTGTTGTGTATCATATGTGTGTCCTCTAGGCCCTTGAGGGCTGTTTTGTATCATATGTGTGTCCTCTAGGCCCTTGAGGGCTGTTGTGTATTATATGTGTGTCCTCTAGGCCCTTGAGGGCTGTTTTAGGTCATATGTGTGTCCTCTAGGCCCTCGAGGGCTTTTTTTTATTATATGTGTGTCATCTAGGCCCCTGAGGGCTGTTGTGTATTATAAGTGTGTCCTCTAGCCCCTTGAGGGCTGTTGTGTATTATATGTGTGTCCTCTAGGCCCTTGAGGGCTGTTGTGCATTATATGTGTGTCCTCTAGGCCCTTGAGGGTTGTTGTGTATCATATGTGTGTCCTCTAGGCCCTTGAGGGCTGTTTTGTATCATATGTGTGTCCTCTAGGCCCTTGAGGGCTGTTTTGTATCATATGTGTGTCCTCTAGGCCCTTGAGGGCTGTTGTGTATTATATGTGTGTCCTCTAGGCCCTTGAGGGCTGTTGTGTATTATATGTGTGTCCTCTAGGCCCTTGAGGGCTGTTGTGTATTATATGTGTGTCCTCTAGGCCCTTGAGGGCTGTTGTGTATCATATGTGTGTCCTCTAGGCCCTTGAGGGCTGTTGTGTATCACATGTGTGTCCTCTAGGCCCTTGAGGGCTATTTTGTATCACATGTGTGTCCTCTAGGCCCTTGAGGGCTGTTGTGTATCATATGTGTGTCCTCTAGGCCCTTGATGGCTGTTGTGCATCATATGTGTGTCCTCTAGGCCCTTGAGGGCTGTTTTGTATCACATGTGTGTCCACTAGGCCCTTGAGGGCTGTTTTGTATCACATGTGTGTCCTCTAGGCCCCTGAGGGCTGTTGTGTATCATATGTGTGTCCTCTAGGCGCTTGAGGGCTGTTGTGTATTATATGTGTGTCCTCTAGGCCCTTGAGGGCTGTTTTGTATCACATGTGTGTCCTCTAGGCCCCTGAGGGCTGTTGTGTATCATATGTGTGTCCTCTAGGCGCTTGAGGGCTGTTGTGTATTATATGTGTGTCCTCTAGGCCCTTGAGGGCTGTTGTGTATTATATGTCTGTCCTCTAGGCCCTTGAGGGCTGTTGTGTATTATATGTGTGTCCTCTAGGCCCTTGAGGGCTGTTTTGTATCATATGTGTGTCCTCTAGGCCCTTGAGGGCTGTTGTGTATCATATGTGTGTCCTCTAGGCCATTGAGGGCTGCTGTGTATCATATGTGTGTCCTCTAGGCCCTTGAGGGCTGTTTTGTATCATATGTGTGTCCTCTAGGCCCTTGAGGGCTTTTTTGTATCATATGTGTGTCCTCTAGGCCCTTGAGGGCTGTTGTGTATCATATGTGTGTCCTCTAGGCCCTTGATGGCTGTTGTGCATCATATGTGTGTCCTCTAGGCCCTTGAGGGCTGTTTTGTATCATATGTGTGTCCTCTAGGCCCTTGAGGGCTGTTGTATATCATATGTGTGTCCTCTAGGCCCTTGAGGGCTGTTGTGTATCATATGTGTGTCCTCTAGGCCCTTGAGGGCTGTTGTGTATTATATGTGTGTCCTCTAGGGCCTTGAGGGCTGTTTTGTATCACATGTGTTTCCTCTGGGCCCTGGAGGGCTGTTGTGTATTATATGTGTGTCCTCTAGGCCCTTGAGGGCTGTTGTGTATTATATGTGTGTCCTCTAGGCCCTTGAGGGCTGTTGTGTATCATATGTGTGTCCTCTAGGCCCTTGAGGGCTGTTGTGTATCACATGTGTGTCCTCTAGGCCCTTGAGGGCTGTTGTGTATTATATGTGTGTCCTCTAGGCCCTTGAGGGCTGTTGTGTATTATATGTGTGTCCTCTAGGCCCTTGAGGGCTGTTGTGTATTATATGTGTGTCCTCTAGGCCCTTGAGGGCTGTTGTGTATTATATGTGTGTCCTCTAGGCCCTTGAGGGCTGTTGTGTATCATATGTGTGTCTTCTAGGCCCTTGAGGGCTGTTGTGTATCATATGTATGTCCTCTAGGCCCTTGAGGGCTGTTGTGTATTATATGTGTGTCCTCTAGGCCCTTGAGGGCTGTTTTGTATCACATGTGTATCATCTAGGCCCTTGAGGGCTGTTGTGTATCATATGTGTGTCCTCTAGGCCCTTGAGGGCTGTTGTGTATCATATGTGTGTCCTCTAGGCCCTTGAGGGCTGTTGTGTATTATATGTGTGTCCTCTAGGCCCTTGAAGGCTGTTGTGTATCATATGTGTGTCCTCTAGGCCCTTGAGGGCTCTTGTGTATCATATGTGTGTCCTCTAGGCCCTTGAGGGCTGTTTTGTATCATATGCGTGTCCTCTAGGCCCTTGAGGGCTGTTTTGTATCATATGCGTGTCCTCTAGGCCCTTGAGGGCTGTTGTGTATCATATGTGTGTCCTCTAGGCCCTTGAGGGCTGTTTTGGGTCATATGTGTGTCCTCTAGGCCCTCGAGGGCTGTTTTGTATCATATGCGTGTCCTCTAGGCCCTTGAGGGCTGTTGTGTATCATATGTGTGTCCTCTAGGCCCTTGAGGGCTTTTTTGTATCATATGTGTGTCCTCTAGGCCCTTGAGGGCTGTTGTGTATCATATGTGTGTCCTCTAGGCCCTTGAGGGCTGTTGTGTATCATATGTGTGTCCTCTAGGCCCTTGAGGGCTGTTGTGTATTATATGTGTGTCCTCTAGGCCCTTGAGGGCTGTTGTGTATCATATGTGTGTCCTCTAGGCCCTTGAGGGTTGTTGTGCATCATATGTGTGTCCTCTAGGCCCTTGAGGGCTGTTTTGTATCATATGTGTGTCCTCTAGGCCCTTGAGGGCTGTTGTGTATCATATGTGTGTCCTCTAGGCACTTGAGGGCTGTTGTGTATCATATGTGTGTCCTTTAGGCCCTTGAGGGCTGTTGTGTATTATATGTGTGTCCTCTAGGGCCTTGAGGGCTGTTTTGTATCACATGTGTTTCCTCTAGGCCCTGGAGGGCTGTTGTGTATTATATGTGTGTCCTCTAGGCCCTTGAGGGCTGTTGTGTATTGTATGTGTGTCCTCTAGGCCCTTGAGGGCCGTTGTGTATCATATGTGTGTCCTCTAGGCCCTTGAGGGCTGTTGTGTATCACATGTGTGTCCTCTAGGCCCTTGAGGGCTGTTGTGTATTATATGTGTGTCCTCTAGGCTCTTGAGGGCTGTTTTGTATCACATGTGTGTCCTCTAGGCGCTGGAGGGCTGTTGTGTATTATATGTGTGTCCTCTAGGCCCTTGGGGGCTGTTGTGTATCATATGTGTGTCCTCTAGGCCCTTGAGGGCTGTTGTGTATCACATGTGTGTCCTCTAGGCCCTTGTGGGTTGTTGTGTATTATATGTGTGTCCTCTAGGCCCTTGAGGGCTGTTGTGTATCATATGTGTGTCTTCTAGGCCCTTGAGGGCTGTTGTGTATCATATGTATGTCCTCTGGGCCCTTGAGGGCTGTTGTGTATTATATGTGTGTCCTCTAGGCCCTTAAGGGCTGTTGTGTATCATATGTGTATCCTCTAGGCCCTTGAGGGCTGTTGTGTATCATATGTGTGTCCTCTAGGCCCTTGAGGGCTGTTGTGTATCATATGTGTGTCCTCTAGGCCCTTGAGGGCTGTTGTGTATTATATGTGTGTCCTCTAGGCCCTTGAAGGCTGTTGTGTATCATATGTGTGTCCTCTAGGCCCTTGAGGGCTGTTGTGTATCATATGTGTGTCCTCTAGGCCCTTGAGGGCTGTTTTGTATCATATGTGTGTCCTCTAGGCCCTTGAGGGCTGTTTTGTATCATATGCGTGTCCTCTAGGCCCTTGAGGGCTGTTTTGGGTCATATGTGTGTCCTCTAGGCCCTCGAGGGCTGTTTTGTATCATATGCGTGTCCTCTAGGCCCTTGAGGGCTGTTGTGTATCATATGTGTGTCCTCTAGGCCCTTGAGGGCTTTTTTGTATCATATGTGTGTCCTCTAGGCCCTTGAGGGCTGTTGTGTATCATATGTGTGTCCTCTAGGCCCTTGAGGGCTGTTGTGTATCATATGTGTGTCCTCTAGGCCCTTGAGGGCTGTTGTGTATTATATGTGTGTCCTCTAGGCCCTTGAGGGCTGTTTTGTATCACCTGTGTGTCCTCTAGGCCCTTGAGGGCTGTTGTGTATCATATGTGTGTCCTCTAGGCCCTTGAGGGCTGTTGTGTATTATATGTGTGTCCTCTAGGCCCTTGAGGGCTGTTGTGTATCATATGTGTGTCCTCTAGGCCCTTGAGGGTTGTTGTGCATCATATGTGTGTCCTCTAGGCCCTTGAGGGCTGTTTTGTATCATATGTGTGTCCTCTAGGCCCTTGAGGGCTGTTGTGTATCATATGTGTGTCCTCTAGGCCCTTGAGGGCTGTTGTGTATCATATGTGTGTCCTCTAGGCCCTTGAGGGCTGTTGTGTATTATATGTGTGTCCTCTAGGGCCTTGAGGGCTGTTTTGTATCACATGTGTTTCCTCTAGGCCCTGGAGGGCTGTTGTGTATTATATGTGTGTCCTCTAGGCCCTTGAGGGCTGTTGTGTATTATATGTGTGTCCTCTAGGCCCTTGAGGGCCGTTGTGTATCATATGTGTGTCCTCTAGGCCCTTGAGGGCTGTTGTGTATCACATGTGTGTCCTCTAGGCCCTTGAGGGCTGTTGTGTATTATATGTGTGTCCTCTAGGCTCTTGAGGGCTGTTTTGTATCACATGTGTGTCCTCTAGGCCCTGGAGGGCTGTTGTGCATCATATGTGTGTCCTCTAGGCCCTTGTGGGTTGTTGTGTATTATATGTGTGTCCTCTAGGCCCTTGAGGGCTGTTGTGTATCATATGTGTGTCTTCTAGGCCCTTGAGGGCTGTTGTGTATCATATGTATGTCCTCTGGGCCCTTGAGGGCTGTTGTGTATTATATGTGTGTCCTCTAGGCCCTTAAGGGCTGTTGTGTATCATATGTGTATCCTCTAGGCCCTTGAGGGCTGTTGTGTATCATATGTGTGTCCTCTAGGCCCTTGAGGGCTGTTGTGTATCATATGTGTGTCCTCTAGGCCCTTGAGGGCTGTTGTGTATTATATGTGTGTCCTCTAGGCCCTTGAAGGCTGTTGTGTATCATATGTGTGTCCTCTAGGCCCTTGAGGGCTGTTGTGTATCATATGTGTGTCCTCTAGGCCCTTGAGGGCTGTTTTGTATCATATGCGTGTCCTCTAGGCCCTTGAGGGCTGTTTTGTATCATATGCGTGTCCTCTAGGCCCTTGAGGGCTGTTGTGTATCATATGTGTGTCCTCTAGGCCCTTGAGGGCTGTTGTGTATCATATGCGTGTCCTCTAGGCCCTTGAGGGCTGTTGTGTATCATATGTGTGTCCTCTAGGCCCTTGAGGGCTGTTTTGTATGATATGTGTGTCCTCTAGGCCCTTGAGGGCTGTTGTGTATTATATGTGTGTCATCTAGGCCCTTGAGGGCTGTTTTGGGTCATATGTGTGTCCTCTAGGCCCTCGAGGGCTGTTTTGTATTATATGTGTGTCATCTAGGCCCTTGAGGGCTGTTGTGTATCATATGTGTGTCCTCTAGGCCCTTGAGGGCTGTTGTGTATCATATGTGTGTCCTCTAGGCCCTTGAGGGCTGTTGTGTATTATATGTGTGTCCTCTAGGCCCTTGAGGGCTGTTTTGTATCATATGTGTGTCCTCTAGGCCCTTGAGGGCTGTTGTGTATTATATGTGTGTCCTCTAGGCCCTTGAGGGCTGTTTTGGGTCATATGTGTGTCCTCTAGGCCCTCGAGGGCTGTTGTGTATCATATGTGTATCCTCTAGGCCCTTGAGGGCTGTTGTGTATCATATGTGTGTCCTCTAGGCCCTTGAGGGCTGTTGTGTATCATATGTGTGTCCTCTAGGCCCTTGAGGGCTGTTGTGTATTATATGTGTGTCCTCTAGGCCCTTGAAGGCTGTTGTGTATCATATGTGTGTCCTCTAGGCCCTTGAGGGCTGTTGTGTATCATATGCGTGTCCTCTAGGCCCTTGAAGGCTGTTGTGTATCATATGTGTGTCCTCTAGGCCCTTGAGGGCTGTTTTGTATCATATGCGTGTCCTCTAGGCCCTTGAGGGCTGTTTTGTATCATATGCGTGTCCTCTAGGCCCTTGAGGGCTGTTGCGTATTATAGGTGTGTCCTCTAGGCCCTTGAAGGCTGTTGTGTATCATATGTGTGTCCTCTAGGCCCTTGAGGGCTGTTGTGTATTATATGTGTGTCCTCTAGGCCCTTGAAGGCTGTTGTGTATCATATGTGTGTCCTCTAGGCCCTTGAGGGCTGTTGTGTATTATATGTGTGTCCTCTAGGCCCTTGAAGGCTGTTGTGTATAATATGTGTGTCCTCTAGGCCCTTGAGGGCTGTTGTGTATCATATGCGTGTCCTCTAGGCCCTTGAGGGCTGTTTTGTATCATATGCGTGTCCTCTAGGCCCTTGAGGGCTGTTGTGTATAATATGTGTGTCCTCTAGGCCCTTGAGGGCTGTTGTGTATCATATGCGTGTCCTCTAGGCCCTTGAGGGCTGTTGTGTATCATATGTGTGTCCTCTAGGCCCTTGAGGGCTGTTTTGTATCATATGTGTGTCCTCTAGGCCCTTGAGGGCTGTTGTGTATTATATGTGTGTCCTCTAGGCCCTTGAGGGCTGTTTTGGGTCATATGTGTGTCCTCTAGGCCCTCGAGGGCTGTTTTGTATTATATGTGTGTCATCTAGGCCCTTGAGGGTTGTTGTGTATCATATGCGTGTCCTCTAGGCCCTTGAGGGCTGTTGTGTATCACATGTGTGTCCTCTAGGCCCTTGAGGGCTGTTGTGTATTATAAGTGTGTCCTCTAGCCCCTTGAGGGCTGTTGTGTATTATATGTGTGTCCTCTAGGCCCTTGAGGGCTGTTGTGCATCATATGTGTGTCCTCTAGGCCCTTGAGGGTTGTTGTGTATCATATGTGTGTCCTCTAGGCCCTTGAGGGCTGTTTTGTATCATATGTGTGTCCTCTAGGCGCTTGAGGGCTGTTGTGTATCACATGTGTGTCCTCTAGGCGCTTGAGGGCTGTTGTGTATTATATGTGTGTCCTCTAGGCCCTTGAGGGCTGTTGTGTATCATATGTGTGTCCTCTAAGCCCTTGAGGGCTGTTGTGTATCACATGTGTGTCCTCTAGGCCCTTGAGGGCTGTTTTGTGTCACATGTGTGTCCTCTAGGCCCTGGAGGGCTGTTGTGTATTATATGTGTGTCCTCTAGGCGCTTGAGGGCTGTTGTGTATTATATGTGTGTCCTCTAGGCCCTTGAGGGCTGTTGTGTATCATATGTGTGTCCTCTAAGCCCTTGAGGGCTGTTGTGTATCACATGTGTGTCCTCTAGGCCCTTGAGGGCTGTTTTGTGTCACATGTGTGTCCTCTAGGCCCTGGAGGGCTGTTGTGTATTATATGTGTGTCCTCTAGGCCCTTGAGGGCTGTTTTGTATCACATGTGTGTCCTCTAGGCCCTTGAGGGCTGTTCTGTAGCATATGTGTGTCCTCTAGGCGCTTGAGGGCTGTTGTGTATTATATGTGTGTCCTCTAGGCCCTTGAGGGCTGTTGTGTATTATATGTGTGTCCTCTAGGCCCTTGAGGGCTGTTGTGTATTATATGTGTGTCCTCTAGGCCCTTGAGGGCTGTTTTGTATCATATGTGTGTCCTCTAGGCCCTTGAGGGCTGTTGTGTATCATATGTGTGTCCTCTAGGCCATTGAGGGCTGTTGTGTATCATATGTGTGTCCTCTAGGCCCTTGAGGGCTGTTGTGTATCATATGTGTGTCCTCTAGGCCCTTGAGGGCTGTTGTGTATGATATGTGTGTCCTCTAGGCCCTTGAGGGCTGTTGTGTATTATATGTGTGTCCTCTAGGCCCTTGAGGGCTGTTTTGTATCACATGTGTGTCCTCTAGGCCCTTGAGGGCTGTTGTGTATCATATGTGTGTCCTCTAGGCCCTTGAGGGCTGTTGTGTATTATATGTGTGTCCTCTAGGCCCTTGTGGGCTGTTGTGTATCATATGTGTGTCCTCTAGGCCCTTGAGGGTTGTTGTGTATCATATGTGTGTCCTCTAGGCCCTTGAGGGCTGTTTTGTATCATATGTGTGTCCTCTAGGGCCTTGAGGGCTGTTGTGTATCATATGTGTGTCCTCTAGGCCCTTGAGGGCTGTTGTGTATTATATGCGTGTCCTCTAGGCCCTTGAGGGCTGTTGTGTATTATATGTGTGTCGTCTAGGGCCTCGAGGGCTGTTTTGTATCACATGTGTTTCCTCTAGGGCCTGGAGGGCTGTTGTGTATTATATGTGTGTCCTCTAGGCCCTTGAGGGCTGTTGTGTATTATATGTGTGTCCTCTAGGCCCTTGAGGGCTGTTGTGTATCATATGTGTGTCCTCTAGGCCCTTGAGGGCTGTTGTGTATCACATGTGTGTCCTCTAGGCCCTTGAGGGCTGTTGTGTATTATATGTGTGTCCTCTAGGCCCTTGAGGGCAGTTTTGTATCACATGTGTGTCCTCTAGGCCCTGGAGGGCTGTTGTGTATTATATGTGTGTCCTCTAGGCCCTTGAGGGCTGTTGTGTATCATATGTGTGTCTCCTAGGCCCTTGAGGGCTGTTGTGTATTATATGTGTGTCCTCTAGGCCCTTGAGGGCTGTTGTGTATCATATGTGTGTCCTCCAGGCCCTTGAGGGCTGTTGTGTATCATATGTGTGTCCTCTAGGCCCTTGAGGGCTGTTGTGTATTATATGTGTGTCCTCTAGGCCCTTGAGGGCTGTTTTGTATCACATGTGTGTCCTCTAGGCCCTTGAGGGCTGTTGTGTATCATATGCGTGTCCTCTGGGCCCTTGAGGGCTGTTGTGTATCATATGTGTGTCCTCTAGGCCCTTGAGGGCTGTTGTGTATTATATGTGTGTCCTCTAGGCCCTTGAAGGCTGTTGTGTATCATATGTGTGTCATCTAGGCCCTTGAGGGCTGTTGTGTATCATATGTGTGTCCTCTAGGCCCTTGAGGGCTGTTTTGTATCATATGCGTGTCCTCTAGGCCCTTGAGGGCTGTTTTGTATCATATGCGTGTCCTCTAGGCCCTTGAGGGCTGTTGTGTATCATATGTGTGTCCTCTAGGACCTTGAGGGCTGTTGTGTATCATATGTGTGTCCTCTAGGCCCTTGAGGGTTGTTTTGTATCATATGTGTGTCCTCTAGGCCCTTGAGGGCTGTTGTGTATCATATGTGTGTCCTCTAGGCCCTTGAGGGCTGTTTTGTATCATATGTGTGTCCTCTAGGCCCTTGAGGGCTGTTTTGTATTATATGTGTGTCATCTAGGCCCTTGAGGGCTGTTGTGTATCATATGCGTGTCCTCTAGGCCCTTGAGGGCTGTTGTGTATCATATGTGGGTCCTCTAGGCCCTTGAGGGCTGGTGTGTATCATATGTGTGTCCACTAGGCCCTTGAGGGATGTTTTGTATCATATGTGTGTCCTCTAGGCCCTTGAGGGCTGTTGTGTATCATATGTGTGTCCTCTAGGCCCTTGAGGGCTGTTGTGTATCATATGCGTGTCCTCTAGGCCCTTGAGGGCTGTTGTGTATCATATGCGTGTCCTCTAGGCCCTTGAGGGGTGTTTTGTATCATATGCGTGTCCTCTAGGCCCTTGAGGGCTGTTGTGTATCATATGTGTGTCCTCTAGGACCTTGAGGGCTGTTGTGTATCATATGTGTGTCCTCTAGGCCCTTGAGGGCTGTTTTGTATCACATGTGTGTCCTCTAGGCCCTGGAGGGCTGTTGTGTATTATATGTGTGTCCTCTAGGCCCTTGAGGGCTGTTTTGTATCATATGTGTGTCCTCTAGGCCCTTGAGGGCTGTTTTGTATTATATGTGTGTCATCTAGGCCCTTGAGGGCTGTTGTGTATCATATGCGTGTCCTCTAGGCCCTTGAGGGCTGTTGTGTATCATATGTGTGTCCTCTAGGCCCTTGAGGGCTGGTGTGTATCATATGTGTGTCCTCTAGGCCCTTGAGGGATGTTTTGTATCATATGTGTGTCCTCTAGGCCCTTGAGGGCTGTTGTGTATCATATGTGTGTCCTCTAGGCCCTTGAGGGCTGTTGTGTATCATATGCGTGTCCTCTAGGCCCTTGAGGGCTGTTGTGTATTATATGTGTGTCCTCTAGGCCCTTGAAGGCTGTTGTGTATCATATGTGTGTCCTCTAGGCCCTTGAGGGCTGTTGTGTATCATATGTGTGTCCTCTAGGCCCTTGAGGGCTGTTTTGTATCATATGCGTGTCCTCTAGGCCCTTGAGGGCTGTTTTGTATCATATGCGTGTCCTCTAGGCCCTTGAGGGCTGTTGTGTATCATATGTGTGTCCTCTAGGCCCTTGAGGGCTGTTGTGTATCATATGTGTGTCCTCTAGGCCCTTGAGGGCTGTTTTGTATCATATGTGTGTCCTCTAGGCCCTTGAGGGCTGTTGTGTATCATATGTGTGTCCTCTAGGCCCTTGAGGGCTGTTTTGTATCATATGTGTGTCCTCTAGGCCCTTGAGGGCTGTTTTGTATTATATGTGTGTCCTCTAGGCCCTTGAGGGCTGTTGTGTATCATATGCGTGTCCTCTAGGCCCTTGAGGGCTGTTGTGTATCATATGTGTGTCCTCTAGGCCCTTGAGGGCTGGTGTGTATCATATGTGTGTCCTCTAGGCCCTTGAGGGATGTTTTGTATCATATGTGTGTCCTCTAGGCCCTTGAGGGCTGTTGTGTATCATATGTGTGTCCTCTAGGCCCTTGAGGGCTGTTGTGTATCATATGCGTGTCCTCTAGGCCCTTGAGGGCTGTTTTGTATCATATGTGTGTCCTCTAGGCCCTTGAGGGCTGTTGTGTATTATATGCGTATCCTCTAGGCCCTTGCGGGCTGTTTTGTATCATATGTGTGTCCTCTAGGCCCTTGAGGGCTGTTTTGTATCATATGTGTGTCGTCTAGGCCCTTGAGGGCTGTTGTGTATCATATGCGTGTCCTCTAGGCCCTTGAGGGTTGTTGTGTATCATATGCGTGTCCTCTAGGCCCTGGAGGGCTGTTGTGTATCATATGTGTGTCCTCTAGGCCCTTGAGGGCTGTTGTGTATCATATGCGTGTCCTCTAGGCCCTTGAGGGCTGTTTTGTATCATATGTGTGTCCGCTAGGCCGTTGAGGGCTGGTTTGTATCATATGCGTGTCCTCTAGGCCCTTGAGGGCTGTTTTGTATCACATGTGTGTCCTCTAGGCCCTTGACGGTTGTTTTGTATCACATGTGTGTCCTCTAGGCCCTAGAGGGCTGTTTTGTATTGTATGCGTGTCCTCTAGGCCCTTGAGGGCTGTTTTGTATCACATGCATGTCCTCTAGGCCCTTGAGGGCTGTTTTGTATCATATGCGTGTCCTCTAGGCCCTTGAGGGTTGTTTTGTATCATATGTGTGTCCTCTAGGCCCTTGAGGGCTGTTGTGTATCATATGTGTGTCCTCTAGGCCCTTGAGGGCTGTTTTGTATCATATGCCTGTCCTCAAGCCCCTTGGGGGATGTTGTGTATCATCATGTCGTCTAGGCCCTTGAGGGCTGTTTTGTATCATATGCGTGTCCTCTAGGCCCTTGAGAGCTGTTGTGTATCATATGCGTGTCCTCTAGGCTCTTGAGGGCTGTTTTGTATCATATGTGTGTCCTCTAGGCCCTTGAGGGCTGTTTTGTATCATATGGGTGTCCTCTAGGCCCTTGAGGGCTGTTGTGTATCATATGTGTGTCCTCTAGGCCCTTGAGGGCTTTTGTGTATCATATGTGTGTCTTCTAGGCCCTTGAGGGCTGTTTTGTATCATATGTGTGTCCTCTAGGGCCTTGAGGGCTGTTGTGTATCATATGTGTGTCCTCTAGGCCCCTGAGGGCTGTTGTGTATCATATGCGTGTCCTCTAGGCCCTTGAGGGCTGTTTTGTATTATATGTGTGTCATTTAGGCCCTTGAGGGCTGTTGTGTATCATATGCGTGTCCTCTAGGCCCTTGAGGGCTGTTGTGTATCATATGTGTGTCCTCTAGGCCCTTGAGGGCTGTTGTGTATCATATGTGTGTCGTCTAGGCCCTTGAGGGCTGTTGTGTATCATATGTGTGTCCCCTAGGCCCTTGAGGGCTGTTGTGTATCATATGTGTGTCCTCTAGGCCCTTGAGGGCTGTTGTGTATCATATGCGTGTCCTCTAGGCCCTTGAGGGGTGTTTTGTATCATATGCGTGTCCTCTAGGCCCTTGAGGGATGTTGTGTATTATATGTGTGTCCTCTAGGCCCTTGAGGGCTGTTCTGTATCATATGTGTGTCCTCTAGGCCCTTGAGGGCTGTTGTGTATCATATGTGTGTCCTCTAGGCCCTTGAGGGCTGTTTTGTATTATATGTGTGTCATCTAGGCCCTTGAGGGCTGTTGTGTATCATATGCGTGTCCTCTAGGCCCTTGAGGGGTGTTGTGTATCATATGTGTGTCCTCTAGGCCCTTGAGGGCTGTTGTGTATCATATGTGTGTCCTCTAGGCCCTTGACGGCTGTTTTGTATTATATGTGTGTCCTCTAGGGCCTTGAGGGCTGTTGTGTATCATATGCGTGTCCTCTAGGCCCTGGAGGGCTGTTGTGTATCATATGTGTGTCCTCTAGGCCCTTGAGGGCTGTTCTGTAGCATATGTGTGTCCTCTAGGCCCTTGAGGGCTGTTGTGTATCATATGTGTGTCCCCTAGGCCTTTGAGGGCTGTTGTGTATCATATGCGTGTCCTCTAGGCCCTTGAGGGCTGTTGTGTATCATATGTGTGTCCTCTAGGCCTTTGAGGGCTGTTGTGTATCATATGCGTGTCCTCTAGGCCCTGGAGGGCTGTTGTGTATCATATGTGTGTCCTCTAGGCCCTTGAGGGCTGTTCTGTAGCATATGTGTGTCCTCTAGGCCCTTGAGGGCTGTTGTGTATCATATGTGTGTCCTCTAGGCCCTTGAGGGCTGTTGTGTATCATATGTGTGTCCTCTAGGCCCTTGAGGGCTGTTGTGTATCATATGCGTGTCCTCTAGGCCCTTGAGGGGTGTTTTGTATCATATGCGTGTCCTCTAGGCCCTTGATGGCTGTTTTGTATCATATGCGTGTCCTCTAGGCCCTTGAGGGCTGTTGTGTATCATATGCGTGTCCCCTAGGCCCTTGAGGGCTGTTTTGTATCATATGTGTGTCCTCTAGGCCCTTGAGGGCTGTTTTGTATCATATGTGTGTCCTCTAGGCCCTTGAGGGCTGTTGTGTATCATATGCGTGTCCTCTAGGCCCTTGAGGGCTGTTGTGTATCATATGCGTGTCCTCTAGGCCCTGGAGGGCTGTTGTGTATCATATGTGTGTCCTCTAGGCCCTTGAGGGCTGTTGTGTATCATATGCGTGTCCTCTAGGCCCTTGAGGGCTGTTTTGTATCATATGTGTGTCCGCTAGGCCCTTGAGGGCTGTTTTGTCTCATATGTGTGTCCTCTAGGCCCTTGAGGGCTGTTTTGTATCACATGTGTGTCCTCTAGGGCCTTGAGGGCTGTTTTGTATCACATGTGTGTCCTCTAGGCCCTTGAGGGCTGTTTTGCATTGTATGTGTGTCCTCTAGGCCCTTGAGGGCTGTTTTGTATCACATGCGTGTCCTCTAGGCCCTTGAGGGCTGCTTTGTATCACATGTGTGTCCTCTAGGCCCTTGAGGGATGTTTTGTATCATATGTGTGTCCTCTAGGCCCTTGAGGGCTGTTGTGTATCATATGTGTGTCCTCTAGGCCCTTGAGGGCTGTTTTGTATCATATGCCTGTCCTCAAGCCCCTTGGGGGATGTCGTGTATTATATGTGTGTCGTCTAGGCCCTTGAGGGCTGTTTTGTATCATATGCGTGTCCTCTAGGCCCTTGAGAGATGTTGTGTATCATATGTGTGTCCTCTAGGCTCTTGAGGGCTGATTTGTATCATATGTGTGTCCTCTAGGCCCTTGAGGGCTGTTTTGTATCATATGGGTGTCCTCTAGGCCCTTGAGGGCTGTTGTGTATCATATGTGTGTCCTCTAGGCCCTTGAGGGCTGTTGTGTATCATATGTGTGTCTTCTAGGCCCTTGAGGGCTGTTTTGTATCATATGCGTGTCCTCTAGGCCCTTGAGGGCTGTTGTGTATCATATGTGTGTCCTCTAGGCCCCTGAGGGCTGTTGTGTATCATATGCGTGTCCTCTAGGCCCTTGAGGGCTGTTTTGTATTATATGTGTGTCATCTAGGCCCTTGAGGGCTGTTGTGTATCATATGCGTGTCCTCTAGGTCCTTGAGGGCTGTTGTGTATCATATGTGTGTCCTCTAGGCCCTTGAGGGCTGTTCTGTATCATATGTGTGTCCTCTAGGCCCTTGAGGGCTGTTGTGTATCATATGTGTGTCCTCTAGGCCCTTGAGGGCTGTTGTGTATCATATGTGTGTCCTCTAGGCCCTTGAGGGCTGTTGTGTATCATATGCGTGTCCCCTAGGCCCTTGAGGGGTGTTTTGTATCATATGCGTGTCCTCTAGGCCCTTGAGGGCTGTTTTGTATCATATGTGTGTCCTCTAGGCCCTTGAGGGCTGTTGTGTATCATATGCGTGTCCCCTAGGCCCTTGAGGGCTGTTTTGTATCATATGTGTGTCATCTAGGCCCTTGAGGGCTGTTTTGTATCATATGTGTGTCCTCTAGGCCCTTGAGGGCTGTTGTGTATCATATGCGTGTCCTCTAGGCCCTTGAGGGCTGTTGTGTATCATATGCGTGTCCTCTAGGCCCTTGAGGGCTGTTGTGTATTATATGTGTGTCCTCTAGGCCCTTGAGGGCTGTTGTGTATCATATGCGTGTCCTCTAGGCCCTTGAGGGCTGTTTTGTATCATATGTGTGTCCGCTAGGCCCTTGAGGGCTGTTTTGTATCATATACGTGTACTCTAGGCCCTTGAGGGCTGTTTTGTATCACATGTGTGTCCTCTAGGCCCTTGAGGGTTGTTTTGTATCACATGTGTGTCCTCTAGGCCCTTGAGGGCTGTTTTGTATCACATGCGTGTCCTCTAGGCCCTTGAGGGCTGTTTTGTATCACATGCGTGTCCTCTAGGCCCTTGAGGGCTGTTTTGTATCATATGCGTGTCCTCTAGGCCCTTGAGGGCTGTTTTGTATCATATGTGTGTCCTCTAGGCCCTTGAGGGCTGTTGTGTATCATATGTGTGTTCTCTAGGCCCTTGAGGGCTGTTTTGTATCATATGCCTGTCCTCAAGCCCCTTGGGGGATGTTGTGTATTATATGTGTGTCGTCTAGGCCCTTGAGGGCTGTTTTGTATCATATGCGTGTCCTCTAGGCCCTTGAGGGCTGTTGTGTATCATATGCGTGTCCTCTAGGCTCTTGAGGGCTGTTTTGTATCATATGTGTGTCCTCTAGGCCCTTGAGGGCTGTTTTGTATCATATGGGTGTCCTCCAGGCCCTTGAGGGCTTTTGTGTATCATATGTGTGTCCTCTAGGCCCTTGAGGGCTATTGTGTATCATATGTGTATCTTCTAGGCCCTTGAGGGCTGTTTTGTATCATATGCGTGTCCTCTAGGCCCTTGAGGGGTGTTTTGTATCATATGCGTGTCCTCTAGGCCCTTGAGGGCTGTTTTGTATCATATGTGTGTCCTCTAGGCCCTTGAGGGCTTTTGTGTATCATATGGGTGTCCTCTAGGCCCTTGAGGGCTGTTGTGTATCATATGTGTGTCCTCTAGGCCCCTGAGGGCTGTTGTGTATTATATGTGTGTGCTCTAGGCCCTTGGAGGCTGTTGTGTATTATATGTGTGTCCTCTAGGCCCTTGAGGGCTGTTTTGTATCATATGGGTGTCCTCTAGGCCCTTGAGGGCTGTTGTGTATCATATGTGTGTCCTCTAGGCCCTTGAGGGCTGTTGTGTATCATATGTGTGTCTTCTAGGCCCTTGAGGGCTGTTTTGTATCATATGCGTGTCCTCTAGGCCCTTGAGGGCTGTTTTGTATCATATGCGTGTCCTCTAGGCCCTTGAGGGCTGTTTTGTATCATATGTGTGTCCTCTAGGCCCTTGAGGGCTGTTGTGTATTATATGTGTGTCCGCTAGGCCCTTGGAGGCTGTTGTGTATTATATGTGTGTCCTCTAGGCCCTTGAGGGCGTTTGTGTATCATATGTGTGTCCTCTAGGCCCTTGAGGGCTGTTGTGCATCATATGCGTGTCCTCTAGGCCCTTGAGGGCTGTTGTGTATTATATGTGTGTGCTCTAGGCCCTTGAGGGCTGTTTTGTATCATATGCGTGTCCTCTAGGCCCTTGAGGGCTGTTGTGTATCATATGCGTGTCCTCAAGGCGTTTGAGGGCTGTTTTGTATTATATGCGTGTCCTCTGGGCCCTTGAGGGCTGTTGTGTATCATATGTGTGTCCTCTAGGCCCTTGATGGCTGTTTTGTATCGTATGCGTGTCCTCTAGGCCCTTGAGGGCTGTTTTGTATCATATGCGTGTCCTCTAGGCCCTTGAGGGCTGTTTTGTATCATATGTGTGTCCTCTAGGCCCTTGAGGGCTGTTTTGTATCATATGCGTGTCCTCTAGGCCCTTGAGGGCTGTTTTGTATCATATGCGTGTCCTCTAGGCCCTTGAGGGCTGTTTTGTATCATATGTGTGTCCTCTAGGCCCTTGAGGGCTGTTGTGTATTATATGTGTGTCCGCTAGGCCCTTGGAGGCTGTTGTGTATTATATGTGTGTCCTCTAGGCCCTTGGGGGCGTTTGTGTATCATATGTGTGTCCTCTAGGCCCCTGAGGGCTGTTGTGTATCATATGTGTGTCCTCTAGGCCCTTGAGGGCTGTTGTGTATCATATGCGTGTCCTCTGGGCCCTTGAGGGCTGTTGTGTATCATATGTGTGTCCTCTAGGGCCTTGATGGCTGTTTTGTATCATATGTGTGTCCTCTAGGCCCTTGAGGGCTGTTTTGTATCATATGCGTGTCCTCTAGGCCCCTGAGGGCTGTTGTGTATCATATGCGTGTCCTCTAGGCCCTTGAGGGCTGTTTTGTATCATATGCCTGTCCTCTAGGCCCTTGAGGGCTGTTTTGTATTGTATGCGTGTCCTCTAGGCCCTTGAGGGCTATTTTGTATCATATGCCTGTCCTCTAGGCCCTTGAGGGCTGTTGTGTATCATATGTGTGTCCTCTAGGCCCTTGAGGGCTGTTGTGTATCATATGCGTGTCCTCTGGGCCCTTGAGGGCTGTTGTGTATCATATGTGTGTCCTCTAGGGCCTTGATGGCTGTTTTGTATCATATGTGTGTCCTCTAGGCCCTTGAGGGCTGTTTTGTATCATATGCGTGTCCTCTAGGCCCCTGAGGGCTGTTGTGTATCATATGTGTGTCCTCTAGGCCCTCGAGGGCTGTTTTGTATTATATGCGTGTGCTCTAGGCCCTTGAGGGCTGTTTTGTATTATATGCGTGTCCTCTAGGCCCTTGAGGGCTGTTTTGTATCATATGTGTGTCCTCTAGGCCCTTGAGGGCTGTTGTGTATCATAGGTGTGTCCTCCAGGCCCTTGAGGGCTGTTTTGTATTGTATGCGTGTCCTCTAGGCCCTTGAGGGCTGTTTTGTATCATATGCGTGTCCTCTAGGCCCTTGAGGGCTGTTGTGTATCATATGCGTGTCCTCTAGGCCCGTGAGGGCTGTTGTGTATCATATGTGTGTCCTCTAGGCCCTTGAGGGCTGTTTTGTATCATATGCCTGTCCTCAAGCCCCTTGGGGGATGTTGTGTATTATATGTGTGTCCTCTAGGCCCTTGAGGGCTGTTTTGTATCATATGCGTGTCCTCTAGGCCCTTGAGAGCTGTTGTGTATCATATGCGTGTCCTCTAGGCTCTTGAGGGCTGTTGTGTATTATATGTGTGTCCTCTAGGCCCTTGAGGGCTGTTTTGTATCATATGTGTGTCCTCTAGGCCCTTGAGGGCTGTTTTGTATCATATGTGTGTCCTCTAGGCCCTTGAGGGCTGTTGTGTATCATATGTGTGTCCTCTAGGCCCTTGAGGGCTGTTGTGTATCATATGTGTGTCCTCTAGGCCCTTGAGGGCTGTTTTGTATTATATGCGTGTCCTCTAGGCCCTTGAGGGCTGTTTTGTATTATATGCGTGTCCTCTAGGCCCTTGAGGGCTGTTGTGTATCATATGCGTGTCCTCTAGGCCCGTGAGGGCTGTTGTGTATCATATGTGTGTCCTCTAGGCCCTTGAGGGCTGTTTTGTATCATATGCCTGTCCTCGAGCCCCTTGGGGGATGTTGTGTATTATATGTGTGTCCTCTAGGCCCTTGAGGGCTGTTTTGTATCATATGCATGTCCTCTAGGCCCTTGAGAGCTGTTGTGTATCATATGCGTGTCCTCTAGGCTCTTGAGGGCTGTTGTGTATTATATGTGTGTCCTCTAGGCCCTTGAGGGCTGTTTTGTATCATATGTGTGTCCTCTAAGCCCTTGAGGGATGTTTTGTATCATATGTGTGTCCTCTAGGCCCTTGAGGGATGTTGTGTATCATATGTGTGTCCTCTAGGCCCTTGAGGGCTGTTGTGTATCATATGTGTGTCTTCTAGGCCCTTGAGGGCTGTTGTGTATCATATGCGTGTCCTCTAGGCCCTTGAGGGCTGTTGTGTATCATATGCGTGTCCTCTAGGCCCTTGAGGGCTGTTTTGTATCATATGCCTGTCCTCTAGGCCCTTGAGGGCTGTTTTGTATTGTATGCGTGTCCTCTAGGCCCTTGAGGGCTATTTTGTATCATATGCCTGTCCTCTAGGCCCTTGAGGGCTGTTGTGTATCATATGCGTGTCCTCTAGGCCCTTGAGGGCTGTTGTGTATCATATGCGTGTCCTCCGGGCCCTTGAGGGCTGTTGTGTATCATATGTGTGTCCTCTAGGGCCTTGATGGCTGTTTTGTATCATATGTGTGTCCTCTAGGCCCTTGAGGGCTGTTTTGTATCATATGCGTGTCCTCTAGGCCCCTGAGGGCTGTTGTGTATCATATGTGTGTCCTCTAGGCCCTTGAGGGCTGTTGTGTATCATATGTGTGTCCTCCGGGCCCTTGAGGGCTGTTTTGTATTGTATGCGTGTCCTCTAGGCCCTTGAGGGCTGTTTTGTATCATATGCGTGTCCTCTAGGCCCTTGAGGGCTGTTGTGTATCATATGCGTGTCCTCTAGGCCCGTGAGGGCTGTTGTGTATCATATGTGTGTCCTCTAGGCCCTTGAGGGCTGTTTTGTATCATATGCCTGTCCTCGAGCCCCTTGGGGCATGTTGTGTATTATATGTGTGTCCTCTAGGCCCTTGAGGGCTGTTTTGTATCATATGCGTGTCCTCTAGGCCCTTGAGAGCTGTTGTGTATCATATGCGTGTCCTATGGGCTCTTGAGGGCTGTTTTGTATCATATGTGTGTCCTCTAGGCCCTTGAGGGATGTTTTGTATCATATGTGTGTCCTCTAGGCCCTTGAGGGCTGTTGTGTATCATATGTGTGTCCTCTAGGCCCTTGAGGGCTGTTGTGTATCATATGTGTGTCCTCTAGGCCCTTGAGGGCTGTTTTGTATTATATGCGTGTCCTCTAGGCCCTTGAGGGCTGTTTTGTATCATATGCCTGTCCTCTAGGCCCTTGAGGGCTGTTTTGTATCATATGTGTGTCCTCTAGGCCCTTGAGGGCTGTTGTGTATCATATGTGTGTCCTCCAGGCCCTTGAGGGCTGTTTTGTATTGTATGCGTGTCCTCTAGGCCCTTGAGGGCTGTTTTGTATCATATGCGTGTCCTCTAGGCCCTTGAGGGCTGTTGTGTATCATATGCGTGTCCTCTAGGCCCGTGAGGGCTGTTGTGTATCATATGTGTGTCCTCTAGGCCCTTGAGGGCTGTTTTGTATCATATGCCTGTCCTCAAGCCCCTTGGGGGATGTTGTGTATTATATGTGTGTCCTCTAGGCCCTTGAGGGCTGTTTTGTATCATATGCGTGTCCTCTAGGCCCTTGAGAGCTGTTGTGTATCATATGCGTGTCCTCTAGGCTCTTGAGGGCTGTTGTGTATTATATGTGTGTCCTCTAGGCCCTTGAGGGCTGTTTTGTATCATATGTGTGTCCTCTAAGCCCTTGAGGGATGTTTTGTATCATATGTGTGTCCTCTAGGCCCTTGAGGGCTGTTGTGTATCATATGTGTGTCCTCTAGCCCCTTGAGGGCTTTTGTGTATCATATGTGTGTCTTCTAGGCCCTTGAGGGCTGTTTTGTATCATATGCGTTCCTCTAGGCCCTTGAGGGCTGTTTTGTATCATATGCGTGTCCTCCTAGGCCCTTGAGGGCTGTTGTGTATCATATGTGTGTCATCTAGGCCCTTGAGGGATGTTTTGTATCATATGTGTGTCCTCTAGGCCCTTAAGGGCTGTTGTGTATCATATGTGTGTCCTCTAGGCCCTTGAGGGTTGTTTTGTATCATATGTGTGTCCTCTAAGCCCTTGAGGGCTGTTTTGTATCATATGTGTGTCCTCTAGGCCCTTGAGGGCTGTTGTGTATCATATGTGTGTCCTCTAGGCCCCTGAGGGCTGTTGTGTATCACATGTGTGTCCTCTAGGCCCTTGAGGGCTGTTGTGTATCATATGTGTGTCCTCTAGGCCCTTGAGGGCTGTTGTGTATCATATGTGTGTCCTCTAGGCCCTTGAGGGCTTTTGTGTATTATATGTGTGTCCTCTAGGCCCTTGAGGGCTGTTGTGTATTATATGTGTGTCCTCTAGGCCCTTGGAAGCTGTTGTGTATTATATGTGTGTCCTCTAGGCCCTTGAGGGCTGTTGTGTATGATATGTGTGTCCTCTAGGCCCTTGACGGCTGTTGTGTATCATATGTGTGTCCTCTAGGCCCTTGAGGGCTTTTGTGTATCATATGCGTGTACTCTAGGCCCTTGAGGGCTTTTGTGTATTATATGTGTGTCCTCTAGGCCCTTGAGGGCTGTTGTGTATTGTATGCGTGTCCTCTAGGCCCTTGAGGGCTGTTTTGTATCATATGAGTGTCCTCTAGGCCCTTGAGGGCTGTTGTGTATTATATGTGTGTCCTCTACGCCCTTGGAGGCAGTTGTGTGTTATATGTGTGTCCTCTAGGCCCTTGAGGGCTGTTGTGTATCATATGTGTGTCCTCTAGGCCCTTGACGGCTTTTGTGTATTATATGTGTGTCCTCTAGGCCCTTGAGGGCTGTTGTGTATTGTATGTGTGTCCTCTAGGCCCTTGAGGGCTGTTTTGTATTGTATGTGTGTCCCCTAGGCCCTTGAGGGCTGTTTTGTATCATATGTGTGTCCTCTAGGCCCTTGAGGGCTGTTGTGTATCATATGTGTGTCCTCTAGGCCCCTGGGGGCTGTTGTGTATCACATGTGCGTCCTCTAGGTCCTTGAGGGCTGTTGTGTATCATATATGTGTCCTCTGGGCCCTTGAGGGCTGTTGTGTATCATATGTGTGTCCTCTAGGCCCTTGAGGGCTTTTGTGTATTATATGTGTGTCCTCTAGGCCCTTGAGGGCTTATGTGTATTATATGTGTGTCCTCTAGGCCCTTGGAAGCTGTTGTGTATTATAGGTGTGTCCTCTAGGCCCTTGAGGGCTGTTGTGTATTATATGTGTTTCCTCTAGGCCCTTGAGGGCTGTTGTGTATCATATGTGTGTCCTCTAGGCCCTTGAGGGCTTTTGTGTATCATATGCGTGTCCTCTAGGCCCTTGAGGGCTTTTGTGTATTATATGTGTGTCCTCTGGGCCCTTGAGGGCTGTTGTGTATTGTATGCGTGTTCTCTAGGGCCTTGAGGGCTGTTTTGTATCATATGAGTGTCCTCCAGGCCCTTGAGGGCTGTTGTGTATTATATGTGTGTCCTCTACGCCCTTGGAGGCTGTTGTGTATTATATGTGTGTCCTCTAGGCCCTTGAGGGCTGTTGTGTATCATATGTGTGTCCTCTAGGCCCTTGAGGGCTTTTGCGTATTATATGTGTGTCCTCTAGGCCCTTGAGGGCTGTTGTGTATTGTATGTGTGTCCTCTAGGCCCTTGAGGGTTTTTGTGTATCATATGTGTGTCCTCTAGGCCCTTGAGGGCTTTTGTGTATTATGTGTGTGTCCTCTAGGCCCTTGAGGGCTGTTGTGTATCATATGTGTGTCCTCTAGGCCCTTGAGGGCTTTTGTGTATTATATGTGTGTCCTCTAGGCCCTTGAGGGCTTTTGTGTATCATATGTGTGTCCTCTAGGCCCTTGAGGGCTGTTGTGTATCATATGTGTGTCCTCTAGGCCCTTGAGGGTTGTTGTGTATCATATGTGTGTCCTCTAGGCCCTTGAGGGTTTTTGTGTATCATATGTGTGTCCTCTAGGCCCTTGAGGGCTTTTGTGTATTATGTGTGTGTCCTCTAGGCCCTTGAGGGCTGTTGTGTATCATATGTGTGTCCTCTAGGCCCTTGAGGGCTTTTGTGTATTATATGTGTGTCCTCTAGGCCCTTGAGGGCTTTTGTGTATCATATGTGTGTCCTCTAGGCCCTTGAGGGCTGTTGTGTATCATATGTGTGTCCTCTAGGCCCTTGAGGGTTGTTGTGTATCATATGTGTGTCCTCTAGGCCCTTGAGGGCTGTTGTGTATCATATGTGTGTCCTCTAGGCCCTTGAGGGCTTTTGTGTATTATATGTGTGTCCTCTAGGCCCTTGAGGGCTTTTGTGTATCATATGTGTGTCCTCTAGGCCCTTGAGGGCTGTTGTGTATCATATGTGTGTCCTCTAGGCCCTTGAGGGTTGTTGTGTATCATATGTGTGTCCTCTAGGCCCTTGAGGGTTGTTGTGTATTATATGTGTGTCCTCTAGGCCCTTGAGGGCTGTTGTGTATCATATGTGTGTCCTCTAGGCCCTTGAGGGCTGTTGTGTATCATATGTGTGTCCTCTAGGCCCTTGAGGGCTGTTGTGTATTGTATGTGTGTCCTCTAGGCCGTTGAGGGCTGTTGTGTATCATATGTGTGTCCTCTAGGCCCTTGAGGGCTGTTGTGTATCATATGTGTGTCCTCTAGGCCCTTGAGGACTGTTGTGTATCATATGCGTGTCCTCTAGGCCCTTGAGGGCTTTTGTGTATTGTATGTGTGTCCTCTAGGCCCTTGAGGGCTGTTGTGTATCATATGTGTGTCCTTTAGGCCCTTGAGGGCTGTTGTGTATTGTATGTGTGTCCTCTAGGCCCTTGAGGACTGGTGTGTATCATATGCGTGTCCTCTAGGCCCTTGAGGGCTTTTGTGTATTGTATGTGTGTCCTCTAGGCCCTTGAGGGCTTTTGTGTATCATATGTGTGTCCTCTAGGCCCTTGAGGGCTGTTGTGTATTATATGTGTGTCCTCTAGGCCCTTGAGGGCTGTTGTGTATTATATGCGTGCCCTCTAGGCCCTTGAGGGCTTTTGTGTATTGTATGTGTGTCCTCTAGGCCCTTGAGGGCTGTTGTGTATTATATGCGTGTCCTCTAGGCCCTTGAGGGCTGTTGTGTATTATATGTGTGCCCTCTAGGCCCTTGAGGGCTTTTGTGTATTGTATGTGTGTCCTCTAGGCCCTTGAGGGCTTTTGTGTATCATATGTGTGTCCTCTAGGCCCTTGAGGGCTGTTGTGTATTGTATGTGTGTCCTCTAGGCCCTTGAGGGCTTTTGTGTATCATATGTGTGTCCTCTAGGCCCTTGAGGGCTGTTGTGTATTAAATGTGTGTCCTCTAGGCCCTTGAGGGCTGTTGTGTATAATATGCGTGTCCTCTAGGCCCTTGAGGGCTGTTGTGTATTATATGTGTGTCCTCTAGGCCCTTGAGGGCTTTTGTGTATTGTATGTGTGTCCTTTAAGCCCTTGAGGGCTTTTGTGTATTAAATGCGTTTCCTCTAGGCCCTTGAGGGCTGTTGTGTATTATATGTGTGTCCTCTAGGCCCTTGAGGGCTTTTGTGTATTGTATGTGTGTCGTTCAGGCCCTTGAGGGCTTTTATGTATAAAATGTGTGTCCTCTAGGCCCTTGAGGGCTGTTTTGTATCATATGTGTGTCCTCTAGGCCCTTGAGGGTTGTTGTGTATCATATGTGTGTTCTCCCGGCCCTTGAGGGCTGTTGTGTATCATATGTGTGTCCTCTAGGCCCTTGAGGGCTGTTGTGCAATATATGCGTGTCCTCTAGGCCCTTGAGGGCTGTTGTGTATCATATGTGTGTCCTCTAGGCCCTTGAGGGCTGTTGTGTATCATATGTGTGTCCTCTAGGCCCTTGAGGGCTGTTGTGTATCATATGTGTGTCCTCTAGGCCCTTGAGGGCTGTTGTGTATTATATGCGTTTCCTCTAGGCCCTTGAGGGCTGTTGTGTATTATATGTGTGTCCTCTAGGCCCTTGAGGGCTGTTGTGTATTATATGTGTGTCCTCTAGGCCCTTGAGGGCTGTTGTGTATTATATGCGTGTCCTCTAGGCCCTTGAGGGTTGTTGTGTATTATATGTGTGTCCTCTAGGCCCTTGAGGGCTGTTGTGCATTATATGCGTTTCCTCTAGGCCCTTGAGGGCTGTTGTGTATTATATGCGTTTCCTCTAGGCCCTTGAGCGCTGTTGTGTATTACATGCGTGTCCACTAGGCCCTTGAGGGCTGTTGTGTATTTTATGTGTGTCCTCTAGGCCCTTGAGGGCTGTTGTGTATTGTATGTGTGTCCTCTAGGCCCTTGGGGGCTGTTGTGTATTATATGTGTTTCCTCTAGGCCCTTGAGGGCTGTTGTGTATTATATGTGCGTCCTCTAGGCCCTTGAGGGCTGTTGTGTATTATATGTGTGTCCTCTAGGCCCTTGAGGGATGTTGTGTATTATATGTGTGTCCTCTAGCCCCTTGAGGGCTGTTGTGTATCATATGCGTGTCCTCTAGGCCCTTGAGGGCTGTTGTGTATCATATGCGTGTCCTCTAGGCCCTTGAGGGCTTTTGTGTATTGTGTGTGTGTCCTCTAGGCCCTTGAGGGCTTTTGTGTTTTATATGTGTGTCCTCTACGCCCTTGGAGGGAGTTGTGTATTATATGTGTGTCCTCTAGGCCCTTGAGGGCTGTTGTGCATTGTATGTCTGTCCTCTAGGCCCTTGAGGGCTGTTGTGTATTGTATGTGTGTCCTCTAGGCCCTTGAGGGCTGTTGTGTATCATATGCGTGTCCTCTAGGCCCTTGACGGCTTTTGTGTATTGTGTGTGTGTCCTCTAGGCCCTTGAGGGCTTTTGTGTATCATATGTGTGTCCTCTAGGACCTTGAGGGCTGTTGTGTATTATATGCGTGTCCTCTAGGCCCTTGAGAGTTGTTGTGTATTATATGTTTGTCCTCTAGGCCCTTGAGGGCTGTTGTGTATTATATGCGTTTCCTCTGGGCGCTTGAGGGCTTTTGTGTATTGTATGTGTGTCCTCTAGGCCCTTGAGGGCTTTTGTGTATTATATGTGTGTCCTCTACGCCCTTGGAGGCAGTTGTGTATTACATGTGTGTCCTCTAGGCCCTTGAGGGCTGTTGTGCATTGTATGTGTGTCCTCTAGGCCCTTGAGGGCTTTTGTGTATCATATATGTGTCCTCTAGGCCCTTGAGGGCTGTTGTGTATTATATGTGTGTCCTCTAGGCCCTCGAGGGCTGTTGTGTATTATATGTGTGTCCTCTAGGCCCTTGAGGGCTGTTTTGTATTGTATGTGTGTCCCCTAGGCCCTTGAGGGCTGTTTTGTATCATATGTGTGTCCTCTAGGCCCTTGAGGGCTGTTGTGTATCATATGTGTGTCCTCTAGGCCCCTGAGGGCTGTTGTGTATCACATGTGTGTCCTCTAGCCCCTTGAGGGCTGTTGTGTATCATATATGTGTCCTCTAGGCCCTTGAGGGCTTTTGTGTATTATATGTGTGTCCTCTAGGCCCTTGAGGGCTGTTGTGTATTATATGTGTGTCCTCTAGGCCTTTGGAAGCTGTTGTGTATTATATGTGTGTCCTCTAGGCCCTTGAGGGCTGTTGTGTATTATATGTGTTTCCTCTAGGCCCTTGAGGGCTGTTGTGTATCATATGTGTGTCCTCTAGGCCCTTGAGGGCTTTTGTGTATCATATGCGTGTCCTCTAGGCCCTTGAGGGCTTTTGTGTATTATATGTGTGTCCTCTAGGCCGTTGAGGGCTGTTGTGTATTGTATGCGTGTCCTCTAGGGCCTTGAGGGCTGTTTTGTATCATATGAGTGTCCTCTAGGCCCTTGAGGGCTGTTGTGTATTGTATGTGTGTCCTCTACGCCCTTGGAGGCTGTTGTGTATTATATGTGTGTCCTCTAGGCCCTTGAGGGCTTTTGTGTATTATATGTGTGTCCTCTAGGCCCTTGAGGGCTTTTGTGTATCATATGTGTGTCCTCTAGGCCCTTGAGGGCTTTTGCGTATTATATGTGTGTCCTCTAGGCCCTTGAGGGCTGTTGTGTATCATATGTGTGTCCTCTAGGCCCTTGAGGGCTTTTGCGTATTCTATGTGTGTCCTCTAGGCCCTTGAGGGCTGTTGTGTATTGTATGCGTGTCCTCTAGGCCCTTGAGGGCTGTTTTGTATTGTATGTGTGTCCCCTAGGCCCTTGAGGGCTGTTTTGTATCATATGTGTGTCCTCTAGGCCCTTGAGGGCTTTTGTGTATCATATGTGTGTCCTCTAGGCCCTTGAGGGCTTTTGTGTATTATATGTGTGTCCTCTAGGCCCTTGAGGGATGTTGTGTATCATATGTGTGTCCTCTAGGCCCTTGAGGGCTTTTGTGTATTATATGTGTGTCCTCTAGACCCTTGAGGGCTTTTGTGTATCATATGTGTGTCCTCTTGGCCCTTGAGGGCTGTTGTGTATCATAGGTGTGTCATCTAGGCCCTTGAGAGTTGTTGTGTATCATATGTGTGTCCTCTAGGCCCTTGAGGGCTGTTGTGTATCATATGTGTGTCCTCTAGGCCCTTGAGGGCTGTTGTGTATCATATGTGTGTCCTCTAGGCCCTTGAGGGCTGTTGTGTATCATATGTGTGTCCTCTAGGCCCCTGAGGGCTGTTGTGTATTATATGTGTGTCCTCTAGGCCCTTGAGGGCTGTTGTGTATCATATGCGTGTCCTCTAGGCCCTTGAGGGCTGTTGTGTATTATATGTGTGTCCTCTAGGCCCTTGAGGGCTGTTGTGTATCATATGTGTGTCCTCTAGGCCCTTGAGGGCTTTTGTGTATCATATGTGTGTCCTCTAGGCCCTTGAGGGCTGTTGTGTATTATATGTGTGTCCTCTAGGCCCTCGAGGGCTGTTGTGTATTATATGCGTGTCCTCTAGGCCCTTGAGGGCTGTTTTGTATTGTATGTGTGTCCCCTAGGCCCTTGAGGGCTGTTTTGTATCATATGCGTGTCCTCTAGGCCCTTGAGGGCTGTTGTGTATCATATGTGTGTCCTCTAGGCCCCTGAGGGCTGTTGTGTATCACATGTGTGTCCTCTAGCCCCTTGAGGGTTGTTGTGTATCATATATGTGTCCTCTAGGCCCTTGAGGGCTTTTGTGTATTATATGTGTGTCCTCTAGGCCCTTGAGGGCTGTTGTGTATTATATGTGTGTCCTCTAGGCCTTTGGAAGCTGTTGTGTATTATATGTGTGTCCTCTAGGCCCTTGAGGGCTGTTGTGTATTATATGTGTTTCCTCTAGGCCCTTGAGTGCTGTCGTGTATCATATGTGTGTCCTCTAGGCCCTTGAGGGCTTTTGTGTATCATATGCGTGTCCTCTAGGCCCTTGAGGGCTTTTGTGTATTATATGTGTGTCCTCTAGGCCGTTGAGGGCTGTTGTGTATTATATGTGTGTCCTCTAGGCCCTTGAGGGCTGTTTTGTATCATATGAGTGTCCTCTAGGCCCTTGAGGGCTGTTGTGTATTATATGTGTGTCCTCTACGCCCTTGGAGGCTTTTGTGTATTATATGTGTGTCCTCTAGGCCCTTGAGGGCTGTTGTGTATCATATGTGTGTCCTCTAGGCCCTTGAGGGCTTTTGCGTATTATGTGTGTGTCCTCTAGGCCCTTGAGGGCTGTTGTGTATTGTATGCGTGTCCTCTAGGCCCTTGAGGGCTGTTTTGTATTGTATGTGTGTCCCCTAGGCCCTTGAGGGCTGTTTTGTATCATATGTGTGTCCTCTAGGCCCTTGAGGGCTTTTGTGTATCATATGTGTGTCCTCTAGGCCCTTGAGGGCTTTTGTGTATTATATGTGTGTCCTCTAGGCCCTTGAGGGATGTTGTGTATCATATGTGTGTCCTCTAGGCCCTTGAGGGCTTTTGTGTATTATATGTGTGTCCTCTAGGCCCTTGAGGGCTTTTGTGTATCATATGTGTGTCCTCTAGGCCCTTGAGGGCTGTTGTGTATCATATGTGTGTCATCTAGGCCCTTGAGGGTTGTTGTGTATCATATGTGTGTCCTCTAGGCCCTTGAGGGCTGTTGTGTATCATATGTGTGTCCTCTAGGCCCTTGAGGGCTGTTGTGTATCATATGTGTGTCCTCTAGGCCCTTGAGGGCTGTTGTGTATCATATGTGTGTCCTCTAGGCCCCTGAGGGCTGTTGTGTATCATATGTGTGTCCTCTAGGCCCTTGAGGGCTGTTGTGTATCATATGCGTGTCCTCTAGGCCCTTGAGGGCTGTTGTGTATTATATGTGTGTCCTCTAGGCCCTTGAGGGCTGTTGTGTATCATATGTGTGTCCTCTAGGGCCTTGAGGGCTGTTGTGTATTGCATGTGTGTCCTCTAGGCCGTTGAGGGCTGTTGTGTATTATATGTGTGTCCTCTAGGCCCTTGAGGGCTGTTGTGTATCATATGTGTGTCCTTTAGGCCCTTGAGGGCTGTTGTGTATTGTATGTGTGTCCTCTAGGCCCTTGAGGGCTGTTGTGTATCATATGCGTGTCCTCTAGGTCCTTGAGGGCTTTTGTGTATTGTATGTGTGTCTTCTAGGCCCTTGAGGGCTGTTGTGTATTATATGTGTGTCCTCTAGGCCCTTGAGGGCTTTTGTGTATTGTATGTGTGTCCTCTAGGCCCTTGAGGGCTGTTGTGTATTAAATGCGTTTCCTCTAGGCCCTTGAGGGCTGTTGTGTATCATATGTGTGTCCTCTAGGCCCTTGAGGGCTTTTGTGTATCATATGTGTGTCCTCTAGGCCCTTGAGGGCTGTTGTGTATTGTATGTGTGTCCTCTAGGCCCTTGAGGGCTGTTGTGTATTATATGCGTGTCCTCTAGGCCCTTGAGGGCTTCTGTGTATTGTATGTGTGTCCTCTAGGCCCTTGAGGGCTGTTGTGTATTATATGTGTGTCCTCTAGGCCCTTGAGGGCTGTTGTGTATTATATGTGTGTCCTCTACGCCCTTGGAGGCTTTTGTGTATTATATGTGTGTCCTCTAGGCCCTTGAGGGCTGTTGTGTATCATATGTGTGTCCTCTAGGCCCTTGAGGGCTTTTGCGTATTATGTGTGTGTCCTCTAGGCCCTTGAGGGCTGTTGTGTATTGTATGCGTGTCCTCTAGGCCCTTGAGGGCTGTTTTGTATTGTATGTGTGTCCCCTAGGCCCTTGAGGGATGTTTTGTATCATATGTGTGTCCTCTAGGCCCTTGAGGGCTTTTGTGTATCATATGTGTGTCCTCTAGGCCCTTGAGGGCTTTTGTGTATTATATGTGTGTCCTCTAGGCCCTTGAGGGATGTTGTGTATCATATGTGTGTCCTCTAGGCCCTTGAGGGCTTTTGTGTATTATATGTGTGTCCTCTAGGCCCTTGAGGGCTTTTGTGTATCATATGTGTGTCCTCTAGGCCCTTGAGGGCTGTTGTGTATCATATGTGTGTCATCTAGGCCCTTGAGGGTTGTTGTGTATCATATGTGTGTCCTCTAGGCCCTTGAGGGCTGTTGTGTATCATATGTGTGTCCTCTAGGCCCTTGAGGGCTGTTGTGTATCATATGTGTGTCCTCTAGGCCCTTGAGGGCTGTTGTGTATCATATGTGTGTCCTCTAGGCCCCTGAGGGCTGTTGTGTATCATATGTGTGTCCTCTAGGCCCTTGAGGGCTGTTGTGTATCATATGCGTGTCCTCTAGGCCCTTGAGGGCTGTTGTGTATTATATGTGTGTCCTCTAGGCCCTTGAGGGCTGTTGTGTATCATATGTGTGTCCTCTAGGGCCTTGAGGGCTGTTGTGTATTGCATGTGTGTCCTCTAGGCCGTTGAGGGCTGTTGTGTATTATATGTGTGTCCTCTAGGCCCTTGAGGGCTGTTGTGTATCATATGTGTGTCCTTTAGGCCCTTGAGGGCTGTTGTGTATTGTATGTGTGTCCTCTAGGCCCTTGAGGGCTGTTGTGTATCATATGCGTGTCCTCTAGGTCCTTGAGGGCTTTTGTGTATTGTATGTGTGTCTTCTAGGCCCTTGAGGGCTGTTGTGTATTATATGTGTGTCCTCTAGGCCCTTGAGGGCTGTTGTGTATTGTATGTGTGTCCTCTAGGCCCTTGAGGGATGTTGTGTATTATATGCGTGTCCTCTAGGCCCTTGAGGGCTTCTGTGTATTGTATGTGTGTCCTCTAGGCCCTTGAGGGCTGTTGTGTATTATATGCGTGTCCTCTAGGCCCTTGAGGGCTTTTGTGTATTGTATGTGTGTCCTCTAGGCCCTTGAGGGCTTTTGTGTATCATATGTGTGTCCTCTAGGCCCTTGAGGGCTGTTGTGTATTGTATGTGTGTCCTCTAGGCCCTTGAGGGTTGTTGTGTCTTGTATGTGTGTCCTCTAGGCCCTTGAGGGCTTTTGTGTATCATATGTGTGTCCTCTAGGCCCGTGAGGGCTGTTGTGTATTATATGTGTGTCCTCTAGGCCCTTGAGGGCTGTTGTGTATTATATGTGTGTCCTCTAGGCCCTTGAGGGCTTTTGTGTATTGTATGTGTGTCCTCTAGGCCCTTGAGGGCTGTTGTGTATTAAATGCGTTTCCTCTAGGCCCTTGAGGGCTGTTGTGTATCATATGCGTGTCCTCTAGGCCCTTGAGGGCTGTTGTGTATTATATGTGTGTCCTCTAGGCCCTTGAGGGCTGTTGTGTATTGTATGTGTGTCCTCTAGGCCCTTGAGGGCTGTTGTGTATTATATGCGTGTCCTCTAGGCCCTTGAGGGCTTTTGTGTATTGTATGTGTGTCCTCTAGGCCCTTGAGGGCTGTTGTGTATTATATGCGTGTCCTCTAGGCCCTTGAGGGCTGTTGTGTATTATATGTGTGTCCTCTAGGCCCTTGAGGGTTGTTGTGTATTATATGTGTGTCCTCTAGGCCCTTGAGGGCTTTTGTGTATCATATGTGTGTCCTCTAGGCCCTTGAGGGCTGTTGTGTATTGTATGTGTGTCTTCTAGGCCCTTGAGGGCTGTTGTGTATTGTATGTGTGTCCTCTAGGCCCTTGAGGGCTTTTGTGTATCATATGTGTGTCCTCTAGGCCCTTGAGGGCTGTTGTGTATTATATGTGTGTCCTCTAGGCCCTTGAGGGTTGTTGTGTATCATATGTGTGTCATCTAGGCCCTTGAGGGTTGTTGTGTATTATATGTGTGTCCTCTAGGCCCTTGAGGGTTGTTGTGTATCATATGTGTGTCATCTAGGCCCTTGAGGGTTGTTGTGTATCATATGTGTGTCCTCTAGGCCCTTGAGGGCTGTTGTGTATCATATGTGTGTCCTCTAGGCCCTTGAGGGCTGTTGTGTATCATATGTGTGTCCTCTAGGCCCTTGAGGGCTGTTGTGTATCATATGTGTGTCCTCTAGGCCCCTGAGGGCTGTTGTGTATCATATGTGTGTCCTCTAGGCCCTTGAGGGCTGTTGTGTATCATATGCGTGTCCTCTAGGCCCTTGAGGGCTGTTGTGTATTATATGTGTGTCCTCTAGGCCCTTGAGGGCTGTTGTGTATCATATGTGTGTCCTCTAGGGCCTTGAGGGCTGTTGTGTATTGCATGTGTGTCCTCTAGGCCGTTGAGGGCTGTTGTGTATTATATGTGTGTCCTCTAGGCCCTTGAGGGCTGTTGTGTATCATATGTGTGTCCTTTAGGCCCTTGAGGGCTGTTGTGTATTGTATGTGTGTCCTCTAGGCCCTTGAGGGCTGTTGTGTATCATATGCGTGTCCTCTAGGCCCTTGAGGGCTGTTGTGTATTGTATGTGTGTCCTCTAGGCCCTTGAGGGCTGTTGTGTATTATATGTGTGTCCTCTAGGCCCTTGAGGGCTTTTGTGTATTGTATGTGTGTCCTCTAGGCCCTTGAGGGCTGTTGTGTATTAAATGCGTTTCCTCTAGGCCCTTGAGGGCTGTTGTGTATCATATGTGTGTCCTCTAGGCCCTTGAGGGCTTTTGTGTATCATATGTGTGTCCTCTAGGCCCTTGAGGGCTGTTGTGTATTGTATGTGTGTCCTCTAGGCCCTTGAGGGCTGTTGTGTATTATATGCGTGTCCTCTAGGCCCTTGAGGGCTTCTGTGTATTGTATGTGTGTCCTCTAGGCCCTTGAGGGCTGTTGTGTATTATATGCGTGTCCTCTAGGCCCTTGAGGGCTTTTGTGTATTGTATGTGTGTCCTCTAGGCCCTTGAGGGCTTTTGTGTATCATATGTGTGTCCTCTAGGCCCTTGAGGGCTGTTGTGTATTGTATGTGTGTCCTCTAGGCCCTTGAGGGTTGTTGTGTCTTGTATGTGTGTCCTCTAGGCCCTTGAGGGCTGTTGTGTATCATATGTGTGTCCTCTAGGCCCTTGAGGGCTGTTGTGTCTTGTATGTGTGTCCTCTAGGCCCTTGAGGGCTTTTGTGTATCATATGTGTGTCCTCTAGGCCCTTGAGGGCTGTTGTGTATTGTATGTGTGTCCTCTAGGCCCTTGAGGGTTGTTGTGTCTTGTATGTGTGTCCTCTAGGCCCTTGAGGGCTGTTGTGTATCATATGTGTGTCCTCTAGGCCCGTGAGGGCTGTTGTGTATTATATGTGTGTCCTCTAGGCCCTTGAGGGCTGTTGTGTATTATATGTGTGTCCTCTAGGCCCTTGAGGGCTTTTGTGTATTGTATGTGTGTCCTCTAGGCCCTTGAGGGATGTTGTGTATTAAATGCGTTTCCTCTAGGCCCTTGAGGGCTGTTGTGTATCATATGTGTGTCCTCTAGGCCCTTGAGGGCTGTTGTGTATTATATGTGTGTCCTCTAGGCCCTTGAGGGCTGTTGTGTATTGTATGTGTGTCCTCTAGGCCCTTGAGGGCTGTTGTGTATTATATGCGTGTCCTCTAGGCCCTTGAGGGCTTTTGTGTATTGTATGTGTGTCCTCTAGGCCCTTGAGGGCTGTTGTGTATTATATGCGTGTCCTCTAGGCCCTTGAGGGCTGTTGTGTATTATATGTGTGTCCTCTAGGCCCTTGAGGGTTGTTGTGTATTATATGTGTGTCCTCTAGGCCCTTGAGGGCTTTTGTGTATCATATGTGTGTCCTCTAGGCCCTTGAGGGCTGTTGTGTATTGTATGTGTGTCTTCTAGGCCCTTGAGGGCTGTTGTGTATTGTATGTGTGTCCTCTAGGCCCTTGAGGGCTTTTGTGTATCATATGTGTGTCCTCTAGGCCCTTGAGGGCTGTTGTGTATTATATGTGTGTCCTCTAGGCCCTTGAGGGCTGTTGTGTATTATATGTGTGTCCTCTAAGCCCTTGAGGGCTGTTGTGTATCATATGTGTGTCCTCTAGGCCCTTGAGGGCTTTTGTGTATTTTATGTGTGTCCTCTAGGCCCTTGAGGGCTGTTGTGTATTAAATGCGTTTCCTCTAGGCCCTTGAGGGCTGTTGTGTATCATATGTGTGTCCTCTAGGCCCTTGAGGGCTGTTTTGTATCATATGTGTGTCCTCTAGGCCCTTGAGGGCTGTTGTGTGTTATACGTGTGTCCTCTAAGCCCTTGAGGGCTGTTGTGTATCATATGTGTGTCCTCTGGGCCCTTGAGGGCTGTTGTGTATCATATTTGTGTCCTCTAGGCCCTTGAGGGCTGTTGTGTATCATATGTGTGTCCTCTAGGCCCTTGAGGGCTGTTGTGTATCATATGTGTGTCCTCTAGGCCCTTGAGGGCTGTTGTGTATCATATGTGTGTCCTCTAGGCCCTTGAGGGCTGTTGTGTATTATATGCGTTTCCTCTAGGCCATTGAGGGCTGTTGTGTATCATACGTGTGTCCTCCAGGCCCTTGAGGGCTGTTGTGTATTATATGCGTGTCCTCTAGGCCCTTGAGGGCTGTTGTGTATTATATGCGTGTCCCCTAGGCCCTTGAGGGCTGTTGTGTATTATATGTGTGTCCTCTAGGTCCTTGAGGGCTGTTGTGTATCATATGTGTGTCCTCTAGGCCCTTGAGGGCTGTTGTGTATTGCATGTGTGTCCTCTAGGCCGTTGAGGGCTGTTGCGTATCATATGTGTGTCCTCTAGGCCCTTGAGGGCTCTTGTGTATCATATGTGTGTCCTCTAGGCCCTTGAGGGTTGTTGTGTATCATATGTGTGTCCTCTAGGCCCTTGAGGGCTGTTGTGTATTATATGTGTAACCTCTAGGACCTTGAGGGCTGTTGTGTATTATATGCGTGTCCTCTAGGCCCTTGAGGGCTGTTGTGTATTATATGTGTGTCCTCTAGGCCCTTGAGGGCTTTTGTGTATTGTATGTGTGTCCTCTAGGCCCTTGAGGGCTGTTGTGTATTATATGTGTTTCCTCTAGGCCCTTGAGGGCTGTTGTGTATCATATGTGTGTCCTCTAGGCCCTTGAGGGCTATTTTGTATCATATGTGTGTTCTCTAGGCCCTTGAGGGCTGTTGTGTATTATATGTGTGTCCTCTAGGCCCTTGAGGGCTGTTGTGTATCATATGTGTGTCCTCTAGGCCCTTGAGGGCTGTTTTGTATCATATGTGTGTCCTCTAGGCCCTTGAGGGCTGTTGTGTATTGTATGTGTGTCCTCTAGGCCCTTGAGGGCTTTTGTGTATCATATGTGTGTCCTCTAGGCCCTTGAGGGCTGTTGTGTATTATATGTGTGTCCTCTAGGCCCTTGAGGGCTGTTGTGTATTATATGCGTGTCCTTTAGGCCCTTGAGGGCTGTTGTGTATTATATGTGTGTCCTCTAGGCCCTTGAGGGCTGTTGTGTATTGTATGTGTGTCCTCTAGGCCCTTGAGGGCTGTTGTGTATTATATGCGTTTCCTCTAGGCCCTTGAGGGCTGTTGTGTATCATATGTGTGTCCTCTAGGCCCTTGAGGGCTGTTGTGTATCATATGTGTGTCCTCTAGGCCCTTGAGGGCTGTTGTCTATTATATGTGTGTCCTCTAGGCCCTTGAGGGCTGTTGTGTATCATATGCGTGTCCTCTAGGCCCTTGAGGGCTGTTGTGTATCATATGTGTGTCCTCTAGGCCCTTGAGGGCTGTTGTGTATCATATGTGTGTCCTCTAGGCCCTTGAGGGCTGTTGTGTATCATATGTGTGTCCTCTAGGCCCTTGAGGGCTGTTGTGTATTATATGCGTTTCCTCTAGGCCCTTGAGGGCTGTTGTGTATTATATGCGTGTGCTCTAGGCCCTTGAGGGCTGTTGTGTATTATATGCGTGTCCTCTAGGCCCTTGAGGGCTGTTGTGTATTAGATGTGTGTCCTCTAGGCCCTTGAGGGCTGTTGTGTATTATATGCGTTTCCTCTAGGCCCTTGAGGGCTGTTGTGTATTATATGCGTTTCCTCTAGGCCCTTGAGGGCTGTTGTGTATTACATGCGTGTCCTCTAGGCCCTTGAGGGCCGTTGTGTATTTGATGTGTGTCCTCTAGGCCCTTGAGGGCTGTTGTGTATTATATGCGTGTCCTCTAGGCCCTTGAGGGCTGTTGTGTATTATATGCGTGTCCTCTAGGCCCTTGGGGGCGGTTGTGTATTACATGCGTGTCCTCTAGGCCCTTGAGGGCTGTTGTGTATTTGATGTGTGTCCTCTAGGCCCTTGAGGGCTGTTGTGTATTGTATGTGTGTCCTCTAGGCCCTTGAGGGCTGTTGTGTATTATATGCGTTTCCTCTAGGCCCTTGAGGGCTGTTGTGTATTATATGTGCGTCTTCTAGGCCCTTAAGGGCTGTTGTGTATTATATGCGTGTCCTCTAGGCCCTTGAGGGATGTTGTGTATTATATGCGTGTCCTCTAGGCCCTTGAGGGCTGTTGTGTATCATATGCGTGTCCTCTAGGCCCTTGAGGGCTGTTGTGTATTATATGTGTGTCCTCTAGGCCCTTGAGGGCTGTTGTGTATTGTATGTGTGTCCTCTAGGCCCTTGAGGGATGTTGTGTATTATATACGTGTCCTCTAGGCCCTTGAGGGCTGTTGTGTATTATATGCGTGTCCTCTACGCCCTTGAGGGCTGTTGTGTATTATATGTGTGTCCTCTAGGCCCTTGAGGGCTGTTGTGTATTGTATGTGTGTCCTCTAGGCCCTTGAGGGCTGTTGTGTATTATATGCGTGTCCTCTAGGCCCTTAAGGGCTTTTGTGTATTATATGTGTGTCCTCTAGGCCCTTGAGGGCTGTTGTGTATTGTATGTGTGTCCTCTAGGCCCTTGAGGGCTGTTGTGTATCATATGCGTGTCCTCTAGGCCCTTGAGGGCTTTTGTGTATTATATGTGTGTCCTCTAGGCCCTTGAGGGCTGTTGTGTATTGTATGTGTGTCCTCTAGGCCCTTGAGGGCTGTTGTGTATTATATGTGTGTCCTCTAGGCCCTTGAGGGCTGTTGTGTATTATATGTGTGTCCTTTAGGCCCTTGAGGGCTGTTGTGTATTATATGTGTGTCCTCTAGGCCCTTGAGGGCTGTTGTGTATTATATGCGTGTCCTCTAGGCCCTTGAGGGCTGTTGTGTATTATATGTGTGTCCTCTAGGCCCTTGAGGGCTGTTGTGTATTATATGCGTGTCCTCTAGGCCCTTGAGGGCTGTTGTGTATTATATGTGTGTCCTCTAGGCCCTTGAGGGCTGTTGTGTATTATATGTGTCTCCTCTAGGCCCTTGAGGGCTGTTGTGTATCATATGTGTGTCCTCTATGCCCTTGAGGGCTGTTGTGTATCATATGTGTGTCCTCTAGGCCCTTGAGGGCTGTTGTGTATCATATGTGTGTCCTCTAGGCCCTTGAGGGCTGTTGTGTATCATATGTGTGTCCTCTAGGCCCTTGAGGGCTGTTTTGTATTGTATGTGTGTCCTCTAGGCCCTTGAGGGCTGTTGTGTATCATATGTGTGTCCTCTAGGCCCTTGAGGGCTTTTGTGTATTATATGTGTGTCCTCTAGGCCCTTGAGGGCTGTTGTGTATTGTATGTGTGTCCTCTAGGCCCCTGAGGGCTGTTGTGTATTATATGTGTGTCCTCTAGGCCCTTGAGGGCTGTTGTGTATTGTATGTGTGTCCTCTAGGCCCCTGAGGGCTGTTGTGTATCATATGTGTGTCCTCTAGGCCCTTGAGGGCTTTTGTGTATTATATGTGTGTCCTCTAGGCCCTTGAGGGCTGTTGTGTATTGTATGTGTGTCCTCTAGGCCCTTGAGGGCTGTTGTGTATTATATGTGTGTCCTCTAGGCCCTTGAGGGCTGTTGTGTATTATATGCGTGTCCTCTAGGCCCTTGAGGGCTGTTGTGTATTATATGTGTGTCCTCTAGGCCCTTGAGGGCTGTTGTGTATTATATGTGTTTCCTCTAGGCCCTTGAGGAAACACCCATGCACATCATATGATATATCAAAGAAACCATCAGGATGAGCACTCACAATTTCACACTGTACATTTGTGATGGGCCGCTCTGCGTCACTCCATGCCTGGTACACTTTCTTTGTACGCGTTGATTGCACATTGATGGTGATTGCACTCTCCGGCATACCGCCAACTAGGCGTCGGCAAAAGAAGGCAACATCGAAAGTACCAGGTGGCCGACAAGGCCGCCGCCGGAGGGGGACAATATCAGGAACGTCCACAGAATTAACAATCTGTGAAACGAACCGGCGACAAAAGCCCTCATTATCGGCTCGCTCCAAAGCTTGTTGCCGCCGTTGCATGGCTTCCTCAGAGGGCAAAGTTGGGAAGAAAGAATGCAAAGAGAACATTGCTGTCGGCGGAAAGGGTCGGGGCAGATGGGGGAAGCAACAAAGGTCCTTGCATCATCCCTGTACGATTGTTCACAAACAGTACAAACCCTACACTCTCCGAATTATTTATTTAACCTATTTTTTTGCGAAATCCTGTGTCCCAAACGGCAGAATTATTTAAAAAATTTGCGTTTCTTGTTTTTTTTGCGCTCAGAAAAAAACACTCTGGAATTAAATATTTTGGCAAAATATTCTTATTTGCCCGGTACAGGACAATGTCACCTGAACCTACAGTCCAAATGGCTTTTGCGTGTCGTCCTCAGCACTCCTTCAGCCTTGGGTGTGTGTGTGTGGGGGGGGGGGGGGGGGGTGAGTAGTGTGTCGATTGGCATTTTTTTCCTGGCGATTGGCTGAAGGCAATGGAATGTCTTCGGTTTTTGAGCGTCTAGACATAACATTTGTACCTCTTGCATCTTAGTGATGGCTATAGAGCTCATGTTTACAACTTTTTGCACTTTTTCACACCAGTAGAGCTCAACTTGGCAATTTTTTCGTTGTAGTTCTGAACGTTTGCGGCCTCCACCAAGTGCCATCGATATTCCTTTCATTCTCTACACACAGCAACATACAACAGCAAGCACAACAAAAAGCGCAACAGCAACGTTTGAAAGAATGATTGTTGAAACTCATGGCCCTAAGCCTGCTTCAAAAAGTCTCAACGTTTATCTCCTTCATGTGGCAGTGGATAAAGCTGACGAAAGTGATGGTGTAGTATATAATGCTTGAAACTGTTGGCCCCAGGCCTGCTTGAAAAGAGTTAAGCATTCTCTAGTAACACACAAAGAATCACATGGAACTGAAATTGCCTGAGACATGACCCGCAAAGGCAACATACTTCCCCACCTTGCCTAAGGGTGGGCAGGGCGCATTGGGCAACTTACACACAACTCATACCACATTGACGTTCTCTGGACGCGAAGCAAGAACGGGGCAAGAGGCAACAGAATCAGCGAAAAACACAAAGCCCCACATGGTCCTACGTGTCACGCCACCTGTACACCTCAAATATTACCCCCGCACCAACACGCAAATGTTGCATGCCCATCACATGCCACTGTAGACTAAAGGAACCATGCAAAAAAAGGCAATATGTGTGTGATTTGTTAAAATATGCTCGAGGGGGGGGGGGGGTGGCATGATTCTTCTTTCGACCGGAGGGGTCCGTTCGCCAAGGGGGCCAAGTTTCTTCTTTCGAAGGGGGGGGGGGTCCATTGGCACAGGGGGTCCATTGACACGGGTGGGGGTGTGTACCTGAGTTGGACATGCCATCCCCTGTCTGGTCATGTTGTGCAATGCCATGGCACAATCATGTGAAGCGCCGTACCACCATGCCACAGTGCTATGGCATGACATATGATAACGTTAAACCACATGACATGACATAACAAGAGATGACGGGACACAATACGACATGACATGACACGATATGACATGATACGGAAGCCCATTACTCCAATGCCCCTTCGGTGGGCGTCGCTGCCCCCCCCCCCCCCCCCCGACCCCCGCCGTGCAGCAATTTTCAGGTTGCCATTCGTGGACATGGGCACGTTATCATGCCCAGTGCACAGTAGCTCCAACTAAAGAGCGACCCACTTGTGGTGCACTGGGGGCAAATGCCACAGGCGATCAAACGTTCTAATGTCCGATGTGTAGGCGGTCTAATGGGGGAAGCATGCGGAAGGTGACACATTGGCTGGCGGCGGCGCCCGTGGGCGGGAGTATTTGACTCTGAAGGGCTGCACATGCTCAACAGGGGCCACAGGAATGGGCTCTCTAATTGCAGACTTGGCTGCCAACTGGGCAGCAGGTTTGGCTGCAATCTTCGTTGAGGGTTTGGCACCAGGTTTGGCAGCTTTGGGAGCAGCCTTGGCAGGCGGCTTGACAGTGGGCTCCAGCCCTTGTGGCAAGCACAATCTTGGCAGGCACAATACTGCCCCCCGAAGGTTAGAAATCGACAACAGCACCAGCAGGGTACGTGTCAATATGATGAACATTCATGGCTGAAATTGCGAAAACAATGAAGTGTTTTGCGTGATACAGGGTGCAGTAGAGTGCCTTGGATGCAAGAAATCTGCAGTACACAGCAATGCACAAATAATACTACCTTGTCCAGGTAGCAGACGCACAGGACAAGCTCAGCATCCGACCTTCTGAGTAAATTTCCAAAACAGAAAGTGACGATTCCGCTTATTATGCAAGGGCAATTAATCTGCAAGGCCATGAGCAACGGATGCTAAGCTCGCATATACCCCCGTGACACAGGCATATGGTCATAGCCATGGCTCACAGTTCATTGTTTTGACTAGCTGCACTGCAGCTGAAACAAGATCAGTGCCGAATGATGCCTTGATCCACCATGCCCAAGGGGCCAGGAACTTCCTGATGGGATGCATATTCAGCTCTGCTCAGAAACAGGCTCTGGGTGCCACTTTTTCTGGCGCGAGTATTTGACTCTGAAGGGCTGCACATGCTCAACAGGGGCCACAGGAATGGGCTCTCTAATTGCAGACTTGGCTGCCAACTGGGCAGCAGGTTTGGCTGCAATCTTCGTTGAGGGTTTGGCACCAGGTTTGGCAGCTTTGGGAGCAGCCTTGGCAGGCGGCTTGACAGTGGGCTCCAGCCCTTGTGGCAAGCACAATTTTGGCAGGCACAATACTGCCCCCCGAAGGTTAGAAATCGACAACAGCACCAGCAGGGTACGTGTCAATATGATGAACATTCATGGCTGAAATTGCGAAAACAATGAAGTGTTTTGCGTGATACAGGGTGCAGTAGAGTGCCTTGGATGCAAGAAATCTGCAGTACACAGCAATGCACAAATAATACTACCTTGTCCAGGTAGCAGACGCACAGGACAAGCTCAGCATCCGACCTTCTGAGTAAATTTCCAAAACAGAAAGTGACGATTCCGCTTATTATGCAAGGGCAATTATTCTGCAAGGCCATGAGCAACGGATGCTAAGCTCGCATATACCCCCGTGACACAGGCATATGGTCATAGCCATGGCTCACAGTTCATTGTTTTGACTAGCTGCACTGCAGCTGAAACAAGATCAGTGCCGAATGATGCCTTGATCCACCATGCCCAAGGGGCCAGGAACTTCCTGATGGGATGCATATTCAGCTCTGCTCAGAAACAGGCTCTGGGTGCCACTTTTTCTGGCGCGAGTATTTGACTCTGAAGGGCTGCACATGCTCAACAGGGGCCACAGGAATGGGCTCTCTAATTGCAGACTTGGCTGCCAACTGGGCAGCAGGTTTGGCTGCAATCTTCGTTGAGGGTTTGGCACCAGGTTTGGCAGCTTTGGGAGCAGCCTTGGCAGGCGGCTTGACAGTGGGCTCCAGCCCTTGTGGCAAGCACAATCTTGGCAGGCACAATACTGCCCCCCGAAGGTTAGAAATCGACAACAGCACCAGCAGGGTACGTGTCAATATGATGAACATTCATGGCTGTAGGTCGTGGGAAAAAATCATCGACCATTCCAGCACTGGTTGGGCTTGTCGTGGGAGACTATTTGATAATGTGGTGATTGGTTGGGGTGGTTTGTGGCGCTTGCGTCGGCTTTGCTGAGGGGGATCAATGGTCGGTTCCGATAGACTGAATGTCCCCACCATAGACATTTCCAGCCATTAGTCCAGTGGTACTGTGAAGTCCAATCAATGCACGTGTCCCCTTCTTGGTTGGGGTGCTCCACTATGTAATGTACAGTGAGGCGTTTTTTGCGGTTAGCTCTGCGGGTCACTTGAGTGCTTGTCCTTTCTGCCGACTCTAAAGAACAACCAGGATCAACAAAATAGCAGTCGTCCATAAGGTGTGGACTGCATCTATTCAACCACCCCCCTGTACGGGGCAAACATTTTCCACTGTACACTGTGAGGGGCGGACCATTTTTGGTAAAAAACCCTCAGCAGGGCATTGTGTAGTGACCCTAAACCCCAAAATATGTCCATTTTTTTTTGAGAAAATCAAAGGCTTTGCAGAATCTATACCACCTAGTAGCATCATTTCAGCAGAAACGTGTCATACCCTAGTTGGTACATGCGTATACTCACAACTGAAGCGCCGTGGGCTAACCCTAATCAAGACTGAATATTGGGACCGAGCTGGTGGGGGGGGGAACATCAGCTATGACTGGTGAGGGGCATCAAGAATGATTCACACATTGATGACTCTTGACAAAGTGAAATCAGCTTGCAAGTGAACCCCATCACCACAAGGCCCACTTTCAAGGCTTTTTGGACTTCTGAGGGGCCAAAATGCCCCAAAATGGGCTCAAAATGGGCTCATTTCACCCGTTTGTGCACCCCAAATGGTCTAGGATGAGGTTTGGAAAAATGCGTTTTTGACCCATTTTTGACCCATTTTTGGTCCCAAAACAGCCCATTTCCAAGACATTTTGGGATTTTCGGAGGACCAAAATGGGCCACCACAAGCTCAAAACGGTCCAAAAACACTTGTTTTAGCGTCGCACATGGTCGAGGATCATTTTTGAGAAAAGTCATCTTTTTGCCCCTATTGGACCCTGTTGACCCATTTGGGCACCCACCTGTTTGGGCTTGAGCTCGCAGCTTGCCGCAACCTAGTGGGCCTAGGTATGGGGGTCTAGACGTCTATTTGGGCAATTTTGAGGGGTGAAAACCACAAAAAGTGGGGGGTTGCGGGTGGAGTAGGTGCCCTCGGAATCGCATTTTGAGCCATGTAGCCAAAGATATGGCCTATTCTTGGTTTGTGGCTATCGGCATTTGGAGCTTCTGGGGGCCTTTTTGGGCCGTTCCCACGACATATCATGGAGTTAGAGGGCCACAAAGAGCTCGTTGACATGGGGAAGTCATGCAGCACGTGGAGTGTACCCACCGTTTCCCTTCGTTTGGCCGTTTTGAATGTGTTCTAGGGCTTTTTAAGCCCAAAAATGGCTGTTTTTGGCCCTAAACTGCAGTTTTTGAAACTGAGGTCCGCCACTTGCGAATCCCGTTCCCGGCCGCCACCGTTGAGTTTCTTGCTCAAACTTTGTGTGATTGTACTTCACACCCATAGGTATCATCCACCAAAATTTCACCTGAATCCGAAGCACCACGACGGAGTTCTGATTTTGGCCCATTTCGCGCGTGCTGCTTGCTGCTTGCTGCTTGCTTGCTAAACCTGGTAGGTCCACCCTAGACACTAAAAAGGGTTATAAAACCAAGACTGGTTCCACCAGCTCGGTGACCCTAACCCTAACCTGGGTTCAAATCCTACTGCTGGCGCTTTTTCTGGCGCTTCTGGCGCCTTTTCTAGTGTTTTTTTCTCAACATTACAAGTATTACAAGTGCAGATGACATGCATTGGACACAATCACAAACACCAAAAAAAAGCTGGGTACCACAAATCTTTGAATCCAGCCACTCGCCAGCTAGGTAGTGTACCCAGAGACACAAAGTGCAACACTACACAAGGGCCCATTGTGGGATGCGGTGATTGACATCCCCATTCACCATGGCCCAAAGGTATCCGATTTTGCGTGTCATGAGACATGCCCCGGCGGTCAGCCGTCAGGAGCCCCTTCATGATACGGAATGACCCCTCTGCAACAGTGGTGGCCACTGGCAAAGTTAAAGCAATGATTGCACGGTCAGCCAAATCAGGCATACCCATATAAAGGGAAGCATTCTCCCACCAAGACAACAAACTAAAATCAGCACTAGCAACAATGTTCAGTTTCCAATAGATGGGCCACTGTCCAGAGTTTCACTGGTTTCACTGGTACAGCACGCGTGGCAGTAGTAGTGGCTGAACTTGTTGCAGTAGCAGTATTCGAAGGGTACAACGATCCAACTCGGCCAAAGACCAAAAAGCAACAGTTTGGCTGATTTCCCGAAGTACGCTTCCCTCCTGACACGGCACAGTGAAAGACAACTTCCATCTGACGGGCGGGAGCGTGCAGGTCAGTGGAGCCAAACTGAGGTTTCTGAGTTTCAACATTCTTGGAGTGGCATACAACGATCCAACTCGGCCAAAGACAAAAAAGCAACAGTTTGGCTGATTTCCCGAAGTACGCTTCCCTCCTGACACGGCACAGTGAAAGACAACTTCCATCTAGCGGGCGGGAGCGCGCAGGTCAGTGGAGCCAAACTGAGGTTTCTGGGTTTCAACATTCTTGGAGTGGCATACAACGATCCAACTCGGCCAAAGACAAAAAAGCAACAGTTTGGCTGATTTCCCGAAGTACGCTTCCCTCCTGACACGGCACAGTAAAAGACAACTTCCATCTAGCGGGCGGGAGCGCGCAGGTCAGTGGGGCCAAACTGAGGTTTCTGGGTTTCAACATTCTTGGAGTGGCATACAACGATCCAACTCGGCCAAAGACAAAAAAGCAACAGTTTGGCTGATTTCCCGAAGTACGCTTCCCTCCTGACACGGCACAGTAAAAGACAACTTCCATCTGACGGGCGGGAGCGCGCAGGTCAGTGGAGCCAAACTGAGGTTTCTGGGTTTCAACATTCTTGGAGTGGCATACAACGATCCAACTCGGCCAAAGACAAAAAAGCAACAGTTTGGCTGATTTCCCGAAGTACGCTTCCCTCCTGACACGGCACAGTAAAAGACAACTTCCATCTGACGGGCGGGAGCGCGCAGGTCAGTGGGGCCAAACTGAGGTTTCTGGGTTTCAACATTCTTGGAGTGGCATACAACGATCCAACTCGGCCAAAGACAAAAAAGCAACAGTTTGGCTGATTTCCCGAAGTACGCTTCCCTCCTGACACGGCACAGTAAAAGACAACTTCCATCTGACGGGCGGGAGCGCGCAGGTCAGTGGAGCCAAACTGAGGTTTCTGGGTTTCAACATTCTTGGAGTGGCATACATTGCAAGGCATAGTCTGGTCAAGAGCATAGGGGAGGGCAGGAAAAAGAGACAAATGGGTGCCTAATATTGCCAATTTCTGTGGTATGGTTCTGAAAGCCCACTGTACGGGGCACTGTTCAGAGCAGTACGGGGAATACGGGATTCCCCTACGGGGGGGGGGGGGGTTGTCTATTGTACTACTTGCAAACTGACTGGGCTGCATAGTATGGCACTCATTCGGCCTGTCCCCTTCAGTTGCTATTTAGTTTCAAACAGAGCAGGGAGAAACATACAATAGGAGGTGAGGAGGGTGTGAGGGTGGTAAACTGGCGTAGAAACGACAGCGCCAGCAGATACCAAGCAGTTAGTCACGACTGCCTTCTGTGGAGCACGTGCGAGAACTGAGCTGGCTTGCACTATCAGAGTTTTCTGCACTCCATGAATCAGTGTCACAGTGACTGATGTCAGATGTTGTCGAGAGAGCATCCGCCATGAGCGTTAAGTTGAGTGTAGTGAGGACCGCCTGTCCTTCAATGGAGTGAATGAGCGGAGGTGATGCCTGTGCGCAAAAATTAAGACGCTTCAGCAGAGGCGGAGACTTGTCTAGTGTGAGTAGCTCAGACTTTTTTGGGGCGCGCGGTGTGCCAGCCACAGAGAGCAGCAGCGATGGGTTGTGTGGGTGAGGGAACCGCGGGTGCAGTTGCCTGCCCTGGTCAGCCAGGCGGTCTGCCTCATTGTTACCTTCGATGGTTACGTGAGAAAGTACTTTGACCCAATGAACAGTGCATGGATTCTCATCTAGTGCTGCCAGGAGCTGTTCCCACAGGGGGACGTTGGAGACTGGGCCACATGACCCTATCCACCCACGCAAGCGCCAGCGGCGCGCCGCGCCGGTCGCCCCCAGGACCACGTACTGTGAGTCCGTGCAGATCGCAATGTCCCCTGTGCTAAATATGCGAAGTGCTCTGATGACCGCCAGCAGCTCTGCCGAGTTGTTTGTCTGCCTGTAGTCCTCCGGCACAAAGGCCGCGATGCTCATTTGCTTTTCACAGAATATGCCATATCCTGGTCGCATCAGGACCGTTGGTAGTCGCCCCCTCGGGCCTCAAAGGTGAAGAGAAATTTCATTCGAACTTTAATTCCCATGTCGCTGTCGGACAGCATGCCGACATTTGGCGACCTGAAAATTGCTCTGCAGGGGGCGGGGGGGGGGGGGGGGGGGGGACATGGACGCCCGCCGAAGGAGGGGGGGGGGGGGGGGGGGTTGGAGAGAGTTCCGTGTCGGGCCCTTTGTTTTGTGTAAGAACGGATGTTGGCGCCAAAGGCGCAGGAACACAAATTTTGACCCGAAAAAGTTTTCTCCGCCAATAATTCCCCCCCCCACATTTGAGTAGTCAAAATGATCAGCGCGACGTGGGCATCATTTTGAGCCATAGATGTTGGTTGGGTTGACCCCCCCCCCCCCCCCGGCACGGCAGGTCGGGCACCCCCGCCCTGAACCCCCCCTCCCATCGCGGCGGCCAAGGAGGGGGGGGGCTGGGAAAATGGGCTTCCGTGTCACCCCCCCCCCCCCCCCCCGCAGAGCAATTTTCTTCCCGCCTTTGCGAGGCCCTGAAATCATCCAGGTCTCCTGTTCAATCTTCCATTGAGAAGGCTATCCAGTGGCTGCATGACAATCCTGCACCGCCATGTCAGATGCCAACAACCGTCGCACAGTGGGGCTCTTCCGGGTCACAGTTCAGCACTTCTTACCCTAAAGTTCAGTCGCGCAACCATCCTGATTACACAGAACCCAAACTGCCCACACATCTGTCAGGACCCCTCCAAACAAAGCCAGCAAAACCACCCCCTCTACAGATCAGCAAAGCCGACAATGCTATCCCCCTTATTTACGCTCCTCAGCTGTGGAGGGCCACGCAGGCCGTCTATCTGTCAAAACTCGGGGGGGGTGGGGGGCAATTGGGGGGGGGGGGGTGTTCCTGCCGGGGTTAGGGCGGTGTTCCTGCCGGGGGTAGGGCTAGGGTCACCGAGCTGGTGGAACCAGTCTTGGTTTTATAAACCTTTTTAGTGTCTAGGGTGGACCTACCAGGTTTAGCAGCAGCAGCAGTAGCAAGCAAGGAAGCAGCAAGCAGCAAGCAGCAGCACGCGCGAAATGGGAAAAAATCAGAACTCCGTCGTGGTGCTTCAGATTTGGGTGAAATTTTGGTGGATGATACCTATGGGTGTGAAGTACAATCACACAAAGTTTGAGCAAAAAACTCAACGGTGGCGGCCGGGAACGGGATTCGCAAGTGGCGGACCTCAGTTTCAAAAACTGCAGTTTAGGGCCAAAAACAGCCATTTTTGGGCCAAAAAAGCCCTGGAACACATTCAAAACGGCCAAACGAAGGGAAACGGTGGGTACACTCCACGTGCTGCATGACTTCCCCATGTCAACGAGCTCTTTGCGGCCCTCTAACTCCATGATATGACCCGGAAACGGCCCAAAAAGGCCCCCAGAAGCTCCAAATGCCGACAACCACAAACCAAGAATAGGCCATATCTTTGGCTACATGGCTCAAAATGCGATTCCGAGGGCACCTACTCCACCTGCAACCCCCCACTTTTTGTGGTTTCCACCCCTCAGAATTCCCCAAACGGACGCCTAGACCCCAATACCTAGGCCCACCTGGCTGCAGCAAGCTGCAAGCTCAAGCCCAAACATGTGGGTGCCCAAATGGGTCAACAGGGTCCAGTAGGGGTAAAAAGATGACTTTTCTCGAAAATGATCCTAGACCATGTACGACGCTAAAACAAGTGTTTTTGGACCGTTTTGAGGTGGTGGTGGCCCATTTCGGTCCTCCGAAAATCCCAAAATGCCTTGAAAATGGGCTCTTTTGGGACCAAAAATGGGTCAAAAATGGGTCAAAAACGCATTTTTCCAAACCTCATCCTAGACCATTTGGGGTGCACAAACGGGTAAAATGAGCCCATTTTGAGCCCATTTTGGGGCATTTTGGCCCCTCAGAAGTCCAAAAAGCCTTGTAAGTGGGCCTTGTGGTGATGGGGTTGACAAGCTGATTTCACTTTGTCAAGAGCCATCAATGTGTGAATCATTCTTGATGTCCCTCACCAGTCATAGCTGATGTTCCCTCCCCCACCAGCTCGGTCCCAATATTCAGTCTTGATTAGGGTCAGGGCTAGGGTTGCTGTTAGGGCCTGCAGCCCTCCTGTAGCCCTCCTTCAGGTCAAAAATTTTTCTTGTTGTTTTAATACAAATATGAATTCTCTACAAAATTTTGAGTATAAACACATAGCATGAAAAAAAAAATTGGCGCCTTTGGCGCCGGACAGTTTTCTCTAGGGACACTTGTTGAGGGCCGACCCGACACCACTATCTTCCAAAACCCGGGGGGGGGGGGGGGGGGCTGGGGGGGGTCGCATACAAGGACCCGGCCCGGCTGCCCCCCTGGGCTTTGAGGGCAGACTTGTACCAGGAGGTGATAGCATAATGAAATTCGGGGGGGCAGCAGTTGATGAATGCGTCCGGGAAAGAGCTGGAGGAGCACAGAGAGAGCATGGAGAGTGGATCCATGCTGTGATTTTTTTTTGCACAAAACGCAGTGATACGAGTTGAGGTTGAAATGTGGAGGGTAGGTGGAAAGTGACAGGACTCCTGCAACCCATTTAAATGGAACGGAGGAAAGTCTGGACAACGCTGGGTGCCAATGGATGGCTGTATGAGTAGATGGTTGTATGAGTGTGGCATGGGAGGTTAGAGCAATTGATATGTCGTGGGGGTTCCCCTGCGCACCGCCAAATGGACCCCCCTGCACGCTGCCAAATGGACACCCCTGCGCACCGCCAAATTGACCAACTCTATCAACTCTAACCCCATACCCATTCCTAAGGGGTGTTTCTTCAATGCCCCTGCCTCGTGCCCCTGAGACGGCACCATTTACGTGACCACTTGTATTCTCACTGCTGTTGGGCACCCAGGGACCGGGGGGGGTTCATGAAGGTACGTCTATTGCCACACCCCTTCTGTGCACCCCGAGACAGGGGACGTTCTGGGGCCACTTCCTCCGTCAAATGCACTCTCCCACATATAACCCACTCTCCCCTCGCCCAAGATCTGCCCAACTGCGGTTGTTCTGATTCTCTTCAACTACTGAACCAGGCGCTCCCTCAGATGGTTTAAAAAGGATCCATCACGTTCAACCCTGCGGCCGCCAAATGGACCCCCCCTGCGCCCTCGCGCGCAGGGGGGTCCATTTGGCGGTGCGCAGGGGAGGTCAATTTGGTGGTGCGCAGGCGGGAGCCAGTAGCCAGTATACCCACCCCAGTGCCTGGGTAGTTGTCCGCGCTATCTCTTTCTGGATGGCTCATGCTATCTCTTACATGCTCTGTGACAGACATCAGGGACAGGTGGGAGGTCTGGCTGGAGGCGTCATCTCGGGCCTCCACCAGGCCCGGAATGGGAATCTGGGATTCATCGGGGGAAGGCGGACTGGAGCGAACAACAGCAACGGCAACAGCAGCAGCAGCAGCAGTAGCAGCAACAGCAGCCAGATCAAAGGAGGTGTCAAGCTGTGCGAAACAGCCGTCTGTCGCTATAACACCTTCTTGCGCCCGATTCACCCGTGTTTTCCGGCACTGCCGTAATAGCAGAAGAGTCAATCGGAGGATGATAGTTGACACGCCAAGGGCTGTTAGGAACAGCGAGAGGATTTGCAGAACGGATAGCCCGGTGCGCGACACGGAATACACGAAGACCAGCTGCAGCAGGAGCTGAGGGATGTCCTCACACAGCCCATCGAAGAGCAAGTGCAATACAAGATCCAAAACCGATGGCCGGCGTACGTGAAGCACCCGAACCGGCTGGTAAACCAGTGCCAGCAGACAATTGATGGGGCTGTTGGCACAGAAGAAGTGGACTTGGACAGGAGGCACACGGCCACGGCACAAGAAGAAGAAGAGGACAACGACTTTCATGAATTCCTTCACCGCAATCAATATTGTGTCCATGATGAGCAGATGACGGAACAATGCATTCGGGTCCGGGTCCACAATACTACACAGCCCCTGGTCATACTTGCAATGGGGTTCATCTTCGCAAATGCTCTTCAACTCAACCTGCAAGAAGATGCGAGGAAAATGCAAAACAGATGCGGGGATGAGGGACGGCATTGGCATGGTAAAAGGCACGGCTCATGAGCTGAGACGAGGAATTGCTTGAAGGAAATGGGTCCGCGAGCAAAGCAATCAAGAAAGAGCACCAAGCAAGTAAAAGCGGATGTATGTCTGCTACAAAGTGGTTGGCAGGAGCAAGGGATCATTCGTGCAAACACGAGAACCACCTCCTTTCCCTCGATATCGGCTCCCGCTTGTACTAGGAAACTTGGTGTGACTTAAACTTTGCCGGCGCATCCCCTGATGCTAAAGGTTTGTGGTCAGCAGCAATAAGGCCTCGGCACAGGCTTTCTAGCCCTGTGGGCCTAGTCCCTAGTGAAAGGGCCCATCCCCCGTATATAGCTATGGACTCTGTTGACTGGTTTGCGCTAGTCATCGAAACGACTTGGTTTGGGGCTGTTCTCCTGGTCGTTTTACACCTTTGCCCCCACTACAGCTTTGCACAGAAGAAAGCAGTATTATGGACCATAAACTAGTTCGTGGTGCTGCTCCGCCGTCAACCGCCATCATTGGGGGTGATTTTGACTGTGAGTCATATGGAGACACCTCCGCCCAATACTATGACTTATGTCTATAACCAGTACTTGTCCCTAGACGACAAATGGCTACGGGACCACATGAACCTACGCGGCTAGACATCATATTTCAACCCCACCCTCGACCTTCCCTTGGTCATCTTCTTACAGCGTTTACAACAAGGACAAGGACGGTTACCCCCATGTGCAGGCGGACCGGGAGAGTTACTGCTCCCGCATCTCGTCAGAGCCTATGCACTCCGACTGCCTCATGGTACCCTCCATTACCTACCCTAGCTCTTGGGCTGCGGCGGTTGATAAACCCCCCCCCCCTTTGGTCTCTGGACTCTCACCGCTCGGCGTGTCTTGGAGTAGCACTGTCCCACCTGGACTTTGAATTTTCGGCAGCCCTAGCACAACAAGAGTGGTACCACACCCTGAAGGTCTAAGGTTTACAGGGCTGCTTTAGCTCTGTGCCCTTGGACAAGCACCTCCTCCCTCCACATTCCCTTGCACACAGGGGGCGTTGGCTATGGCTGCCTCACCCTGCGCAATCTCTCCCTCCTGTCCCTTTAATGTCTCAATGCATCTATTCACCATACTCCCCTGTCGAGAACGTCTTCTGTGTCTTACCTCCTCGGCTCCAGGCCTCCTTCTCCAAGGGCCTGGCTTTGAGAAAGTGACCGCTGTCATTGTGCGTGCCCCTTCTCTTACAACAGTGAGGCCACCATACACAGCAAGTTTGGGTCCGCACTGCCGCTCCCAGACATCCTATGGATCCTCACAGGCTGAGCCTTGCCAGCGCAAGCTGTTGATGATGGTATCCTGCTTTTCAACCCAGGCATGGGATCTTGCCAGCTTTCTGCGCCAGGCTCCTCCTGATCAAGGCCATGTCCACTAATGCCGAAAGACTGGTTGCTCGCTACCTCAGGCGCAACTGGATGGGGCATGTGTAGTGAGTGTTTGGCTGACACCGCAGGCTTGCCGCACTGTGCGAACACAAAGCCCCCTTTTTCACACTCACCAACCACCTGTTCTGCCGGGTGGTGCAGGCCTCTGTAGGCTTCCACAATTGTGGGCTGGAGGCCCAGCACAACACGCGCCATACACACACCATTGCCGAACTCCGGCAAGAAGCTCATCTGCTGGCGTCCCCGGATGTGTCCCGTGCTCGGCCCTTCACCACCCCCCTCCTCACCCTGTTGAGCAGGGCGGTACTGGCCACGAGCGAAGGTCGCCTACTCTTCAACACCTTACCTGCAGGACATGGCCCTGCCCCGAGCCATCTCACGAGACGCGACCTGGGACCCAGCACACTGGGCGGCGGGTGCTTTTGCCTCCACGCTCTCGGAATCCACGCTCGCCAGAACCCCCAGCGGTCACAACCTTCCGCTTGCGTGCTCTGCTCTACCACCGCCACCCCCTGTCACTGTCAACTACCACACATGCGAATACTGCGACACACACATAGACCCCCCGTGGCCCCAAATGTCCCATACGCGCCCCACCTTCCTTCTCCGTTCCCAATGAGCGTTTGTCTGGCTCCTGGAAGCCCTCCCCAGACAGCCGGGTTCTTATTTGCCTGAGGGGACCTCATTGGTTCAGCCAGCTGCTGGCTGTGGCCCTCGGGACTGACAAACAGGAGGTACTTACCCCCCTTCACCCCCACCCCGGGACGGTTTACTCTTCCTCGGGGCTCCTACACCGCCTCGAGCGGCCACCCCCCCCCCCCCCCCCACACCCCTTTTCCCACAACCACATCCGCTTCATCCCGGTGGTCGACGATGGTCGACACCCGAACCGACTTGCTGCTTGCTCCCGAGACCCTGAAGCACCCCCACATGCCCTCACGTGTCTCTCAACCCCCACACATTAGTTCAAAATGCGATGAAGACCGTGTGCCCACAGGGCCCCCTTCCGTCCTGGGAAGATCGGCGCAAAGGGGTTAGTAGCCAGGAGTGGGGTCCGCAGTTGGCAGCGTGCATATTGATTGGCGGCCCCCAATGGGAAACGCAGATTCCTATGCAGGTGGTGAAAAATGAAAGACGTGCACCTCTAAATAACCAACATCATTGGTCAGCCATGGAGATCGAATCGAGTAGGGCATGAGGGCGGTGTCCCAGTAGAAGGAAGCGTGCTCGCAGGTGGGCTCAGTGGCACTGGCCTGCAACATGGAGGCGTTGCCAGCAAAATCGGTGACCAGGTCAGCCAGTGCTACGCCCCGGCAAATAGCGACAAAAGCCACAAACGATGCGCGACTTCTGAAGGAGGAAGTGCTGTCGGTGGCCTGGAGATCACCGCGCATGTGAAGGCAGCCTGCGATGGCAATGAGGACGAGGATGGCCACGAGCAGAAGCAGCAAAAACAGCACAACATGTTCGGCACAACGCGCTGCCAGCACGGTGACACCATGAATATTGGGCACTGGGCACTGGAGGTGGTTGTCGTACAGGATGACCAGGGCTTCAGATGACAGGTTGAGATGCTGCACCTGCCCATTTGTGAATCCATTGTTCTTGAGATTCAGAATCTGTAGACCTGGGGCATCCATCACAAGCGGGGCAGAGGAGAACAGGCTGTTGCCCTCCAGGTCCAAGTGCTTTATGAAACGAGGTAAGGGTGGTATGCTGCCGGTGATACTCATGTTCCTCAAGAATACAGAAAGGAGGTGGTCTGGCATAAATTGCCGAAACGAAGGGAAGAGGAAGGCAAGAGGTTCCAGGTCACCTCTGAAGTCTACGCCTGATAACATCAGCTTTCCAAGGACGGGTAGCCCTGTCATAAAATGCAGACTTCCATAAACTGGGACATTCACGAGCCCAAGTTGCAAAAGCATTTGGTGATTCCCCAAGATCCCCAGGGGCCCTCCAACATCACAGTCTTTGAGCTGCAATGTCTCAAGTGGCATGCCCAGCAGATCGTGCAGGGTGCCGGTTATGTGGCCGCTTGAGGCAGCCTCCAGGGCTAGCTCCTCCAGGCTGAGATGAGCGAGGGCCTCCACATCGCCGTGCACATTAGCATTGGCCAAGTCTAGTGTGAACAAGTGGCGCATCTCTTGCAGAGCAGTCAACGGAATATCCACCTGGTTCTCGGTCACGTGCACAGGATCTCTGATGGTCAGGTGTTCCAGGCCGAAGTCTTGCACTCGCGGGATGGAGCCGGTCACCTGAACCCCAATCAAGGCCAAGACTTGGAGGCGCGGCATGCCGTTCAGCGCGGTCAGCGGGACTTGTCCATGAGGAAGGTCTTTGATAATGAGCGTTGACAAACTTGCGAAGGAAGGGCCAAGGGAGCCACGCACAAGGGCCAGGTGCGCCAGCATGACCTCCTGAAGTGACGGCCTTGCAAGGTCCTCTAATGCCCCAGACACGGCAACAGACTGCAGATTCAGGCACCGGAGCGCATGAAGGCCGTGCAGGGAACCCAGAGGCCCCATGATAGCGCTGTCCACGAGGGGATATTCTGCGGATGGATCTCTTACGCCTCCAAAACCTGAAGGCCCCAAGATGCTCAACACCTCAAGAGCCTTCAGCCGCCCCAGCGCTGCTATAGACCCTCTGACCATTGTGTTGCGCAGGGAAAGGTATGTCAGCCGCGGAAAGTGCAGGAGGTCGTCCAGAGAACCGGTAATACCGGGGCCCGTGAGGCTGAGGTGCGTGAGTTGAGTCAGGTTGTGAAGTAGCCCAAGGCCCCCATGAACCTCCGCGGGCAGGCGAAGGAACGTCAACCCTGTCAGGTTTTGGAGCAGAGCCAGCCCCCCCTCCGCTTGCGGAAACGCGGTGTACGAGGCGGCCTCATCAAGATCTAAGCCTGTGACCCTTATGGCCCCACCAACCGGTCCACAGGACACGAACCGCGTACCACAGGTGGCGGTTTGGAGCAATTGGGAAGCAACCAGAAGGCGGAGGGCAGTGTCATCTGTGTCATGCAGCGGATATGTGATGGCTGCCGTTGAAGCGGGGTACAGTTCACAATCGGCTCGTGAAAAGCGACACTTGTCCACACAGACTGGGAACCACCGACAATACTGACTCAAAGGAGAGGAGCCCCAGGGCCCCGCCCAGACCCCCCTGGAGGTTTCCGTGCAGGCCAAGGCTCCCTCACAGACCCTGAATCTCAGGCACCATTTACAAGACAAGGGACCGCCTCCCAATTTGTCGCTGGGGTGTGCGTTGATATGGGAGTCAAGCCAACCTCGCATTTGGCACGGCTGGTCAGGAAAGCAAGTCCCACAGGCCGAATCCATGGCGTTGCAAAATGAGTATGGGCCAGACCACTTCTGGGCAGGAATGTTGGCCACATAAGCACATGCATCATCAGTAAAGCATGACTGGTACTCTGCACAGGAAGCCTCACATTCTGGCGCGGACGGGTTAAGGATGGCGACGGCGGCAGTACCAGCGCATGGCCAACGAGGAAAACAATTCAAGCAGAGCAGAGCCGAAAACCCGGGGCTAACGTGGCTAGTGTGGGACAACCCCGCGTTGATAACGTTGCACTTGTGAAAGGGCTTAAGCCATTTGTTAGTGTCCTTCGAGAAAAACGTGCAGGATCTGCTGGTGAAGCAACCGCGGAATATGTTGCAATACTTGTCACAAATTGTCATAGTTGTCACAAAACTTGTGGGAAGGAGTAATAGCCCCATGAGATACATCAAACATGTCATTGTGTGCAATCTTCAAAGAGAACAACACATGGGGGCACAACGACGCAATCAATGGTCAGCAAAGATCAATCACCCCCAGGCAATGAAGCAAACGCCGTTCCATCAGTCTAGTCTCTCGAGTCAAGTAGACCCGAAAGTGTTCAGGTGCTATGCCCTTCAACAAACACCTGGAAGCTCTTGGAGTTCCGTTGCACTTTGCGCAGCGATACATTGCTTGCCTCATCCAAAATGGGCTGGGCAAATTGAAGATGCGGCGCAATCTAGGTGGTTGTCCAAAGGTGCGCAAAGTACCACCAACCACACAGCGAGGGCATAGCACTTCTGTAGGCAACCTAGTCAACGGATCTAAGCACATGAATCTAGACAGGCAATGCAGAGCAAATCGTGAGGCATGGGCATTGCGTGGTGGCTCCATCACCTCCCACGACTCCGTTCCGCTGCCTTGCACCTTGTGAAACAACTCGTCCAAACAGTCCAAATGCTCAGTAGGCAAAGACTTCACTTCCCGATTGGCCCTTTTGGCAGGCACGGTCGTGCCTCCAAAGAAAAGCCAAGCAAAGACAATGAACCACAATGCTTTCATTTCTGAGCAAGTCCTGAAACACAGACGACATATCATCATTCTGTTTATTTTTCTTTGCTTATCACATTGGTGTGTCACACTTATGCCCAAATTCCAAGTTGAGACCCCAAAAGCGTTCACAAGAACGAAGCTCAGCGAAGCTTCTCTCACATTCCTTCATGCTATGCCTATGCCTGACATTCCTTCATGCGAAGCCTTACAATCTTTGTGCGATGCCTGACAGTGGCAATGTGCTCAGCGAGGCGCAGGGTGGTTGATGTGCGGCGAGCTGGGCAGATCTGAGCAGACTGTCAGGCATCGCACAAAGATTGTAAGGCTTCGCATGAAGGAATGTCAGGCATAGACAAAGCATGAAGGAATGTGAGCAATGCCAAAAGAAAGAACTCAGTCCAGCAGTGTCCAGAATTCACTGATCTGTTGTTGCCTCTTTGTGCCCTGCACCCCTTGATCGCACGTCACACAACCCGAGCGGCGGAACTCCAACCCGGCTTTTGGGAGGTCATCTTCAACCCAAGTGAGCACATTACCTCGAGGCAATGTGCTCAGCGAGGCGCAGGGTGGTTGATGTGCGGCGACCTGGGCAGATCTGAGGGGGAATGTTTGCCCGGCGCGCGCGCCCGGCGCGCTACCTTTCTATTAACTATCCAGACTTCAGCCCGAGATTTACCCTCTGATGGAGAAGGCCCCCCAAATAGACCATGATGGACTGCGCACCTTCCCTGCAAAGCACGTTGCAAAATAAAGCAATATCTGTGAATTCAGCAACTCCAACTGTCATATGTATTGCACTTAACAAACAACATTGGTACCATTAGTGACCCCTTTTTATGAGTGAATGTACCTGAAAAGTGTGTCAAGAACCTTCTGAGTCAGTCCCAATGGACCATTATTGATTGTTGTCATGACACCTTTCAGGCGTGAACGTGTCTGCAAAGTGAGTAAAGAACCATCTCAGTGAGTCCCAATGGACCATTATTGATGGCTGTCATGACTCCTAAGGACTGTTAAATCATGGGTGTGCCATGTGGCAAACTTGCTGCTGGGTGTATTGACGCTCACCCTGCATCCAAAGGATACCGGCCATTGTAATGGACTCGTTGTATACGGTGTCTATCTTTCCACGACTACGAGCACGCAGACGGAATCAGTGAAGACGGACTGGAACTGCTATACGAATCCAAAACATGTTAAGCTTGGCGTTCCTGTGTGAACAACACAGGAATGACAACAATAAAATCGCATACAAGAAACATTCTATTCAAATGTATTTTACGAATGGAACAATAGCTTTTCACCTATCAAAACATTTTGATGCACTGTGTGCGCGCGTCCTGTGATCGCGGCGCACCTTGCCAGTGGCAATCCCATTACACCATCGGCTTTCTCTGTGACAAGTTCACCTCATGATGTCCTTTTCTGAGACACAATTGCAGCTGACAGCAACCTCTGGGTTCTGTCTGCTCGGTCTGAGACTACATCTTAACTCTCTATAACCTCACAGAGATGGACGCTTAAACTTGGGAGTTGTGAAAGTAAGAGTGTACAAGCCATCTATGTCTGAGATAGCACTCAGTGTGTGTCTGATGACTGTGACCAGATCGCTGTTTACCCTCAACAGGAAAGGAACATCGACTCTTGCCCATCAAGGGTCCTGAGTTACCAGATAAGTGATGTTTGGGCCATATCAAGACCCTTAGCTGACCCCATAGGCATCGAACTACGCTTTGTTTTACTCCTCCCATATACCGTGGTGGCCATCACTGTCAAATTTTCACGAAAAAGGGAACTTCACTTGGCCTCCACATGGGGCATTCTAAACTCGTTTAAAGTTCCCTAAAACCTCCCTCACACTGAAGCTGAAATGTGTGAGGCTTCGGCGGCATTCTCCTTGAGATGCCGTGTGGGTCCACACACTACCATCGAGCGATGCTCCTTGCGAAGGCGCTGCTTTCAACAGCCGGTTCTTTTACTGAAAGCTCTTCCGAGGAACAAGAACATGCAGAGGCTACAAAACACAAAACACGAGATGGTCCGAGGCTGTTTTGCATAGAAAGAGTGCAGGGCGTCCCACTAATGATGAACTAGCCGTTTCAAAGTGGCCGAATGGGGAAAAAATTTTCACTGCACACACTGCGCACACTCCGCTCACATATGTGACTCCCAAAGGCAGACTAGGCCCGCTGCTTGGGCCCGGAGCTCTAGGCAAACACATCGTTCCAACACTCGCCAACAAGAGAACCACAGCTTGATGAAGAAGAAAAGTGTGCAACAGTGCCCTAACGTGCTCTAACCCTCCGCCCCCTGCCCAAAGGCCATGGGGCACACGCAACATACTCACAGGCATGGCAGTGTCTCCCTCTAAAGAACGCCTCGGTGGGGCTTTGGAAACGTCAGCACTCTGGGCAGCTGGAGATGGGTGTCCATTCTAGCCGGTGAGGTAATTACACAATGGCCGTGGGACACCACCTTTAGCCCAAGCCGAGACCCAACGAAACCGAAGCCAACCTACACCCGATTGCAAGAAAGAAATTTCCAACGAGTGAACGCTTCCCTTTACCTGTAGAATCAAAGGGTCGTTTAGATCAAGCAACACCTTGCAGAAACATCGAAAATCCAACTCCATAACAGTAGTAACGTGCACTACAAGCAACATTAGGGAGTAATAGCCCCTTCTCACAACCCAATTCGGAAGATACCACAGATATTCGAGACCTAGTTCTTTTCATCGGATGAATGGATCTGGCACGTGGGAGTCGTTTGTGGGACATGTAATAGAAAGCTTTTGAGCCGCGTTGCAGCGCTCCGAAAACGTGAAGGTTACTCCTGGAGGGTAGGATGCAATAGTGCACACTCATTGGTGGGCAGCGTTAAGGTATCAAAACTCTCATCATATGGAGCAAGACAATGCAGAATGGAACGCACTACCCCTACCCTACTTGCTACTTACGGTCGCGTGTAGCCTTTTGGAAAACTGAGTTGATGCTCAAAGTTGTTGGTGGTCTCGTCAATAAACATAAAACTGCGAGCAAACATGGCAAGGAAGATGGCGTACGTCCATACAGAAATATTCTTGAAGCAGTGAAAATGCGTTCAAACAATAGTGAGGGTTTGGACCATTGAACTTAATAACTCCGGGCGGCTCGCTAACTCCACTCAACACCATTCAACAGACTTCATTAACAGAAATACAGATGGAATATGCAGCTGCCGCGACAACCCTAATTGAGGTAAAGGGTTGGTTTGATTCGGGAAGGTGCCCTCCTGTCCGTGCGCAATGACCACTTTGTCAGGCGGCCTTTTGTCTGGCGGTGGTTGTTAAACCACGCACTTTTCCGCCGACCAACCCCTGGTCAAGCAGCACTTTTGTTAGCTTTAAACACCATCCAATGACCACCCCGTGATCAACGGTGGAGCATAACCGGTCATTGGGCAAGGGGGTGTGTATGGATTGGGAGAAGTGGTTGCAGTAGATAGACAGGGGAGTCTATTGATAGGGAGAAACAAGTGAGTGGGGTATTGACTGGGATACTGTATTGAAAGGGGGGTATTTTGGCATCACGTGATCCTACGCCGCTTTAGGCTGCCCGCACTTGATTTGCAATATGCCTACCGCCGCGCCGGTGCCCACCACCGACGACATGCTGCCCTTCTGGCGATTCTACCGTTTCAAAGATGCCAACAAAGAAGACAATTATCGAGACGCATGTGTACCAGGGGACCTTCATGCGTGCCGGGTCTTCGCAATCTTCCACTCCTGGCTTCACATCAGTTTGCCGCTGTTGTATGTCCAGAACGAGCTGCCCTTTCAGTTCTATGTTCCTCCGATTCTGCAGGTCATCCTGGGTATCACAGTCCTCGTTTTCTCGTTTGTTCCGGCTTTCCAGAAACATATGAAGCTCATAGTCTGCCTCATCGGCCCTGTCCTGGGTGTCATATACGCGCTCGGGATCAGCTGGCACAGCACACTCCTGTTGCAGGGAGTAAGGCAGTCCAAGATTCCATTTATCTTCGAGCTAGCTGAAGGCCATCGACAGCTGCTGGACGAGTGTCTCACCACTTTGGTCACTAGCCTGGTGGTCGTGCAGCAGACATTGACGGTGATTCCTTTGTTCCTGATCCACACGTACATAGGGCTGTGCCCCCACACCATCGCCTCCTGGACCGCCTTCCAAATCGCCATGTGGAACGTTTTCGCGGCAGTGGGCGGATTTTCAGGGTTTGGAGACATGCTGGTGCATGTAGCTGGCCAAACCGGTGGCGTCAGTATCATGGCAGTGTTTAGTTTCATCGTTGCCACCCGGACACGGCGGCTTTCATTCTCTTTGCTCGTCTCTTTTGAGGAGGTCTGTGCGAGAGAAGCGTTGCAGTCAGCTGCAGAGGCTGGACGGAAGGCAGACAGCATCCTCAACCACACGTTGAAGAATACGATGGCGGATGCTGCTGGGGAAATCATGCTGTTCTTTGAGGAAGTGAAGACACGAGGGCAAGATCCCAATCCAGAGCTGCAGCGGGCCGTCGCCTCACTGCAGCGAGGGATGTGTTTCTGTCAACACCGCCAAGCCCTTATCCAACTGGTCACGGGCGCATATCCACTTGCACTTCAACCAGTCCGGGCAGCAGAGTTCGTGGAAAGGCTGACAGCAGGGCGGAATGTCACGGTCCACGTGCCCAAGGTGACCCTGATGATCGATCCAACCCTGTGTTCGCTCATTTTGGACAACGCCCTCAGCAATGCGTTCAAGCACGGGCACCCCCACAGTCCCGACGTCACATTGACACTTCGAACCAGGCCCATTCGACAGGGTATCGAGCTGGACATCACGATCACCAACGCGGCCAACCGCGACCGTCCGGTGATCACCGAAGAGTATGTGAAGCAAGTGTTAGCGGGGGAGCTCCAGCGGGGACCTTCTACTTCTGCTATGTCCACCTACATCGGCCTGCAGCATTCCTTCATGGCAGCTGAAGCCGCTCACATGCAGGTGTCTATCAAACAGCGATCAGAGCAGGTCGTTTTTCGGTTGCACGGCGATGTGGAGCAGGTCGCAAACGAGACGGAGGAAGAGGACAGCATTTCCCAAGACGCAGCAGGATTCCCACCGAATTTGAACGTCTACTACTTGGATGATTCCGCCACCGCCCGCCGCCTCGTGCACCACCACGTCGCAACCTTAGCGCAGACGAAGAACGTCTACACGTTTGGCCAGCACAGATCGCAAGTTGCTGACCACGGGGGCTGGTGCCAGCCAATGTGTGACCCCAAGGGGTGTTCGACAGTTTGGGGGGCTGTAGGGGGGGGGGGGGGTGGACCCCCACCCCCCTCCGAAGGGGGGGGGGGGACCCCTCCCCCCCCCTTGGTTGACCCAAACCTTGGGGGTCGGCGGGTCGGGCGGTCAGCCGCCGGGCCCCCCGGGGGGGGTCGGTGGGTACCCCAACATACATACCTCAAAATGATCCCCATGACACGCTGATCATTTTGAATATGCACATGTGAGGTAAAAAATTTTTTCAAAAAAAATTTGCCCATCAACTCAGGCTCCCATCAGCCAAGGTCCGACCCGGAGGCCGGGTCGGGGTCAAAATCCTTTTTTGTGCTTTTTAGCCATTTTTGAATTCTCCACGAAATTCTGAGTATTTTGAGTACAGACACATAGGGTCGAACAAAAAAATTTCCCTCTGCCCTATGCCTAAAACAAAATCTCCGGCGCCTCTGGCGCCGACAAAGCACATTGTTCCGTACGACAATTTTGGGGTCCGTAGAGGGGGGGGTCCCCCCCCCCCCCCTCCCTTTGGGGTCGGGTCCCGGCCAGGGCCAGCCCCCGTGTTGCTGACTTCATCAGTGGGGCATTGGCCGACGGAGATATCGCAATTCTCGACCAGCATCTGGATTTTGGTGCCGATAGCAATGTCCTGGGGACGCAGATCATCGCTGAGCAGCTTCTTCCAGCGTTTCGGGGCCTCGTCTGCATCCAGTCGGGGAATGTCGCGCCCGCAGACCTTTGTGAGTACCACAAAGCCGGTGCTCACTGTGTCATCGGGAAGGATGTGCCAGGGACAACAATGATACGGGAGTTGAAGGCGGCTTATGTCTCGACGATATTGGACACACCCGAGGCACTCCGGAAGCCTTGTGGTGTGGCATGGACCGAGGCAGAGGACTGCCCGCGACAACGTCGTGCTGCAGTGGGGTCTCGCGCTGGGCCTGCCACCAACCCTCTGGGGGTGTAGCCTTCTCGCAGTGCTTTGCGGCGGTAGTCACTACACACAGTGCCCCACCTCCAGAGGGTTGGCCTGGCCCCCACAGGGGCACTGCGTGCCCACACCCTCCGCATGCGGGGATGGGAGGCACCCTTTGTTGTGCAGGCCTGCATCTCCCGCGCACCCCCGGACTCCATCCATAACCTCAGGCAAAGATGTATGAGAACGGCTGATATCCATAGGAGGTAGACTCCAGGGGGATACCCCTCCCTGAACCCGGATTTCATGGCGGGAAAAATGAAATTCGAAATGCGAAGGGAAATATTGATCTGGGCCATTTTTGGTACACACACATTTGGGTTCCAGACCCCCTAGCCCCCCTCCTCTCTTCTAATACATCCCTGACCTCAGGATCATAAACACGGGCTTCTTGAAGGCAGGGCAAGTCCGGGACTTGAGCCCAGCGACCAACTGCCAACCGCAGGCCGCCATCACCACCCGCCTCCCCATTCCCGCGCCTGCGGCTGGCGCTCGTGACCGTCAAGCGGCTCCTGAGAAGACATCAGTCCGCTGCTGACGACGAGAACTCGCAGGACCCCTCCCCACCCCTTTCAAGTTCCCCCCCAGTGACGGTGCCTTCACCATCAGATCAGGGCATTTGTCCCGAGGGGAACCTTTGGCCCCTCCAGTGGCCGTGTTTGCCGGTCTTCTGCGACGTCTTGTGGGCGTGAGTATGAGCTCATTGCGTATGAGGTCCTTGCGCACAGCTGTGGGCAGATGTGCGCTTGAAGGCGGGGACTTACTCCCCCACAGTACCTGTCAGTTTTCCTCATATCCCTCCAACGGCAACTGCAGTTGCAACGTTTTTGTAGCCGCCGACTCCTGCTCCCCAACCGCTCTCCCAACCGTGGCCAACCGGAGGCAGTCAGGGTACAGGGGCCAGGAGTGCAGGTTCAGGGCAGGGGTATATCCATGGAGCCCCCCCCGGGCGTACATTCAGCCCCCGACCGACGTCTGACGAGCAGGCCCTCGCCCCAGTTGCTGGTTTGTTGTCCGCCCTCCGACCCCGCACCTCGGCTTGTGCCACTCTTCGCTCGGGTCTTTCCGCCGTGCTTCTCCTCCGGGGGGGAGTGGGGGTGCTGTGGCAGTGTGCTGTGCCACAGGCATCCCCTCTCCCCCCTCGTGCACTTGCAAGGCTTTGTCTCAGCACGATTTTGTGTTTGTTGGGGGGGGGTGCCTATGGTCTTTTAGGCCACGTGGCAGCCAAGTCTGCAGTTGAAGAGCCCTGTGGCCCATGTTGAGCATGTGCAGAGGCACAGAAGACCTTCTCACTTTCGTGCAAGGTCCCTTTGTACAGCTACGGGCCAATGGCCTCCTGTTCAAAGATGAAAAACAGCGAGATTGATTTCACCCCGACAGTCTCTCAGACCCCAGTTCCACCTGCTCAGCCAAATCTGGCTCCTCTTCTGCCTTCTCACATGCAACCCGTGAAGCCCTTGTTGCCGACAATGTTCCAATCTGCCTTCGGAATGATCAGCCAAAGGATTGCCTCAGGGACAACGGCTTCCAGGTGGACACGTTCATGCGGTCCACATGGAACCCTGGTAAATTTACAACTTCAGCCTGGAAATTACAAGGCTCGCTCTCCCCCTCCACCAGCACCATACTACACCATCATCGGCGCCAAACCGCTATCACCATCATCCCAATTGCTGAGTTCAATGCAATGAAGCGGGAATCTTTTGTATCTCGCAAACGCAATTAAGCCCGCGGTGGCCATAAAACATACGCGCGTATAGCGCATGCCACAAGAAACTCGTAGCCACGTCTTACGGCGGGGGAGGCAAGGAGTTGCAGTCCCGACCCCCCACCCCCAAACATCTTTCATCGCCGTCCGCCGCAAAACGGGTACTTGTAGCTGCAATGGCCACGCTTGTTCCATCCACTGACTCTACGGAGCCGCTTTATTTGCAGCTTTAAAATTCATTTACCGTTCGGGCATAGATGTGCTGGGCATCCAAGAGCGGCACATGCCTGATGACATATCCTTGCAGAAGTTATATGCAGTTATATGCAGAGGGGGCGTTTTGCGCGCTGTGCAGAAAGTTTGTACAAGAACGTACCCAAGCTACATAGCGGTGTTTAGTACCAATGACAATTAGCCTTGTTGTGAGTTTATATGAGTTCCTTGCATGCCTAGCCCTCATTTGTGTTGCATTCGTGTGTGTGTTGTTGTGCATGTCGCTCTAAAAGGGTACCCGATTCGGTGCTATGGTGGTACATTTGGGTACCCTCTTCGGGGGCCTCCATCACTTTGTTGTCTCTCAAACCTTCATGTCCACATCAATGGAAAGGGACAGCCGCGTGCGGTCCTCTTCACCGCCACCCTCTCCTAGGCAGCCCGCCCTTGGTCTCCTTGCAACACCAGAGGCTAAGCGGCGCGATCCCCCACCATCGCGCCGACCGAATACACCGTCTACGTCGGTGTCACGGCCCCCCTCCGCCTCGACCGCCGGTATCCCCTCTTCGGCGGCGCAGCAGACATCACCTTCGCTGTCAGCATCGCGCTCGGGACGTTCACGCTCACGGGGCAGGTCACGGTTGCGCTCAACATCCAAGCCGAAGCCCAAGAGACCGCGCGCACCAAAGACTACGGCGCGCTCTTGGCAGAACGAGAAGGATCACATCATCGTCCGCCAATTATTCCAGGTATGTGTGGTATATGTGTCCCATCCCATGTTTGTTCGCTCAACCTTCCGGTGCTATTGAGGAAACCGGACCCATAAATCCACAATTTTTTGTGGCCCCTTGAGTTGGGGATATGGACTCAAACAACCCCTTGAGTGGGGGATATGGACTCAAACAATCCACAATTTTTTGTGGCCCCTTGAGTTGGGGATATGGACTCAAACAATCCTCCGATTTGTTCCGCACACGCTGCCCTTTCCCCCGCCCGAATGAAGGTTCTACACCCGGGACATCTTTTTCCATCCCACCCCTCGGAACCGGCACCCCCCTCCCCTTAAAAGCGAAAGCGCACACCTTCACCGAAACGTGATGCCACCCCGGAAGAGGAAAAGGAGGCGGAGGAACGAACAACCGACCAAGTGTTGAAATACCTTTTTCAATTGTGGAATGGGATGGCTCGTCCAATTCCCGTGAAGGAAGAGGGCGTGCGTTGGTGGATGGAGCGGTGTGGACGGAGGCAAATAAAAAACGGGCAGGAAGTTGTCACACCTTGTAGGTCCCTTCACGAGCAAATTGCCCTCATGGGTTGTGATGCGGTGACCGCAGAGAAGTGATATCAGAAATATGGGCATGATGTTTTGCTTACGCGAGAGGGGATGTTCATTTTATTTTTCAAGATGAAGCATGCGACCGCCAAGGATGTCACGGCATATGTGTCGCAATCTCAGGCTAGTTCGAGTGTGGTTGAGGCAACCGTGAAAAACGTTCGCGAATGCCTCAACATGGTCGTGGACGAGGTTCGATGGTTCGACCGCCTCAACCCTTATAATTGCAATCCTCATTTCCCCTACCTTGTGACCCACTTCACGGACTCTATGCCCATTAGCTCGATAGGTGGTGCATTGTCGGATGTCTTGTTTAATCCGAAGTATGCCGGCCATATTTGGAAGCTAACCGTTGCGGTTGACCACTTAGGGAATATTGTGTGGATAGGCCCACTCATGCCCGGCACGGCACCGGATGTTATAATATGGGACAAATATGGTCCATCAAGGAAGTTGGGTCTATTCAAGGATTTTGTGGTGGGGAATCATGATGGTGCATATAAAGGCCGCATGCATTCGCATACTCCCTTCATTGGCCGCAAGGTTCTCACCAAACGTGAAAGAGAGTATAATAATGTGCATGGCTATTATTGTGCTCGTGTTGAGCACCTCTTTGCCCGTCTATGGCATTGGAAGGTCATTCGAGACATTTGGATGGGTTCTGCTCGTGACCTACATGCCAATACACACATTCTTTTGCACTTTACCCAATTTCAGCTCCGTCGGCAGAAGGTGTATCAGCCCTACGGACCTTGGGAGCATTTTCCTTCTTCCATTTGGCGCGACGAGGAAGCACCTCCTTTGGAGCCCGACTCGGATGATACGTATTCATGCCAATTGTGTGCACACAAGGAGACTTCAGAGTGCTGCCAATGCCATCTATTTTTGTGCAATAAATGTATGGCTGATCACTCGTGTGACTTACCAGATGATGAGCCGTAATTATATTGTACTGTTTCTTACGCCCAGACATTGAGAAAAACTGCGAATTTCAAATACTTCAAATGTGTTCATTGCGCATGTGCTTCTCATTCTGTTGTAAGGTGCTGTTGAGGATGCAATTTGGGGCCTTGGGTGAGGGGGGTTGGGGGTGAAACATCAGATTGTGCAACATTGTGGTGCTCTAGAATGGTATACAAAGACAAAAATATTAGCAGTAGTAACAAACCCCCCATTTCCCCCTGCAATAGCCGCGCCGTGCGCGCGCTGTGCAGTAACGCCCCCAGAGTTTGAAAAACGCAACTTAGTACTCATCTCTAACATTTCCGCAATGGGTAGAGGAGACACAGCGATTGTGTCTCACAACACTTTGTCCCACCTCTCCGGTCATTGTGCCTCATGCACACTGGGAAGCCTACAGGCGTGGCAGTCTCCCCCTGCATAACCTGGTTTCAAACTCAGCTAATCCTCACTACGTGTCAGATCCGCTACCACAGTCATTTGTGGGATCATAGCACTGGACAGCTCTGAACCTTGATCCTGAGGGGTTACCTCGAGTACTGTGACGCGAGCAGGCTACGCCAGCTCATCTTGGTCTGAGCCAAAAAAAAAAAACACTTCGCCCCACCTCTCCAGCTGGATCTGGTCTGAGCGCTTTCTCTCTGCACCCCTCAAAGATCGAGATGGCATTGCTCACCACTATGCAGTCACCCACTTCAATCATGATTCCTCGGTTCGCAAGGAACAATGGGCCAAATTTCCCTGTTTTCGCCTCAAATCCCGCTAACAACAATCTTTTTGTCTGATCACAATTCAGTGATCCTGCCCTCTCCGGATGTCCCCACACCCCGTTCCTCCCAAGAGCCCTCCGAGATTTTGAATGCTAGACACAAGGGAGTTGATTTTCTGTCTGATCGTGGTCTGATTGATTACTACACCAGTCTTCACGAAGGACGACTGGATGACCTGCCCCTGGTGGGCTGCCAAAAAGCTATCGTAGCATTCCTGAATGCAGGCTTGAACGCATTGTGGAATATGGATGTGATCAATTCACCTTTTCCTATCAAGGTCGGAATCAGAAATGTTCTGTTCATGCTGCAAAATATGTGCATCAGGTCCACCATGTCCAAATTCTGACCTTAAAGCAGTAATCCTAGTGACACACTGATCTTTTCCATAAACGTAAGCATTGCCCCACCTCCTTCCTTAAGCGGAGTCCATTGAGACTATCACCTTTGCACTGGCCGGAATCCAGACGACTGGCTTTGCTGGCTGGGCTGATTCCCTACGCATGATTCGCAGGCATGCCTTTGCCTATGAACTCTCACACCGGCCTCCAGAACACACCCAAGTCCAAGCGCTTCTCAGAGAGTCAACGCTTCGTTCCCTGGCTCCGGACGCTACCGATTTTCTGGCCTCACAAGGCTACCCCCCCCCCCTTTGCCCCCCCCCCCCCCCCTGGGGGGCAGCCATCCTGCTCCGCTAGCGCGGCCAGGCAGCGATAAGACGAAAGGGTGGTAGTGAAGTCGTACCCCCCCCACTTGCCATCTCCCCCCTTTGGTCAGGCCGGTTCCCACCCGGGGGGGGGGGGTTGGGTTGGGTTGGGTTGGACTCTCCCGACTTGAAAAACGCGACGGACCCGTCAATTGAAAAATTTGGGTCCCCCGGGAGCGGCGCAATCATCGGAGTAGTCTGAGCACACTCCGCCACCAGAAAGAGGACGACCGCACGACACATCAGCCTGCTGCACTTGGCGCATACCGCCTGCATCGCTCCTTGGCCAGCCTCTGCTGGCCCGGGGCAGCCCCACCGCGCTCTGAGGGCGGCGCCCACACGGCTGGGCCGCCGCTCTCGACGCTCGCGGGATCACTCCGACGCCGCCGGGCCCGAACCCCCGGGAGGGGCATCGGGGTCTCCCCTGGCGCGGACCACTGTGGAGCTGCCTGGCACCTCTGCTGACAGGGCCATTAGCGCCTCCGCCAGCCCCTGCGGCACTGTTCCTTCCGGCGCAGACATCCAGAATCGGTCTCCAACACGAACATGCACATGTTCTGGCTGGGCGTCCAGCCGCGCCAGGCTCCAGCGGTGTACAGCGGCTCCTTCCCAGGCAGGCGCCTGTCCGCCACCAATCACGACAAGCACTGAACAGTGCTGCCCGTCTGAACCCAGAGGGAACTCTGGTTCCGCCAGGGCTGCCACGCCCAGGCCTGGGGACTCCGCCAGCGCTGTGACAGCGCGGTCGTACAGGTGCAGCAATGCGGACAGGCACGCGGCGTGTTGCCACGACAGCCCATGCGTCCACCCGCTCACTGGACCATTGGATGTAGTCCAGAACAGATCCCAGGCTGCTGACCGGGCATATGTGGCCAGTGCCTCCAGGTAGGCGCTGGCCAGGCTGTCTCTACGAGCTGCCGTAAGCCAGCGTGACGCTTCCGCGCATGTGCCCATGAGCATCCCCGACCACGTGACGTATACTGTGTGGGGGCGCGCTGGTGGCCACGTCGCTGTCACCTCATGGTCGGCCCGCAGGACCAGGTGCAGGCTGTCACCACTGGGACGCCCTAGGCGTACCCACGTGGTGGTCACCCACTCTGGCACTGTTGCACCGGGCGCTGCCGCGAGTACCAGCGCACGAAAGCCAGCTTGTACGGCCAGAGCCACTTTGCCACATGCTGCCAGTAGGTGCTGGCCCCATCCGGCACACGACTGTTCGCAGAACGGGCAGTTGAAGACGTTGTCTGGGGCTGTCGCCATCGTCCGGGCTGCCCGAAGCCACGTGGCCACGTTGAGGGCGTCCTTGGATAAACGGGCCTCCTGAACCACTCGCTCCCACGACGTCCCAGCCGCCGGGTCGCGGTGCAAGAGGGCATCCAGGTGCGGCATCGCTGGTGCTAACTGCTCGTACCGGCGCTCCATGGCCACAGAGTGACGCAGATACGGCACGCCCCCCGTCGTGAGTACCGCCACGCCTCCGACGTCCGCTGCAAATGGCATGGGGCCCTCTTCCACGTCCGACATCCGCGACGTCGCCAGACTGTGCGCCCTGTGCTGAAGGCCGGCTAGCCCCGGCGCGGGGCTAGGAGCACCGCTCGCGAAGTCCTGCTGAGCTGGCACGTACACTTCGTCTGCTTGCCAGAGGTGCAGTCCGGCCGCGTACTGGACCCGCAGGTTATCGACATACGGGCTGTCCGACACGGTGTGATCCTCCCCTTCGGTGGTGACGTGGGTGTTGTCCGCCAGGGCCAGCACTCGCGTGGCTAGAGGAAGGCGCATCTCGCGGAGTACAGCGAGCCCCAGGTATCTACCGAACCATTCCGCTGCCCATGGGTACGGGTCCTCTACTGCCACTGCAGACCACGCCTCTGCAAACACCCCGCGGGCGTCTGCAAGGACTGCCGCATACGCCAGCGATCGCTGGCCGCATGCCCCATCAGAAGCCACCACGACTTGAGGGCCTTCCGGGGCCCGGTGCAGGCTCACATGCATGGCTGTTGGCGGCACGTGTGCTGCCGGTAGCAGGACCAGCTGCAGCTGCCACGCCTCGAGGAGTGAGTGCAGCACGTGGGCGTCGGAGTACGCTTGCGGGACCCACGCCTTATGGCCCAGCTCATGTCGCAGAAGGTCAGCGACATAGCTACTGCGGCAGTTGAGGGCGCCCAATAAAGTGTGCACAAACCGGACCGCGTGACGGTCCTGCAGCCTGGGCGCATGCAGACCCAGCATACGTAGCGGTCGATAGAGCAGGGTTCTGGGGAAGCTGCGGGGCAGCCCCAGAGCGCGCCTGTGGATGCCATCCGACAGCCGCTGGCATGCCTCCAGATTGAGACCCACTGCTGGGACCACGTCCAGGACGAAATTTGCCTTGGTCAGCGCGAAGGTGGTCACCACTCGCAGAGCTAAGGCATACACCGGCTCCGTCCGCGGCACTGCCCAGTGCAGGTGGCGCAGTGCCTCCTCGTATTTGACCAGTACTGCTCTGGGTGGTTCACCCATGACGACGGGAATCTTCACCATGGCGAGGTCGGCTGAGTCCGTTTTGATGACGCCGAGGACGGTCGACAGTTGGCTGGCGGCGTAGCCCAGGGCGCCCCCTTTGTCGACCAGGAGGTACCCCTTCAACTTGGACCGGTTGATGGCCCCACCTCCGGCCAGACATGTTTTCTGGCTGACCCGCAGTACGTGGGCTGCTCCTGCGTCTGTGTATGCGAAGATGCGCCTGTCGTCGCTGGAGGATACTTCTGGGACGTACTCTGCTGCACACGCCGGATGCACGGGACACCAGTCGGCTGGGTCAGGCCCCCCTGGACCGCCAGTTTCTGGGCGTAGCGCGTTGGCCACGATGGCCGCGTTCGCTCTGGAGCGCACGGAGCCCAGTTCTTTGAACCCTCCGACACCCATGCTGTCACCCTGGGCCCCACCGTGGAGCATGCGGTAGGGACCCACCAGCCCGTACGGCGACTGCACGTAGATGCTCAGCCTGCCGTAGAAGGACTGGTACCACGGGTCTACACGGATGCCGTCAGGGCACACCTGCTGCAGCGATTCGCGCTGCACGTTACAGAACGCGTTGCTCTCGTCCCAGTCGAATACCCACAGACGGCCGCGCTCCCGTATCCATACTGGAATGGCCCAGCGACAGAAGATGGCCACCAGCTGGCTACTAAACTCTTTGCGGTAGGCGAAGGCTGAGGGCGGGTCGAGTCCCTGCACTGTGGACACCATCTGGAGGCGGTGGAATATCGCTGTCGACTCCTTCCGCCGCACCGGCTCCTCCAGCATGACTGGCCGGCTCATGCGCACCAGCCATTGCGGCTCCTTTTTCAGGAGGCACAGGTGCAGAACCGCATTGAGGATGCGGGCTGGAGCCCCGCCGTGTGTGGCGTGCAATAGCTCCACCAGGACTCCGATGGCGGTACCTGACAGCCGGCTTTGCAGCGACTGCACCAGCTCCCCAAACGCCGCCGCCTCTGACCCTGATCGTCGGATTTCGAAGTGCATCTCCTGAAAGCTGGGCGGGGAACCTGAGGTGGCTGGTGCTCTGGGATCCACTGCACGCTCACCACGCTGCGCGTGGGCCAATCGGGTTGCCGCGGTGATGTCCGGCCGATCTGACATGCGTGGGCGGTACTGATCTGCAAGCCGCCGGAGCCACCCTGCATCTGAGCCAATGTGGCGGCCACAGTGCAGTTCCATCGCTTGACGCAACAACTCCTCCTTGAAGGCATCCGGCTCGGTCGGGAAGTACTCACCATCAGGGCTGACGGACGACAATTGCTGAAATCGAGCTTTGCGGATCTTCAGGGCCGCGGCGGTGACTGAAGTAACCCCTGTCCCCTGCAGCTTGCCCTCTGTCAGCTGGACCGCTCTGAGGAACGCCGCGTCCTGCCGGTCTGCCCACCACGCTGTCAGGCGATCCCGGGCGGCCAGCTGGGTGCCCTCAAACAGCTTGGCGGCTGCTTCTGCGGCCAATCGAAACCCACTGGAGGACGACGGGATAATGCCGCTGATGCACTCCCAGTACCATGTGAACGCGCCATCGGGCGACAGGCGGGCACACCAGGCCCACCAGAATGCCAGGCTGGCCATGGCGGCCGCTGTGGCCATGTGCGATGGTTCTGCTCTCCGAAAGCGGAACAGACGGCCCGCCGGATTGGCCTGCGACAGGTACTCGGAGCGCACGCTGAGGTCGCAGGCCACTGCTAGATGGGTGCTCAAGCCAGGCAGCAGGAACTTTTCGCAGGCATGAACCGGTGACTGAGCACTCACGAGGACCCAGTCCAGCTCCCTCCGGGACACCCCTGCTCTGTTGGCGACGATGTTGGTGGCCTCCCCGGGGCGATAGAGGTGGGTAAAGCCCCCCCAGTATCTGTTGTCAGTGCACGCCTTGCGCAGCCAGGCTCCTGAATCGTCCGCCAGGTCAGCGTTCATGTCGCCCGCGACTAACTTTACCCCGCCGGGATGCCTGGCCTGGAACGCAGCGCTCCGGAGAATACTGAGCCGCCTGTTTGCGGCCTTCATCCCTGGCGGAAAGTGCACATTCGTGACCACGACGGGGACCTTCTCTGAGACGGGGATGGCCACACTGAGGGCATGCTCATCCTTGTCGGACTGTAGCGGAGCCCGTGTCTGTAGCCGGTGATGGATGAGAATTGCCAGGCCTCCACCCGGCACCACGGGGCCCAGGATGACTCGATAGGGGACCCCTTTGAGACTGTCGTCGACAAATAGGGGGCCCGCCTCCTGCAGACACACCACGTCCGGCTCGAAGTCCACCAAAAGTCCAGCAACATCCGCATCTTGGAGGCCAGACCTCCTGCATTGATGGTGAAGACCAGAAGCCGCGCGATGCCGGTGGGCAGGGCGTCGAACTTGGGGATGTAGCTGCCATCGTGCCGAGCACGCAATTGCCGATATAGATTGTCGTCTCCCGGTGGCTGGAGGTCGCAGACGCCTGGTGGCAGGCCGCTGTGGACAAAGAGAAGGCAGACGCACCGCTGAGGCCGGATACGCGGATGTTGCTGCACCTCGCCATACGCCGGGTAACGGTGGACCCCTTGGGCAGGGCGCCGCATACTGGCATCACCGGCGGACGAGCTGGGTCACACGGTTGGGTCAGGACTAGGCGCTGCAACCGGGGCCGGTCGCAGCGGGGGCAGAGGTCGAAGCTGAGCCAGGGGTCCGCGCACCATTCTTCCTTGAGTCGTGGGAGCGGTACCGCTGCAGCTTCAGGTATGCTGGATTGCCGGGAGCTAAGGAGAACGCCCACGCGACCCGCTGGGACGACTGCTGGGTCCCTGTACGACGTGAGCAGGACCAGCAGATCACAACCGGTCCATATTGGCGGGGAGACCAGCACGTCATCCTTCAGCCGGTGCTTGTGATCCAGAAGGGCAGACACCCAGAGCTCCACAATGATGAAGGCTTGCGCTAGGGGCAGTTCGGGCACGGGGTTAAGTAGGCTGGCCTGATCGGGCAGAGCCGCGCACAGCGCCTTCTTGAGGGTGGTCAGTATTACAGGCACCTGGCCTGTGACGGGGATTCGAAAGCTGTGGGTCCGGGGGCACTCGACGGAGAGGCACGGGCCAATGGTGCGGCACAGGAGGCAAGCGGTCACCGCCTCCTCGTCCCCCGGGGGCTCTGCCTGACCCAGGACGTCCTCAATGGCCGAGGTGATGGGGTCTCCGTCTGCTGCCGGATCGCGCAGCCGCCCGCGAATGTGCTGCAGGTTCCAGTGCAGGTTTCCTACAGCGGCCTGCAGGGCAGAGCCACGCCTGCTGCCCCCCAGCACCGAGTGCAGCATCGCCGCCGGCACTTCGGGAACCAGGGCAGGCACGGGGAGGTGCTGGGGCAGTCATTGGCTCTTGCCCTTCTTCCCCGGCACGCTTTCGACCCGCACGGCACGCGCTGTGGCCTTATCGGGGCCTGCCCCCCAAGCTAGCCCCGACGACTCTCGCCGCGGGCCTGGCGCCGCGGTCTCACGCCTGCTGCGGACTGACTGTCCGCTCCGCGAGGCCTTTCTGCCACGACTCCCCGGACTGATGGCCGCCGTGGTGAGGGGCGGCGTTCCGTCCCTATGCTGCCGTCTTCCGGCGGGAGGTGGCCCGGGGGGCGGCGGCGGGAAGCCGCCACGAGGTGAGCGCTCCCGGCTTGGCGGGGACCGGTATGCCCGGTCCTGGTACGTGGCATACGGTTGGCGGTGGTAGGTGGTATGCTCGGGGCTGTCGTATGAGCGCCTTCGACCGAGTTGGCGGTGGTAGCCCGACCTGAGGTCCCTGCTGAGCGACGGGGGCTCGTCGTCGTCGTCTTCGTCGGAGCCGCCGCGCCAGCGACCCCTATGACGGCTGCCTCCGTACGGCGCGAGTGGTGAGTCGTCGTGTGCCTCACGGCGAATGAGCACGTACGCTCCGGAGGCCGTCTCGGCCGGGTGAGAGTCTGAGCCGCGGGCTGCGCGCCGCCACGCCTCGTGCGGTACAACCACACTACACGACCCCTCGTGCGGGGCCCAGTCCGGGACCGTCCAGGGGTGCGCCAGAGCTGCGGACACCGCCGCTGCCACTTCCGCCGGGGGCAGCCCCAGCAAGCCTTCCAGCCGCAGGCTGACATATCGCTCCTCCGGGCTTGGGCTGGTCCGCTTTCGGTTTGATCGAGATGATGGCCGGTCTCGTTCCCGACTGCCCCTGGCCGTACGCTCTGGCGATGGGCTGCTGTCGCGATGACCTCGTGGTGCGCCTGGTACCCGATCGTAGTACCGCGCTGCCCAGTGTGGTACGAGATGGGCCCCAGCGTTCGTGCGCAGGTGGTCATTGGTGTCACGGATGGTGGAGACGTCGGGCACATGAACTACGAACTGAACGTACGCATGCCAGAAGGTGTCCAAGGTATCAGCCTGCATCAGGGCGTCGACAAATGGTCCCGGCAGGCCTTGTCTCGCTCCAGCCACTGCCACATGCGCACCCAGGGTCTTCCACTCCCAGTCGGCTGACTGCGCCGCCAAGATCTCCTCTGCCTCTTCCAGGAGCTCCTGCTTGGTGGTGGGCGTTGCCTGCAGCAGGCGCTTGTCCTCCAGATATGCGCGCCACTCTGCTATTGCCGTGGCCGCCGCCCCCGAGTCAGCGCCAAAGTGCCCGGCCTGCGACGTGAGGATGGTCCCCAGCTGCTTGCCGGTTGAGGCCTGGGCCAGCGTGCGGAGTGCTGCCGCCATGGAGGGGAGGGGGGCCATCCGCAGCTGCAGATTCGTCGCCGCTGCCCGGATGTGCTCAGGAGGTATGCCCTGACACGTGTCCCAGGCGGACTGCAGCTCCGACGCGAGTCTCTGGTTGTCGTCGAAGTGGGGCAGTGCCGTTGGGAGCCTCGTTGGCTGAGCGACCGATCCCGGCCCTGCCATCCGCTTCGCGCGGTCGGGGGCTGAGGGCGGCGGGTCATTGGCTCTGCGTTCCGGCACTCGAGGGTGTGGCAGCATCGATGGCATGGCAGATTTTATGGCCTGCGACAGCTTGGTGTCGGACACGGGGTTGTCCAGAGGCAGGCCACTAGCGTCCGCGGGGGAGCTGAGCCACGACACCTTGAGCCCCTTGCGCCTCGCCCAGGCGGCGTCCACTGCCTGCCAGAACCAAAGCCAACTCATCATCACTCGGCCGGCCGCCACAGGATTCTGGGCTTGATTCAGCAGGCGCCTGAAGCTGGCTGGCTCCTTGTCGAAGGCTAGACGGAGCTCCTCCTGGCCTTTGGGCCAGCGGTGTTGCGTGACCACGTCCGCCATCAGCGCAATTTCGTCTTTGCGCGTGCACTTGTCGAGGAAGTCCGACACTTCAGCCAGCACTTCCGCGAAAGTATCCCACGAGACAGATGGACATTTGGAGGCCAGAATGCTGCGGTCGACCTCGCCCAGGGTACCTGTCACCCGCGCCAGGTACAGCGCCATGGACGACTCCGCGTCTGGGGGCATGGGCCAGCGAGATACTTCTGTGCCCGACGGCCCGTGCTCAGCCACAAGCAGCACGCCATCTGATTCTCGGTCGCCCATAGCCCTCGTGACATTCCACAGATCTGCGGACTTCAGCTGCGCCTGTTGCTGCGCCAGGCTGAGCTCGGCAAACGACTTGGGGGGCATAGTAGAGCTGCACACAGGTGAGATGGGGAAGGCAAAGCTCTACCAGCGCACGGGCCATGTGGCCAGCATCATCACGAATGTGTCCAGCTGACCCGGGGTCAGCTCAGCACAGCACTTTGTACGCGCCGACAAGACCATCACGACCAGCAGGTAATGCGGCGGTCCGGTGTCTGCACGCAGCATCTCTGGGCACAAACGGCCAGTCTGGCCGCCAACAGCACACACAGCCTCCTGCTCGATCACGACCGACCGCACAGGGCGATCAGGCACCGCATCCGCAGGCTCCAGCACTGCTCCACGCACCCGGCACATGTTCTGGCTGATGACCTCGGGGAGCAGACACATTGGCTGACGCACAAGCGCTCCAACAGCACATCGTCGCCTCCTCGGGATCCTCGGTCAGCACGCAGGCACTATACTGCGGGCAACTAGGCACTACCCCGTTGGGCTCCAGCACAGTTCCATGCACCAGGCACTCGTTCCGGCGGTTGCCCACGAGGAGTGAACACGCTGGCTGGCGCACAGGACATACGCTGAGGCAGCCGCCCCATCAGCACGTCTACACCTCCTCGGGGTTGACGGCCAGCACTCACGCACTGCACTGCGGGCGCACTGGGGGCGCTGGTGGCCAGGTCGACAACGCACGATCGAGTGCGGGTACGCGTCGGGGCATTGCTGTGCGGCGGGGGAGCAACCCTGTGGGATGGGTGCATGGTGGAGCCGGGGCGACTGGGCGCACGACAGGGGAGAGTGCCTGTCCCTCACAGCACTGCACCGATCACCCTCGGGGGGTGCCCTCGGGGGGTGGCAGGGATGGGCCCTGGGCTGACCCGGCCGGGGGGGGGGGGGGGGGGAGTCATGCAGTGACGATTCCCCCCCACCGGGGGGGGGGGGGGGGTGCACCACAAAACTGTACCATAGTATCACAGTGTAAATCAGCTTCGGCGCCTTCGACGCCTTGTAAACAATTTTCTTTGGCGCCTTCGGCGCCTAGTATTTTCTATGCTTTTTTGGGCCAAGTGACAGACCGCACTGGCCGGATTGTACTTGACAAGTTAAAAACCACGTCGGCTCACCCCCATGCCCCCAGCCCTGGCGCAAGAGACAAGAGATCTAGAGATTGGTGCGCCAACTACAATTCAAAAGGAAACTGCACACATGGCGCTCAAAATCTGGACTCGTGTTGCCCGATACTGACTCTATGGCAGCGGAAATTTCTGCCTTCTGGACTGAAACCTTTTCATCCTGAGCCTGCCCCCCGAATCCTGCTCTGCCTATTTGAAGTCATTTTTTGCCAGTAAAACGCTGGCTACCATGGCCAAGATGCTGATTAAGCCACTGACACACGACCTTGACCATGCTGCACTTGAGGGCCTGAATGCATTCTTGTCCCCAGAAATTGATGGCTTCATGGGCAGTGTATACAAAATGTTTGCTTCTCACTTTGTTCCCTAGATGCATGACATATACGAGCAGCTGTTACAGTCTCCGAGTATTCCAGAATCCTGGTATCTAGCGCTTTTCAGCCTTATCCCAAGGGACTGGGCACAGTAGGGGGTCCAGCGGCCCCTCGTCTTACAAAACTTCAACAATAAGTGGATTGCAGCAATTGTGGCGCTAGAACTAGAGGATTTCGTCTCGGCTGTCATGCCCACACAGCAAAGGGGCTTCATCCGTGGCCGTATCATTTTTGACAACCTGCTTCACGCCTTCGGGTCTAGGTCCACAGAATCGCAGGCAATATACTGCCCTGCTGACTTTAAAAAAGCTTTTGATTCTGTGTCGCACGATTACGCTAGAACTTTCTGACATGTGCAGTCCAGATGGACTAGCCAACCTAATGATGGCACTCTTCAAAGCCCCCATTTGTTTGTTCATGAGGGGGCAGAATATGTTCCACCACCGCGCACACCCGGCCTCAGGAGTCAGGCAAGGATGCCCGCTCTCCGCACTCATTTTTGCAATGCTTATCTCTCCTTTGGCAACCAAGCTTTCCTCCATCTCTCCACTGGTCCATGTCTTGCTTTATGCTGATGACTTATCGATTATCATCATTGGGACAAATGAGCAAGCCACACACGTTTCCCTCCTAGCTTGGGGAGCAGTGAAAGCGTTTTCCAGAGGCTTAGGCCTTTGGGTTAACCTGGGTAAATCTGCCATCATGATCAAAGGAAACTGGGGGGGCATACAGTGCGCTGTGCCCGCGCTGTGCGCGCGCTGTGCGAAAAGTTGGCTGTTCTCCACCACCGGGAGGTCGGTAAGCTCAGAAGATCGAAAGGACGTCATCGAATGGCTGCTGCAGTGGACGGGGCTATAGGGCAGAATTTAGGTCCCTGGGACCCATGGCAAGCATCAGATGTTTGAATTTTTGAGTTTTGAATTGATTGTGCATGATTCCGCAGGTGGGTGGTTTTCAGGGTGGTTACCCGGATAATCACCATAACAATTGGCGCTGTGTGCGCGCCGTGCCCGCGCTGTGCGCGCGCTGTGCGAAAACGCCCCCCGGGAGCCCTCATACAAAGTACAATTGCTCTCCGCAGGACTCGGACCACAGGACGCTTGTAAGCATCTGGGCACCCAATTCGGGTCTGCTACTCCCGAACAGGCCTACTCACACGCCCTAGAAAGCAATAGGCAGAGCCTTTGCGATGCAAGCATGGGCCATGTCCCTTGAGGGGAGAGTCATGCCTTTAAACCTCTGGATTCTGCCCTTACTCATCTACCCAGCAAGAGTGGTCTTCCCCTGGCTGCTGTGATCAGTACCCTCACTACTGTATACCATGTATACTTAGAATACACTCTTGGGGTGTCACTTTGGACATTCTCGCTCAACCCCCTGCCAAAAGGGGGGCTACAGTTTGGCCCCCTTTTCTGTACTGGCAGCACTCCACGGCGTTTGTGCAATACGTCAAGGAACCTCTCTCTTTGCCGAAAATTCTGAGCGACTTGTTTCAACCACTTGCTAGTGATTTGGGCATTGAGGCAAATCTGTGCACGCTACCGTGTTTTCCGGTGGGCTCCAACGTGATATGGAGCAAAACGCCCTTCCTAGGCTGGTGCAGCAGAGCATTTTCCTGAGTCAAGCAAGGCCTGAATTTTTCTCGCCCTGAGCTGTTGTCTTAGGACACTCCGCTATGGCATTCCACCCTTTTTCGCAACAAGCATGCCCTGAGCTACTTTTCACTGCAACTGCTCCGTCTGGGGATCCTCACGGTGGGACAGCTTCTTGAAGACGACTCACTCCTCGTTCTCTTTGTCCCCACATGGGAGCCGATTTGCAGGGAACGCCTTGCTGGTTTCACAAACCTCAATCTACCACCACCACCGAATTCCGACATCTGCCGAGTTCCCGGCACGATTTCTGGGCCCAACGGACCAGGGCTCCTATGGCAGCCTTACTTTCACAGCCACATGTGCTGAACCCTTGACAATCCAAGGATGTTTGGTCCGCGTTCCACAACTTACATCTCCCACCCAAGCAAAAGGATTTCGTTCACCAGTGACTTTGGCTTTGCCTCCCAGTGGGCCACCGATAGGCCGAAAGGAAACCCATGGATATTCGGTGCCCCCTGGACGGGGCGCTAGAAACTGTTCATCGCTCCTTATACAGCTACCACTATCTCAGTGAAGCATTCGACATCATTAGTGCTGCTTTTCAATCAACGAACAACACCCCTTTTTCTGTTAGGACGTTGATGGAACGCGATCCTGAGGCCTCTTCGGAAGCACCAGCAGGGATTCTAGGCTGGTCAGCCATTTACGCAAATTGGTCCATTATGAACAATAAGAAATACCATCCCTGTTACAAGCCCTCCTGGGAAAGGTTATGTCGGAAGTGGACCACGGCACTGTGCTCCTGGGAATCATGCCCACAATATTTCCCAATATCACGTGGCACACTACGCTGGTTCCTGGACTTTCTGGAGTCAGCTCTCTGCCAAACACCATCACCCCCCGACCCCCCGCCATCACGGCGCCAGCTACAGACGGATGCCAGGAAGCTCCGCAAATTACAAAGAGCAGAAGAACTGGAAGCGGTGCTCTCTGACCTTTAATCACACGGTGGTTCATTGATCTTTACAGATGGCTCATCAGTGGTGGACAACGGCATAGGACGCCTTGCGGGCTATGGCATTTTTGAGGCTGATGCGGTGGCCATTGCGGCCCATATGCCTTTGAACTATAGACAAACCAACAATGCTGCTGAACTTATGGCAGCACTTAGAGCACTGCAAATCTTTCAGTCAGGAGAAATAGCAATTTGTACGGATTCTCAGTATGTCATTTTGGGTGTGTCAGGGGCTGCCCGTCGCTGGCAACTTCGTGGTTGGCACGGTTCCTCGGGCGCTATCTCCAATGTCTCTCTTTGGGAAATTATGCTCAATTCATTAGAACGACCTGGACACACCGTCCATTGGGTTAAAGTTCCCTCCCACGTCACCCTGCAAGGAAACAATGAAGCAGACAGGCTTGCGGAGCAAGGACGCATGTCACATCCCCCCCAAGTTTCCCACACCAAAAACACCACACCGAGTGTTTTCTCCACTCTCTACACCAAAAGCACCCAAACGACCACAAACATCAACTACCAGTTCAGCCTCCTCTGTCGTTGCTAGGCTGGACTTTTCCCTTCACACACACACACACACACACATTGACACACACACACACACACACACACACACACACATGAGGGGAGGCAAAGCCGCCCAAGCCCCGTACACAGTCACGCGCAGGAGAGCGCCGCAACCGACGGCTCCGGCCACGTGTGACCTGGCCCCCTCACCCATGATTTCATCACACGCGTACCCAGCCCACAAACTACCGGCGTGCGTTACGTGTAAACGGCTGCGCCAGTCGGCGGCCGTGTGCTGTGCCAGAGACCACCATGCACCAGGGTATGTTGACCGCAGACCGCTGTCCAAGGTCTGCCAGGCGCACAGACTGCCGCCGTCCCCGCGCTGCTCCCTGATGCAGCAGGGTGTACGACACTGTTGCCAACGTGGTCACCACAAGGTTAATACCCCGCACAAAGGTGTGGGCAAAAGGGCGGCGCTTGCCCTGGCACGCGCCAACAAACGACCCCGGCTACAGTCAGCAACTCCAGCACACTCGCGGATGCAACTACGCTCACCACACCAACCACCAAAACTGCCAGCCCCCAAGCGACGGAGACCCAAATCCCCGATCCCCCCCACGGCCGCAGGGGATGCAGGTGGATGATGACGACACGGCAGTGGTGAGGGCCCTGTTTTTCATGGGACACGGGCGCGCGTCATCGGAAGTTACTTAAGCCCGCCACACCACAGAGGTTCTAACTCCGTGGATAAACGCTTACACGAGCATATACCGCCGCATTTGGGTCTCCCTCGTTAATAGTACACACCGGGGGGCCAAGGGTGGGATAGGGCAGGCCACAGGCAGGCTCTAACCCGCTAACCCCTAACCCTCCCGTCGCAAGAGCGGCCAAGACATAAATAGCCATCAACCCTCGTCAATAGTACAGCGGCCGCAAGCGCTCCCGCTCGCGGTCCTCATCACCGGAGCGAGCGACGCGACGAGCGCGCCCGGCGTCGCGCGAGTGCGCGCGCCACCCGGGGGAACCTTCCGACCCCCCCCCTCGCGTCTCGATGGGGGGGGCACACAGCCTGAGCGGCTCGGGTATGTTGGATGGGCGGGGGGAGCTCCGGCGGCCCTTGCCTCTCCCCCCCCCCTCACTCCCCCCGGGGAGAGCGCCGGGGCAGGGGGGGGCGGCAGGGGGGCGGCCGCAGGTGCCACAGGCGCGGGAAGGTAGCCCGGGCGGCCGCAATAAGGGGGGAGGGGGCGCCCTGTCCCCCTTCCCCCCCCTCTACCTCCCCCCCCTCCTCCTCCCAGGGGCTGGCGGACTTTTTTGGGAACATTTCCCGCCAGCTGACGGTGGCCCGGGCGGGGGTCCCGGCCCCCAGGGTGGGCAAAGGCCGCCCCCCAGGGGTAGCGGACTCTTCTTCAGGGGGGGGGGCAGGAGACGCCGACAAACCCCCGCCCCACAGGGGACGGCTCCAGGGGGGCCGTGGCGGCGACGTCCGCTGCTCGGGCGGGGCAGGACCCCTCTCCAGGGGCAGTCACAGGGCGTCAGGGAGAGTCCCAGCCCCCCTCCCCCCCACAGAAGAGGGCGCAGCGGGCAGGGGGGAAAAGGGTGGGGCAGACGCGGCGCCCCATGCAGACCCTGAGCGATGAGCACAGGGCCCCGGCATGCAAGTCATGCAAGGGGCACAGGGGGGTGCGGCATTGCTGCAGCCGCCATCACGAGGGGCACCCCAGGGTGTTGGGGGGAGGACAACGGTGCCTGCCGGTGCAGGGGGGGGGGGGGGCTACAGCAGCGAGCAGGCGTGTTGACCTCCGGAGGGTCGGCGACTATGCCAGCCCCCGTGACCGGGGGGGAGGGGGGAGGCCCAGCAGGGCAGGGGACGGCGGTGTCGCCCCGCGGCGGCACTCGGGGTCCCGATAAGGGCCACGGGAGGGCCTCCGAGGAGGGCACATAGCCAAAGGAAGGCGTCCTTCCGCCGCGCCGCGACATACTGGGGGGCCGGGGGTGGGATAGGGCAGGCTTCAGGCAGGCTCTAACCCGCTAACCCCTAACCCTCCCGTCGCAAGAGCGGCCAGGACATAAATAGCCATCAACCCTCGTCAATAGTACAGCCCCCGTGACCGGGGGGGAGGGGGGAGGCCCAGCAGGGCAGGGGACGGCGGCGTCGCCCCGCGACGGCACTCGGGGCCCCGATAAGGGCCACGGGAGGGCCTCCGAGGAGGGCACATAGCCACAGGAAGGCGTCCTTCCGCCGCGCCGCGACATACCGGGGGGCCGGGGGTGGGATAGGGCAGGCTTCAGGCAGGCTCTAACCCGCTAACCCCTAACCCTCCCGTCGCAAGAGCGGCCAGGACATAAATAGCCATCAACCCTCGTCAATAGTACAGTGCACACACACACACACACACACACACACACACACACACACACACACACACACACACACACACACACACACACACACACACACACACACACACATCCTGCTCCATTGGGCGGCCGCGCAACACTGGCGGAAATGCAATTCACAGTGCTTCAAGATGGAGACGAAGAAGCGAGAGATTTGGGACCAGAGTCATCCCCAGCCCAGAGCCTCTTGAGTGACACTGAATCAACCCACAGCAATGATGTAACATCCTGGACCAATCCTGACAACTACAGTACCAGCTCTGAGGGCGACAGCCTTTGCTCCACGGACTGTAGCTGTGAATGGGTCTGCTTCAGTCTGCGACTCTTTGCCTCGACTTGAATCCCCCCCTCCATCCCCCCTATATACTTGTATGTTATTGCATTCTGTGGTGAAACTAAACAACCTTGTCCCAGGGTTAGCCCGAAGGAGTGCCACACTTTGCAGCCAACGAACAAGAGCAGTGGTAGCAAGCAGACTCCGCACCGCATGACCTGGGCTGTCCGAGCAGGCAGGCAATTGACATTACCCACTGAGCTTCCGCCGCATGATACGCGACTGTACATAGGTTAGTGGAGCACCCCAACCAAGAAGGGGACACGTGCAATGGATGGAATTGTCTTTCACACATTCACTATTGAACTAATGGCTGAAATTGTCTATGGCGGGGACATTCAGTCAATCAGCATTGATTCCCTGTTGAGCATGTGTAGCTCTTCGGAGTCAAATACTCCCACCAGAAAAGTGGCACACAGAGCCTTTTTCTGAGCAGAGCTGAACAGAGCCCCCTTGCATAGTAATCCCCCTTGCTTAGCAAGCGGGGGGGGCGAGGGAACTGTCACTTTCTGTTTTGCAAATTTACTCAGGAGGGCGGATACTGAGCTTCTCCTGTGCCTTTGGTGGCTGGACAAGGTGGTATTGTTGGTGCAGTGCTGTGTACTTCAGATGCTTGGATCCAAGCCACGCCACCGTACCATTCATGGATGCATGTGTATTGCCATGCGCCAGAGGGAGGTACCCCGCTACATGTGTCCCCTGTGATGCCATGGTACCACGGGGTGCGCCCAGGCACCGCCGTGTCTCAGCACCATCACCTAGGGCTGCCATCGTCACATTATGGCTCAGCACCAGAACCCCTGACCCCGGACATAAATTTTTTTAAGTGGTGAAAAGGGGGGTTTTTTTAGTACAAAACGGGGTTTTTTTTAGTACAAAAATGGGGGTTTTTTGGTACAAAGGGGGTTTTTTTTTGTACAATAAGGGGGGTTTTTCAGTACAAAACGGGGGCATTTTAGTATGAAACGGGAGGTTTTTTTAGTCCAAAGCAAGGGTTTTTTTAGTACATCTCGGGGGGTTTTTTCGTATTCACCACCTGGGGTCCGCCCGAGTCCACAGAGATGGCGACCCTGGTTTGGGTGCCGAGGTCCCGCCGGGAATGATTTGGTGGAGACGAGAATGCTATGGTTGAGCGGGATCTCGGGCGCCTCGGGCCGCCTTTTCACACGAACTTTCAAGACCACCTGCTACAACGCTTGTTGGGCAGCAACCAGCGGCGGTTGGAAACCTACAATATCATTCAATGATTGACGGCGCGTTTGATGGTGGGGCGTAATGGAACGGAGTTGTTGAATTTCCACGTGTCATTTTTTTTTTTGGTCACAGCACTACGGGGCCTTTTCTGTTGACAATTGAAGATGAAACAATGGAAGGTGCGGCACGAAGATAAGAAACCAATGGAAGCAAACCAGAATTTTTTGAGACTGCAATTGGTCAACACCTACACACAGCTTTATTTGCTGTTTTCCCTGTGAATATTTTGTTTTTCCGTCGACCGAGAAATAGGGTCAAGAGGCCAGCGACAAGTCTGAAGAACCGTAACATGAAAAGGGGTTGTCCGCAACTTGGGTTGAAATGTGGTGTCACTCAAGCGTTAGCAACCAAGCTGCTTGTGACCACTTAGCTTTTGCTTCGTCTTGTTTTCTTACGTTAAGCCCGTTGCTTACTGATACCAGCTCCCAGTTACGGTGATTCAGCGGCTTGCCGGGGTAGAGGCCAAGAGCCCGGGGACATAGGGGCACATGCATGCCCCGACAGACGTCATCATGGGGCAAGAGCCCATCATATTCCATAAGCATTGGTCCCTTTGTTGTGCTGTATTTTGTTATGGACTTGAGCATTGGGGACAGAGTGTTCTACACCAGGTCTAATGGGCTTCACGTACCCGTGAAGGTGGTTGGCCGTTTGCACGATGACCATGTGGAGCTGACAAACGATCGAGGTGGTGTGCTTTCTCGCGAATCAGCTCCTATGGAGGTAGGTGCACCCGCAGGTACAAGCGAGGGGCCAGAAGCAGTGGAGAGCACACCAACGCACCCCAAGTGCCCACGTGTACCCACATGCAGCCCAACGCCCCTTGTACGTATTTCTGTGGATAGTATTGAACCCGGAATAATTTGCGGAGATGTTGACGTGTTAAAAACAATTTATGCTCCAAAGTATGCTCTCTCTCTCTTTCTCTCTCTCTCTCTCTTTGGTGTATTTTTCTAAAATATGCAACAATGGTGGTAGTGCCAAAGAAGGGATGAGAGTAAGTAGAAAGACAATACTGGCAGCACCAGTACCGGTTGGCGTAGAGTGGCCTGTGGCGCTTCTCGAGCTTTTCGAGTGTGCCTCTACATTACAGGGACTCTTTTTCAGCCAGCAAGCAGGAGTGGCCCATGGAAAGGGCATGAAACACATCACCGAGCTAACCTGTAGCCTTATGCTTTCTCTTTGCGAGGAAGGTAGGTAGGTAACAAAGAATGGTAATGTAAGATTTTGGACCATGTCTCTAAAGCGCCGAACAATCTTGAACATTTGTCGATGGTTTCAGACAGAACAAAAAGAGAAAAAATCAGTAGAAAGACAATGCTTGATAACATTGGCGTCATGAGCTAACACATGGCCAAGATACATACCTTGATGGTTGGAGGTACCAATATTTGAAATTTGATGGGCTATTTTTTAACACTTCAAACAGACGAGCATGTGAGACCATTACGGACCATGGCGTTCTGCAACTCAGATGGGGCCGTACATTGGCTTGGCTTGGAAACAAAAACAAACAATTGTGGTAGTGCTAAAGAAGAATGGGCTTTTTTCCAAGTGGCACTACTTGGCCGGGCTCAGAAGGAGAGAGGAGGGGGGGGGGGGGGGGGGTTGTCGTTGGCTGAGTTTAGCTCCCCGGGAGGATTATGGGTGTTTACAGCGATTTGTGAAGGACTTTTGGTGATATTTGCTTGGCAATCTTGTGAGCCTTGAGAAGAATCTCATGGACATTTGTGCTCGACTACGTTGACTGCTGACTGGCGCGTTGAGAGACAAGCACAATGAGGAGTGCAGTAAAGTGTTTTATTCTTTCTATCAATCAATTTGTGGGATGGCAATGTTGTTAAAAAAAACCAATGTTTTGCCAAAAAAAACAAGTTTTGCATTCGGCGCATAGATCAATTTTTGATTTTGCCCCACATTGCAATCACCATTGCAGCATACATGGCGACATCACGGAACAAATGGAATGAAATGTAGCGGTAGTGACGCATCCAAACAACATCGATGCAGGGTCAGGGCAATTCAAAATGTGGTGTTTGAGACCATTTGAGACGATTCAGCAATAGCCTACATTTCTTACAAGCCCGAGAGAATGGTTAATACAGCAGCAGGGGCGTATCGTCAAGTTAGCGAGTGAAGCTAACGTGGTGACAAACTTCGCAAACACCATGGGCCCAAGTCATGTGGGCACGGAGAAGCACAGGCTTGGGGCATATGGGCACAGAGCTCTTCTTGGTGGAAGTACGGTGCTAGATGCTACGCAAACAAATGCTTGCCAATTCCCCGAGACAAGGCTATCTAAACAGGAAATAGAAAAACTTATGGCTGAGAGCCAACCATACCATGCAAACGCTATGGTGGCACCGGAGAGATATACAAAGAAGCCACTTTCATGGGGCGATCACAAATTGGCAAAAACGATCTAGACGGTGGTTTCATGGGGAACTACGAAATCGAAAAAAAGGCAAAACATCTCACAGGCTGATCCAATTGAACGTGGCACTAGAGAGTCAAGCTGCCGCAAGAGCACCAGTGGGTAGGGTAGTCAGGAGGATGAGATCTGATCTTGTATCTACGTCATGAGAAATGAAAGAAGAAGTTTAGCTGTAAGCAGTAATAATGTAACCATAATCCTTCACGTTGGGATTCGCAAAAGTGCCATTACACAAATCTTTGAACGCCTTGAAGGGTAGAAATAGAAAGAGATTGCATACTTTGTTGGACACTTTTACCACAGCCTAGCCACAACGGTTGTTGAGTTTGGGATCTTCGTATGAATCTCTTCTCTGTGTCCCACAGAGCCCGTTTGTTAGCAACAAGTTGCAGCACAATGAACAACATGCAGCGGTGCAGTCCGCAGGCTGCAAATGAATTTGATGAATTATTACCATGTCTTCTAGTTCACTTTTTTTTTGCCACTTAGTGTAAAATTTTCAATTGCAATTAGAGAAAAGACAAAGAATTTCCAATTTCAAGCAAATTCTGGGTTTGATATCAAAGTATGAAGTTAATAACATCCGCTTTGCTCACAAAAGCATTGAATACCGAAAACACCATATGTAGACCATGGCTAACACTCCATAGGCTCATTTCATTTTCAATTTTTTCCCTTGTTCATGGATGCTTCACAGCATGATTGTAGCTCTTTTTTTCGTTGTCCCCAAGAGCAATGTCCCTCGCTGATCAGGAGCAAAAATGCTTGACACAAAAACTACTGCTTTTGAAAACAGCCGACTTTGGATACTATATAGGGACGGTGATCCTGAGTAGCATGCACCAGGGTTGGTGTTGTTCGGGAACAATACTACGGTTGGTGTTCTAGAGTAAATAGGGTTGGTGCTTGCCAGGAGCTAGCTTTCGGGCAGCAAGGGAGGTTGCATTGAGGAGGGGCTATCTCTCACCTACCGTTTATTGTCACAAAGCTTGGCGATGGCCGCTGCACTTTTTACCTTCAAGAGAGAAGATTCATAAAAAAATAATCAAGATTAGCTTTTGGTTCATCCAAATCCAACACGGCGAGGTCAGCAATTTGAGCTCAATGCACCCAATAGGGGATAATCTTTTTTTGTTAGATGCGAAATCTTTTTTTTAGATGCGCTAAAATTTAAGAAAAGTGCTAAAACTTAAGTCAAAACAGCTAAAAAATGAGCAAAAACAGCTAAAAAATGGCAAAAAATATATGTGTGTCCTCTAGGCCCTTGAGGGCTGTTGTGTATTGTATGCGTATCCTCTAGGCCCTTGAGGGCTGTTGTGTATCATATGTGTGTCCTCTAGGCCCTTGAGGGCTGTTGTGTATTGTATGCGTGTCCTCTAGGCCCTTGAGGGCTGTTGTGTATTATATGTGTGTCCTCTAGGCCCTTGAGGGCTGTTTTGTATCATATGCGTGTCCTCTAGGCCCTTGAGGGCTGTTGTGTATCATATGTGTGTCCTCTAGGCCCTTGAGGGCTGTTGTGTATCATATGCTATCCTCTAGGCCCTTGAGGGCTGTTGTGTATCATATGTGTGTCCTCTAGGCCCTTGAGGGCTGTTGTGTATCATATGTGTGTCCTCTAGGCCCTTGAGGGCTGTTGTGTATTGTATGTGTGTCCTCTAGGCCCTTCAGGGCTGTTTTGTATTATATGCATGTCCTCTAGGCCCTTGAGGGCTGTTGTGTATGATATGCGTGTCCTCTAGGCCCTTGATGGCTGTTGTGTATCATATGCGTGTCCTCTAGGCCCTGGAGGGCTGTTGTGTATTATATGCGCGTCCTCTAGGCCCTTGAGGGCTGTTGTGTATCATATGTGTGTCCTCTAGGCCCTTGAGGGCTGTTGTGTATTGTATGCGTGTCCTCTAGGCCCTTGAGGGCTGTTGTGTATCATATGTGTGTCCTCTAGGCCCTTGAGGGCTGTTGTGTATTGTATGCGTGTCCTCTAGGCCCTTGAGGGGTGTTGTGTATTATATGTGTGTCCTCTAGGCCCTTGAGGGCTGTTTTGTATCATATGCGTGTCCTCTAGGCCCTTGAGGGCTGTTGTGTATCATATGTGTGTCCTCTAGGCCCTTGAGGGCTGTTGTGTATCATATGCTATCCTCTAGGCCCTTGAGGGCTGTTGTGTATCATATGTGTGTCCTCTAGGCCCTTGAGGGCTGTTGTGTATCATATGTGTGTCCTCTAGGCCCTTGAGGGCTGTTGTGTATTGTATGTGTGTCCTCTAGGCCCTTGAGGGCTGTTTTGTATTATATGCATGTCCTCTAGGCCCTTGAGGGCTGTTGTGTATGATATGCGTGTCCTCTAGGCCCTTGATGGCTGTTGTGTATCATATGCGTGTCCTCTAGGCCCTGGAGGGCTGTTGTGTATTATATGCGCGTCCTCTAGGCCCTTGAGGGCTGTTGTGTATTATATGCGTGTCCTCTAGGCCCTTGAGGGCTGTTGTGTATTGTATGTGTGTCCTCTAGGCCCTTGAGGGCTGTTTTGTATCATATGCGTGTCCTCTAGGCCCTTGAGGGCTGTTGTGTATCATATGCGTGTCCTCTAGGCCCTTGAGGGCTGTTTTGTATTGTATGCGTGTCCTCTAGCCCCTTGAGGGCTGTTGTGTATTATATGCGTGTCCTCTAGGCCCTTGAGGGCTGTTGTGTATTGTATGCGTGTCCTCTAGGCCCTTGAGGGCTGTTGTGTATTGTATGCGTGTCCTCTAGGCCCTTGAGGGCTGTTGTGTATTATATGCGTGTGCTCTAGGCCCTTGAGGGCTGTTTTGTATCATATGTGTGTCCTCTAGGCCCTTGAGGGCTGTTGTGTATTATATGCGTGTCCTCTAACCCTTTGAGGGCTGTTGTGTATCATATGTGTGTCCTCTAGGCCCTTGAGGGCTGTTGTGTATTGTATGTGTGTCCTCTAGGCCCTTGAGGGCTGTTCTGTATCATATGTATGTCCTCTAGGCCCTTGAGGGCTGTTTTGTATCATATATGTGTCCTCTAGGCCCTTGAGGGCTGTTGTGTATCATATGTGTGTCCTCTAGGCCCTTGAGGGCTGTTGTGTATCATATGCGTGTCCTCTAGGCCCTTGAGGGCTGTTGTGTATTATATGCGTGTCCTCTAGGCCATTGAGGGCTGTTGTGTATTATATGCGTGTCCTCTAGGCCCTTGAGGGCTGTTGTGTATTGTATGCGTGTCCTCTAGGCCCTTGAGGGCTGTTGTGTATTGTATGTGTGTCCTCTAGGCCCTTGAGGGCTGTTGTGTATCATATGCGTGTCCTCTAGGCCCTTGAGGGCTGTTGTGTATCATATGCGTGTCCTCAAGGCCTTTGAGGGCTGTTTTGTATTGTATGCGTGTCCTCTAGCCCCTTGAGGGCTGTTGTGTATTATATGCGTGTCCTCTAGGCCCTTGAGGGCTGTTGTGTATTGTATGCGTGTCCTCTAGGCCCTTGAGGGCTGTTGTGTATTGTATGCGTGTCCTCTAGGCCCTTGAGGGCTGTTGTGTATTATATGCGTGTCCTCTAGGCCCTTGAGGGCTGTTGTGTATTGTATGCGTGTCCTCTAGGCCCTTGAGGGCTGTTGTGTATTGTATGCGTGTCCTCTAGCCCCTTGAGGGCTGTTGTGTATTATATGCGTGTCCTCTAGGCCCTTGAGGGCTGTTGTGTATTGTATGCGTGTCCTCTAGGCCCTTGAGGGCTGTTGTGTATTGTATGCGTGTCCTCTAGGCCCTTGAAGGCTGTTTTGTATCATATGTGTGTCCTCTAGGCCTTTGAGGGCTGTTGTGTATTATATGTGTGTCCTCTAGGCCCTTGAGGGCTGTTGTGTATTATATGCTTGTGCTCTAGGCCCTTGAGGGCTGTTGTGTATTGTATGCGTGTCCTCTAGGCCCTTGAGGGCTGTTTTGTATCATATGTGTGTCCTCTAGGCCTTTGAGGGCTGTTGTGTATTATATGCTTGTGCTCTAGGCCCTTGAGGGCTGTTGTGTATCATATGTGTGTCCTCTAGGCCCTTGAGGGCTGTTCTGTATCATATGTATGTCCTCTAGGCCCTTGAGGGCTGTTTTGTATCATATGCGTGTCCTCTAGGCCCTTGAGGGCTGTTTTGTATCATATGCGTGTCCTCTAGGCCCTTGAGGGCTGTTGTGTATTATATGCGTGTCCTCTAGGCCCTTGAGGGCTGTTGTGTATTATATGCATGTCCTCTAGGCCCTTGAGGGCCGTTGTGTATTATATGCGTGTCCTCTAGGCCCTTGAGGGCTGTTGTGTATTGTATGTGTGTCCTCTAGGCCCTTGAGGGCTGTTGTGTATTGTATGTGTGTCCTCTAGGCCCTTGAGGGCTGTTTTGTATTGTATGCGTGTCCTCTAGGCCCTTGAGGGCTATTGTGTATTATGTGCGTGTCCTCTAGGCCCTTGAAGGCTGTTTTGTATTGTATTCGTGTCCTCTAGGCCCTTGAGGGCTGTTGTGTATTGTATGTGTGTCCTCTAGGCCCTTGAGGGCTGTTTTGTATTATATGTGTGTCCTCTAGGCCCTTGAGTGCTGTTGTGTATTGTATGTGTGTCCTCTAGGCCCTTGGAAGCTGTTTTGTATCATATGCGTGTCCTCTAGGCCCTTGAGGGCTGCTGTGTATTATATGCGTGTCCTCTAGGCCCTTGAGGGCTGTTGTGTATTATATGCGTGTCCTCTAGGCCCTTGAGGGCTGTTGTGTATTATATGCATGTCCTCTAGGCCCTTGAGGGCCGTTGTGTATTATATGCATGTCCTCTAGGCCCTTGAGGGCTGTTTTGTATTGTATGTGTGTCCTCTAGGCCCTTGAGGGCTGTTGTGTATCATATGCGTGTCCTCTAGGCCCTTGAGGGCTGTTGTGTATTATATGCGTGTCCTCTAGGCCCTTGAGGGCTGTTGTGTATTATATGCATGTCCTCTAGGCCCTTGAGGGCCGTTGTGTATTATATGCGTGTCCTCTAGGTCCTTGAGGGCTGTTGTGTATTGTATGTGTGTCCTCTAGGCCCTTGAGGGCTGATTTGTATCATATGTGTGTCCTCTAGGCCCTTGAGGGCTGTTGTGTATTATATATGTGTCCTCTAGGCCCTTGAGGGCTGTTTTGTATTGTATGCGTGTCCTCTAGGCAGTTGAGGGCTGTTGTGTATTATATGCGTGTCCTCTAGGCCCTTGAGGGCTGTTGTGTATCATATGCGTGTCCTCTAGGCCCTTGAGGGCTGTTTTGTATTGTATGCGTGTCCTCTAGCCCCTTGAGGGCTGTTGTGTATTATATGCGTGTCCTCTAGGCCCTTGAGGGCTGTTGTGTATTGTATGCGTGTCCTCTAGGCCCTTGAGGGCTGTTGTGTATTGTATGCGTGTCCTCTAGGCCCTTGAGGGCTGTTGTGTATTATATGCTTGTGCTCTAGGCCCTTGAGGGCTGTTTTGTATCATATGTGTGTCCTCTAGGCCTTTGAGGGCTGTTGTGTATTGTATGCGTGTCCTCTAGGCCCTTGAGGGCTGTTGTGTATTATATGCTTGTGCTCTAGGCCCTTGAGGGCTGTTGTGTATCATATGTGTGTCCTCTAGGCCCTTGAGGGCTGTTGTGTATTGTATGTGTGTCCTCTAGGCCCTTGAGGGCTGTTCTGTATCATATGTATGTCCTCTAGGCCCTTGAGGGCTGTTGTGTATCATATGTGTGTCCTCTAGGCCCTTGAGGGCTGTTGTGTATCATATGCGTGTCCTCTAGGCCCTTGAGGGCTGTTGTGTATTATATGCGTGTCCTCTAGGCCCTTGAGGGCTGTTGTGTATTATATGCATGTCCTCTAGGCCCTTGAGGGCCGTTGTGTATTATATGCATGTCCTCTAGGCCCTTGAGGGCCGTTGTGTATTATATGCGTGTCCTCTAGGCCCTTGAGGGCTGTTGTGTATTATATGCTTGTGCTCTAGGCCCTTGAGGGCTGTTGTGTATCATATGTGTGTCCTCTAGGCCCTTGAGGGCTGTTGTGTATTGTATGTGTGTCCTCTAGGCCCTTGAGGGCTGTTCTGTATCATATGTATGTCCTCTAGGCCCTTGAGGGCTGTTGTGTATCATATGTGTGTCCTCTAGGCCCTTGAGGGCTGTTGTGTATTGTATGTGTGTCCTCTAGGCCCTTGAGGGCTGTTTTGTATTGTATGCGTGTCCTCTAGGCCCTTGAGGGCTATTGTGTATTATGTGCGTGTCCTCTAGGCCCTTGAAGGCTGTTTTGTATTGTATTCGTGTCCTCTAGGCCCTTGAGGGCTGTTGTGTATTGTATGTGTGTCCTCTAGGCCCTTGAGGGCTGTTTTGTATTATATGTGTGTCCTCTAGGCCCTTGAGTGCTGTTGTGTATTGTATGTGTGTCCTCTAGGCCCTTGGAAGCTGTTTTGTATCATATGCGTGTCCTCTAGCCCCTTGAGGGCTGCTGTGTATTATATGCGTGTCCTCTAGGCCCTTGAGGGCTGTTGTGTATTATATGCGTGTCCTCTAGGCCCTTGAGGGCTGTTTTGTATTGTATGTGTGTCCTCTAGGCCCTTGAGGGCTGTTGTGTATCATATGCGTGTCCTCTAGGCCCTTGAGGGCTGTTGTGTATTATATGCGTGTCCTCTAGGCCCTTGAGGGCTGTTGTGTATTATATGCATGTCCTCTAGGCCCTTGAGGGCCGTTGTGTATTATATGCGTGTCCTCTAGGTCCTTGAGGGCTGTTGTGTATTGTATGTGTGTCCTCTAGGCCCTTGAGGGCTGATTTGTATCATATGTGTGTCCTCTAGGCCCTTGAGGGCTGTTGTGTATTATATCTGTGTCCTCTAGGCCCTTGAGGGCTGTTTTGTATTGTATGCGTGTCCTCTAGGCAGTTGAGGGCTGTTGTGTATTATATGCGTGTCCTCTAGGCCCTTGAGGGCTGTTGTGTATTGTATGTGTGTCCTCTAGGCCCTTGAGGGCTGTTTTGTATCATATACGTGTCCTCTAGGCCCTTGAGGGCTGTTGTGTATTGTATGTGTGTCCTCTAGGCCCTTGAGGGCTGTTTTGTATTGTATGCGTGTCCTCTAGGCCCTTGAGGGCTATTGTGTATTATGTGCGTGTCCTCTAGGCCCTTGAAGGCTTTTTTGTATTGTATTCGTGTCCTCTAGGCCCTTGAGGGCTGTTGTGTATTGTATGTGTGTCCTCTAGGCCCTTGAGGGCTGTTTTGTATTATATGCGTGTCCTCTAGGCCCTTGAGTGCTGTTCTGTATTGTATGTGTGTCCTCTAGGCCCTTGGGGGCTGTTTTGTATCATATGCGTGTCCTCTAGGCCCTTGAGGGCTGTTGTGTATTATATGCGTGTCCTCTAGGCCCTTGAGGGCTGTTGTGTATTATATGCGTGTCCTCTAGGCCCTTGAGGGCTGTTTTGTATTGTATGTGTGTCCTCTAGGCCCTTGAGGGCTGTTGTGTATCATATGCGTGTCCTCTAGGCCCTTGAGGGCTGTTGTGTATTACATGCGTGTCCTCTAGGCCCTTGAGGGCTGTTGTGTATTATATGCATGTCCTCTAGGCCCTTGAGGGCTGTTGTGTATTGTATGCGTGTCCTCTAGGCCCTTGAGGGCTGTTGTGTATTGTATGTGTGTCCTCTAGGCCCTTGAGGGCTGATTTGTATCATATGTGTGTCCTCTAGGCCCTTGAGGGCTGTTGTGTATTATATCTGTGTCCTCTAGGCCCTTGAGGGCTGTTTTGTATTGTATGCGTGTCCTCTAGGCCCTTGAGGGCTGTTTTGTATCATATACGTGTCCTCTAGGCCCTTGAGGGCTGTTGTGTATTGTATGTGTGTCCTCTAGGCCCTTGAGGGCCGTTTTGTATTGTATGCGTGTCCTCTAGGCCCTTGAGGGCTATTGTGTATTATGTGCGTGTCCTCTAGGCCCTTGAAGGCTGTTTTGTATTGTATTCGTGTCCTCTAGGCCCTTGAGGGCTGTTGCGTATTGTATGTGTGTCCTCTAGGCCCTTGAGGGCTGTTTTGTATTATATGCGTGTCCTCTAGGCCCTTGAGTGCTGTTGTGTATTGTATGTGTGTCCTCTAGGCCCTTGGGGGCTGTTTTGTATCATATGCGTGTCCTCTAGGCCCTTGAGGGCTGTTGTGTATTATATGCGTGTCCTCTAGGCCCTTGAGGGCTGTTGTGTATTGTATGTGTGTCCTCTAGGCCCTTGAGGGCTGATTTGTATCATATGTGTGTCCTCTAGGCCCTTGAGGGCTGTTGTGTATTATATCTGTGTCCTCTAGGCCCTTGAGGGCTGTTTTGTATTGTATGCGTGTCCTCTAGGCAGTTGAGGGCTGTTGTGTATTATATGCGTGTCCTCTAGGCCCTTGAGGGCTGTTGTGTATTGTATGTGTGTCCTCTAGGCCCTTGAGGGCTGTTTTGTATCATATACGTGTCCTCTAGGCCCTTGAGGGCTGTTGTGTATTGTATGTGTGTCCTCTAGGCCCTTGAGGGCTGTTTTGTATTGTATGCGTGTCCTCTAGGCCCTTGAGGGCTATTGTGTATTATGTGCGTGTCCTCTAGGCCCTTGAAGGCTGTTTTGTATTGTATTCGTGTCCTCTAGGCCCTTGAGGGCTGTTGTGTATTGTATGTGTGTCCTCTAGGCCCTTGAGGGCTGTTGTGTATTATATGCGTGTCCTCTAGGCCCTTGAGTGCTGTTGTGTATTGTATGTGTGTCCTCTAGGCCCTTGAGGGCTGTTTTGTATCATATGCGTGTCCTCTAGGCCCTTGAGGGCTGTTGTGTATTATATGCGTGTCCTCTAGGCCCTTGAGGGCTGTTGTGTATTGTATGCGTGTCCTCTAGGCCCTTGAGGGCTGTTGTGTATTGTATGTGTGTCCTCTAGGCCCTTGAGGGCTGTTTTGTATCATATGCCTGTCCTCTAGGCCCTTGAGGGCAGTTGTGTATTATATGCGTGTCCTCTAGGCCCTTGAAGGCTGTTTTGTATTGTATGCGTGTCCTCTAGGCCCTTGAGGGCTGTTGTGTATTGTATGTGTGTGCTCTAGGCCCTTGAGGGCTGTTGTGTATTGTATGTGTGTCCTCTAGGCCCTTGAGGGTTGTTTTGTATCATATGCGTGTCCTCTAGGCCCTTGAGGGCTGTTGTGTATTCTATGTGTGTCCTCTAGGCCCTTGAGGGCTGTTTTGTATTGTATGTGTGTCCTCTAGGCCCTTGAGGGCTGTTGTGTATTATATGCGTGTCCTCTAGGCCCTTGAGGGACGTTGTGTATTATATGCGTGTCCTCTAGGCCCTTAAGGGCTGTTGTGTATTGTATGTGTGTCCTCTAGGCCCTTGAGGGCTGTTCCGTATCATATGCGTGTCCTCTAGGCCCTTGAGGGCTGTTGTGTATTGTATGTGTGTCCTCTAGGCCCTTGAGGGCTGTTTTGTATCATATACGTGTCCTCTAGGCCCTTGAGGGCTGTTGTGTATTGTATGTGTGTCCTCTAGGCCCTTGAGGGCTGTTTTGTATTGTATGCGTGTCCTCTAGGCCCTTGAGGGCTATTGTGTATTATGTGCGTGTCCTCTAGGCCCTTGAAGGCTTTTTTGTATTGTATTCGTGTCCTCTAGGCCCTTGAGGGCTGTTGTGTATTGTATGTGTGTCCTCTAGGCCCTTGAGGGCTGTTTTGTATTATATGCGTGTCCTCTAGGCCCTTGAGTGCTGTTGTGTATTGTATGTGTGTCCTCTAGGCCCTTGGGGGCTGTTTTGTATCATATGCGTGTCCTCTAGGCCCTTGAGGGCTGTTGTGTATTATATGCGTGTCCTCTAGGCCCTTGAGGGCTGTTGTGTATTGTATGTGTGTCCTCTAGGCCCTTGAGGGCTGTTTTGTATCATATACGTGTCCTCTAGGCCCTTGAGGGCTGTTGTGTATTGTATGTGTGTCCTCTAGGCCCTTGAGGGCTGTTTTGTATTGTATGCGTGTCCTCTAGGCCCTTGAGGGCTATTGTGTATTATGTGCGTGTCCTCTAGGCCCTTGAAGGCTTTTTTGTATTGTATTCGTGTCCTCTAGGCCCTTGAGGGCTGTTGTGTATTGTATGTGTGTCCTCTAGGCCCTTGAGGGCTGTTTTGTATTATATGCGTGTCCTCTAGGCCCTTGAGTGCTGTTGTGTATTGTATGTGTGTCCTCTAGGCCCTTGGGGGCTGTTTTGTATCATATGCGTGTCCTCTAGGCCCTTGAGGGCTGTTGTGTATTATATGCGTGTCCTCTAGGCCCTTGAGGGCTGTTGTGTATTATATGCGTGTCCTCTAGGCCCTTGAGGGCTGTTTTGTATTGTATGTGTGTCCTCTAGGCCCTTGAGGGCTGTTGTGTATCATATGCGTGTCCTCTAGGCCCTTGAGGGCTGTTGTGTATTATATGCGTGTCCTCTAGGCCCTTGAGGGCTGTTGTGTATTATATGCATGTCCTCTAGGCCCTTGAGGGCTGTTGTGTATTGTATGCGTGTCCTCTAGGCCCTTGAGGGCTGTTGTGTATTGTATGTGTGTCCTCTAGGCCCTTGAGGGCTGATTTGTATCATATGTGTGTCCTCTAGGCCCTTGAGGGCTATTGTGTATTATATGTGTGTCCTCTAGGCCCTTGAGGGCTGTTTTGTATTGTATGCGTGTCCTCTAGGCCCTTGAGGGCTGTTTTGTATCATATACGTGTCCTCTAGGCCCTTGAGGGCTGTTGTGTATTGTATGTGTGTCCTCTAGGCCCTTGAGGGCCGTTTTGTATTGTATGCGTGTCCTCTAGGCCCTTGAGGGCTATTGTGTATTATGTGCGTGTCCTCTAGGCCCTTGAAGGCTGTTTTGTATTATATGCGTGTCCTCTAGGCCCTTGAGTGCTGTTGTGTATTGTATGTGTGTCCTCTAGGCCCTTGGGGGCTGTTTTGTATCATATGCGTGTCCTCTAGGCCCTTGAGGGCTGTTGTGTATTATATGCGTGTCCTCTAGGCCCTTGAGGGCTGTTGTGTATTGTATGTGTGTCCTCTAGGCCCTTGAGGGCTGATTTGTATCATATGTGTGTCCTCTAGGCCCTTGAGGGCTGTTGTGTATTATATCTGTGTCCTCTAGGCCCTTGAGGGCTGTTTTGTATTGTATGCGTGTCCTCTAGGCAGTTGAGGGCTGTTGTGTATTATATGCGTGTCCTCTAGGCCCTTGAGGGCTGTTGTGTATTGTATGTGTGTCCTCTAGGCCCTTGAGGGCTGTTTTGTATCATATACGTGTCCTCTAGGCCCTTGAGGGCTGTTGTGTATTGTATGTGTGTCCTCTAGGCCCTTGAGGGCTGTTTTGTATTGTATGTGTGTCCTCTAGGCCCTTGAGGGCTATTGTGTATTATGTGCGTGTCCTCTAGGCCCTTGAAGGCTGTTTTGTATTGTATTCGTGTCCTCTAGGCCCTTGAGGGCTGTTGTGTATTGTATGTGTGTCCTCTAGGCCCTTGAGGGCTGTTGTGTATTATATGCGTGTCCTCTAGGCCCTTGAGTGCTGTTGTGTATTGTATGTGTGTCCTCTAGGCCCTTGAGGGCTGTTTTGTATCATATGCGTGTCCTCTAGGCCCTTGAGGGCTGTTGTGTATTATATGCGTGTCCTCTAGGCCCTTGAGGGCTGTTGTGTATTGTATGCGTGTCCTCTAGGCCCTTGAGGGCTGTTGTGTATTGTATGTGTGTCCTCTAGGCCCTTGAGGGCTGTTTTGTATCATATGCCTGTCCTCTAGGCCCTTGAGGGCAGTTGTGTATTATATGCGTGTCCTCTAGGCCCTTGAAGGCTGTTTTGTATTGTATGCGTGTCCTCTAGGCCCTTGAGGGCTGTTGTGTATTGTATGTGTGTGCTCTAGGCCCTTGAGGGCTGTTGTGTATTGTATGTGTGTCCTCTAGGCCCTTGAGGGTTGTTTTGTATCATATGCGTGTCCTCTAGGCCCTTGAGGGCTGTTGTGTATTCTATGTGTGTCCTCTAGGCCCTTGAGGGCTGTTTTGTATTGTATGTGTGTCCTCTAGGCCCTTGAGGGCTGTTGTGTATTATATGCGTGTCCTCTAGGCCCTTGAGGGACGTTGTGTATTATATGCGTGTCCTCTAGGCCCTTAAGGGCTGTTGTGTATTGTATGTGTGTCCTCTAGGCCCTTGAGGGCTGTTCCGTATCATATGCGTGTCCTCTAGGCCCTTGAGGGTTGTTGTGTATCATATGTGTGTCCTCTAGGCCCTTGAGGGCTGTTTTGTATTGTATGTGTGTCCTCTAGGCCCTTGAGGGCTGTTTTGTATTGTATGCGTGTCCTCTAGGCCCTTGAGGGCTGCTGTGTATTGTATGCGTGTCCTCTAGGCCCTTGAGGGCTGTTGTGTATTATATGCATGTCCTCTATGCCCTTGAGGGCTGTTTTGTATTGTATGCGTGTCCTCTAGGCCCTTGAGGGATGTTTTGTATCATATGCGTGTCCTCTAGGCCCTTGAGGGCTGTTTTGTATTGTATGTGTGTCCTCTAGGCCCTTGAGGGCTGTTTTGTATTGTATGTGTGTCCTCTAGGCCCTTGAGGGCTGTTTTGTATGATATGCGTGTCCTCTAGGCCCTTGAGGACTGTTTTGTATTGTATGTGTGTCCTCTACGCCCTTGAGGGCTGTTTTGTATCATATGCGTGTCCTCTAGGCCCTTGAGGGCTATTTTGTATTGTATGTGTGTCCTCTAGGCCCTTGAGGGCTGTTGTGTATTGTATGCGTGTCCTCTAGGCCCTTGAGGGCTGTTTTGTATCATATGCGTGTCCTCTAGGGGATCAATGGTCGGTTCCGATAGACTGAATGTCCCCGCCATAGACAATTCCAGCCATTAGTCCAGCAGTATTGTGTAGCTCAATCAATGCACGTGTCCCCTTCTTGGTTGGGGTGCTCCACTATGTAAGGTACAGTGAGGCGTTTCTTGCGGTTAGCTCTGTGGGTCACTTGTGTGCTTGTCCTGTCTGCCGACTCTAGTGAACAACCAGGATCAATAAAAAGCAGTCGTCCTTAAGGTGTGGACTGCATTCACTTGTTTACGTGCGAACTAACTGGGCTGCAGCATGGCACTCACTCGGCCTTTCCCCGTCATGCAAGTGGTCTAGGCCCTTGAGGGCTGTTGTGTATTGTATGCGTGTCCTCTAGGGCCTTGAGGGCTGTTTTGTATTGTATGTGTGTCCTCTAGGCCCTTGGGGGCTGTTGTGTATTGTATGCGTGTCCTCTAGGCCCTTGAGGGCTGTTGTGTATTGTATGTGTGTCCTCTAGGCCCTTGAGGGCTGTTGTGTATTATATGTGTGTCCTCTAGGCCCTTGAGGGCTGTTTTGTATCATATGTGTGTCCTCTAGCCCCTTGAGGGCTGTTGTGTATTGTATGCGTGTCCTCTAGGCCCTTGAGGGCTGTTTTGTATCATATGCGTGTCCTCTGGGCCCTTGATGGCTGTTTTGTATCATATGTGTGTCCTCTAGGCCCTTGAGGGCTGTTGTGTATTATATGCGTGTCCTCTAGGCCCCTGAGGGCTGTTTTGTATCATATGCGTGTCCTCTAGGCCCTTGAGGGCTATTGTGTATTATATGTGTGTCCTCTGGGCCCTTGAGGGCTGTTGTGTATCATATGTGTGTCCTCTAGGCCCTTGAGGGCTGTTGTGTATCATATGCGTGTCCTCTAGGCCCTTGAGGGCTGTTGTGTATCATATGCGTGTCCTCAAGGCCCTTGAGGCCCTTGAGGGCTGTTGTGTATTATATGTCTTCTTCTTCCTTCAAATACTTGCAACTGGCCTGCAAAAAAAAGTTCCATCCCTCGCTATCATTTGTTAGATATTCTATGAACTCCACGAAACCACTTTGTACTGCTTATTTTCTATTTTCCAATGGTCACTATCTTCAAATAGTTTGTAGCTCTCGCCCAATGGATTAAAACAACATTTCAATTTTTTCAAGCTCATTTTAATCAATCTGAGCTTGTGGTGCATTTTTGTTTGTGGGGATTGAGATATTTCGCTTTCGTGCTGCGTGGCACCTTGGAATTGGGTTGCAAATCCCCTCTCTTTTCCACCAACACCTGCAGCGTTGCACAATATCCGTGGTTCTCTGATAACGATGCATCTCTCTCCAACTCTACAACTGGTTGCCAACAGGTCTCACTATGACTAGCCTGTTTCCATGCTACATTTAACCCGTCTAGACATATGGACAGAATCCTTGCTGTCCACAATTTCAAGCATTGTGATCGTTGTTGCAGGCCTTTTGCCACATAAGGCTCTACAACAACGTGTACATACACACAAGACCTCTCTCACGCTTGCAAACATTGGATGGCTAAAGACTTGTTTGAGAAAGGTGATTGGTTGAAGCACGAGGGAATTTTGGGTACGCTTTGCCAAGGTTTAGAGTAGTGCTCCGAGTCAATATGTGCATGTCAACAAAATAGCTCCACCCTTGAGCCACACAGTCCCTTAGAGTGGAAGGTCAGGGTGGGGGGGGCGGGGGGGGGGGTGTGGTGATGAGGGTCCCTTTGTTGGCACTCTTACTCGAGAGCAACCATGATGGGTTCTGGTACCTGCACCCTCACGGGTAGCAAAAGGCCAAAGATAGGCGTGTGCAAGCGACGGAGCTGCGACCGCAACACGACCTGCCCAGGGAGCGGGATACCGGTGCATTATCCATGCCATGCCATGCCATGCCATGCCATGCCATGCCATGCCACGCCATACCATGCCATGCCATGCCATCCCCCCTCCGATCCCCCATCCTGCACCTCTGCTCAACCCTGACCCCCACAGCACCCCATACAACAAACCTTCCCGTTCTCGCTAAGAGTTTGCGTAATTTAGCCGTCACACACCTGATGTCTGACGCCTGGACTACAAGGGTCGGGTTTGAATCTCTTTACACTGACATCAAGATCCTCGAAGCAACCTCACCACACCACACCTCACCTCACCACACCTCACCTCACCTCACCTCACCTCACCTCACCTCACCTCACCACGCCTCACCACACCTCACCTCACGACACCACGCCTCACCTCAGCACACCTCACCTCACCACACCTCACCTCACCTCACCTCACCTCACCTCACTATGCCTCACCTCACCACACCTCACCTCACCACACCTCACCTCACCACACCTCACCTCACCACACCTCACCACACCTCACCACACCTCGACTCACCACACCAGACCTCACCAAATCTCACCTCACCACACCTCACCTCACCGTTCTCGCCTACCCTCTCCACTTTCCTGCCCCCCAGCCCTTCCCCAACCAAACGAAGGAGGAGGCCAACGAGACTCCCTCGCTCATGGAGCAAGTTCGACACAAATTTCGATCACTTTACGGCCCACTCGCAAATTCTATTGCCTTCGGCAAGGCACCTTGAAGAGAGGCTGACAGTCAGCCTATCAGGCAAGCAGTCAGTCAAGCAGTCAGTCGGGCAAGCAGGCAGGCAGACAGGCAGGCAGAAACACACAGTTTGGCTTTTTTCAGTGGCAGCCTACAGCTACAAACAATGGGGAACAGTCACTAGTGGTCAAGCGGTAGCACAGTTTTTACCTGACCCTTGTTCAAATCCTTCAAAGCACAAATTTTTGACCCCTCCCCCAAATATGGTATGCAGTTTCAGGGGGACAGAGGCCTCAAAATCAAAAAACCCATTGGGGGATCCTTTTGTCGGGCAAAATAATGGTTTACAAGGGGTTCGACATCCAATATCATGCCTTGGGGTATGCTACGCGAACGACCCCCAAAAAGGGGGGTGTACGGCGTCTGCGCCCTACGCTCTCTTCGAGGTGATTTCGATAGTGGCCGATGCACGTCGAAAAGCGGCGGAACGAGCCATGGAGAAGAAACCGCCGCCTGACTACCATCGCATCAGCAAAGTCCATGGGCTTTATGGCATCTCTCTATCCGACGCAATCAAAATCGGCGGCCCGATCACCGAAACAGCGGCGCATAACGCCCTCCGATCGGTCAACGCGGTGTTGAGAGTCAACTGTCTTGGACGCATCATCAACGCCTGCGAAACCATCTGCCACGAAACCCAAGGCAAAAAGTCATCGTCACCGCAAAACCTCCAACTTGGGCCAAGCAGGGACTCGCCTAATGAAATTCAGGCCTTGTGTCCAAATCCACGGGTTTGCGTGCATGGGTTTTGGTGCGGTGGCACATATTGTGATGACTGCGATCGAGGGGCCAAGCAGGAGGAGGGTGTTGGCGACTGATGCCCCTGGCTGGCGATGGGCTGCTGTTCTGGTGCTTTGTGTCCTGTAATCAATGGCCTGAACCTCTGTCCAGAGACCTCCATCCTCCACGTAAGGTCGGAGGTAGGCAGGCAGTGCCATGTCTGCCGGCGCTCATCATGGGTCCAACATTTTAACCATAGCGGCAGAGGCCGCTTGATGATCAATAGATCTCAGATGGCGTCGACTCGTGTCCTTTGGCAACGTGAGCGCTCGCGGCGGATACCACATCAGTGCCAATGCGGAACGGGTCCGCGCCAGTCCAACCATCGCGACGGGTCGCGTCGGTGTGTTTAGGCTACGAATGGACCTCCGAGGACTGTCCAAGCGATGTTGCATCACCTTTGACCCGGTTCCCACCAGTCCTCTCAACGGGAGTTCTGATCCGTTCTGCGGGGGAAACCAAACGAGGCTGGAGAAGTGCAGCATTTCGAGTGATCAGGCCTACCGGCGCTTCTTGTTGTTTCTTTTTTTTTTTGACGAAGCTGCGATAGCGCTGCAACAGTACGATATAGTCCCGGGATCTCAGTACAATCTCAGAACATACCATACCTTCTTCCCTTGTCAATGATAGGGGCCGTGGTTGACACAGAAGGCGCCACTTATATTCCTACCCGTAGTGCGACCTTTCGAGTGATCGGGCCTACCGGCGCTTCAAGTTCCTTGTCAGCGACGGGCGAAAGGTGGACATGGACGCTGTGGAAGCAATCGCCGCTGCTGGACGCGTGTGGACCGGCGAACAAGTCAAAGACGTTGGGTTGGTGCACGAGCGCGTGGGGCTGTAACGAGCGCTGGCCTACGCTCAACGCAACCGCACAGCGACCGGCAATGCACCAGTCGTTCAATGGCGAAGGAAGAAGAGCCTATGGCAAGTGTTCCCAAAGGGCCGAACGGAAGACTTGGAGGACGATCTGAGCGGCATTGAGCTGCCCGGCGCCGCGGCAACGGCATTGGACTATTTCTTTACTCGATATAACTTCCTTGGCGACACCGGCGACAATGATCGCCTGGACAGCGTGGCCTTGGATGGCAGTCGCCTCCCGTCATCTCCACCCGTGATGTCGGGCGTCATGATGACCGTCAATGAGGAGACGGCCGTTCGATGCCTATTGGAGGAAAATGGCGTTGAGATCCAGTCGGCCGTCTCTCAGCTTTCCACCAGCCTTTGGGAATCCTGGACATTTGTCGATTAGTGCCTCAAAATTTTTCACAACTCATTGTGGTTGTTGTTTGAAACCTTCCTCTTTTCTTTCTCTTCACAAAGCCCAAACAGCTTAGTAAAGTAGGATGAACGTGTCGGCCCTTCATCAAATATGTTCAGACACATGTTCTCCTCGTCATCTCCACACGTGACAATGAAGAGAGGAAGGGGCGGTGCTCCAAGGTCCCGTCCCTGCTGCGTCCACGCCTCGTTCCGTCGTTCCAGTTCGTGATGGTTTTCGTGTCGAAAGAGAGACTTGATCTTTTCGGACTCGACACCCAAACGCTCCAGTATGGGTGTCAACACTTGTGAGTCGTTGGGATTCCGAAGGTTTTCAAAATGCTCCCTCAGGACGGCCAGAGAAAACTCCAGGGCCCGATTGCTGGCTGCGCTGCCATCACCGTCTTGGCCGCCTTCTTGCACTAGCATCAGTGCTGCGTTGACGGTCGTCGTGTGGACAATGCGTCGCTTGATGTCAAATCGAATACCAAGGTCTCGTCCCAGAGCAAAGGCCCGGGGAAGCTTTTCCTCCAACAGAAACTTGGCCTTGATGGGGCCGTACCCTTGGCAATAGTCCGTCCAATCTGTACCGGCGGCGGGATACGTGCCGGGGCTATCGAACTCGAACGGCAATAATTGTGCGATGCGCACGGGAACTTGGGACATCGACTGCTGTTGCAGCGCCAAATACAACGATTGAAGCCCAATGTAGCTCCACGGGCACATGAAATCGACGACGCACACAACGGAGATCATCGTCAATTTGTTCATGTGGCTCATCAATTCGTCAAGAGCGAGGATCACAGACCAATCAAGCGCAGCTCAAATGAAATCACAACGAAGCATTCCTATGGGGAAGAGGCAGAGGAAGAGGGTAAAATTTGCGTCATTCAATGAAGTCAAGGGATGCAAAAAATGAAGTTTCGGAACGGGAATTGGAACCCCATCCTTGAGAAAGAAATCCTGTCTGTTCAATCATCTCGTCTGTAGTATTCTGTAGTTGTCATGGATTCTGAAGCGCCCACTTGTCGGCACACGTGTTGGCAGATTTTACACTTGCCGGGCTGCGATGCACAACTGTTCCGGGCGACTGACTTGCTCGATTCAGGATTCAGGTAGGAATCTGGGGCAGTCCTGTTTGCGGTCACCATCAGGGAAAACGGGTCCAAAATAGCCTACTTTCTGCGTAGCGCGTGCATAGCGTGCAGCGCATGGTGCACCCCCTATGTCATACAGCCACCACAACTCGTGGCATACCCATGAAAAACCAATTCAAACCGTTTGACCAGGGGTGGGCGTTGCACAATGTGGTTGTTGATCAATGCGCAATCATCATTCAAACTGCACCAGCTCACGTGTCCAAAGGGTAATGCTATGAATTGCAGGGTTTTCCTCGGGTTCTTCAGCCTGTACCGATGTTTCTATGCCGAGGAAAAGAAGGCGGCACAAGCTGTCCTGAAACGCTATTCTTCTCACCACCCGCAGCCCCACAACTACATGTAGTGCTGGGGATTCCCCTTGGTTGTGTCGGATATTATCGCAGCAGAGTGGCCACACACCTTGCCCCCGTTCAGGGAACCGTACCTTGGCATTGCACCTTTTGGCAGTCGTTGTACTCCTCCTGACTGGCGCCAATGACCGGCAGTGTACACCAACAAGCCTCATTGCTGTCGCATTTGTATTTTATTGTGGCGGTTTGCCCTTAAAATTTTCTCCAACCAATTTTCGGTTGAAACTCTTCCACCCAAATATGCCCAGCATCATCATAGCAGAGTGGCCCACACACCCTGCCACGCGGCCTAGGGTGACAGGTTCGAGTCCTGGCTTGTGCGCTTGGTGATGTGGTCCATGCAGACCTCACTCCCGACAGGGAGCATCTTCCGTCCCCATCGTCGTAGGGGAAAAGTGCTTCATTGAAAGAGTATTATTTATTTGCTTTGCCTATATTATCACCTTGCACTTACTAAGTGGCGTGTGCAGTCCTGAAGCTATATGATACTAAAGCCAAGCTTTTGCCTCAACAAGCAATAACACACTTTGCACCAGATAGGACAGCCACAACGACTGAGAGGCGAAGGAGTGCTTGACCACAGTAGCAGGGGATGATAGGACAAACAAAAAGTAGTATGTAGGCAGCGCTTCGCAGGTATTTGGTATGACTTAGTGCCAGACAAGGCAAAACTCCCCCCCCGTGTCAATGGCCCGGGCCATGTTTCTTTCGAGAGGGGGGGGGGGCATTGGCAAGGGGGGCCATGTTTCTTCTTTCGAAGGGGGGGGGGGGGGTCCATTGACACGCGCACGGGGGGTCCATTGACTCGAGTTCTCGTAAAAAAAAAAAATCCGTTGTGTATGCATTTTCTAGCTTGGGCCATTGGTGTAAACGTGGTGGGGACCCTTGCTTGGTACCTCCTGCATCTTTGTGGTGGTTGTGGAGCTCACCTAAGCCACCCTTTGCAATTTTTTCATGCTTTTACACCATGAATGAATCATGGCACTTTGACCTGAGCAAAGCATGCAAAAATATGTGGGGCACAGCAATAGTCAAATTCTGTGCGAGCAAAGCAAGCTGGAGAATTAGTCATGAGACACACAATGTTACACTCAGGAAACTAGGCAAAAAAGGGCATTTCGTGTGCGATTTGGTGAGAAAATCGGGGGGGGGGGGGCGCATTTCTTCTTTCGAGAGGGGCGGTCCATTAGCAAGGGGGGCCATGTTTCTTCTTTCGAGAGGGTGGGGCCATTGGCATGGGGGGTCCATTGGCATGGGGGGGGGGGGGGGGTAGTGAACTTTGGTACTGCTTAGTAGAAACGAGGTAAAATTTAGTAAACAAACTCTTTAAACTGCTCTTTTAAAAAGTTGTTTTTAAAAAAAAATTTACTGAATTTTGCGTCGTTGCTACTAAGTGTTACCCCCCCTGTTTTTACCAAGGTAGTCAACACTTAACACGGCCATGGCCAACATCAGTGCAGCGGCACTGGGAACAAAACCGGTTGTAATAAAAAAAGAGAACCCGGCATGACCACAACCAACATTAGTGCCAACTAATTACAAATAGTTAGAAAAAAACACTCTTGAACATCAAGTCGGCCGTATTACTTGTTTCAATCCCCCTTGCAGCTTGGTGCAAATTTCTTGGTCATTTCTTAGTTGACTATCGGCATTTTGGGGGTATTGAAGAGGCACCGCATACCACTTGCAACAGATCCACACACTCCTGCTGCTGCTGTGGTTGAATGCCTTCTCGCTCGGCAATCAAATCCACAACATCCAACTCCTCCTAGTTTGCCCCAACAAAGTGCTGCCGATCACAAAGGGGGTCAAACGTAAGACAAAGGTATTTGCGAGTTGGGGCAATCAACAACAAGCGGAGCACCCAATGGAAATTGCCCAAATTATTTACGTGCGCCACAATCAAGGGCGGTGCATAGGACATATCAATGGACGACGCTTCCAAAGTGCGGTCTGCCCACAATCCAACTAACTGTTGTCGGCATTGTGGACTGTAACACAAGGCATTCCACAACGAGTCACTAACAACGCACACCACACCCATTGTGTCCCCATCTGCAATGAGAGCAGTCTGGGCTGCCCACCAGGGATGCACCACAATCTAAGCACAGTGTGTGTCATTGCTCTCGGTGGTGAGGTCCCTGAAATGGCGTACCTCAAAGTCATATTGGTGCGGCGACGAACTTGGAACCATGACATGTAGCGGTTGCCCCTAATTGTCACCAAGCAGGGCCTCTACCTCTGACAAGGATTGGCAAAACAAGCCCTGGCTATCACTGAGTACTTTGCATACATCAAGCAAAATTTCTTGTGCACTAGGGCACCCGGCATGAGATGTTGAGTGATCACTAGAAGGTGTGGCGTCAACGATTCACCCCATCGTGGCCATGCACATTCACAAAGAAAAAACGCAACATACAACATTCAGTGGAGGGGAAAACGCTAGGTTGGAGGTTTATTGTAACTTGCAAAATGCCCAATGAGCATTGCAAACATGTAATTTGATGTTTATAAGTTGTCCAACAATCTTATGCACTTTGAGCGGTCCCCCACATGCACTGCACTTCAGCATGTCGGCGACTCTTTGCCCATGAATGATGAGTACTCCTTCATCGGCTCAAGGGTAGAGATCCACAAACAACCAAGCAATAATACACTACATGTGTATTCTCATGGTATCATCCGTGCCCACAAGAGTCATCGTGGCGGGTTTCTTCGTGCGTGCCTCCATGCCATCCGCAGAGTGTTGCTAGAGAACACTATCACATGCATACCTCAAGGGGGTCTCTAGGGGCATGGGGGTATAGAGGTATGTATGCGATGATAGTGATATCTTGTCTTTGCCAGGAAGAAAGTCTTAAGGGTCTTAAGGACTAAAGGCATAGTACCCCTCTCAACTAAGCATGGGAAAAAAAATTTGGTGCCGTTGGCTCCATGGCCCCCACACCGCTATCTTTCAAACCTCGGGGGGGGGGGGGGGTATGGTATGGTATGGTATGGTATTTGCCCTACGGTGTTGGAGGCTGCACGCTGCCGCCCGCCACCCCCTCACGCTCTCCGTATATAGGGCCGGGGTCGTTCCTCCACGCCGCCGGCACCCGGGCGGTGGAGTTCCGTGATGGGGGGGGGGGGGGTTGCGGCTGTGCTGTGCGTGGTGCGCCCCCCCCCAAACCTCCTAGGTGGCGCCCTGTGCTGTGCGGTGCCCCTCCTTGTGGGGAGGGGGGGTTGTCGCATACAAGGACCGGGCCCGGCCGCCCCCCCCCCCCCCCCGGGCCCACAAGCGGGCAGATTGGCTACATACCCCCCGCCGTCTGGGTGTCCCCAACGCCTCAGAGCACGGGACAAAATCAGGATTGGCCACCAAGTGGGTGGAATGGCCAGATAACCCCTGCCGTTTGAGGGTCCCCAATGCTTGAGAGCGGGGAAGAACATCACCAATGGCCCGCAAGTGGGCGGGTTGGCTACCTAACCCCTGCCATCTCTGGGGTCCCCAATGCTAAGAGCGGGGGACAAAATGAGTGGGCAGATTGGCGACATAAACCGTGCTGTCTGGGTGTCCCAATGCCTCTGAGCGGGGGGACACAATTAGCACTGGCCCACAAGTGGGCAATCGGGCTACATTACTCCTGCCGCCCGGGGGGGTCACCAACAGTTCAAAGCCGGGGACACCATCAGAAGTGGCCCACAAGTGGGCGGGTTGGCTACACAACCCCTGCCGTCTGGGGGATCCCCAACACCTCAAAGCGGGGGACAAGTGGGCGGATTGCCTACACAACCCTTGCCATCTGGGGGCTCCACAATGCTTCAGGGCGGGGCGAGAAAATCAGAAGTGTCGCACGAGTGGGCGCATTGGCTACACAACCCCTACCTTCTAGATGTCCCAAACGCCTTAGAGCAGGGGACCAACTCATAACCGGCCCACAACTGGGCGGATTGGCGACATAACCCCGCCGTCTCGGGGATCCCCAACGCCTCAAAGCAGGGGACAACGTCAGAAATGGCCCACGATTGGGCGAATTGCCTACACACCCCTACCTTCTAGGGGGTCCCCAACGCCTCATAGTGAGGAACAAAATCAGTAGTGGCCCACAAGTGGGCGGATTGGCTACATAGCCCCTACACTCTGGGTGTCCCGAACAAGTAGGAGCGGGGGACCTAATCAGAACGGGCCCACAAGTGAGCATATTGGCTACACAACCCCCACCATCTAGGGGGGCCTCAACACCTGAGAGCGGGGGACACAATCAGAAGTGGCCCACAAATGGGCAGATTGGCTATGTTACCCCTCCCGTCCCGGGGGTCCCCAACGCCTCAAAGCGGGGGTCAAAAGCAGAACTGGCCAACAAGTGGGCGGATTGGCTACGCAACCCGCCGTTTGGGTGTCCCCAACGCCTCAAGGCGGGGGACAAAATCAATTGTGGCCCACAAGTGGGCGGATTGGCTACACAACCCTTACCATTTGGGGGGTACCCAACGCCTGAGAGCGGGGAACAATACCTGCAGTCGCCCACCTTTCAACAGAAAATAAAGTAGATTGCAAGCAGCTTGGTCCTGAGGATGAGAGACCTCGTAGGCACAGGCCGCACACTAGGCGAGAGCCAACACGTGAAGTCATGCCGACCCGAATAACAAAACAACGCAGCGGTCGCGCCTTGCAATCCCCGAGGCTCGTCTAGGGTTGAAGGAAATGGCAAGGCACCCACTTGATCGGATCATTGGATGGAAGATTGAGGGGCGGATTGCCTACATAACCCAGATAGCACGGGTTGTGTAGGCGATCCCCCAATTGGTAGGCCAATTCTGATTTTGCCCCGCCACTCTGAGGCGTTGGAAACTCCCACACGGTGATCCCCAACGCCTCAAAGCGGGGGACAACGTCAAAAGTGGCCCACAATTGCTCCGATTGGCTACATAACCCCTACCGTCTAGCCCACAAGTGGACGGATTTGCTACATAACCCCGGCTGTGGTGGAGGGTCCCCAACGCCTGGGACCTAGGAAGAAAATCAGCAGTGGCCCGCAAGTGGGCGGATTGGCTACATAGCCCCTGCCATCTAGGGGGTCCCCAAGCCTTAGAGCGGGGAACACAATCAGAATTCGCCCATAAATGGGCGGATTGGCCATGTAACCCCTGCCGTTTAGGGGATCCCCAACGCCTCAAAGCGGGGGACAAAATCAGCAGGCCCACAAATGGGCGGTTTGGCTACATAAGCCTTGCCATCTAGGGGGTCCCCAACTCCGTAGAGCAGGGGACACAATCAGATTTGGCCCACAAATGGGCGGATTGGCTACCAAACCCCTGCCGTCCGGGGTCCCCAACGCGTGCGAGCCGGGGACAAAATGAGAAGTCATCCACAAATGGGCGGATTGGCTACATAAACCCTGCCGTTTGGTTGTCCCCAACGCCTGAGAGCGGGGGACACATTCAAAAATGGCCCGCAAGTGGGCGGATTGGCTACCTAACCTCCGCCTTGTGCGTGTCCCCAAGGCCTTAGAGCGGGCGACGAAATAAGAAGTGACCCACAAGTGGGCGGATTGGCAACATAACCCTTGCCTTCAGGGGCGTGCCCAACCACTCATAGTAGGTGACAAAATCAGAAATGGCAACAAGTGGGCGGATTGGCTACATAACCCATGCCATCTCGGGGTCACCAACGCCTCAGAGCGGGGGACACCATCAGAAATGGCCCACAAAATGGGCAGATTCGGTGTCCCCGGCGCCTTAGAGCGGGCGAAAAAAACCAGAAGTGGGCCACCAGTTGGCAGATTGGCTATACAACCCCTGCCGTCCGGGGGATGCCTAGCACCTCAGAGCGGGGGACAAATCAGAAGCGGCCAACAAGTGCGCATATTAGCTACACAACCCATGCTGTCAGGGGTCCACAACGCGTCAAAGCAGGGGACACAATTAGCATTCGCCCACAAATGGGCGGATTGGCTACATAACCCTTGCCGTCTAGGGGGTCCCTGAAGCCATAGAGCGCAGGAGAAAATCAGAACTAGCCCACAAGTGGGCGGATTGGCTACATAACCCCTGCCGTCTAGGGGGTCCCCAACGCCTCCAAGCAGGGGACAAAGTTAGAAGTGGCCCAAAAGTGGGAAGACTGGCTACCTAGTCCCTGCCGTCCAGGGTCCCCAACACCGGAGAGCGTGGGAGAAAATCAGAACTAGCCCACAAGTGGGCAGGTTGGCTGAATAACCCCCGCCGTCTAGGGGGTCCCCGAAGCCTCGGAGCGGCAGACAAAATCGGAAGTGGCCGACAAGTGGGGGGATTGGCTACATAAGCGCTGCCATCTAGGGGGTCCCCAACGCCTCAAAGCGGGGGACAAAGTTAGAACTAGCCCACAAGTGGGCGGATTGGCTACATAACCCCTGCCATCTAGGGGGTCCCCAACGCCTCAAAGCGGGGGACAAAGTTAGAACTAGCCCACGGGTGGGCGGATTGGCTAAATAACCCGTGCCGTCTTGGTATGCCGGACGCTTCAGAGCGGGGGACACAATCGCACTAGCCCACAAGAGGGCAGATTGGCTACATAACCCTTGCCTTCAGGGGCATGCCCAACCACTCATAGTAGGTGACAAAATCAGAAATGGCAACAAGTGGGCGGATTGGCTACATAACCCATGCCATCTCGGGGGTCCCCGACGCCTCACAGCCGGGGACACCATCAGAAATGGCCCACAAAATGGGCAAATTCGATACGTAATCCCTGCTATCAGGGTGTCCCCGGCGGCTTAGAGCGGGCGAAAAAAAATAGAAGTGGGCCACCAGTTGGCAGATTGGCTATACAACCCCTGCCGTCCGGGGGATGCCTAGCGCCTCAGAGCGGGGGACAAATCAGAAGCGGCCAACAAGTGCGCACGGGCCCACAAGTGAGCATATTGGCTACACAACCCCCACCATCTAGGGGGGCCTCAACACCTGAGAGCGGGGGACACAATCAGAAGTGGCCCACAAATGGGCAGATTGGCTATGTTACCCCTCCCGTCCCGGGGGTCCCCAACGCCTCAAAGCGGGGGTCAAAAGCAGAACTGGCCAACAAGTGGGCGGATTGGCTACGCAACCCGCCGTTTGGGTGTCCCCAACGCCTCAAGGTGGGGGACAAAATCAATTGTGGCCCACAAGTGGGCGGATTGGCTACACAACCCTTACCATTTGGGGGGTACCCAACGCCTGAGAGCGGGGAACAATACCTGCAGTCGCCCACCTTTCAGCAGAAAATAAAGTAGATTGCAAGCAGCTTGGTCCTGAGGATGAGAGACCTCGTAGGCACAGGCCGCACACTAGGCGAGAGCCAACACGTGAAGTCATGCCGACCCGAATAACAAAACAACGCAGCGGTCGCGCCTTGCAATCCCCGAGGCTCGTCTAGGGTTGAAGGAAATGGCAAGGCACCCACTTGATCGGATCATTGGATGGAAGATTGAGGGGCGGATTGCCTACATAACCCAGATAGCACGGGTTGTGTAGGCGATCCCCCAATTGGTAGGCCAATTCTGATTTTGCCCCGCCACTCTGAGGCGTTGGAAACTCCCACACGGTGATCCCCAACGCCTCAAAGCGGGGGACAACGTCAAAAGTGGCCCACAATTGCTCCGATTGGCTACATAACCCCTACCGTCTAGCCCACAAGTGGACGGATTTGCTACATAACCCCGGCTGTGGTGGAGGGTCCCCAACGCCTGGGACCTAGGAAGAAAATCAGCAGTGGCCCGCAAGTGGGCGGATTGGCTACATAGCCCCTGCCATCTAGGGGGTCCCCAAGCCTTAGAGCGGGGAACACAATCAGAATTCGCCCATAAATGGGCGGATTGGCCATGTAACCCCTGCCGTTTAGGGGATCCCCAACGCCTCAAAGCGGGGGACAAAATCAGCAGGCCCACAAATGGGCGGTTTGGCTACATAAGCCTTGCCATCTAGGGGGTCCCCAACTCCGTAGAGCAGGGGACACAATCAGATTTGGCCCACAAATGGGCGGATTGGCTACCAAACCCCTGCCGTCCGGGGTCCCCAACGCGTGCGAGCCGGGGACAAAATGAGAAGTCATCCACAAATGGGCGGATTGGCTACATAAACCCTGCCGTTTGGTTGTCCCCAACGCCTGAGAGCGGGGGACACATTCAAAAATGGCCCGCAAGTGGGCGGATTGGCTACCTAACCTCCGCCTTGTGCGTGTCCCCAAGGCCTTAGAGCGGGCGACGAAATAAGAAGTGACCCACAAGTGGGCGGATTGGCAACATAACCCTTGCCTTCAGGGGCGTGCCCAACCACTCATAGTAGGTGACAAAATCAGAAATGGCAACAAGTGGGCGGATTGGCTACATAACCCATGCCATCTCGGGGTCACCAACGCCTCAGAGCGGGGGACACCATCAGAAATGGCCCACAAAATGGGCAGATTCGGTGTCCCCGGCGCCTTAGAGCGGGCGAAAAAAACCAGAAGTGGGCCACCAGTTGGCAGATTGGCTATACAACCCCTGCCGTCCGGGGGATGCCTAGCACCTCAGAGCGGGGGACAAATCAGAAGCGGCCAACAAGTGCGCATATTAGCTACACAACCCATGCTGTCAGGGGTCCACAACGCGTCAAAGCAGGGGACACAATTAGCATTCGCCCACAAATGGGCGGATTGGCTACATAACCCTTGCCGTCTAGGGGGTCCCTGAAGCCATAGAGCGCAGGAGAAAATCAGAACTAGCCCACAAGTGGGCGGATTGGCTACATAACCCCTGCCGTCTAGGGGGTCCCCAACGCCTCCAAGCAGGGGACAAAGTTAGAAGTGGCCCAAAAGTGGGAAGACTGGCTACCTAGTCCCTGCCGTCCAGGGTCCCCAACACCGGAGAGCGTGGGAGAAAATCAGAACTAGCCCACAAGTGGGCAGGTTGGCTGAATAACCCCCGCCGTCTAGGGGGTCCCCGAAGCCTCGGAGCGGCAGACAAAATCGGAAGTGGCCGACAAGTGGGGGGGTTGGCTACATAAGCGCTGCCATCTAGGGGGTCCCCAACGCCTCAAAGCGGGGGACAAAGTTAGAACTAGCCCACAAGTGGGCGGATTGGCTACATAACCCCTGCCATCTAGGGGGTCCCCAACGCCTCAAAGCGGGGGACAAAGTTAGAACTAGCCCACGGGTGGGCGGATTGGCTAAATAACCCGTGCCGTCTTGGTATGCCGGACGCTTCAGAGCGGGGGACACAATCGCACTAGCCCACAAGAGGGCAGATTGGCTACATAACCCTTGCCTTCAGGGGCATGCCCAACCACTCATAGTAGGTGACAAAATCAGAAATGGCAACAAGTGGGCGGATTGGCTACATAACCCATGCCATCTCGGGGGTCCCCGACGCCTCACAGCCGGGGACACCATCAGAAATGGCCCACAAAATGGGCAAATTCGATACGTAATCCCTGCTATCAGGGTGTCCCCGGCGCCTTAGAGCGGGCGAAAAAAAATAGAAGTGGGCCACCAGTTGGCAGATTGGCTATACAACCCCTGCCGTCCGGGGGATGCCTAGCGCCTCAGAGCGGGGGACAAATCAGAAGCGGCCAACAAGTGCGCACGGGCCCACAAGTGAGCATATTGGCTACACAACCCCCACCATCTAGGGGGGCCTCAACACCTGAGAGCGGGGGACACAATCAGAAGTGGCCCACAAATGGGCAGATTGGCTATGTTACCCCTCCCGTCCCGGGGGTCCCCAACGCCTCAAAGCGGGGGTCAAAAGCAGAACTGGCCAACAAGTGGGCGGATTGGCTACGCAACCCGCCGTTTGGGTGTCCCCAACGCCTCAAGGTGGGGGACAAAATCAATTGTGGCCCACAAGTGGGCGGATTGGCTACACAACCCTTACCATTTGGGGGGTACCCAACGCCTGAGAGCGGGGAACAATACCTGCAGTCGCCCACCTTTCAACAGAAAATAAAGTAGATTGCAAGCAGCTTGGTCCTGAGGATGAGAGACCTCGTAGGCACAGGCCGCACACTAGGCGAGAGCCAACACGTGAAGTCATGCCGACCCGAATAACAAAACAACGCAGCGGTCGCGCCTTGCAATCCCCGAGGCTCGTCTAGGGTTGAAGGAAATGGCAAGGCACCCACTTGATCGGATCATTGGATGGAAGATTGAGGGGCGGATTGCCTACATAACCCAGATAGCACGGGTTGTGTAGGCGATCCCCCAATTGGTAGGCCAATTCTGATTTTGCCCCGCCACTCTGAGGCGTTGGAAACTCCCACACGGTGATCCCCAACGCCTCAAAGCGGGGGACAACGTCAAAAGTGGCCCACAATTGCTCCGATTGGCTACATAACCCCTACCGTCTAGCCCACAAGTGGACGGATTTGCTACATAACCCCGGCTGTGGTGGAGGGTCCCCAACGCCTGGGACCTAGGAAGAAAATCAGCAGTGGCCCGCAAGTGGGCGGATTGGCTACATAGCCCCTGCCATCTAGGGGGTCCCCAAGCCTTAGAGCGGGGAACACAATCAGAATTCGCCCATAAATGGGCGGATTGGCCATGTAACCCCTGCCGTTTAGGGGATCCCCAACGCCTCAAAGCGGGGGACAAAATCAGCAGGCCCACAAATGGGCGGTTTGGCTACATAAGCCTTGCCATCTAGGGGGTCCCCAACTCCGTAGAGCAGGGGACACAATCAGATTTGGCCCACAAATGGGCGGATTGGCTACCAAACCCCTGCCGTCCGGGGTCCCCAACGCGTGCGAGCCGGGGACAAAATGAGAAGTCATCCACAAATGGGCGGATTGGCTACATAAACCCTGCCGTTTGGTTGTCCCCAACGCCTGAGAGCGGGGGACACATTCAAAAATGGCCCGCAAGTGGGCGGATTGGCTACCTAACCTCCGCCTTGTGCGTGTCCCCAAGGCCTTAGAGCGGGCGACGAAATAAGAAGTGACCCACAAGTGGGCGGATTGGCGACATAACCCTTGCCTTCAGGGGCATGCCCAACCACTCATAGTAGGTGACAAAATCAGAAATGGCAACAAGTGGGCGGATTGGCTACATAACCCATGCCATCTCGGGGTCACCAACGCCTCAGAGCGGGGGACACCATCAGAAATGGCCCACAAAATGGGCAGATTCGGTGTCCCCGGCGCCTTAGAGCGGGCGGAAAAAACCAGAAGTGGGCCACCAGTTGGCAGATTGGCTATACAACCCCTGCCGTCCGGGGGATGCCTAGCACCTCAGAGCGGGGGACAAATCAGAAGCGGCCAACAAGTGCGCATATTAGCTACACAACCCATGCTGTCAGGGGTCCACAACGCGTCAAAGCAGGGGACACAATTAGCATTCGCCCACAAATGGGCGGATTGGCTACATAACCCTTGCCGTCTAGGGGGTCCCTGAAGCCATAGAGCGCAGGAGAAAATCAGAACTAGCCCACAAGTGGGCGGATTGGCTACATAACCCCTGCCGTCTAGGGGGTCCCCAACGCCTCAAAGCAGGGGACAAAGTTAGAAGTGGCCCAAAAGTGGGAAGACTGGCTACCTAGTCCCTGCCGTCCAGGGTCCCCAACACCGGAGAGCGTGGGAGAAAATCAGAACTAGCCCACAAGTGGGCAGGTTGGCTGAATAACCCCCGCCGTCTAGGGGGTCCCCGAAGCCTCGGAGCGGCAGACAAAATCGGAAGTGGCCGACAAGTGGGGGGGTTGGCTACATAAGCGCTGCCATCTAGGGGGTCCCCAACGCCTCAAAGCGGGGGACAAAGTTAGAACTAGCCCACAAGTGGGCGGATTGGCTACATAACCCCTGCCATCTAGGGGGTCCCCAACGCCTCAAAGCGGGGGACAAAGTTAGAACTAGCCCACGGGTGGGCGGATTGGCTAAATAACCCGTGCCGTCTTGGTATGCCGGACGCTTCAGAGCGGGGGACACAATCGCACTAGCCCACAAGAGGGCAGATTGGCTACATAACCCTTGCCTTCAGGGGCATGCCCAACCACTCATAGTAGGTGACAAAATCAGAAATGGCAACAAGTGGGCGGATTGGCTACATAACCCATGCCATCTCGGGGGTCCCCGACGCCTCACAGCCGGGGACACCATCAGAAATGGCCCACAAAATGGGCAAATTCGATACGTAATCCCTGCTATCAGGGTGTCCCCGGCGCCTTAGAGCGGGCGAAAAAAAAATAGAAGTGGGCCACCAGTTGGCAGATTGGCTATACAACCCCTGCCGTCCGGGGGATGCCTAGCGCCTCAGAGCGGGGGACAAATCAGAAGCGGCCAACAAGTGCGCATATTAGCTACACAACCCATGCTGTGAGGGGTCCACAACGCGTCAAAGCAGGGGACACAATTAGCATTCACCCACAAATGGGCGGATTGGCTACATAACCCTTGCCGTCTAGGGGGTCCCTGAAACCACAGAGCGCAGGAGAAAATCAGAACTAGCCCACAAGTGGGCGGATTGGCTGCATAACCCCTGCCGTCCAGGGGGTCCCCAACGCCTCAAAGCAGGGGACAAAGTTAGAAGTGGCCCAAAAGTGGGCAGATTGGCTACCTAGTCCCTGCCGTCCAGGGTCCCCAACGCAGAAAATGGGAACTAGCCCACAAGCGGGCAGGTTGGCTGAATCACCCCCGCCGTCTAGGGGGTCCCCGAAGCCTCAGAGCGGGGGACAAAATCAGAAGTGGCCGACAAGTGGGGGGATTGGCTACATAAGCGCTGCCATCTAGGGGGTCCCCAACGCCTCAAAGGGGCAGACAAAATCAAAACTAGCCCACAAGTGGGCGGATCGGCTACATAACCCCTGCCATCTAGGGGGTCCCCAACGCCTCAAAGCGGGGGACAAAGTTAGAAGTGGCCCACAAGTGGGCGGATTGGCTACATAACCCCTGCGGTCTGGGGTCCCCGTCGCCTGAGAGTGGGGTACAAAATCAGAACTAGCCCACAAGTGGGCGGATTGGGTAAATAACCCGTGTCGTCTTGGGATGCCGGACGCTTCAAAGCGGGGGACACAATCGCACTAGCCCACAAGACAGCGGATTGGCTACATAACCCTTGCCGTCTAGGGGGTGCCCAACGCCTTAGAGCGGACGACGCGGTCATAAGAGGCCCACAAGTGGGCGGATTGGCTACACAACCCTTATCGTCTGGGGGGGTCGCCAACGCTTCAGAGCGGGGGACAAAATCAGAATTGGTCCGCGGGTGGGCGGGTTGGCTCCGTGACCCTTGCCGTCTTGGGGGTCCCCAACACTTCAGAGTGGGGGAGACAATCAGCAGTCGTAGTCAGAAGTGGAAAAAACTTATTTTTTTGTAAGTATTTTACTTAGTTCCAAAATTTACTTTGTTACTAAGTAATTTACTGAGTAATAAAATTAAAAACTTTTATTAAGTAACTTACTTTGTCACCTACCAAACAAAATAAGTAAGGAAGTAAACTATTTAGTGAAAAACCCACCTGCACAAGAAAAACTTCGTAACTAAATGTTTTTTTTACTAAGTTTTGAAACTCAGTAAAAAATTATAAATCGAATTTTTTATACTAAATTTTACCACGGACCAGCTCCCGCCCGCCACCCCCTCACGCTCTCCGTATATAGGGCCGGGGTCGTTCCTCCACGCCGCCGGCACCCGGGCGGTGGAGTTCCGTGATGGGGGGGGGGGGGGTTGCAGCTGTGCTGTGCGTGGTGCGCCCCCCCCCCAAACCTCCTAGGTGGCGCCCTGTGCTGTGCGGTGCCCCTCCTGGTGGGGAGGGGGGGCTGTCGCATACAAGGACCGGGCCCGGCCGCCCCCCCCCCGGGCCCACAAGTGGGCAGATTGGCTACATACCCCCCGCCGTCTGGGTGTCCCCAACGCCTCAGAGCACGGGACAAAATCAGGATTGGCCACCAAGTGGGTGGAATGGCCACATAACCCCTGCCGTTTGAGGGTCCCCAATGCTTGAGAGCGGGGAAGAACATCACCAATGGCCCGCAAGTGGGCGGGTTGGCTACCTAACCCCTGCCATCTCTGGGGTCCCCAATGCTAAGAGCGGGGGACAACGTCAGGAGTGGCCCACAATTGGGCGGATTGCCTACACAACCCCTGCCGTCTGGGGGATCCCCAACACCTCAAAGCGGGGGACAACGTCAGGAGTGGCCCACAATTGGGCGGATTGCCTACACAACCCTTGCCATCTGGGGGCTCCACAATGCGGCAGGGCGGGGCGAGAAAATCAGAAGTGTCGCACGAGTGGGCGCATTGGCTACACAACCCCTACCTTCTAGATGTCCCAAACGCCTTAGAGCAGGGGACCAACTCATAACCGGCCCACAACTGGGCGGATTGGCGACATAACCCCGCCGTCTCGGGGATCCCCAACGCCTCAAAGCAGGGGACAACGTCAGAAATGGCCCACGATTGGGCGAATTGCCTATACACCCCTACCTTCTAGGGGGTCCCCAATGCCTCATAGCGAGGAACAAAATCAGTAGTGGCCCACAAGTGGGCGGATTGGCTACATAGCCCCTACACTCTGGGTGTCCCGAACAAGTAGGAGCGGGGGACCTAATCAGAACGGGCCCACAAGTGAGCATATTGGCTACACAACCCCCACCATCTAGGGGGGCCTCAACACCTGAGAGCGGGGGACACAATCAGAAGTGGCCCACAAATGGGCAGATTGGCTATGTTACCCCTCCCGTCCCGGGGGTCCCCAACGCCTCAAAGCGGGGGTCAAAAGCAGAACTGGCCAACAAGTGGGCGGATTGGCTACGCAACCCGCCGTTTGGGTGTCCCCAACGCCTCAAGGCGGGGGACAAAATCAATTGTGGCCCACAAGTGGGCGGATTGGCTACACAACCCTTACCATTTGGGGGGTACCCAACGCTTGAGAGCGGGGAACAATACCTGCAGTCGCCCACCTTTCAACAGAAAATAAAGTAGATTGCAAGCAGCTTGGTCCTGAGGATGAGAGACCTCGTAGGCACAGGCCGCACACTAGGCGAGAGCCAACACGTGAAGTCATGCCGACCCGAATAACAAAACAACGCAGCGGTCGCGCCTTGCAATCCCCGAGGCTCGTCTAGGGTTGAAGGAAATGGCAAGGCACCCACTTGATCGGATCATTGGATGGAAGATTGAGGGGCGGATTGCCTACATAACCCAGATAGCACGGGTTGTGTAGGCGATCCCCCAATTGGTAGGCCAATTCTGATTTTGCCCCGCCACTCTGAGGCGTTGGAAACTCCCACACGGTGATCCCCAACGCCTCAAAGCGGGGGACAACGTCAAAAGTGGCCCACAATTGCTCCGATTGGCTACATAACCCCTACCGTCTAGCCCACAAGTGGACGGATTTGCTACATAACCCCGGCTGTGGTGGAGGGTCCCCAACGCCTGAGACCTAGGAAGAAAATCAGCAGTGGCCCGCAAGTGGGCGGATTGGCTACATAGCCCCTGCCGTTTAGGGGATCCCCAACGCCTCAAAGCGGGGGACAAAATCAGCAGGCCCACAAATGGGCGGTTTGGCTACATAAGCCTTGCCATCTAGGGGGTCCCCAACTCCGTAGAGCAGGGGACACAATCAGATTTGGCCCACAAATGGGCGGATTGGCTACCAAACCCCTGCCGTCCGGGGTCCCCAACGCGTGCGAGCCGGGGACAAAATGAGAAGTCATCCACAAATGGGCGGATTGGCTACATAAACCCTGCCGTTTGGTTGTCCCCAACGCCTGAGAGCGGGGGACACATTCAAAAATGGCCCGCAAGTGGGCGGATTGGCTACCTAACCTCCGCCTTGTGCGTGTCCCCAAGGCCTTAGAGCGGGCGACGAAATAAGAAGTGACCCACAAGTGGGCGGATTGGCGACATAACCCTTGCCTTCAGGGGCATGCCCAACCACTCATAGTAGGTGACAAAATCAGAAATGGCAACAAGTGGGCGGATTGGCTACATAACCCATGCCATCTCGGGGTCACCAACGCCTCAGAGCGGGGGACACCATCAGAAATGGCCCACAAAATGGGCAGATTCGGTGTCCCCGGCGCCTTAGAGCGGGCGAAAAAAACCAGAAGTGGGCCACCAGTTGGCAGATTGGCTATACAACCCCTGCCGTCCGGGGGATGCCTAGCACCTCAGAGCGGGGGACAAATCAGAAGCGGCCAACAAGTGCGCATATTAGCTACACAACCCATGCTGTCAGGGGTCCACAACGCGTCAAAGCAGGGGACACAATTAGCATTCGCCCACAAATGGGCGGATTGGCTACATAACCCTTGCCGTCTAGGGGGTCCCTGAAGCCATAGAGCGCAGGAGAAAATCAGAACTAGCCCACAAGTGGGCGGATTGGCTACATAACCCCTGCCGTCTAGGGGGACCCCAACGCCTCCAAGCAGGGGACAAAGTTAGAAGTGGCCCAAAAGTGGGAAGACTGGCTACCTAGTCCCTGCCGTCCTGGGTCCCCAACACCGGAGAGCGTGGGAGAAAATCAGAACTAGCCCACAAGTGGGCAGGTTGGCTGAATAACCCCCGCCGTCTAGGGGGTCCCCGAAGCCTCGGAGCGGCAGACAAAATCGGAAGTGGCCGACAAGTGGGGGGATTGGCTACATAAGCGCTGCCATCTAGGGGGTCCCCAACGCCTCAAAGCGGGGGACAAAGTTAGAACTAGCCCACAAGTGGGCGGATTGGCTACATAACCCCTGCCATCTAGGGGGTCCCCAACGCCTCAAAGCGGGGGACAAAGTTAGAACTAGCCCACAGGTGGGCGGATTGGCTAAATAACCCGTGCCGTCTTGGGATGCCGGACGCTTCAGAGCGGGGGACACAATCGCACTAGCCCACAAGAGGGCAGATTGGCTACATAACCCTTGCCGTCTAGGGGGTGCCCAACGCCTTAGAGCGGACGACGCGGTCATAAGAGGCCCACAAGTGGGCGGATTGGCTACACAACCCTTATCGTCTGGGGGGGTCGCCAACGCTTCAGAGCGGGGGACAAAATCAGAATTGGTCCGCGGGTGGGCGGGTTGGCTCCGTGACCCTTGCCGTCTTGGGGGTCCCCAACACTTCAGAGTGGGGGAGACAATCAGCAGTCGTAGTCAGAAGTGGAAAAAACTTATTTTTTTGTAAGTATTTTACTTAGTTCCAAAATTTACTTTGTTACTAAGTAATTTACTGAGTAATAAAATTAAAAACTTTTATTAAGTAACTTACTTTGTCACTTACCAAGTAAAGTAAGTAAGGAAGTAAACTATTTAGTGAAAAACCTACTTGCACAGGAAAAACTTCGTAACTAAATGTTTTTTTTACTAAGTTTTGAAACTCAGTAAAAAATTTAAATCGAATTTTTTATACTAAGTTTTACCACGGACCAGCGCTTCGCAGCCGACCAAAGACATTGTCTTTCAAGATCGCTCAACTCTCGAAGTTTGATTGTAGATATCCATGCAGAAAGCAATGACAGATGAATGAATTGTGGTTCATCTTGATTGTTGTCCACTGGCGGTAAGAAAAGGCTTCGTGCGGCGGGTCAGGCACGCACCGCCTGCATCGTTTGTCATTCATTGTGCCACAGAGACTTGCCAGCGGCCGAGCCAACAATTCACTCACTTGACCCTTGAAAGGCTTGGGGGATGCCAAACCTCCTGTGCAGCCCAAGGGGCCTGCAACCTCTGCCCCGGAACCCCAGGCAGTGCGCCAGTAGCTGTGCATGGAAATACACGGACATGCCTTCCTTCGCACAACCTTTGCAACCACGCTTCGCTGCGAGGGTTGGGGGTCGGGATAAGAGGGAGGTGCATCCTCGGATTCTGCACCCCCAATGGGAATGCTTCCTGCGCGCCGCATGCACGCTACAGGCGCCGCAGCGCAAAGGTAATTCGCTGTTGGGTACTTAGCACCACATTAATTTTCCTCAATTTGGGTGAAAGAAGTTGGTCAAACGGGCACAGTGGGGAGGCACAATACTCAAAACGGACAAAAATGCTGCGACAATCACTGCAATTCAAAAGTACTGTTCACAAAGGGAACAATTTCCCCTGTTCCATGGTAACTACCCAAATTGGGCGCCGCAGCATTCCCAATGAAAAAAGATGCATCCGTCCTCTTATTCTGCTGTGTCTTCTTAGGACAGGGGCGGGGGGTCGCAATTCAACGCCCTGCCCAGATTTCCTTCTGCATCGCTTTGTCTCTGCTTCGTCATGTTTTGGACACGAGAACCGACACCAGCATCTTGGAGGCCAAAAAAAAAAGAGCGAAACTGATGGTGCCAGCTGTTGTCTTCGTGCATCATCTGTGGTCAATTCTTGATCTGGGCGGCGCTCAGTAGCTCTGCCAGGCCGCTGTCGGCGGAGAGGTAGAGGCAGAACACACGGGCAATCTCCCAGGACCAGCGGACCATTGTTGTCTCTGGCGGCCCGTGGGGTCAACAATGACCACCTGGCGCCCTGGACAGCGTAGTGTGACCTCTGAGGCCTTACTTGAGGTTCGAGGTTGGTTACCCTCCGCCATGCGATGACAGCTGATCTGCACGGCTGCTTTTGCCTCAGAGGGCCCGTTCGAGGCCGTGTGTCCGCTCTCGTTTGCCGCAGACACGCCCTTGTCCAAGCCACAGCACATCACAGCCGTCATGCCAGCTGCAACATGGCACAGTGCGAACAACTTGAAACCAAGTGCTCCATGTGCACGACGGGGGTACTGCTACCGGAAACCGCAGAGAGTGTGCACACCCGATCATGAGCCCTGGATTGCAGACGCAACGAGATGCACATATGCCGGGGCATTCACAGAAGTGGCCAGCCTGACCGTCGCAGGCGTTGGGCTGGTAGGACCGACAATGGTCTGGGGTCCGGCAACGTCCGCACCGCATTGGGAGCACACGCTGTGTTGGTATTCAGTGGTAGCTCCGTAGCCATCCAGACATACTCGCACTGACTCTGTGTGGAAGATCTCGGGTCGGATGAGATAAGACGCCGCGATGGGATCAAAGGCAGCGCTGTGCAGATCCTCTCGAAGCAAGGCCTGCATGCGATGGGGCAACAGGGGGGCCACCCGTCGTGCAGGGATCCGCACTAATCGCCAACGAACTCACCATCGCACCAAACCGGGATTCTGGAGTCTGGAAAGATGGGGGGGAAAGGGGTTGAATGGGGGGAATGGGGAATCATCATCAACAGATCAGGGAACCACTTCCAGAATGGAAGAACAATGGGAGAACAATGGGACGAAATTTGCCTGGACGGATATTGTTGTCCTGTTGTGAACCAACTGATTCCTCAACGCCTCAGTCAGTGTGAGTTGCAGTGGTGATAGTAAGGATAGTGCCACTGACGATGAAAGCCTGGCAGCGATGACGGCGCACACAAGGGCACAGGGCGTGCACAAGGGCACAAGTTGTGTAGACTTCGTTTATGGAGGCCAAATACTGAAACTTGTTTCACGTCTGGCTTTCATGAAGGCACCCCAAACCCTCTGCACGCCCTCTGCACGCTAAACAGCGTGGACAGGGGCCTCCGGCAGACACAAAAAAAAAAGTAAGGACACTCTGACCTTTGTTGACAAGGAGGAGGGTCAACCAAGTATGGGCTCTTTTATGGAAGAAAAATTTCCGGCGTCTTTGGCGCCAAACTACACTGCCGTCCACTTCCATTGAACGTGTGCCATGGCGCGACTGGTCACGTGCACGTGCCCCCTCCCAGAGCACCAAACACCCGACACAATCCACAGCACACAGTAGATGGTGCGCCGTGCGCAGTGCACAGCACTTAGGGCACACAGCGCAGTGCGGAGCATGGGTCAACGGAGGGCCGGGTGAGAGACCCGTCCAAACCACAACCCAGCGCCCTCAGCATCACCTGCAGCACACGGCCTACCGGGCCGCCGGCCTTCAGGCACTGAAGCCGTACTACATCGTCTTGAGTGCAGGCGTCGTCGTTTGCCACGCCCAAGTCCAGCAGCACGAGGGGCAGCCCCGCACCGAACACCACCCGGGCCGCCTCCGGGTCGCTGTAGAAGTTGAATTCCGCACGGCGCCCTGGGCCGCAGTTGCCCGGCACACGCACGGCCCCGCCCATCACTACGACGCTGGACAGGCAGCGCTGCAGAGTCCCGGGGTCGGCGAGCAATGCTTCGGCCACATTGGTCAGGGGGCCCAGGCATAGGAGGGTGCAATGCCCGGGGTGCTCGCGGGCCGCCGCAAGGATTGCTTCGGGGGCCGAGGCGGCGGTCACCTGTGGGGGCAATGAGTCCAACGATTTCGAGTCCGAAGACGGCACGGTCTCCACATTGGGAAACAGGACGGCGTCTGGTGGCGCAGTACAGTGTTTTGCGCACGGATGTGTTCAGGGGGGTTTGTTTGCTGTTTGTGTGCGGGTCAATGCAGAAACCCATACCCCCTCCCGCCCCAATGGACAGCCCCCCCAGCCCTCGCGAGGAACGGTCTCCAAACGACGCCCCCCCCCCCCCCCCACCGACCCCATGGGACCATGCAAGAGGACCCAAACCCGGCTTGTCCACAACCGTGGACTTTTGGGGCAGTTGACCCCCTCCCCCCCTCTGGGGGGGGGGGGGGACTGTGCAGGTGGTGGGGGTTGGAGAACACCCGTCTGCCATTGCCGTCCTGCACGGAGGCCGTCCCACACGAATGGGGCCTCGTCACCCCCCGCGCGACCTCTCTGCACCGTTGCGCCCCAGCCTGCCCACCCTCTGCAACCCTCACGAAGCCTGACACACCCTCCAAACCCCTCACCAACCCCCTGCCGGGGATGCCAAACATCAAAAAGAGTGCCCAACCCCGAAAATTGTCCTTTGCCGGTGTTTCCCACACCCGAAACACTGCGGACGTCCTCAATTCTTCCCCCAGGCCCCATGGACCCCGTTGGCCCGCATTGAGCTGCCGCGGCCTGAAGGCAGCACAGAGCTGCCGGACCCCCAACCCCCTCGACCACCTTGCCCCATGCGGACGGGACGGAGGTTACACAACCCACCACCAAGGGAGGCCCCCACCAAAGTGGGGCAGCTCCAGCGATCTGGGTCCCCCGGCGGCTCCGCTGCCAGACTCAGAACGGCCGGCGATCCCGTATGAGCACTGACCACACGACTTGTCCTTCCCAATGGGCAGGAGGCCGTGGGGGTGATCGCAGCGGTACTGGGGGCGTTGGGGGGGTTGCAGGGGGTTGGGGAAGGCTCAGAGGGAAGCACCTGCAAAGGGCGCACACGGTGCAGGGTCTTGGACCAAACCTGGACCCCATGCCCCCCCCCCCCCCCATGAGCCTCCGAATCCCTTGGAGGCCTTCGGAGTGCGCCGTAACGGCCCCAGACAACCGGGAGTGTGGGCTCGTGGCACAAACCCCATGTACGCACCACGCGCGCACCGTGCCTGCTACGCCCCCTTGTGGGAAACAATGCTCTAAAGCTCAGAGGTATGTTTCCCCGTGTCGCAGCGAACTTCCCAGCACAACTGCATTGGGCAGTATGCCGACACAAGAGCGGCCCGAAAGTGGACAGGAATCACAACAACCAAAGCCAATACGCACACCACATGACGTCCATATTGCAGTGGAAGACGTAATCTGTCAATGCCAGGGGGCAGCAGCCCCCACCCCCGAGCGCCTTGGGGGTGTTTCTGCACAGCGCCACCCGCACCACCCGGAAATCCACCCACCTCTGGGGAAGCACACATGCACATGGCAAAAACAGTAAAATCCTCATGGGACCCCGGCCAAATGTCACACACAACCCTCCAAGACCAAATGTGGGCGAATAAATGTTCCACCCGTGCTCTATAATACCCATGAACATCATTATAGGTCTTTTACCGGACAGTCAATGTCTTGCGGCCAATCAAAAGGACGAGGGAATGCAATCTTCGTTTATATGCACCATCATGTATACCCACCTCAAACTCCATGAAACATCCTTTGGTGCAGTGTGGCCCATAGTTGTCCCATATCTTAGTAGCAGCACTCGTACCAGGTAAGACCAGGTAAGACCACACAATGTTAACCAAATTATCCACTGCCAGTGGACCCCACTCTCATGGCGGCACATCAACCACTCAAGTCCCCCCCCTGCCCCCTCGACTGCAATGATCTGGTTGCCATGTCGAACTGCACCCAGGGGTTGGGGGCAAAAAAGCCGCAACCTCTGGGAACCCCCAAACTTCGACAACTACACCACAAACCCGACTTCAACATATCATCAGGGGATCATTGCGCCATGAACGCCGACAAGCCGCCCACCCGCCCCCCCCCTGCACGCCATTTCGTCTCTGCTTTAGATCATCCACACGACGATGCAGTTGTGGGGGGGTCACACACAGTTGTGGGCCCCATGCGGCATCCCGTCTGATTGTCTGATGCATGCGGCTGCTCGTCCCCATTGCTCCCGCACCTTTTGCCTGATGCCCCGCGCCTTTCTCTTATCCGTCCCCCTCTGCCCTCCCCGTCCCTTCCTGGCGGTGCTTCCACAGCGCCAACCCCTGCCTCATTGCCACTGCGCCGGGGCAACTCCTGTGCCCCATGTGTGGCCCTGCTGCCCCACACCGCCCCTGAGCGCACGTCACACCGTGGCCGGCGCCTCCGCCCCTCCAAATTCGGGCCGCGCCATCACGTCTGCAATCTTCCTCCGAGCGTCCCCAATCCACTTCGGGGCCTCCAGCGATTGCCCGCCGGCACGCGGCTCAACAGCCCCCCCATGCACGGCCACGCCCTGCCACCCAAGCGTCTGCAGCAGCTGCCGGACCCAAATTGCACTTTGCGGAGGGGAGGTCACGCCGTGGACGGTGGTCACCAGCTTCACTTGGTACAAAGGGTGAGGCGTCGCGTCGGCGCGGGCGCCGAGGCCACCGGGCCCGGGGCGGGGGACGGCCGCAAAGCTGTGCAGCAGGGCCAGTGCAAACAGGTCGTCCAGCCCCACATCCGTGTCCACCAGCAGCACGGGGCGCTTGGCGTGGGTCATGTGGGCCGCGGCGGTGATCGGGGGAAGACGTGCCGCACAAAGGGACCGTCGTGCCGCGTGCAGCGCCGTGCTCACCACACGGGCGGTGCAGGTGACGTCTGGAGCAGTGCAGCGCGGCCAAATCAATGGACATGCACTGTGCTGCAGGGCACAGGGACTGGCTTCGCTTGTGACATTGCAGTCAATCGAACAGAAACAAGACAAGGGCACAGGGATCATTCTGAGCAGGCTAATACGACCGTCCCCCCCCCTGCACTATAACAGATTCTGGGGCATGGAGGGGGAGGGGAGTGAGCTGCTGGCCCAGGGGCAGGGGAGGTGGAGGGCTACGAGGGGGGGGGGGGGGGCTGCCATTGGCCCGGGCCGCAAGCAGGTCACAAAGCGCTCCACACATGCACGTCCTGGTATGCATATGCAGCAATGTCCAGCAGTTCCACTGAGATCGTCACTATGGTACAATCACTCAATCAATGTGCGACCATACAAATGCTTTCCACCTATATTGGCCTGTACTTTGTCAACACCTGAGTGTTTCCATCGTACAACACAGGTTGGGCGCCTTCGGGCTCTTAGCCCGGGGGGGGTTGGGGGTTCAATAAGAATGTACTAAGAATGTATCTATGTACGATCATGAACAACAGCGGGCATGCATCACGCACGGGTTAAAATAATTTTCTTCAGCGCCTTTGGCGCCAACACTCAATGTAGGCTTGAGGCCTTCATCTCCCTGCACTATAACTGAGCCTGAAAGGCCCTGGGGTGGGGTGGGGTGGAGGGGGTAGGGCAGGGGGCGGCGGCTGGGTAATTGGGTTGGCAGACCGTGTCCCTGTGGTGGGGGTGGATACAAGTGTCAGCACCAAATAACCGAATGCGGACTCCCAGAATCCATAAGCTCCAAATTGTTCCCCCTGTGAAACATGGCGTGCGTCAGGGGGGCGGGAACAGAGGAAAATGTAGGAAAATGAGGACCAATCAAAAGACAGAAATGGCGCAGCTTCCCTTTCTTACTCAGTTCCATTCTCCTCAGACAGACCAAATGGCACCCCCGGCTAAACTCCCGTTTTTTTATGGTGCTGAGTGCCCTCAGTCTTGTGGATATCAGGGGACTGCGAGGAAAGATGGAAAGGCCTTCACCACCTGCCCAGCATACACCAAAATCCTGAAAAAAGAAACGGTCCGAATACCAAGCGTTCGTTGGGCACAGTGTTCATTACGCATGCAAACGTGTGTCCTGAGGAAGGATATCACTTTTAGGAGCCTGGCCCTTGGGCTGAGTGCCTTGCCCCTCCATCTGGACAACTCTCAATGAGTCGCTATGATGATGGCCTACGCCTGTATGACCAGAAGCTGCCCCTGCTCTGACGGTGAGGTTTGCTCGTGCGAGGCCTGTCTGTGTCCCTCCTCGGTCTCTTGCTGACGACCACGGTTGCCCACTGGACGCATGCTGTACAATATTGTGTTGTGCATGGGAAAGGCTTCCTGCACCCATCCCCTGGCCTGGCACAGTAACTCAACACAGTGTCGTATCCACTGCCCAGCTAGTCGTGCCTCCCTTTCGTTCTCAGGGTGACCGTGTGTCCTAAATCGATGAACATGCTCTTGCAACTTGGGGCCCTTCTTTGCAGGGCGACATCGTCTCGTCACGTTGGGGGCAGACAGATTTGTTGGGACAACACTGTCCTCCATCAAACACGGTGTCCTCACAAACATGCCACAATCCTCTCACACCTGCCGTACCTCAAACTGTGTTGCTCATCAGTGTCACTGTCAGTATAACCCTTGTCGCTACTATCCTGAGAGTCACTGCAATCATCACCATCTATTTGTCACTGGTCGTAAAAAAGGGTCCGCAGTTTAGAAATGTTGTTGCCTCACACCTGGGGTTACCATTTCTCCACTCATCAGCATAACGCACATCACACCAGCCTCTCATTTTTGCAACATTTTTGCAACCCTGGAGCCTAACTCTTGTACCATAATCCCAGGACCTAATTCCGCTAAAGAAAAAAAACAGTCTGAACATGAAATGTCATTGGACATGGTGTTCGTTTGACACTGGGTGGCATACAGAAAGAGTATGCTTGGTAGTACTTCCGGGTGTACGTACATGTTCGCCTTTTGAGGAGGGAATCCCGCACTTGTGAATAGGTGGGCTGGCCCCCTGTGTTGATCGCGATGGCCACTGGTGCCCACCCACAGTTTTGATTTCAACAAGGAGCACACTGAACGTCCATGAATATGCAACACACGCGGATCCTCCAGAACACCGTCCACCGTCGTAAATCCATCTCAAAATTTTCAAATCCATGGCAAATCCACCGTAAGTAATCCAGAATACACTTGCCACCAGACCTACCCCAACCCAATAACATCAATGACTCAATGACTCAATGACATCTCCTGGGACCCGGCCCAGTCGCAGAGCGTCTTGGGATGCCGGGGTCATGCAAAGCAAAGGTAGGGCTGCATCTGACACATTGGCAGACCAATGGTGACAGTGGCAGTCGCAGTAACGCTTATCAAAGGCCTTGTTGAAAGCTTCAATGTTTTGTGTTGCCGTCTGCTGCTGCCTCTTCTGCGCCATGCAAACATGCCGCAGATGTTTGGCATGTGCCCAGGTGAACGTCTCTGCACAGCACTTGACCCTTTACTTTCTGACACAAGGGGGCCAGGCCACACTAGTTGAATCATGTTTAGCTGCATTGAGCAGTTCCGCTCTGAGTGCTTGGGGTTCCTGCCGTGGGTGGAGTATATGAGGAGTACAGCTGACAAAGTTTCAAAAGGGCAAACTGATTGAGACTGCAACCGGCCGAGGCAGAGCAAGAGCGCACGTGGTCATGAGTGCGATTCATCGTGAGGACGAATGTATCAAAAGTGCAACTGATAGTGCGATCGTTGAGGACAAGGGCCTTGGGCCACAAAGCCAACATTGACACATCCACAAGGGATTGGAGAGTCTTGACCCACAAAGATCCGGTAGGCGGATGACAGCTGAAGAGGCAAAACCTGGGCAATGCCAGGAAATCACATGGCAAAAATACAACTGCAATCAAGGCTAGCTCATGAAGAGTACACATGTTCAAGACTGCGTTCTATCAAGAGTATTGAATCGAGCCACACTTGATGTGATTCGTAACAATGGCTGTACCCAGCTGTCACATGTGCTGGCGCGGGCAATGCCTGTAGGCACAGCCTTGTCCTTCGCGCAGCTTGCACAAGGGAGAGGGGGGATATATGCTAGTCTTGTTGTCCATGGTGCTATGCATGCCAAATGGCAGTATACGCCAAGATTCACAGATTATCCGTCGCCAAAGACATCTCTGGCGATGGCCGGAGTGGCCTATTCTCTGCGATTTCATGGCCGCACACTGAATTTACTTCACTCCTAAGGTCTCCTTGGCATGCTGGACCAACTGAGCCCGCTGTCCAAAAGGCATGTCATATCTTTGGAAGTCTTCCGGCCGAAGCAAGGGGCTGACATGAACACTGCCAAAGCCATCCGACTTCAGCTTGCCACAGTATTTTTTCAGTATTTTTCCTTCAGGTGTATCAAGAGGTGGCTGGGACACGGGTTGTTGTTTACCTTGCGCCAATGATGTTGCAACAGCTGTGGCGCGTTTCTCACAGGGTTTTGCTTAGCCACCCTAGGGGGGGGGGGGGTTAATTCAGGGACCCACCCACCCAGAATTTTGGCATACCCACAGACCGACAAATGTCCCACCCGGGGGGGGGGGGGGGGGTCTGACACCCACCCACCCACCCACGTACCCACGTACCCAACTGAGACATGCAATACAGAAGACCAAGTCTTTCACAGAGGTGGCTCGATAGACCCAAGGGCCCCCACAAAGTCCCACCCCACCCTGGGGGGGGGGGGGGTGGTTGGACACCCACCCACCCTGAAATTCTGCCAGACCCACCCACCCACCCCCCCCCTAGGGTAGGGTAGGACGGACACTAAGCAAAACCCTGGTTCCTCACCACCACCAGCAAAAAAAGTGCTTCATACATGGGTGGCAGCAGCCAAACCAAGTGAGCAGGGAGCCTGCAACAAGATCTTTGGGGGCTGGGACTGAAGGGGAACTCGAGGGGAACTGCAAGTTACCTACAGGGTGCAAAAAGTCGTGGGCAGAAGCTTCACACCATGCAAAAAAGGCAATAGTGTGGGGCAGGGGTATGTGTCAGAGAGGCTTGCCCGTCGTAAATCCATCGTCAAATGGTCAAATCCATCGCAAACCCACCGTCAACCCCCCAAATATCCACCGCTAATGACAACTCTGGCCATCGCCCGCAGCGAATCATTAATGTGTGAGTGTGGTTCTGGTGGCGTTGGTCGTGGCGGTGGCGAGGGAAGCTTGCAGCAAATTGTGTCCATCATTGGGGTGGCGATGCAATAATGGTGGTGAGGGGTATTGCAGTAAAGGAAGCAGGAGGCGGCAGGCACGGCTGCCTCAGTGCTCCGAGAAAACGGCAAGACGAATGCCCGGCGGTTGCTCCTTCCGCACAACACGCCGTCCCTTGCGCAGTGCAATGCCGTGTTATGAGTCTGTGGTACAGACAAGTTGATGGCCATATGGCCATATGGCCACCAGCGCGTGCTGTCGGTCACCGGCCAACCGGCATCTACACCGTCAGGCGACCGCCCTCCGCCGTCGTTCTGCTGATTAGGCATCAGGCTTAAAGCCCCACGCCACACCGAAGACTTCACACGACCGCATCCTCAGAAACCCCTGCAAAGCGTCTTCGAGGTACTGCACCCCGTGGCCGAGCCGCTCCACGTGCTGCTCATACGCCTCGCACAGGCCCTCCACCATCGCCGCCGCGGGGTCCCGACGCGCCAGCCCGCTGCGGATCTCCGCCAGCGCTCGGGCGGGGCCCAGGACCTGGAAGGGGCTACTCGCCCCCGTGCGCTCCCTCAGCTCGGCGTCATCCAAGTCGGAGCAGGAGGTGTGCCGCGAGCTTCGGCCCTGCGCAGGTGCAGGGGACGCGACTGGTGGTGGTGGGGGGGGGGGGGGGGGTTACACTTCTGCGCGACACGGCCCATATTGCCACGACCCGTCGTGGCAGAACAGCTGCTGGCAGATGCTTCCACAATCTCATTCTTCGTCGGGGTCTTCCTTGGTGAGCCTCAGCCATTCCGCCGCCAACTTCAGCTTCTTCCGGCACATTTCATTGCGGGACTTCAAGAAATGGTGCACCACTCCCCAAACATCCAAATGGTACCTCTTGTCCGCGATCATCTTGGACAAGTGATGCACTGCCACGGCCCGAGAGATCTTCGCTTTGGCCCTCAGAACCTTCACCAGCATCTCATACACGGCGTCCGCCACCACCGCATCGCCGCAGACGTAGTAGTTCATGCCGCTGTCGTTGCTCGGGCTCAACCAATTGCTGATCTCATCCCTGTCCTCCCACACGAGGTTCTGGACGTAGGTCTTGGGTGCCCCTGGCTCTCGGGACAATGCAGTGCGAACCTGAATGAAGCCACGAGTTCACAGCAATTTCACACACCATACGCCGTCTCGGGGGGAAGAGTTGCCCGGCGTGCGCCCGGCACGCTACTTTTGCATCAACTATCCCAACGTTAACCCTGGGTCTACCCTCCCCTTTTCAGGTTGAGGTTTGGGCTGCATTTGAGAAGTAGAACTGGAACTGAAAGTCGAACTTGAATTCCCAAGAGGCCGGAACATTCCTCCAATAATATTCCAACAATACCAACAGTTCCAACAATACTCAGCACAGGAATAAAATCGGAAAAGGCTACTAAAACCCTGCCGTCTCAGCACGGGAACAAAATCAGAAGTGGCAATTGTAATTTGTGGATTGTAAGTCCATATCCCCAACTCAAGGGGCCACTCCATTTGTGGACTGTGCGCCCATACCCCCAACCAGAAGTGGCTACCCCACCGTCTCAGGGGGCCTGGTGTGGGGAAAATAGGTGATGGGTCCAAGAAGATGCCTGGGGCACGCCCGGTGTGCTAACATTCCCCCTTGGTCTTCTCAGCGCGCGGGAGGGGGGTATGGCAGGACGCCTGAGAGGATTGCTGCCCGAAGCTGGCGGCGCCTGTTGCTCTCTCACCACGAACCCTTGTGCTTCCCATCAACCCTTTCCTTTGATATGCGCAGGGGGCAAAGGCCTCTGCAGGCAGCCAAGGGCGAAGGGTGACAAAGAAGTGGCAGGCAATGGCTTCTGCACAGGGCAAGCAGTCATGGTCTGCACGGTGGGGCTTATCTGATTTGATGGCACCTTGTGTGGATAGGGGGGTTCTGGTTGTGGTTCTGGCCCGTGCGTGTCCCGGTGGTGGGAGCCGACTTGGGCTTATGCGACTCAATGTGGATAGGAGGGGGGGGCGGGGGCTTTGGTCCCCTTTCCCCTCGAATCGGGGCCTCAAAGTCCGGCCAGCGCAACGCTAAAGCTGAGGTAGACAGGGGGGCCACGTCTGTCCACTGAATATATATCAAGTATTGCTGTGGCTGTGGATCACCTTCGTGTTTAGGGGCGCAATCGTTGTGCTGCTGCCAGGGGTCCAAAGGTGAAGGGGGGGGGGGGGATGAGACCCAAGGATTCCGTTCATTCCATGAAAGAAGTCCTCTGACCACGTGCCACGCGCTGATGTTGCATTTGGGTTACTTTGCGGGCGCGGCATGGGTCTGCCAGGGCCCCAGATCGTGCGCCACAGAGTAAGGAGCGCCGTGGTTGGTGGTTAATGGACTAAGGTTGATGCCCAACCGATGGCGTCAGGCGTTGTGCCACTGCAAGAACAGCGAAATATGCAAGAGTGTCAGAAACTGTTAAATTTGGGGTCGCATGCGATCATAAAAAGGACGATACGGGTCAATCCTACGTTAACCTCTACCTCGGACTTGACCTGAATCGCTGCACATTTCCAAGACATGGCTGGGACGTGATCGGGACGTAACCGGAACGTGGCCGAGACGGCACCCAAGACCTGTCGAGGCTATCTTGACGTGTCGTTCACCAGACTAGAGCTGAGCATTGACACAGGCTGCATACCTTCACGATGCCTGCTGCCTCCCATTCTTTGAGCTGCTGCGCATACAAGACCTCATCCGACGTCCGGCAGCCGAAATACACAACAGCCGGTCCCAATTTGGTGCCCTGGGCCTGCATTGCACTGCGCTCATACAGAAAGCCCATGATGGGCGCCAGACCTGTTCCAGGGCCCACCAGCATCAGTGGGGCCTCCGGGTCGGCGGGCAGTTTGAACGAAGAGCGCAGGGAACTCAGCAGCACCGTATCGCCGTCTTGCAGCGAGTGCAAGTATGTGGAGCACAGACCAGTGAGCTCGCGATCCTTCGTGGAGGCATCCACTAAACCGATTGTGACCTGAGAGCCGCGTGGCGGATACCGCAGCATTGTCCCTCATGACCACAGCATCCTGACCCATACCCTTCAAACCGCAAATCGATACAATTGCCTTCCGAACAGACCTGTCCGTAGTGCCAAAAAGAAAAGTCGCGACGAGTCTGGCCGACGAGTAACTGCTGTCGGTCCCCGGCAAACCGACGTCGGTTGACCATCACCGACAGCCGTCGCTTGAACGATTCCCGCCACCGATCACTTCAGGCGGTCCTTCGTGGGACACACGAAGAAGAACGAAATGCCCCGGTGCTAAAGGACGGCCCTGCTTCACCGGCCCGAAAGCAGCGTTCTAGTTCGAGAAGCGGCGGGGGAGTGCACGAAGCCTCGGCGCTACACGACGCCTCGGAGATTGTCAAACAGGGCCCTGAGCAGCCCCCCATCGCTTGTCGCGCGAGCGCAGTAGTTTGGCACAGGGATCGGGGCTCTCCTCCTGCGTGCCCGCAACGAGCCCCCCTCTCTCATTGGCGTGCCCTGTGTTCTCTACCGCTTGCGGTAGTCCCCCCCCCCCACCCCCATCCCCTGCCCGCATGCCCAACCACCGGCAGTGCCAGGGAATCACAAGGGCAGTGCACGGGCAGTGCAGGGGCCGTGCAGACGCACTTTTGAGGCAGTGCAAGGAAGTGCAAAGGCAGTGTTGGGCAGTCTGGGGGGGGGGGGGGGGTTCGGGCCATTCTAAGGGGTAATGGAGTCGGAGGAGTGTAGGATTCCGGGGACAAGCTCGACCTGAATGGTGTTGGGGGTGACCACGCTGCTCGAGCTGATGGAGTAGAGACGCGGGTGCAGCTTCGGCAACCCGGTCAGCAGGGTGGCCAGGTTGACGGTTGCCGTGTCCTTCTTGGCCTCCAGCACGTCACTCAACCACCAGTACTGCTGACTGAACTCTTCTTTGGGGAGCCCCAGGAGAATCAGCAACACGGACAACGAAGCCTCGCGGACCGATATGTCCAGGTGGTACGCGAACGCCTCCCGCACAGTCTTCGCTGGGTAGGGCAGCCGCACCTTCGTTTGGCTGGCGGTGACCACCGTGAACTCAGCATCGGGGTCGACCTTGAGGATCCGGCATAACCGTTCCACCTCCGCGGGGGGGTTCTCAGGCAGTACACTGCACGCAGCGGGATGCAAAGGAGAGGCAGGCCGGTGCTTGGCAATCAGACATAGACATGACAACAGCTTCTGGCTTCAGTGGAAGATGTTGTCCACAACGACAGTGGTCGGCCCGTCACTGTGAACCGACGGAGGCTGCAGGCTGACCGATGGCGGTTGATGGGCAACCGACAGCGAATGGTAGTCAACTTGGCCGGCAACCACCAACTATTAGTGGCTAAACGGCGAGAGATTGCCGGGGTGGTCGGGCTTTCAACTTCGAGGGGGAGGGGGGGGGGGTCGATACAGCCTTCTGGCTAGACCTCCCAAAAAAAAAAAGGGCTCAATTGACAGGCCCGCAAAATCCTACCGAGACTGACCCCCGAGCCCCGGAGGTGACCCGGACCCCAATTCGACAAAAAAAGAAAAAGAAAATGGGATTTTTGTAATCAGTGCGTCGAGGGGGTTCAGAAAAGTTATCATTTGCCATGTATTTGGATGGGGGAAAAAATCATTTTCAATGCTCAAAAACTTTCGGCGCCTTTGGTGCCAGAGTTCACAATTAACTGATTAATGGTCCTGTCAATCGAGCCCTTTTCCCAAACCCCCCAGTTTTGGGGGGCTCTATTGACCCCCCACCCCCCAAAGGCGAAAACCCGACTTCCCCTGTTCTTCGGAGAAAAACCTTTTCGCAAGGGATAGTGCTGGGTGAAGGCAAACGCTGACTGGCGGGCGTCAGGCGTATGTTTGGCGGCGGAACGGCAGCTGAATTCGCAAACAGGTGTGTCCAAACAACACAACCCCCTCTGAGAGAACATGCGAAAGGGGGACAGAGATCTCCCTTTGGTCAATGGAACTGTATTCACTCTCTGGCTGCTTTCAACTCGGTTGACTTGTCCACACACATAATGGCCACACGCAGTGTGCCATTGCTCATGCAAAGGCTCTGTAGTAAGGGCGGGTGGGCAGCGCCCTTGGGTTTGGCCAAAGTCGGAAGCATGGCAAGCAGGTTTCCGCACATGAGAGCCGTTGGGCTGCTTCGCAATTTTCCCAAGAACATGATCCTTCAATACGGACCCTTGGTTGACAGCCAAATAGCACACAGGATGCAGTTCGACCTCCCCGCACTTCCATGATTTCGTGCAGCAGTGAGCCGTATATGCTCCCCTGTGCATTCGGGGATCGCCCGTTACAAACAATCTGATGGTTTGCTTGCGATGCACAGCTCTCCGGGTTCGTCCTCAGTACTCGACATGCCATCAATCAGACAACAAACAACGTGCATGCGAGGCTGTGGGAGCAAGCAGTGCCCCACCACCCCAAACACAAACACACGCAAAAATGAAATGCATCAGTGCTGGTGTCAACAGAATCCTCCACAGAGGAAACACTGGGCCACTGCAACCCCCCCCCCCCCCCCCCCCCAAAAGACTCCCAGTCTCAGCCGCTGCACTATGCTGCACTTCGCTGCTGACCGTCGATCTCTGGGGGTGTCCTCTCCCTTGCTGGCGGAAGGGCGGAATGGGCAAACGCGCAGTCAATACCCCTCATGGGTGCACGGAGGCATCAAATCCCGTTTGTCGGACCCCCCTACAGCCCATGTCATGCCTGGAGCCCACACTTGGCCTGCCAAATGCCACCAAGTGCAGCATGCGTTTCAAGTGCCAGGCCCAGCAGCGCTGCAATGCCATCTCGGTACATGACCTCATGGGGAGAGCGCGGAATGGTATGCCACGGTCACGAATTTGTGACTGTTTCGCTGTGACATCTGAAAAACAGTTTTGCCCTGTGGCTTGGGACAAGCAATGCAGACCATTTCCCACCCAGTGCATACACCAACCGGCACAGGGCCTTCATGGCACCCCCACCCCCACCCCACCCTCTTTCCCCAACGTCTTACCCAACCACATGTGCGCACACCCACAGAGAGGATGACAATGGCAGGGAGTCCCAGATCTCTGAGGAACTCGGTGGCGGTGTGTTCCAGACGCTTGGGGAGGCCAACTTCATACCTGAGATGGTCGCCTGTCTCGTAGGCACACGGGGCTTCGAACACGAGCTTCTTGGTCTGCCGCAGCTTGTTGCTCAATGGCAAAAGTGGCTGACTCTCCAACAGCTTGCACCTCGTGTGACCCCGAAGCTGTGCTGGTGGTGCTGCCGTGTGCGACGCGCCGATTGCGAAGTTCACAGTCTGCTGAACAGGCCCTTGGGCTTTGGCAGGAAGGTTTGTGAAGTGCATTTGATTCAATATGGTGGTGGTCCATTCACTGACGACCTGCTTTTGGCCTTTGAGCTCATCCGCCTGAAGATGGGCATGTGGAAATGTTGTTTAAAATCTAATCAGGTTATGTGTACTTCTAGACATCGCTGTGTCTCTTGAAAGGAAATCTGGACTTGTATATTTCTGGGCATGCTAAACTCCAACACACACACCCCCGCCCGCCTTTTAAGCCACCAAGTCCACAATTCGGTGAATAAGGAGGGAGAAGATGACTCCCAGAGGCAATGCATGCTGCTAACGGTCTTGCTGTGCCCCAGGCTGCGCTAGGGCACTCGCATAGTTGCTGACCAACCAAAAGGTGAAACCAGTGGCCCTGCCATGACAGATCGCTCACCAGATACTCTACAGATGGTGGGTGATGACTCTTCACCTTACCAAGTGGATGATTATGCCGATAGGGATTGGCATGATATGGGATGGGACCTAGAGACGTGCACTGCGAAATGCAGTAGAATCGGCTCAGCAAAAAAGGGTGAAAAACGCATCACAAGGGCCTGTCAACTTTTAATGTCCATATGCCTATGTACATAGGTTGAGGGGCTGGACTGGTGGGCCGATCAAGATTTCAGGCATCCACCTCCTCCCTGTTGATGGTTCCGACTATGGAGTACGGCAGTACACAGGGGCGAGATGGTCGGGACCAAGTCTTCCATGCCCGCCCTCCCGTGCAGCTGCCACCATAGTGGGCCCAATGGGCCCCCTTGGGGGGCCCACTGGGCGCCCTGGCTGGGCCTCCTGAGGGGAGGGGGAGGGGCGCGACTGCCCCATGGCAAAAAGGGTTGCCCGCGTACCCGCATAGAAGAACATGGACTAGCCGAATTGCCGCAACACCATTGCCCCCCCCGAGGGGAGGCAGCTGGTTTGGGCAAGCAGGGGGGCGGGCACACCCAAGATCCCTATTCTACATGGGGCTGCCCCCGCAACGGTGGAGGCAACAAGAGGGGGTCTCAACGGCCGGGTCAGGAGGCGACGAGAGGGGGAGTAGGGTCCGTTGACGGGCTACTCCCTCCTCGACGGAGGCTCTTGCCACGCAGTGAGCACGATGCAGCATTCAACGCGCACTGTGCACACCGCAACACTCATTGGTCCTCTGTTGGAGGGCAGGGCTGCCGTGGGCCAAGGCACCGCGGTGCCGCACGGCGTGGCGAACATTGCGGCCTCTCTGGGGAGGCCAGCGCCTCTAAGGCTGGCCGGGCCCTGCCTAGCCAAGCCGACAAGGCCATTAAGGCCAACTTGGGCCACGGCCACGGTCACGGTCCAGCCGGCGGGCGGAAACTGGGAGCACCGCCCCCCCGTCCGCAAGTCGCTGGGAATAATCCATTGGGAGGTGTTCCACCTCCCCGAAGTGCAAGAGCGCTAGCGCTTGCAAGCGCTTGAGCTGGGATTCATGGTAATGGAGCGCCGGTTGCTAAGGGGTCTGTTGGAGTGGGCCGTGTGAATGGCAGCATGAGTCCAAGGCCACCGCTTTTGGGACAGGGCCGCATGCTTGTGGTGCCCTGCACGAGGATGAGGCCCACCTCCTGCCCAGAATGGATGGAAGTGCGGGTGAAGTGGGTGCCCTAGGTTGTGCGGCGCCGCAACTGGGACCCTGCACCATGAGCCCGCCTACCTGCGGCATGCGGGCTGATTGCCGCTGAGCCTCTCCAAGGGGGTGGATAGGGCGATGCTAGACGAGTTCATGTACCGCCTATACAATATGTACTTAGAGGTGCCGGAGGCATGCATGGCCGCAGGCCAGGAGGGCCAGCTAGGTCCATGGGTGTGATCTTCCCACGGGAGCTCCGCCTTGGGCTAGGGTGTGGGGCGGGTGCATCCCCGTTGCACGACCTCCATGGCCCTCTACCGTGCGTGCCACACGTGCCCCCACCCCCGTCCAGTTTGAGGTTGGGTGCCCCCTGGGGCTGGCTTTGGGAACTAGCGCATGACCTAGTGCGCTAACGAGGTGTCCTCATGTGGGGGCAAGGCCCAGGGGACGTGTCATGGGCCAAGTTGGCTTTCGACTTTGAAGTCTATCTTGGCAAGGCACTACCAGCATCTCCGCACCCTCGGGTGTGGGGCACACAGCTCCCCCTTCAAGAGCATGCACACGTGCTGCGCCAAGCCATGCAGCTAGTGCGGCGGCACTTGGCGGTGGGCCAATTGTTGCGGGGTTTGCCGTTGGAGAATTGCTGTGCGCTCATTCTCCTTGGCGGCCGGGGTTGTTGGCCCGACAATACTTCGCGGCGTGGGCGGAGATGGCGCTGTAGTTGTATTTGTAACGAGGCCTCTTTCTCCGAGGGAGCCACGCGGAGGGCCCTCCAATAGGCCTCTCCATCGACACCATCTCCCAGCACCTGGGTAGCTGCTGGGCACCGCGCCAGCGAGGCCACCCAAAAGATGTAGCGGGTGTGGATGATAGGGGACACACGGGTGCCCAGCACAAGGACTGAGAAGAGAAATCTCCTTGGCCCAGGAAAGCCGTGTGGACCCCCACACTGCCCACAGCACTATGGTCTCTAGGCCACTGAAAAACACATGAGGGCACACGCAAGTACACACATGCACACACGCACATGCACACACACACGCAGTGAGAGAAACCAACGAACCAAGAATGTGGACGGGCACAAGCAGGCAGACACAAGGCTCTAGCTTCAGAAACACCTCATCAGGCCAACAAAACAGGAAGGGTCATGTGGCCAGGCGCCTTTCCGTAGCGAGGTCGGGACATGGGGAGCATTCAAGCTGTTCATCTACCCCCTGGGGCTGATTCATCACATGCCACCCCCGCGGTCACCAAACTCGCAAAGAGAGGGAGAGAGAGGATGATTCACCTGTAACCACAGCACCGTTTGCATGTTGCATTGAGTTCTTGGAGACAGGCGTAGCCGCCTGCTCACACACACACACAACTGATTATGTTTCAGGTCATGGGGGGATGTAGGCATATGTGGCCTTGGGGCCGATAGTAGTCTTGGATTTCTTGCAGGAGGGAGGCGTAATGATTCCGCGCGCCTGTGGTGCCATCAGGTGACTGGGAGGGGGGGGAGGGTCCAGCTATTGTACGCTGCTACTCGAGGGGGGGAGGGTCCAGTTATTGTACGCTGCTACTCGCCAGTGCACGTGCTTCTGCAACCACTGTCATGTTGATGGCGCAGCATTTGGGGACTGGTATGTGGTGCACTATGTGGTACATGTATTTTACCGTTTTTTGGTGATCGTGGGGATTGGTGGACAGGCTATGAACTATGGCAGCATGCGCAGCACGTGCCACCTGGCACACAGAGAACCCTGATAACCGGGAAACTTGCAGCCATGCGGCGACCGAAAGCAGTTCTCCACCCCAAGATTTGCACCACGGTCTGGCATTACTTAACACACCTGCAAAAATGCACAGGAGGTATGAGGGGTGGTGAAGGTCGGGGGTCATGAGGGAGGGGGGGCAGCACGGGGGGGGGGGGGGGCGACTCCTCTGTTCTGGACGCCAACTACCCCCCCCCCAACGAACTGTTGGCCGTAGGCCCCAAGGGGGGAGGGGGGGCTTCGGAGGGGGGGTTCTGGAAGGGGCGATGGGGGGGGTCTGGGGGGGCTTTTGCCCCCCCCGGGGGGGGGGGTCCGGGGGGGTGAGTTTTGGGAGGGGGGGGCAGGTGGGGCGATTTGGGGGGTACATGCCCCCAAGGCCAAGCGTTGGTCCATCACAGGCCCCCTACCTCCCCTTGCCCTCCCTCTAACCATACCATCACCCTCACCTTTGCAGCGAACTGGTTCAGCCATGCCAGCCATGGTAATTAGTAACTGTTGGCCGGAGGCCCCTAGGGGGTGGGGGGTTGGCGTCCTAGGACCCGCGGGGTCGCCCCCCCCCCCCCCCCCCGTGGGGGGCAGCTTCAGAGACCAGTCGGTGTCTAACGCACTCGGCTTACGTGGGCTGTTCCCTGGCCTGTGTATCCCCGGTGCAAGCTGAAGCCCAGCATTGTACAGTGTGATGTATGGCATGTGTAGCGACAAGGATCGGATTTCTGTTGACGGCAGCTACACAGGACAGCCAGGTTCCATGCCGTCTCCAGGGTCTGGCATACTGTTTGGACAATATGCGTGGAGGGGCGTCGGGGCAGCTTGTGGCAATGTTATCCCGAAAGACACACACACACACACACACACACCCATTACACTTTGCACCCTGCAGTGCCCGGGTGTCCCCTACTGGGGACCATGCACCCCACCTGTGTCTACCGCTGGGTACGCCCAGCCAATGCTGGAAGGGAAGGTTTGAGGGGCCATACGTCACTTTTTCCCATTGAAATTGGTCCAGAACGAGTTTTTGAAGGGAAAAAGAGGTGGGGTCCAGATTTGCAGAAATTTTGTGTAAAAATCACCTTTGAGCAAATTTAGACGTCCTCCCGTGCTTGTAGTGGGCCCAGCCCTTGAAGCCCAAGGAACGGAAGGAAAGGGGGCGGGGTCTAGAATACAGGCTCAAAGACCCCCCTGCGGGGAGTGGCAATGGACCGTAGGCCCAGCGTCTGACATCCCCACGGCGTAGAGATACCTTCTTCAATATCATAAGCTGCGTGAATCCAGCGGCGGCAAAATGCTTGTCCACCATGATCCCAAACGCACAAAAATTTGGATAAGCAGACGATCCAAGCCCCAGCACAGCGTATGACTTCCCTTTGCCAGAGAAATCTGGCAGAGGGCTCGAGGTGAACTTCTGTCCGTTGCTGGGCCCTTTGCCCTCCCCGAACGTGGACACGATGATGTAAAAGTTGTCATAATCATTGACGAGGTCCGGCTCCTCAGCTGTTAAAAGGGTGCAATCGGAAATGGAGAACACTCCGCCAGCCATGAGAAACAAGAATGGCTTTGCCATAAAGAACGGCCGTAGGTCTAGGTCGCAGAAATCCTGTTGACCGATGGCTTTTTGGTCAGTCACTTGCTTGTCAGCTGGCGCTCAGAATTTCTTTTCAAGAATTGAATTTCGGGGACAACAGGATGAGTAGTGGCAGAAGCAGGCACCTTAACCTCATCATCACAATCAGCATCAGCATCAGCATCAGCATCGGCAGTAGCACAAGCAAGATCCTCAACATCAGTACCACCACCTGCAGCAGCAGCGTCAGTATCAGTGTCAGTATCAGCATCATTATGAGCATCGGCATCAGCAGTAGCAGTAGCCTTAACATCAATACCACCACGGCCAGCATCAGCATCAGCCGTAGCAAACTGCTCACCACCGCTATCAACAACAACACCAGCAGCAAGCAACATCAATATGATCATCATCACTACCAGTCTGCTGGACTTCTGCAGCAAATGGGCGAGCAGCTGCATGCTGACATGTCCTGTTCAGCAATGAACACTGCAAACACGATCAGATGGGTGTGATATGGCGGCGGCCGTGGCCGTAGTACTGTGTGCTGCAACAGACAGGGATCTGACGATGGTAGTGGAAATGATGTTGACAAGCGCTGCTGTCACTGATGGTCGTAGTATCTCTGTTGAGCTTGCTACAGCTGATTCCAATGCTGATGATGGCTGTCGTGGTGTTGAGCAGCTTGCTACCGCCGGTGCTGCATGCAGGCCTAGTGACTTTGAGGAACGTGATGCTGCCGACACTGATGAAAGACGACACGGATTAACCTGAGCGCAGACTCGGCCACGCCCTCCGGGTCCCTTTGTGGTTCGCCTCCTGTCGTTAAAACCACCTCCCGCTGAGGGTTGCAGCGCCAAAATGTACTACTCCCCCCGCCCAATCCGATCCCCTTGTTCATACAAATTACATGACAGTGGGAACCGATTGTACTGCGTGGGTGGTCTACCAGCCTTTGTCGAAGCCCATCGTGGACAAAGCTCACCTAGAATACCAGTGCCGTAGATCATTTGCCGCTTTTTCACTGTTTTGATGTTGTGCGAGCAAGGCGGAGAGGAAGGAATTGAAGAGGGCGCGGGGCTATTTCTTTATGTTTGGAAAAAGCAAGCCAAGAACCGCTGTCCTGAAACCGTCGTTGGCAAGCACTAGCACCAAGCAAACGATCGAAGTATTGATTGGAATGCCACAAGCACAGAGACGCTGCAGGCTTCACACTGACACCTATTTGGTCCAACTCCATCAAATCAGGCCCAATTTTGGATAGAGTGAGCTTCAGCTGACGTGCAAAGCCTTCTGCAGTGCCCGTTTGCGATGCGTAGAGAATCAAGACTCTGGGCACTTCGTCGAGGGTGAAACTGGCAGATGACGTCAGGGGCAATCCCTGCGACAAGAGTCATGCATCGATCCGGCATCGCGTCCGCTGCAGCGCGACGGGTCTTCAGGGAGGTGTAGGGAACGGGGAAGGCGTGCCAGAACGGCTGGTTGACGGGAGTGTGCAGTGAGCACAAGTCAAAAACAGGGTGCCGCGGTGCTTGCCTACCGCCTCCCCTCGTCGTCCCTCGCTTGCCCTTTCCTGACGCTCGCCTGACTGGGTGTGGCTGAAGCTGCTACGCCGCATATCTCCGAAGAAATTCTGGGCTACTGCACACGTGCACAAGCCGCAATCAGCACAAAATGCAGAAAGAAAATGGGCCCGCCAGTGGCCTACAAGACCGTAAGGGCCTTTCTGTCACAGAAGATGAGACATGACGGTGCCAGTGGGCAGGCCACCGACACTTGCAACGCAATGCATAAGCAGCGGTACGTCAAAGGCCGCCGCTAAGCATCAGCCATCGGACCTCGAAGCCGACTTTCTGAGCTCCAATCAACCCGCAGGGAATGATGGTGAGCCCTTTCCACTCGGGGCATATCTCCCCACGGCTCCATCTGCTCGTCCCAAGAGGGGCCCTGACCCCTACAAACCGCAGGGGTCGCACACACGGAGGTCGGGCACACCTCGGATTCGCTGTCCTCCAGTTGGTAGAAGGTGCTGCGGCTCGCGCAGTACTGGTACTGCGGAAGCACGTAGAAGTCCCTGCCTTCTTGATGCCAGACGGGGCACATGAGGCCGACGAATCCTCCGATCCAAGACCATTGATGAGGCACCTGAAGGGAGCGAGGCTGTGCAAGGGCACTGGGGCTGTCTACAAGCACTGAAGTTGTGCAGTCGGCCTTGACTACTCGGCACCAGGTGAATCTTCCTGGTTGGAGTGCAGGCTGACCCGTGCTGGTTCAGGCCATTGCTTAGTGATACTGGGATTGGCCTCCCTGGGATTTTGGCTCACCCACCCATGTACCCGGGGGGGGGGGGGGACACAGAACTTGGTCCACCACCAACTTTGCCCATAGACATAACAACACCTGCAAAGAATGAAGGCCCTTAAGCTGCAGTACGGAGGAGGGGCGCCATGGGGTCGGCCAGTGGCGAGCGGCGCAGGCACCAGGCATTGGAGGTACAGCACAGCGCAACCAGCACAGCCATTGCTTTGTGGCTGGTTGATACGTTACCGGCGCCTGGGGGGGGGGGGGGGACGGTGGGCGGGTGGGTTTGTCTGGTTGTCTCCTGATTTTGGGAAAAGTGCAGGTACCGCACCAGAGGGGGCGGGGGGGGGGGGGGGCAGCTCTTTTGGGTGGGTGGGCGGGTTGCTGAGCTTGGCTACGTGTCCTGAGTGAGTGCCTGCTGTCGGTTACAGGCCAACAGGCGTGGGTCGACCATCATCTGCCGCCAGTTGACCGCAATCCTGCAACTCCAACCCTTGGGCTATTCTTAGTGACGTGTATGGACGGCTTTCCACCGGCACGCAGGGACATGTCCCCGCTTTGGTGGACTACATCAGCCGCATTTCGTGCGTCGGGTTTCGGAGGGGGATGCATCTGGCGTCTACAGAAGGACAACTTACCTCTCGTCCGGCTTCGTGCTCCCGTTGGCAATGGATCTGGAATTGTTTCGAGGCCGTGTGATGGTCAACGATGGAGAACTTGTTCTTTTGGAAGGAAGAGGTCACCGCATAATTCAGCTCTGCAAGCGCTCTCTCTTTCCAACAAGTGGCGTCCTCATCCACATCGTCACCGAAGCCACAGGCCTTGGCGATGGCTGGTCCCTGAATGAGAAATGAGCCGCAGCATCACTGGGGCACACGTTGCCCGAAGAGGGGGGGGGGGGGGGGAGGGGGGGAAGGAAGGGTCGGCACAAAATAGCCCCACAAGTGTGTGGTGTCATGGTGTCATGGTGTCTTCTGCCAGGTCCCGCCCCCGGGGGGGGGCGGCTGCCTGTGGTCCCAGCCAGGCCAGAGCAGCACAATACCACAGCAAGTGCAATGCCCTGTCGCGAAGCGCTCGTGCCCCCCCCCCCCCACCCACCCCGGCCCCAGTTCGCACTCCGCTCTGGGCCGCACGGTCGAGGCAGTCTCTCCGGGCCCCCTTCAGGCACAACACTGGCTTCTCATTCCATTTCCGGCAGTCTCCAGTGCTCAACCCGCGCAGCGGGGTGCCACAGCACTGTGGCGTCACACGTCAGCCTGTATACATATAAATCCTCAGGCCACTGCGCACGTAGGGTGGAGGCATGGTCTGGTGCCACGATCCACACCGGCGGTCCTGTGCTCTGCGACGCACGCCACTGGCATTCCACCACAGAGGCAGCAAAGCAGACATATATCATGCTGGCGCGCTCACTGCCTGCCTGTCTGCCAGCTAGTGGAGGCACAGGAAGCGCTGACTCAGGGCCCTAGGCCAGCCGCCACCAGGGGATAACCCGTAACACAACTCTTGGGAGGGGTCCCGGGGGGGGTGGGGGGGGCTCCTCCTTTGGTTGTCAGCCGTCTACTGTAAGGCTGTAAGGCTGGTGAGGGGCACACCTTGTTGTACCGCTCGATCAGATTGCGGGACACCTCCTGCTCCATGAACCAGCCATTGAAGGGGCAGCACATGTAATCAACACCCCCGAGCTCCAGATTGAAGGAGCTGATCGCCGGGACCGCCGCCCACTTCAGCTTCAGGTCCGCAAAAGCTGGGTACTTGGGGTGTGTGATTTCCACCTCATGGACGTACTCTTTGGGCAGCTCGAACATCTTTGGCCTGTGGCCGGGGAGGTGAATGACCACCGGCAGCACATCGAATTCAGACTTGGGCTCCGGCGGTGTCCAGCCAAGAGTCAGGATCTTATCTGTGAGCTCTAGATTATCGGGGTCTCCAAGAATGAACCCATCGTCCTGCAAGATATGTCGGGAATGGTGTTGAGAGGAATGCTTCAGAAGAGGTTGTGTTGCTTTGGGCTATATTGTGTGGCGTAGAATAGTGTTGTGTTGTGTTGTGTTCTGTTGGTGTTGTGTCGCGTTGTGTTTTGTTGGTGTTGTGTTGTGTTATGTTGTGTTGGTGTTGTAATGTGTGGTGTCGTGTCATGCTGTGTTGTGTTGTGTTGTGTTGTGTTGTGTTGTGTTGTGTTGTGTTGTGTTGTGTTGTGTTGTGTTGTGTTGTGTTGTGTTGTGTTGTGTTGTGTTGTGTTGTGTTGTGTTGTGTTGTGTTGTGTTGTGCTGTGCTGTGCTGTGCTGTGTTGTGTTGTGTTGTGTTGTGTTGTGTTGTGTTGTGTTGTGTTGTGTTGTGTTGTGTTGTGTTGTGTTGTGTTGTGTTGTGTTGTGTTGTGTTGTGTTGTGTTGTGTTGTGTTGTGTTGCGTTGTGTTGTGTTGTGCCGAAGGCGCTGTTACCAGAAGGCAATGGCCGGGATGTCTACCCACGGGTACAGGTAAACGGGAGGGCTGTGTGTGTAGCGCGCGCGCGCCGTGTGTTAGTGTGTGGTTATCAGCGGAAAGAGGGGGAGTCGGGGAAACATGGATGTCACCCTCCTGGCGACAATTGTCATCCCAGAAATTCCCGCTGTACTCCCTCTCCCTCCGCCTGTTGGTGCAGGCGTAGCTCCTGCAACACCCACGCCATCGTGCTGCCTGGGCCCAGGCGGGCTATCAGCAACGTGGCACGCGCCTTGGCGTGGGTGTACCAGACTTGGATGGACTCCTCGATTATGTGACGTATGAACTCTGTCCCCAGCGTGTGGGGCCCTGAGCACTCCATGTGGGCTCGCTGCATGGAGGGAGTACGCATGGCCGCCGCCCACTGCTCCTGTACAATCGGCTCCCACAGCTGGTGGCGCACCAAGGCAGCCCGTTTTCCCACCTTTTGGTCGAGGCACCCCGCGAGCCGCTGGCGAGCCGGTCCCCACTCATGGGACTGGGCCGAGCGCGCCCAAAGGTGGGGTGCCGTTTTGGGCTGCGCTCCACATAGGAGGCACGTGGTGTCCAGTACTGTGTCTCGGTGGGAAGACCGGTGCGCCAGGACAGTCATCGTGGGGATGTTGTCCATGCGGTGCGCCGTGATGTGGTGCTGCTTGTCGCTATCGAACCAATCAAGGGGGAGTCCACTCCCCAACGTGTAGTTTGCCCCCCATCGGGCCTCATAGCCGATCTTGCAACCAGTCGCTTAGCGCCGTTGGGGAGAGCTGGCACTGGTCCCGGTAGGTCACCTGGGGGAGGAAGGAGAAGGGGCGCCGGAGGAGCCACGTCAGGTCTACCTGTGGCGGCTCCTGTGTCGCTGCATCAACACGGGCGTTTGGGTCTGTTATCCAGTGCGACAGCGTGGTAACCACGTTGATGGCTGAGGTTGGGGAGAGGCGTTGGCCTCCCATGACAGTGGCGTAGAGGTGGTGTATACCATCTCCACCATGGCCTCCTTCTTGATACGTTCGGGGGGCCCCCACCGCCGCCTCAGAGTCTAGCACCAGCCAAAACACCCCTAGCTGTTGTTGCAGCCTGCGGACGTACGAGAGGAGTATCATGGCCTCCCCCTCTTGGGAGGTGCCTACCCCGGAGGCCACGTGGGTCCGGTAGGCCTCAAGCCCTCCTGGCGCCGCACGGCCTGGCTACCGACCCCCCGCAAGTGCTAGCCCCCGTGGTCAAGCCGGGCATTTGGTTCCATGACCTGCCAGCGCCGGCGACTCTCCGCGGCACCGTCGCCGCAGTAGATGCCGGAACCACGCAGGCAGGCATGGCTATGGCAGGGGTCGGCCAGAGCGGGCTCCCATGGTGCTCTCGGAGCCGGGTTCGTAGGGCAGGGCCCAGCTCTGCCGGTATTGTTCCCGCTGTACCGAGCGAGTAGTAGAGGGACCCCTTATTCGGGTGCCCTGGGAACTTGTGCGCCACACACTCCGCGGGGTACTTGAACTTTGCCACCGCAGCCGGGGCAATGGCTATCCGCGGCCACAGCGGCAGTGTCGTGGTGACAGTGACCAGGGGGGCCGGCGATACCTGGGCCCATTGCCAGTAGGCGTCTGCCGGAGGCTCACCACATCCACGCGATGGTGGGTGCCCATACCCCCGCGCTCTGTAGCTAGCCCAGGGACACATGGTGATGGTCGTCCCATAGTCGGGCATGCAGGGGCGCGTTGACCTACACTTCGACGCCCTGAAGGGCCACCAGGAGGCGATGTAGTCGCGTGTCGCTCGGCAGCGTGTTTAGGGGCTGGGAGCACGCCCGGAGCTCCGGCGCCCAGTCTTTGGCCACCATGGCATCCTTCATGGTAGTCGTCACCTTGATCGGATAGCCCCCGTGGTACACGGTCTCCATCCGGGTGGTTTTGGCCACCCGGCCTCCGATGACCACTTCCGCCGGGTATGCGGGCACGGCGCCCGGGATCCAGTCCTTAGGCGCCGTCTGCCACCGCAGCGGGGGCACCCGCAGTAGGGGCGCCAGGACGGCGCCATGGCGGGCGAGCGATGCCCTAAGGCCGGTGTTGTGCTGTGTTGTGTTGTGTTGTGTTGTGTTGTGTTGTGTTGTGTTGTGTTGTGTTGTGTTGCGTTGCGTTGTGCTGTGGTGTGGTGCGTTGTGTTGTGTCATGTCATGTCATGTCATGTCATGGCATGTCATGTCATGTCATGTCATGTCATGTCATGTCATGTCATGTCATGTCATGTCATGTCATGTCATGTCATGTCATGTTGCGTTGCATTGTGTTGTGCTGCCCCTGCAGGTCCCCAACCACCACGAGCCGCTGGTGCGAGGGTCTGGACGCGGGTGACGAGGGAGTTTGTCAGCCAGAAAAAGCCCTCCGACATCTGCAGAAGCACTCGCCAGAATGCCGCGCCTCAGGGCCAGATTTGCTTTGGAACTGATTCCAGTCACGCACTGCAGTCGTGTCGTGTCGTGGTGTGGTGTGGTGGCGTGGGGTGTGGTGTGGATTGTGGTGATGTGGTGTGTTGCGTTGCGCTATGTTGTGTTGTGTTGTGTTGTGTTGTGTTGTGTTGTGTTGTGTTGTGTTGTGTTGTGTTGTGTTGTGTTGTGTTGTGTTGTGTTGTGTTGTGTTGTGTTGTGTTGTGTTGTGTTGTGTTGTGTTGTGTTGTGTTGTGTTGTGTTGTGTTGTGTTGTGTTGTGTTGCGTTGTGTTGTGTTGTGTTGTGCTGTGCTGTGCTGTGCTGTGCTGTGCTGTGCTGTGTTGTGTTGTGTTGTGTTGTGTTGTGTTGTGTTGTGTTGTGTCGTGTTGTGTTGTGTTGTGTTGTGTTGTGTTGTGCGATGTTGCGTTGTGTCGTGGTGTATTGTGTTGTGTTGTGTCGTTCATGCGTATTCTTGTTTTGTTGGGGGGGGGGGGGGGCACGTGTAACTCATGAGGGCTGTGACAGCAGCCACCTTTGCACACCACCCGTCCCAGCCCCTCCTTCACAGGACTGGGATGGGCTTCAACGTACCTGACGGTACGCGGCGTAGCGAACGATTTGGGAATTCCAAAATCGAGGACCCCACTTTTCGTTGAGGCCCTTGGGACGGAAGATCGTCATGACAGACTGAATGGACGGTTGGCAGGTCGCGAGCTTCAGATGCTCCAACACCTCATTGAACATGCCTTGCTCGGTCTTGATGTGCCGCATATCACGCACAAGGAGTGTGTTCCAGGCAATGCGCCCAATGCACTTGGCCGAGTTGCGCCATGCAAGACGAGCCCCAAGTTCGAGCTCCTCGGAAGTGTGTGTGTAGGTCCCTGAACAGCGGGGGGATCCGACTGGCAAGAGCAAAAGGCGGCAGAAGAGCAATCAGCCTCCCTGAAATGCCATACCCAGCCACAAATCAGAGGAATGGACGTTCACCGTTGACCAGAAAAAGAAAGCACCACATTCCACTGTTCCGAAAGTTGCGGAAACAACACCTCCTTTGTTCTGACAAGGGCATTGTCCTCGCAAGAGGCGGCGGGCTGGGGGGGGGGGGGGGGCAGGGCTTCTTTTGAGCAGGGGGGGGAGGGGGACTTGGACCCAAAACTTGGTGTACCAAAAATGGCCTGACCAGATTTTCCCTATTGTAAATTTCGTCTTTTCCCACCATGGTCACTTTGGTCTGGGGAGGGGGGGAGGGGGTTTTGGGGAAGGGCCCCCCCCTTGGTTTTTAATCATTCTAAAGAAGCCCTGGGGGGGGGGGGGCATAAAGGCGAAAAGAATACGCCGCTTGGTACTTCCGGGTGTGTGCACGTGTTCGCCTTTTGAAGAGTGAAACCCCCACCCCACAAGAAGAGGGGGGGGGGGGGTAGAAATCTATCAAGTGGCTTGAATCAACTCAACGGTAATTTGGAGAATGTCAATGGGTACTATCGGCCGCCGGTGTATGTGCAGGGCATCCCCAGGCGGGGGCTGAATATTACAGCTTTGCCTGAACGCAACTCACAGACTGCATCCGGTTCAGAACGGCGAGAGTAAGAGATATCTGTGTGATATCATACACAGATGCCATGCACCGTGCAGCATGTCTCCATTTCCCTCGCATTTGGGCAGCTACTCTTTCCTTGCGGAAGGCTTTCTTGTCGAACCAGTCACAAATCCACCAAAAATGTCCCCATCATGTGCACTGCTCCAAAAGCCCTTTGTAACACAAACCCCAAAGCAAACGTGGAGAAGGTCACCACAAGCCCCCGGTGGACAACACCCTTACAAAGCCAGCTGCCACTGGACGGAATCCTGATAACCGCACCTCCCGCTCATGTGGGGCGAATCACCGGCCACTCCTGTTCGGACCGTATTTTTTGAGGACTTCATTGTTCGCTGGACACGGGGGGGGGGGGGGGGCGGGGTTGGCACAAGGCCTTGGTGGTTGGCTCTGGTAGCCTGTGGCGGCGCCTATTGGCCTCTCGCCTTTGAACCTTCTGCTATGACAAGCAGGCATCCGCACTACTGCGGGCATCCGCACTACCGCGGGCATCTGCGCTACTGCGGGCATCCACCTGCCTGGGGGGGGGGGGGGGATCCAGAATGCAACTTCTGCCCATGGCGTCCTCCCCTGACGGCCTGATCAGTGCCTGGTATGCGGTCATCACGAAGAACCCAGGCGGGGGGGGGAGGCTTGAAATGGACAGAAGTGACAGAAAATTCTATTGCCAGCAAGTCCATTGGTCTCCACAAGATCCCACAAAGCTGACCAATGGTTTGAGGTGCTGAGGATGAAAACCGGCCAAGCAGTTTGTCTACCAGACCATTATCCCACGCAGCACCCAATGGCCAAATGAAACGCACATCCCTTGCCCGCACAACTGCACACCAGCAAGGCGCTCCTGAATCACCCCTTCTTTTCTTCTTCTTCTTTGCTTTTTTTTCCCCCGCTACTCCACGTCCTTAGAGCGCTCGACCACCGACAGTTACCCTCGGTCACCGCCCAAGTATGACGAGGCGTATGCTCAGCAAAAGGTCCACCAATCATCATGGAGCTGCGTGCCTACCCTCTGATCTGCGGGCATTGAAAAGGAGCCATGCATTGTCTGCCCGCCGGGAGTGCTATTGGAATACGCGGAAGCGCACCATTCATACCCTCATACTTGTGAGACCGCAAACTGGCGGTTCATTGGACACGCCGTTCAGGTCCCGGGTTCGGTACCCAAACCCGGTACTTAAGGAATCAGTTCCCAAAAAAAACCGGTCGGAACGGAAATGTTTGTTGGACAAGGCATTCGTTGGGCACCGGCGGGGGGGGGGGGGGGGCTGCTGGTCCTCAAACAATCTGGCACGGAGGCCCAATGGCCCATTTTGCCAACGTCCCCTCTTGGGGAGCGTGTTTCTGGTCGCCATACCTGTATTCTGCACCTCCCACTTCATCCGCGTGATCCTCGCATTGTACTCCGTGTCCGTCCAGCCCAGCTCCTTGGCGAACTGCTTGAACACCAGCTGCGCCTCGTGCAGGCGTCGCTCCTCCACAGCGATCGGCCGCATGATCAGCAGAGCGGCGTGTGCGTAGATCCATTGCCAGGCGTGCGTGAGGTCATCGTCCATGCGCACCAATCCGTCCATGGCAGCAAACAAATGCATCCCCACAACCGAGTACGACAGTTGGGGGATCATGGCGTTGCGGTGCACCGCGGAAAGGCTCCGGCCGACGGTCAACAGAATGTTGTGCATCTCCGCGCCTCCGGTCGTGAGGACGATCAGCGCGTTCACCAAGTGGGCGCTGACGTGGTCAACATCGGTTTCGGCGAAGTACTCCATGATCTCGGGGTACTTTTCGAACATGGTCGTGTAGAACCGGCTCCCGACCTCCTTGTTCCGTTCCGGGCTGTCGGTCACCAGCTTCAGATAGGCTTTCAGTCCGTACTGGATCTCAGGGCTCAGGAACTTCTCTTTGAGGTTGATGAACGCGTCCATCGCCAGCTTGATCACGTGCCGGTCAAAGAAGCGTGCGATGGCGCCGTTGGGGTCCTCCATATCCTGACGGACATTGCCGCAGGGCTGTATCCAGTTCCGAAAACAAAGCACGACGCCCCAAGTGTCACGCAGGCATCCGGAGGACCAAGGGATCACCCGGCCACCAAAGGCCGCGGGGCAGCTGCTGAGAGGACTCCTTCCTTGTCCCGTTGGGCTTGGGAGCAGCGAGGCCGAGGCCCATCGTACACGGGACCCATGGTGCTCCTCCCCCTCCTCCTCCTTCCTCCCCTCCCTCCCCTGCCGGCCCCCCTCCCTGTGCCGGCTAGGCCCCGCCCCTGCACCTGCCTCCTGCCCGGCAGCAGGGCCTGAACTGTATGATCAGGTTTGCTGGAATCCTCGCCGTTTGTGCCGTCTGGTCATGTCTTCCTGCCCTCGCCCCTGAGGGCAGCGCTTCCCTTGCCTGGCCCCCGTCCCCCTCCAAATGGGTCCCTCAGGGCCAGACCCTGACTCAGACGGACCCGGACGTCACCCAGTCCCCAGACGTCAAAGGCCAATGGAGCCAATGAAGGGTCATGATCCCCGAAGAACATTCCTTTGACCATTTTTGATGCCTCGAAGAAGCGTCGGCGCCGCTTGGCGCCAGAACTTCATTTGCCTGGTCCATCGTGCCCTTAGCCCCCAGCCCCAGTCTGCCCTCAGCCAGGCCTTGGGCCCACTTGGGCCCAGGTCGGCCCACCACAAAGCACTGGAACGGGGGACGGTAGACGAGGGGGGGGGGGGGGTTGGGTTGGGTTGGGTTGGACTCTCCCGACTTGAAAAATGCGACGGACCCGTCTAGGTAGAAAATTTGGGTCCCCCGGGAGCGGCGCAGTCATCGGAGTAGTCACAGCACACTCCGCCTCCGAGGACCACTGCACCGCACTTGGAACTGCTTCTGGGGCCCAGCCCCTCGGCGGTCGCACGGGGCCCTGCCCCACTCGGCTTCTGGGGCCCAGCCCCACGGCGGTCGCACAGGGCCTTGCCCCACTCGGCTTCTGGGGCCCAGCCCCACGGCGGTCGCACGGGGCCCTGCCCCACTCGGCTTCTGGGGCCCAGCCCCTCGGCGGTCGCACGGGGCCCTGCCCCACTCGGCTTCTGGGGCCCAGCCCCACGGCGGTCGCACGGGGCCCTGCCCCACTCGGCTTCTGGGGCCCAGCCCCTCGGTGATCGCACGGGGCCCTGCCCCTCTCGGCTTCTGGGGCCCAGCCCCACGGCGGTCGCACGGGGCCCTGCCCCACTCGGCTTCTGGGGCCCAGCCCCTCGGTGATCGCACGGGGCCCTGCCCCACTCGGCTTCTGGGGCCCAGCCCCTCGGCGGTCGCACGGGGCCCTGCCCCACTCGGCTTCTGGGGCCCAGCCCCTCGGCGGTCGCACGGGGCCCTGCCCCACTCGGCTTCTGGGGCCCAGCCCCACGGCGGTCGCACGGGGCCCTGCCCCACTCGGCTTCTGGGGCCCAGCCCCACGGCGGTCGCACGGGGCCCTGCCCCACTCGGCTTCTGGGGCCCAGCCCCTCGGCGGTCGCACGGGGCCCTGCCCCACTCGGCTTCTGGGGCCCAGCCCCTCGGCGGTCGCACGGGGCCCTGCCCCACTCGGCTTCTGGGGCCCAGCCCCACGGCGGTCGCACGGGGCCCTGCCCCACTCGGCTTCTGGGGCCCAGCCCCTCGGTGATCGCACGGGGCCCTGCCCCTCTCGGCTTCTGGGGCCCAGCCCCACGGCGGTCGCACGGGGCCCTGCCCCACTCGGCTTCTGGGGCCCAGCCCCTCGGCGGTCGCACGGGGCCCTGCCCCACTCGGCTTCTGGGGCCCAGCCCCTCGGCGGTCGCACGGGGCCCTGCCCCACTCGGCTTCTGGGGCCCAGCCCCTCGGCGGTCGCACGGGGCCCTGCCCCACTCGGCTTCTGGGGCCCAGCCCCTCGGCGGTCGCACGGGGCCCTGCCCCACTCGGCTTCTGGGGCCCAGCCCCTCGGCGGTCGCACGGGGCCCTGCCCCACTCGGCTTCTGGGGCCCAGCCCCACGGCGGTCGCACGGGGCCCTGCCCCACTCGGCTTCTGGGGCCCAGCCCCACGGCGGTCGGTGATCGCACGGGGCCCTGCCCCACTCGGCTTCTGGGGCCCAGCCCCAAGGCGGTCGCACGGGGCCCTGCCCCACTCGGCTTCTGGGGCCCAGCCCCACGGCGGTCGCACGGGGCCCTGCCCCACTCGGCTTCTGGGGCCCAGCCCCTCGGCGGTCGCACGGGGCCCTGCCCCACTCGGCTTCTGGGGCCCAGCCCCTCGGTGTTCGCACGGGGCCCTGCCCCACTCGGCTTCTGGGGCCCAGCCCCTCGGTGATCGCACGGGGCCCTGCCCCACTCGGCTTCTGGGGCCCAGCCCCACGGCGGTCGCACGGGGCCCTGCCCCACTCGGCTTCTGGGGCCCAGCCCCTCGGCGGTCGCACGGGGCCCTGCCCCTCTCGGCTTCTGGGGCCCAGCCCCTCGGCGGTGGCACGGGGCCCTGCCCCACTCGGCTTCTGGGGCCCAGCCCCTCGGCGGTCGCACGGGGCCCTGCCCCACTCGGCTTCTGGGGCCCAGCCCCTCGGTGATCGCACGGGGCCCTGCCCCACTCGGCTTCTGGGGCCCAGCCCCACGGCGGTCGCACGGGGCCCTGCCCCACTCGGCTTCTGGGGCCCAGCACCTCGGCGGTCGCACGGGGCCCTGCCCCTCTCGGCTTCTGGGGCCCAGCCCCACGGCGTTCGCACGGGGCCCTGCCCCACTCGGCTTCTGGGGCCCAGCCCCAAGGCGGTCGCACGGGGCCCTGCCCCACTCGGCTTCTGGGGCCCAGCCCCTCGGTGATCGCACGGGGCCCTGCCCCACTCGGCTTCTGGGGCCCAGCCCCTCGGTGATCGCACGGGGCCCTGCCCCACTCGGCTTCTGGGGCCCAGCCCCTCGGCGGTCGCACAGGGCCCTGCCCCACTCGGCTTCTGGGGCCCAGCCCCTCGGTGATCGCACGGGGCCCTGCCCCACTCGGCTTCTGGGGCCCAGCCCCTCGGTGATCGCACGGGGCCCTGCCCCACTCGGCTTCTGGGGCCCAGCCCCTCGGCGGTCGCACGGGGCCCTGCCCCACTCGGCTTCTGGGGCCCAGCCCCTCGGCGTTCGCACGGGGCCTTGCCCCACTCGGCTTCTGGGGCCCAGCCCCTCGGCGGTCGCACGGGGCCCTGCCCCACTCGGCTTCTGGGGCCCAGCCCCTCGGCGTTCGGGGGGGGGGGGGGGGTTGCGCACATGCGGTGCTCGCACTCAACCCACGGACCCAGAGGGACTTGGTGACAATGAAAGGGACCATACACAGGGACGCGCACACGGTGTGCCAGCACCAAGAATCTGTCTTGAGACAGGTTAGTTGGGAGCCACGGTGGCGCTAGCACGATAGCAATGCAGACAGGCATTCGGTCCCGCAAGCTACAACCCTGAGTGAGTATACTGGTGCCAGGTCACCCAGGGGGGAGGGGGGGGGGGGGGGTCATGAATCATACATCAGTTCCTGGCTGCTGGTCCGCAGCCAACAGCAACATCGTTGGAAACCATTTGGGGGGGGGGGGGGGGCAAATTGTGGGCAAATCTACCCAGCACCATTGGTGAATGGTGCATGACTTTGCACAGTTCCAATCCATGAAGCCATTCCAGTCGTAGATGTCAACTTGTCTGTACCACAGACTCATTTTTTGTTCTACTAAGTTTTGTACTTCGTAGAAAACCCACCCGCAGAGAAAATACTTGGTACCAAGGTGTTTTTTTACTTAGTTTTGAAACTTTGCACAAAATTTTAAGAAAATTTTTTTACGAAGTGCTACCACAGACCCTTCCACTGTGGCGGCGTGGTGCGCCCAGGGGTTGTTGCACCACGTGCGCACCACATCCGCACCGTGGCAACTATTAGTAGTCAAACACCGGTGAACCATCCCAAGATGTACCCCCCCCGTATGGTGACGTGTGAGCTGTCACGTGTGTGTTGGTTGAGACGAAATCAGCACAACAGGCAGCACATGCAGATCACAAGAAGGAGAGAAAAAGCTTGTCAAGAGCCGAGACGGCCCTAGGCGCCTTTCGCAAAAAGTCTGTGAGGAGAATGTGCAGGTGACTTCTTGCGTGGGAAAGAGGGCAACATCAGCCAGTGATCAAATTGCAGCACATACATACAATACTATATCATGAGGTAGACAAAAGCAGACCCTCCCCTCCCCTCCCACCGGAAGGTGGGAGGTTGGCGATGCTCTGTAGCACAACCCAGTCGGTGTTCCAATCAGCGCACCAGTCATGATGCCCACCCGGGTGTGAAACATGAAATGACGCATATCGGTAGTCGTCCCAATGTGCGCAGCGGCTGAGCCAGGTGCACACTAGGCCGGCGATATGATGTTTCGTAGAAGGCAAAGAGGGCATCAGAAAAGCGATACACCTGCGGCTGGGACCTATGGCATAGGGGGTGCGGGCTACAACCCGTGTCAAGGCGCGATGGGCAGCACGCAGTGTGACTGCCGTAGAATGTCCGCACAGGAGTCCCATATTGATCCATGCAGCGCAACTGAGAAGTAGACCCCCCCAGGAGCGAACAAAAGGAAGACAATTTACGAGGACGCTGGTGTATAAGTTAGCCAGCGCGCTGTCTTGTACGGCCCAGGAAGACTGTAGTGGGGGCCCTAGTTTCAGGGACCAATTGGCAGTGAATGCAGATGGATGTGCAACACAAGAGCCTTGGCCGTTTACCCCCCCCCCCCCCCAAACAGCCCATAGAACCCCAGAAAATCTTAGTTGCAAGCTACCACTTGTCTTCCAAGGGATTTTTTTATGATTGCCAATAATTCCCAAAGGCAGCTGGGCACTTTTTGTTCTTTCCTTGGGGCCTCTTGATGGTTGCAATTATCACCTGGAGGGGCCCTAGATATACCAAAAGTTTGCGGCAGCGACACCCTCAAAGGTCGGTCACTGCTTGGAATTTGGCCTTTCAAACTCACTTGGCCTCACTTGCACACATGAGTGCGCTTGTACACATGACTGCATTTTCTGCAGAAATCTGCAGAAACCAAGCACTCCGACACAACCATGGCCGGATACCTGTGTGGGTCCCACTCTTGATGTTGAAGGCAGCGTTGTTCCTTGGTGTGTAAACAAGTGCGGAAGAGGCATACTGGGTGGGGTGGGGAGGACCTGGGTGCCTGTGGGTGGGTTGCTAATGTTGGTGTGGGCTACCTTTGTCGTCCCCTTCCCCCTCACGGCGGTCTGCCCCTGGTGGGCTCCAGCCCGTATCGTGCAAACAGCCCGTCTGGGCTGCAAGAGACACCCCCCACCCGATGCCGGTTGAGCAAGGGTTGCCTTGGCATCCGGTAGCGACGGGACTGGGTGGCCAGGCCGCCCCCTGTGCAGTCGCTACTTCCCATTCGCACACTCTTTCCTTGTCCGTGTGCTGTCCCTCCTGTCCCTCGAGGTGTGGCTCCCATGTCTCGCCTTGCTGCGCTGCCGGATCCCTTCTGCATCGGCGCCACATGTTCTCATCCGAGCGCCCCTGCCCCTGCCCCATGCCCCCGATCTCCCCGTGCAAGGGTTCTGTGTTTCTGCACGATGGTGCTTGCCCCACAGGCGGTGGGCTAGCCATGGCCCTGTTGCCACCCTTCTGGTGGGCACCCCCCTACACATGGGGTGCAGCCCCCGACCGTGCAGAGTGCGGGCTCCCTGCGGGCCTTGCCAGGAACGCCCCAGCTGCTGAGGGTGCATTCGGCGTGTGCTCCGCACGGTGCCCGCGTCGGCGTCTGCGCTATGTGATCCCCCTGTTGTAAGGTTGCCCCACTGTTGTGCCAGCGGCACGTGGCGGTCCTGCACAAGTTCCTCCCCCAAAATGTGTACCCCAGGGTATAGATCTCGGCAAGACACTCAGTCAGGCCAGGGGGGTATAAATTTTGGGGGGTGCAAATCTTGGGCCGGGAGGTGCTGCATGCCTTTTTGCTTGTCACTCGGTTTTGATTTGTGTTGGCCCATTTTTGCCGTGGCCCATGGCTCTCCTAGTGTTTCCAATGTCAAGAAGCAAACCACAATCACTTTGTTATTCAAGTGAGTGATCCTTGCAGTGGTGTTGAAGCTGTACCCAGGATTTGATTGTGTGCCGTTTGCGTGTACGTGGCTGAATGGCGCATACATTTTGGCAAAACGCCGATTAAGCCTAGGGGGTACAAAATTGGGCGCAATCATGATTTCCACTGCAACAGCTTGAATTGTCATTGATACGTTATGTACACGGAGTATGCAACTATGGACAGCAGTTGCATATACATGTGGATATCAGTACAATAGAGCTCCTAGTTGCTGGATTCATGAAAGAAGCCATAGCTTCTACAATATACTCACCGTCTACATGCTGACTACCAGGCTACTCAGTTTCTATCGGTTTGCACCTCGCACTCCTTCGGCCATAACAGTTGCTGAGTTCCTATGGGTTATATGTGTGTGGGTCTGTGTATCAATTGATGTTCCGCTCATTCTGATGCCCATCGCAAGAGCATTTAGTGGAGCAACTGTAGTTGCTATGGCCTCCGTCACAGGTGGTGTCAGGCATAGCAACTAGGCCAAGGTGGAAGTATGCAACTAGGCCACATTGGATGTATGTCATGTGTGGAAATGGTGACAGGTTCTGGCGACAGTGCGGCGAAATGAGAGAAATCAAGCAATCAGGCGGCGCGGCCGTGTGTTCGTTGGGCGTGCATGCATCACAGATTTTTGACGTTTGACTTTGGGTGTAGGCGTGGTGTAAATGACTTTAAACGCCGTTGTTGCTTTAGCGGGGTACTTGGGGTGAGACATACGACCCATATTAGACAATCGGTCCGCCTCTTCGTTGCCGGGGACATCTATATGAGATGGCACCTTCACCCACAGGACTTCCCGCCCTGGCTCGGAGATTTCGTGTAGGAGGCCGTCCCATAGACTTGTGTTGGTCACCAGTCCACTGGAACCCTTCCACCTTGTGGTTTTCCATCTTAGTGCATTGTAGTGCTGCGCCTTGTGCGCCGAGGATGACATAGGAGCTGTCAGTGCAGATTGCAACATGTGTGTCTAGCACAACCTTCAGCGTATGTGCGGCTGCGTAGAGCTCTACACAGTTGTTCGCTTATCGCAGTTGCGTAGGGACAAAATGAGTCGCTATCCCGTAGCCAGCGATGCGGCCAAGCCCCAGCTTGTCATCGGATGGGCTATCGGTATACACTAGCAGAAAACCTCGATTGCGTAGGTCAACAAGCGCTAATTTGAGCTCTTCAGCTCTCTGTAATTTACGCAATTTGCGATTGGTTGCTTTGGTTTGGGCCGCTGTGAGCAGGGGTGGGAGGGTGGGGGGGGGGGGGGGGAGGGAGGAGGGGTCACAGCACAAGGCAACGGGGGAGGGGGGGGGGGGGGGGGTTGCTTTGTCGAGGTAAACGTCAAGCGTGTTCTAAAAGAGGTTAAGTTGGTCGTGAGAAATGAACCGGTGGGTCATTGTGGCCCACTTGGCAAGGTACACACACCATTTGGAAAGGGAAGCCTTCCACGGTGGTGGTGGCGCTTGCCGTTTTTTCATAGCACTGCGTATTATCCAGTTTCCATGGATGGCAGACCATGCCAATACCCATGGTGGGGAGGTGAGTGTGGTTTGTAGGTCTTATGAAAAAAGCTAGGAAACATCCATGTGGAAACATTCACGTATGACATATGACATATGACACGTTTGACAAACTTGCATTAGCAGATGGAGTGAGACATAGTCTCCAAATCCCGATCAGCATAGCTTAAGATGTCCAGGGGTTTCCACTCCCTCTGTCTTTCTCCCGTCCTAAGTTTCTGCCAAAGTGCAGTGTGGAGAAAATCATGGAGCGACGTAGGCATTCCCGCACGGGACAGTGTGTTCCACACTTCGGGCGGCTCACGTGCCTCAGGCACACTTGCGGTAGAAAGGAAACAGGCCATGCATCAGCTAGACCATTCGCACCAAAAAGTGAGTGGTGGCCATAGAGTCGCTGTTGGTGGAGCCATGGATTTTGTCGTGATTGAAAAACGGCATGATGATCATTCCTAGGGCTGGATGATCATTCCTAGGGCTGGATGTCTCCCCCAAGGCCATCTGGTAAACGGATTGCCATGTTGGCGCTATCTTCCGAAAAGAGGAGTCGTCCTCCGGTAGCTGCCCGTCCCGGATCAGTTGTGGGTAGTAATAGGTTTGTAGATGGGAGTTGCGGAAACAATTGTTATGCCACATAGGGGTGTCGTAACTGATCATAGTATTGTGGTATGCGAAAATTGGCTGCCTGATAATCGAAAAGGCTCTGGCGCTCCGCGCCAAGTAAGGCATGGTCCGCCGGACGACAATACTGACAATACTGCCCATTTGAAAGAAGGGGAGATCAGCCAGGCGCAACGAAATACCGTGTGCATGTGCAAAATGTTTGAAATCATTGGCTACCGCCGTGGGAAACGGCGTAGGCTCCCCCACATAGTGAATAAAAGCTGTGGAGTGATGCCAGTAAAGAAACACTTTTGTTTGCGGGAGCGATAGACCACCCTTACGGTCCGGGAGAGCCAAGATATCATGTGCAAGGTCCCGTGATGTGAGACACGGTGCCACGTTGTAAATGATGTTTAATGTACTGATGACACTGTCGGTGGGGAAAACCGCCCTGGCTGGGAATACAAGCAGAGGCAAGATCCACAGTTTAAGTAGCATGGCGCGCTCAACCTCAGTGAGCGCCCACGATTGCATGGCAAAAGCTCTTCCCACAACCTTTTGTAGCGCCAGCGCATACGAAGTGTCCTCATTGACGTGACCAAAATTGACTCAAAGGTATCGATAGCGGTGCGTGGCTGAAAGCCCGGTTGCATGCAATCGTTCTAGCTAGATATCGGCCCAGACCCCTTTGAGTAGGAGGGTCGGCTTGGCTAGATTGATGTGCAGGCCTGAATGATTGGTGAACCGCTGGAGCACTAGCATAGCAAGCAGGATGCAATGGATCGCCTAGTCTGGGGGCACCTGATGATGATAAGTAGATCATCTGCATAGAGAAGTACAGTGATCAGGTCTAGGACCTCATTCAATTTGTGCACAAGTGGTGAGATCATAATAGCAAATAAAGTAGGAGACAGCGGGCACCCTTGCTGGACCCCTGACCCTGGTTGGAAATATTTGTCATTGCGAACTTGCCTATGGATGAGCAATACGATAGGGACGTGGAAAAGGTTCATGATCATGATGATCATGTTGTCAGGGAGACACAGCATGCTGAGGAAAGGGCTTGCATGATCGTGAGTAATGGAGTCAAAAAGCTTTACGAAAATCAATAGGGCAGAAAATGCCTTCTGGGATGGTTTGCCACTGTCCAAAGCATCTCCAAAAGTGGTCGAAGATCAACCATCCCTACATGAAACCTTTCTGCTCAGAGGGTGTGATGGCTGTAGCTAGGTCCTGTATCTGTAGCGTGAGGACGACAGCCATCCATTTATGTGCCGTGCTCTGTGACACCAGCGGTCTGCAGTCTGCGACTTGGACCACTCCCCTCCCTTTAGAATGGGGTTGAGCAGCGCCACCGCCCATTCAGGGTTGAGCTCCCCGGAATCCAGTGCGTGTTGGGTGATGTCAAGCATCTTGAATGCAAATGGTGATTGGAACTTGGAATGTATGGAGCATGGGATGCCATCCACACCAGGAGATGATGTTTTAGTAAGTGTATTCAAGCTGCCTCAACAAGGTGCAGGCTGAGGGGGTGGACGAGTAGCTGAGACATAAGTTTAATGTTGAACTTGCAGAAAAAAGGTTGAAGGTAGCGCCGGCAGGCTTCCTGTGTATGCCCCGTGGAGGACATGGCTTCTTTCCAAAAGTGCAGGATTTCATCTGCCATGCCCTCAGGGTCAGGCAGGACCATTCCTGTTCTATTTCTGAGGGAATGCAGCTTACGTTTGCTTTGGAGTTGTTTCACCAAACCAATTTTTTTGGGAGGGGGGTAAAGGGGCTTAAGACCTGTAGAGCTTTATCACCCGCCCCCCCGAGTCGGCAAACCTGGCAGCCATCGAGTCGGTGAGCAAGTCGGTGACGTGTTTCACCCGACTTGGAGGGCGGGATCAAAATTTTGGAGGTTGGCACAAAATAAGGCCTATTATGCGGTGCCAGCTGTGCAGGTATCATACCACTTTGCATGGCAATCCTGAATCAGTGCTGCACCCAAAATTTTGGTTTTTGGCAAATTCGCCGAATTTCGCCGACTCGGGGGGGGGGGGGGGGGTTGTTCATGGGCCCACTCTGTGCGGAGTCAAAGCAATCTACTCCAGAGGCTCGACGTGCACATAACAAACAAGACATTTTGGCAGCATTTATCGGAACCGAAAGATCTGGAAGGGGAGCTTCTTGACTCAGTTGACTCCTGCAACGGACCATGCGACCCCCCCCCTACCGCATGTTACGGCGTCCAGGCAGCGGCACGCACCTGCAGCTCCAAGTGCTGCGCGTAAGGAACGTGGTTCTTCAACGCGAAGATGAAGGCCTTCTTCAGCCCTGTCCATTCGTCGGGCACGACGCCCAGCAACGCGTACCAAATGAAGTACTGCCGCGAGGTGTCGTAGGGCCGCAGCTTGTGGCAAGGAAAGCCGAGTTGGTAGCTCTCCCGGTTGTACACTTCTGTGGAGGTGTCGAGATCCTTCCGGACGACCAGGTCGAACAAGTGGAACAAATTCTCCCCCATCTCATCGAAGTTGGCGTGCAATTTCGAATACACATCTTGGCACGTGGTGATCCAATGGTACAACATACACTCCATCGCCATTCCTTTCCAGGCAATCAGCTTGTTCCACGCTGTCTTCACGATGTGGATGTCCTGCGGTGAAAGCGCGCTTGGCTCCACAAACTCGCGCGCTTTGGCCAGGTTCTCTGTGTCCCTGGGGGCAGCGGGAAGCGCGTCCATGCCCTTGATCAGCTCGCTCATGCGTGCGCTGGCTGGCGAAACGGGGCGCTCCCCGGGATCCGACACGGCTCGGGTGCGGAGCTGCTTCGAAATTTGAGTCAGCTGCTCATTCTCAACCTTCTTTGCCTCAACACAGGCCTTGCATGTGAAGGTCAGCTTTTCGAAATCTTCCAATGGCTTCGCCAAATGGCAGACATTGCAAAACCGTGCGCGGCTTCTATCTTCCATGGCGCTGAGACCTGAATACAACTGTATCACAGGCCCGGCCGTGCCCTGAGCGGACACGGAGAGGGGTTGTCTGCAGCGCGCGCACCCCGGCAAAGCTCTCCCGCCATGGACACAAAAACTGAGTGTTTCGACGGAATCGCATGCCTCATCTACACGCACCCAGGTCCCCCCTCACTCCACCCAGGGTCCCTCCCACCCCACCCAGTATGCCTCTTCCGCGCTTGTTTGCACACACCAAGGAACAACACCGCCTTCAACATCAAGAGTGGGACCCACACAGGTATCCGGCCATGGAACCGACCATGATAGCCAGGGGCTGTGGTCCAGAGATGCGTACAACACCCGCAGAAACCACGAAGGTGCACGCAATGCCCATGTGCACCATGAGGAGAGGTGGAGGAATTGGGCCTGACGCATATGACAATGTGGTGAGGTAGGTGGTGGATGACCAGGACAACACGCGGAAGGGTGGAACAATTGGGCCTCATGCACACAGAAACGCGGCAAGACACGCGGTGGACGACCTGAACACGGAGGGGAGTCGGCCGCCAAAACCTTAAAACGACCCCCACTGCAACCAGCACAACCCCAGTACGCCAACTACTGGGCTCCGCTGACGCAGAAACAACACCACAAGGAACACAGGCCGTAGCTGCCCTCAGAAAGCAGTGACCCGACGCAGCACGCGAAGGGAAGAACAGGTGACTGTCCAGGGCCCTGTAAAGAAACTGCAACCGGATGGAATGTCACACAGGGGGCGGGGGGTGGGGGCGAGCATCATTGGCCCGCCTGTGGGCGGGGGTCCACCCCTGGGAGGGGAGACAACCCCAACTGGGACAGCACCAGGGAGACCACAGCAGGGGACAGGTCCAAACGCAGCCGGAAAGCACTTTGGGGACCACATTGACAAACAGGTCTCAGAACAAGTACACGGGGCTTGACGAGAGTTTGCCTCAATTCAGGTTGTGTCGGAGCGCTTGGTACCCCGCCCCCCCCCCCTTGTAATAGTTACGGAAAAGTCCCAAATTAATACGGTCCCTAAGCATACTGTAGCTTGGCCATAGAACAGTGGAAAGTTCAGCAATAGGTCCCCACCGACAGACCTATGCCCTCAATCAGCAAGTATCACGCGGCGGAGCCGCGGCAAACATTGTCCCATCTGTCCAGCGAAGCGCCACAGCTCTCCTTCGGATACGGCACTGGAGGCGCCGCCACAGTTCTTCAGGATAGGTCAGGTCGCCCTCCCTACCCTCAGCAGGAACTGGGTTGATCTGACAGGTACCTCCGAGACGAAAATAAAACCACCCCCCGTGTCGACCACTATGATGAACCCCCAGCGACCTGTCCGCCGGGTTTCGAACCCACGACCCATGACGTGGGAGACAAGCGTGTTTCCGATATGCTACCGTCCGATGTGCTGTGTACCGGCCGCGGAAACCACCAGGTCTCTCCCCCCCCCACCGGCCCCAGCGGTTGCTGCTGCGGTGTGCACTTAGTGCAGACCTTCAAGGCGGAAATGCCCGGTGGCGTGCCCGTCGACCTCGCCACCGACCGTGGCTTGGGAGCCACGCGTGTTTTTGGTATGCTCCTCCCCCGTTGTTGCCCCGTGCTCCAGAGGCCACTGGCGCCCCTCCGTCTCAGGACTCGATCCCCCCCCACCGCCTCTTCCTGCTCTCACTCACGTCCGTACTGAACCCATCACTGTCACTGTCCCACGTCCCCCGCAACCGCGTGTCACTGACATCCGTACTGAATGACATGTCTTCCGAGCTGGACAGAAAAACGTCTTCGTCGTCCGACGTTGACGATGCGGTCGAACTGCCGCTTGACGTCCCCCCAGAATCCACCTCTGACCCCAGGTCCCGGTCGGACACTTCTGCCATGGGCTCCAGCCCCAATGCATCCCACTCCGTGACTCGGCGTCGTTTGGACAGGGGCAGCAGGTTATAGGGGTGCAGGTCCCGGCCCTGCCCCGTTAGTTCATCGGCTGCCTCATTACCGGCCACCCCGAGGTGCGATGGCACCCAGCGGACCTGTAACTTGTCCCCCGCCTCCCCGCGAAGCCAATCAATGTGCTCCCACAAGTCTCTGTGCCCCAGCTCCCCTGACGACGTGCGCCACCCGTGCCTCTTCCACTTGTCCGTCCACACTGTGATAGCCTTAAAAATGTATTCGGAATCCACCACCACCACCCATACTGTAGCTTGGACAAGGCCATAGTTTGCACGCACCACAAACATGGTGCAAGAAAGGGGAATATAATGCGCAAACATCCCCAAAATGAGACCTATGTGGGTTCAAGTGGGCAAACACTCGCAACAAATGTGTCCATGACCCTATGTAATTGGCAAATTCGTCACCAAACCAATGTCTTATGTGGCGGCACTACATTTGTACCGAATCAACTTAAGTCCCGAATCAATGCGGTCCCTACGGCCGCTGTAGCTTGGACAAGGGCGTAGCTAATACAAAGGGGAGTAGGCGTGTAGACGTGGCGCAAACCACCCCGGGCGCGCCTCGTGCATTCCATTCCCTCCCGTGCGCCTTGTGCACACCCCCCGCACCCCCCCACGCGCGCCTGGTCTGCCCCAACGTGTAACAGGGCGCACGGATCCAGTGGAACTGTGCTCAAACTGTTCCTCTGGAATGTACTGCACCTGTCCCAAAAAAAAATTGGTGTGTAGACTCTGGGCGCATTGTATGCCCTGTGCCTGCTACTACTGCTGAGCAGAGACCACACAGCTGCTAGACAGAACGATGGTTACAACCCCAAATATTTTCTTCAGCAGAGACATTGGGGACCTGCACCACACGCACGTTTTGAGGCGGTGATCCTGGGAACAGCCGCCTTACATTCCCACCATTTGGCAGATTACACTGTGCTCCTTCCATCGTGTTGGGTTGCCTCCAGTTGCGCACCCTGTGCACCGCGTCAAGTGATCCCCCTCCGGTGCATATCCGGCACCCCTCCCACCCTGTTCTTGTTGGGGAACGGCCACCGGTTGTCTTCAGCACCCTTCCACTGGGTTCCCCAAGTTCTGCTTTCATGCTTTTTGTGGCATCTGTTTGCAAATGGCAAAGCTGCCCCAGCCCCAGACTGCGTTTGGATCTGTCTGCCTAGGGGTGTATGCCCAGCTGGTGGCGCCCCCCCACCCCCTCCCCGCCTGCCCAAACATCAGTTTCGCAACACAATGCCTGTGCAGCCATGAGGTGGTTCCTCGACTCCCTGTGCCTTAAAAGAGGCCCCTTAGCACTAGGGCCAGGAGCTTTATGCAACTATCGATACAAGAAGTTCCCTTGCACTCCACCGAGACGCTGTCTTTACTGGGCGTTTGCCCACAACCTGGGCGCACAAGAAAAGCCACTAGAATGCACTGATGAGGGGGTTTGCTGACCCCCTACACCCCAGGGGTACCCAAAAAAGGATTCTTTGCACAAAAGCACATCGAACGCCCCAGCCCAGGTGTATTCATGGGCAAAATCCAAAAAGCCAAAGTATCCATCCATGCACAAGCCACAGGGAAAGGACTGAAAATTTTGCAGAAACCGAAAATTGCAGAAACCGAAAATTGCAGAAACCGGACCCATGTGGTTTGTACAGTCAGAACAGTGTGCACCATATCACCATATCACACACTGCAGCTATTCCAGCTCAAGATCTATCATGGCAGGTGAGTTGGGGTGGTCGTTTGCCCGGCGCGCTACTTTAATCCCAGATTTACCCTCCCTCAGAGGAGCCCCCCCAAGTCGACCAGAGTGGACCGCAAACCTTCCCTACAAAGCACATTGCATAAGTCCAAATGGTTGAATTCAACATCAATGCGCGTCCATCATGTATTGCCTAATAAACAACTTGTTTCCCACAAGTGTGGGCATCAATATATTCTTCACAATAATGCTCCTGGCACTCACCACAAAATGTGATGGTGGAGTGCTTCTGACAGCATAACACACACACATCTGCCTCATCCTCTCCCTCATCTTGCGTGGCGGCTGAGTTGCTTATCAGTCCAAACATGAGGCGGGACATGGTCCCTTGGCCCATAAGGTGGGTGACGGACCAAACGCAAAATTGCGTCATCAAACGTCACCCCTGCCTTCTCGGGGTCCCCATGGTGGGGATAGATCAATATGGCTACATCACCCTTGCCTTCTCGGGGTCCCAATAATGGGGATAGATCAGTATGGCTACATCACCCTTGCCTTCTCGGGGTCCCCATGGTGGGGATAGATCAATATGGCTACATCACCCCTTTCCTTCTCGGGGTCCCCATGGTGGGGACAGATCAATATGGCTACACCACCCCTACCTTCTCGGGTTCCCCATAGTGGGGAGAAAAGAGGGATGGAAAATGGGTAAATATGGTTGAAAACGGGTAAAAATGGGTGACAATTCAAATATGCCACATCCACAATGCATAAGAAGCGGGAAAAAATCCAAGTATTGAACAAAAAACTTGTGAAAAGGGGCATTCTCCATATCTTCAACCGGAAAGGGGCCACACAAGAAGCCTAGATTATGGCTCCATGTCAAAAGTGGCGCAAAAAGATGCCCGGCGCGCTGCCACTCCCCCTTTGACATGATTGTTGTACCTGGTAGAAACAAATTTGCACTGTTTGCCAATGGTCCAATGATGTCCAAACACCCACAACGTGTGTTTGTGGTGAATTTGGGTTATGCGCAGCAGCATTTTTATGTGTTGATGTTGTCGTTGTTGGTATTGTATGACATTCTGTCTGATTTCATGCGCCGTGTAGGCGTCTTGTTTGGTGTCAATGTGCCGTTGTTGTATTGTTGTTGAGTATGGTTACATGTCCCACTAGATTTGCTGTTGTTTGTGCCCATTGTGCTGTTTGTCGGTGACCAGTATGTGCGCCGTTTTGGTCACAATTGTCCTGTCGTAAAGTTCCTTCATGCGCCTTTCGTGTTCATTTATTGTTCCAACGCCCACACGTGTGTGAACATAGCTCATGCTATGCAAAACTGCCGCCTCGTGGTCTCATCAAGTTTTCCCTGCATGTTTAACAACAAGCATAGGGCACAACAGACAGATGAAGTGGCACGGACATATCAACAAAAATAGACACTTTGCCAACAGGAAATGAAACACCCCACATGCAACAATCCGTGTTCTTTCAAAAAAAAATACACACACCAGGAAAGAATGGGACCCCACTTTGTGGGAAATCCTGCTCCAACCAGTCCCTAAACGACACAAGATGCCGTGGGACCTGTGTGAATGGGAAATTCTGCCAGCACTGTAACAAATCCTTCGACGGGAAACCAAGGGAAAACAGCCAGTTCCGTGTGCTCACCAAGCCGCCACATCTAGCTGAAGCCTCATACTTTCTGTGTTCATACATTCAGAACGTATGGCCCCACAAGCCCTAGCAGTATAAGTTCCAATAGCGGTTACATCAACATCTGGAGCGCTGGCTTAGGCCTGGAGGGAGAGAAATACCAGAAGGGGGAAGTTATGTCCGGGGGGGTTTGGTTTGCACAAATTATGTCGTGATAAATTTCGTCCCAATCCTTATGTATGTCTGGAAAGATTTCCGCACCAAAACGCCGAATGGTCTTCGTTATCCAAGTGCGCCTGGACACCCCGGTAGTTGCTATTAACTCCACTAGGGTGGTTGTTAATCCCTGGAAGCTGCTGCATGGCTAGTATCCAACCGTGGACATCTTTGAGAGACTTTTGTATGTTTGGTGTTATTTCTTTGGCACTTATGGATGTTTGCTGTTCATTCTTGTGACTGCTGATTGGTTGTTTTTGTTTCCTGGAGGCTTCTCGATGTTTTTTGTTCTTGTCTTGACGTACGACAGAGAAGGGAGTGTCCATTGACACCGCATCTGAACACACCGCTGTACATCTACTGATTGCATGTAGACAGTCCCCTGCAGCGCAACCACCTGATGGCTGAAAAAAATGTACCAAGCCCTTAAAATCGGGGGTAAAATTGAATTAAAAGTTTTCGGTTACAATCTGGTTGGCAAAATATGTCATACTTCCCAACCTCCAGATACAACAATTCGAAGAGCAGTTTGAGCCACACTGAGAAACAAGATCAATCAAACAGCAAGTGCGACAAAAAACGGGGCAAAAAATTAATAAAGCATCACAAATGCACATTCTCTTCCTCTGCATTTCCTCTGTGGCACTGCGGTACATCTTTGTTCATGGCCACGAGGGTGCATTGAGCGCAGTGCACGCACCATACAGCTATTTGGCTGTTTGGCTGTGGTTTGCACCACTTGTATGACAAAGTAGTGATGCGGTTGCCCACAAAGGTTGCTTGGTTAACCATGCAACGCACAAATCTCAAAGGATGTGGGGCATGTGTAACCCCCACGTGCAACCACAGGCCTCGCACCCACGCCTGCGCTGCGGGGCGGGGGTGGCCATCATACCAAAACGCACCGTCGCCTGGGCTCTGAGCCACAGTGTGGACCCCGCTGCCCTCGCTTTTCTCGTACCCGCCCCCCGTGTCCAGCGGGCAGCAAAGGCCCAAAACGGAACGATCCGAACAAACATGAATATTTTTAAAACACGAATATTTTGCGGGGGGAAAACACAATTAATATTTAGCAAATTTTTTGTTTTTGCCACTAAATAGCCCAAAAAATATTTTTTGCGATTATTTTGAATTTGCGGGCCAAAAACTGTGCATTCCACCCATAAAATAAATTCATCTTTTGCGATTAATTTTTGTCCGGCTGCCATTTTGCGTTTGATATTGTGTCCTCACTGCTGTTTTTGCTTCAAATCTTGCAGGGACCAAACTTATCAGTTGTCTTGCAGTTGTCCACTTGATGAAATAAATGTGTTCCGTGCACAACAAAGCATGCCACAACATGACGAATACACACAGAACTCTCATCAACACCTTATTGGACTTCGACAATGTCATCTGTGATCACAACAACTCGTGTGTCCAGAGAATAGTGACAGACAGGTGATATGGCAAAAGTCCAAATAGAGTGCCACTGCAAACATTGTCACACAATGACATTGGTCGGCTCAAGTGGGCACAATGCATTAGCAAAACCTGAGAAACCTAACATGTTGGCAGAACAAATTGGCGAAATACATATCTCAGGGCCCCCTACTGTGGTACAGCAAGACTAGATCGAGGAGCCCGGAGTTTAACCACTTTTTTCCCATGCACATCATACGATACACCAAAAAAACCGTGAGGATGAGCTTTCACAATTGCACAGGGTACATTTGTACCATTTGACCTAGTGTGCATGACAGTGGCCCCAACGTGGTACGGTGATTGGGCCCTTGGCTGAGGTTTGGCTGCTGCAAGACCCTCTGCACCCGTACATTTCCTCTTCGCATCCGGCAGGCAGTCCTTTGGCCTCTATACTTGATGCAGCAATGTACCAGCGTGGCCAACCAACATGCCAGCCTTCACCAAATCTGTCTTTCCCGCAGCTTGCAATTTTGGACGTCCATTGGTTGTAATTGTACGACAACAACCAACCACCTGCCGCGTACACGTCGGAATTCTCCGGCAAGCGGCGCTTTGTCGTGCCTTCGAAGATAACTTGGGGCGGCAGCACACTGCCATCGGCTGCTATTGCAAAATCAATGGACACCGTGCGCTTATCATCGGCACCATGACCGTCGACAGCACTGCATGCCTTTTGGAGCACACCGAATGCCCATATGAGGGAACAAATTCAGGTCACTCTAGTCGCGACTTACAACAAGCGCACGAGGGATGGCATGGGTTGCGACCAGATATGCCAACCGATAAAGCACCAACTTGTGCTTCTGCTCAGCGTTGTCGGACAAGGGCTTTGGCACAGAAGAGGTGCTTATTCGGCGCATGGGAAGTTTCATGTGCTGCACCATGAGGTTGTTTAACCACGTAATGCTTGTGGTGAACCCACGTGCAAGCACAAGTGGGTGCATCTCCTCAAGTAATGGGATGACAATACACCTAATCGCCTCCGTGCTAAACTCCAAATTGGCTTGCACGTGGGCGTCAATGCAAGCAACAACATCTTGCAGGGCAGCACCACTGATCATGTTGCCCCTACGATACTCTGCCTTCAGCACATTCTTGGAAGCCTCCTGTTTACGAAAGTACCGGATCTGTGAATCCCTCAAGGTCCCGCATGTGGCAGGAAACAATGCCGTCAACATAGTGACGGCATGTGAGTCGGACCCCTTGTCAAAAGCCAGAGAGAGAGCCATGGACCGCTCTGCGTCACTCCATGCCTTGTACACTTTCTTTGTACGTGTCGATTGCTCAATGCTGGTGGTTGCACTCTCCAGCATACCGTCAAATAGGCGTTGGCAAAAGAAGGCAACATGGAAAGTGCCAAGTGGCCGCCGCCGGAGGGGGACAATATCAAGAACGTCCACAGAATTAACAATTTGTGACACCAACTGGCGACAAAGACCGTCATTATCGACTCGCTGCAGGGCTTGTTGGCTTCCTCAGAGGGCAAAGTTGGGAAGAAAGAATGCAAAGAGAACATTGCTGTCGGCGGAAAGGGTCGGGGCAAATAGGGGAACCAACAAGGGTCCTTGCATCATACATGTACGATTGTTCACAAACGGTACAAACCCTACACTCTCCGGATTATTTTTTTAATTAAGCTATTTTTTTTTGCGAAATCCTATGTCCCGAACGGCAGAATTATCTTTAAAAAATTGCGTTTCTTGGTTTTTTTTTGCGCTCAGAAAAAAAACACTCTAGAATTAAATATTTTGGCAAAATATTGGAGTTTGCCCGGTAATTCCCAAGCTCCCGGTACAACAATTCGAAGAGCAGTTTGAGCCACACTGAGAAACAAGATCAATCAAACAGCAAGTGCGACAAAAAACGGGACAAAAATTAATAAAGCATCACAAATGCACATTCTCTTCCTCTGCATTTCCTCTGTGGCACTGCGGTACATCTTTGTTCATGGCCACGAGGGTGCATTGAGCGCAGTGCACGCACCATACAGCTATTTGGCTGTTTGGCTGTGGTTTGCACCACTTGTATGACAAAGTAGTGATGCGGTTGCCCACAAAGGTTGCTTGGTTAACCATGCAACGCACAAATCTCAAAGGATGTGGGGCATGTGTAACCCCCACGTGCAACCACAGGCCTCGCACCCACGCCTGCGCTGCGGGGCGGGGGTGGCCATCATACCAAAACGCACCGTCGCCTGGGCTCTGAGCCACAGTGTGGACCCCGCTGCCCTCGCTTTTCTCGTACCCGCCCCCCGTGTCCAGCGGGCAGCAAAGGCCCAAAAAGGAACGATCCGAACAACAAGTGTTCATGGGCCAATGGGCATTGTGCGTGTCTATGAGGTCATTACTGTGGTACCACTTGGGTAGCCCCTCCCCGCCAGGCGCAAGCAGAGAATCCGTCATGGTGTGCAAGAGAGCCCCCCTGTGGGACATTCCGTTGGGTTGTTGTTTCTTTACGGGGCCCTGGACAGTCACCCGTTCTTCCTTTCGCATGTTGCGTCGGGTCCCTGTGTTCTGTCGGCCGCTGCGGCCGCTGCTCTTGCTGGTGTCGTTTCCGCGTTCGCGGAGCCCAGTGGTTGGTGTGCCGGGGCTGTGCCGGATGTGGCGGGATGTGCCGTTTGTGCGTCAGCGGCGCCCAGCAGTTGACTTGTTGGGGGTTGTGCTGGTTGTTGCCCCCATGGGCAGTCCTTCAGCCCCCCAGAAGGAACGGTCACCAAATGACGCCCCACCCCCTCCAGGGGGACCATGGGCCAGGACCCAACCCGGACTTTTCTACACCAACTTCATTGTCACCAGAAAAGTTTTCTTCGGCGCCGTGGACTTTTGATGACGCCCCCCCCCCCCCCAGAGCCTCCCCTTTGCAGGGACGCTCCACATGGTCAGGGGGAGGGGGGGGTCACATCACACCGCCTCAGTTCCGCAATCCTTGCTTCGAAATCTTGTACCCCAATGGGCACCAAAAACAATCAGTCTGAACACCAAGCGATCGTTTAGACACGGTGATCACTGCACACGGGTGGGGGGGGGACCCCATCAGCCTGTCGCGTAAGTACGGTCGCCGTCTCTCCAAAATGGGTTGGGGGCCAGCGCGGAATCCGGCCTCAGGTGTCGCACATCCCCCCCATCCGTGTGTCATGGGCATCCGCCTGCCCGGGCGTATCGCCCGTGACACAGTCGAGTGCCGGGCAATCCCAAGCGTTGCTGCTGCATTTGCTGGGCACCGGTCCCCGACTCACTGTTGCCCGGTGCATTGGGTGCCGTGGGGCCTTCGTCAAAGGCTCCACGGGTGATTGTGCCCTGACCCATGCATGATCTCCCGTGCAATTGGACGCTGCAGAGGGACCGGCAGGCGAGCGCTCAGCGGTTTGCGACCAGCGGGACTGGGCGTCCACGGGGGCGTACACGACAGCAAGGCAACACAGAGGCGGGGGGGGGGGGGGGGGTGAGCAGTGCTTGAAGGGCTGTGGTGCGCTTTGTGACCACGCCTGCAGCCACGCCTGTGGCTCGGCTCCAGCCGCGCCCGCTCCCCATGACCTTCAGCCCTCTCCAATTAGAAAGCCAGCGAGTGGCATCATGCCCTCAATCCATCTGCTCTCCTTGCCCCCCCCCCCCCCAGCTGCTCACTGGTTACAGGGCTCCCGAAACATTTACTTTTAGGGGGGGGGGCTTGGAGCCCCTTTTCCAGCCCCCCGCCCCCTGGAGAGGGCTCCAAGGGGCCGGCTGTCTTTTTTCCATCTTTTTCAGGCGTATTTCAAATCATTGGTTTCTCATATCACACAGCACAACTGCCGTGCCACTTGTTGGGGCCATTCGTTCATTGCTGCGTCCTCGTTTGCCAAACTTGCAACGCAGGCGCAGACGTCTGCACACCCCAGTGCCCACGTGCCGCACAGGAGGAGAACAGACCGCAGCACGTGGAAATCGTTGGCTGGATGGACCCGTGGGGGCCAGCAGCCACGCCCTCCGAAGCGACTGGTCACGGACCGGGATGCACCCCTCACCCCGTGGAGTGCCAGGGCCGGGGCTGGTGAAAAAAAAATGGGGGGGGGGGGGCTTGGAACACCCGCAAATTTGGGGGGGGGTTAGGGTTGCGGAAAGGGGCTCCAAGGGCCACAAGCTTATGTCCTCAATGCAAATGCCTGAAATCTTGCCTCGAACCCAATGGATGGGCCTTGGGTTGAAACCGAAGTGGCTACAGGCATTGATGAGGTGGTCACGTCGCATGGACTACACGGTCAATGGGGGGGGGGGTACTGGAACAATCAGTGCTGCAGCGGCGATCCTGCAGAAATGGGGGTCACGGTGCTTCGAGACGGAAGGCAGGGCGCTCCCGAACATGCGTCACGCACAAGCACTATGGCCACATGGAGGAAGTTCATGCAAAGCACAAGGAGGCAGCCCGTGCCCGTCCCTCTGAAGTAGCCCGAGGGCTGTCCTTAAGGAGAAGAAAAGGGGGCAGGCTGTATCGCCAATGGAAACGAACGTTTATGGGAACGCTCTCTACTTCATGGTCAAGACACGGGCAAGACACAAAGCCACAGAAACAGCATTGAACAATGGTTGGCGGTTGGCAGCGGTTGGCGGTTGGCGGTTGGCAGCGGTTGGCGGTTGGCAGCGGTTGGCGGTTGGCGGTTGGCGGTTGGCGGCGACTGGCGGTGAGCTTTTGGCGGTTGGTGGTCCTTGGGGGCCGTCATTAACAAAAAAAAAATTAGGGTTCTTAAGGGTTCTCCCACTTCTATTATTATTAGGGCGGCCCCCGATACGGCAAGGGGGACGTCACCCGTTCCCAGTTCTGTTGTTGGGCATTACTGAGTTATCGCGGGGGGAAGAGAGGGGGGGGGGGTCAGGATCCGGGAGCCCATGAAGGGTCCCCTTGTGACACACTTCGCTCTCTCATCAGTCATTGAGGGGCGATCCCCAAGGGCGCATCCTCACCAAACGCAACCCCGTCACTTGCCCTGGGTAAGAGCTGTAGGAACATCATCTCCGGGGAGCAACACAGGCAAGCCGCGCTCTGACAGCGGGTGATCAAGTTCTAAGTCGCTGCGTGTGGCGGCCAAGTCAGTCCTGCCAGGCAAGCGAACAGTTGCTTGCTGGCCTACGGGGGCATAGGAAGGGGGTGGGGGGGAGGGGGGGGGCGTTGCGCTCAGAGTGCCTGGCAGCGTGGGTGTGGTTCACCCCCCCCCGTCCTCCTGCAGGAGAGGGGGAGGGCCACCAGGGCTCTCCGGGGGTCGGCGTTTTGGTTCTGGTTTGGGTTGTGGCAGGCGCCCGGCCCGTGGCCCCACCGTCTCAAGGTGTGCAAGGCCTAAGGCATGGGGCGCTCAGGAAGCCCCGGGGCTACCTCACACGCGGCCACTGCACATGGGGGCCAATCGTGTGGTGCGTCGCCCCAGGAACGATCCAGCGATCTCTCCAGTGCTCTCTGCCTGTCCCGCTGGACCAACCGCAACCGTTCCAGGGGTTGGCGGGCTTTCAGGTGCGGGGGGGGAGGGGGGTTAACTGACGGGCCTCCCAAAATATTACTGAGACTGACCCCTGGGGCCCCGGAGGTGACCCGCAGGCAAAATTCGGCAAAAAAATGAAAATGGAATTTTTGGAATCAGTGCGTCGAGGGGGCTCAGAAAAGCCATCATTTGCCATGTATTTGGTGGGGAACAACATGACCATTTTCCAAGCTCAAAAAAATTTTTTTCGGCACCTTCAGCGCCAGAGTTCATAGTAACTGATCAATGGTCCTGTCAATTGAGCCCTTTTCCGAAATCCCCCCCCCATTTTCGGGGACTCTATTGACCCCGACTTCCCCAGCATCCCCGCAGTATGGCGTGTACCCGTTGATATGTCGTTGGCTGCGGCCAAGGGATTCATGCCATGGGCCCATTGCCTCAAAACGCGAGGTGCATGACGAAGAGCCTGTGTGCCGCCCCAGAACTTGGCATCGAGACACACACGGGTCAGAGCTGCACGCTACCAAAACATGCCAAAAAAAAGGCATCCGCTTGCAGCCAAGTGCAAGTGAGTGCAAGTCAAGGCACTTGGTATCCACGTGACGGGGCATCAGCCTGCGACACCCGTGGCTGAGTGGCAGCATCTGAGACTGCACTCGCCCCTGGAGCAGGGCATCACCAGGCGGGGCTTCACTCAACCTACCCTGGTCCAGTGCGCGGACATCCCCATTAATCTGTCGGTTGTATGATGCTGGGGCTCAGCGCAGGTTGCCTGGGTTGCTATTCGCCCCCGCGGGTACCTCGTAGAAGTGTTTCGACGAATTTCTTGGACTTGCTGTGATTGAGAAGGGGAAAGCCACCAACATCAGACTTCCACTTGGGCCGCCCATCACCATCATGGCCTGCGTGCGTGGCACAGCAGCTGTGGCAACGGGCATTCCGCCTGAGAATCCTGACTTTCAGGATCAGGATCCGCACACAGCGGCGCCATTGTCAAGGAGCGTCAGTCACACGTATGACTCACAAAGCTCTCCTGAGGACAAAGCAGCAGTGAAGCAGTTCCAATCGTGCCCCCAACACACCAGCAAGAGACGGGAGCAAACCACTGGCACATCGGTACACCAGCACGGCACACAACAACGGTAGAGACATAGGGGGCGCACCGTGCGCTGTGCGCGCGGTGCGAAAAATCGGCTGTTTTCCACCACCGGTGGCCACAGGTCCCAGGGTCCTGAATTCTGCACCCCCAATGCGGTTTTGAATGGATCATGCTTCTGTAGGGGGGTGGTTTTCAGGGGTGTTCCCAGAATACACAACGTATTCATTGGCGGTGTGCGTGCGCTGTGCGAAAACGCCCCCATACCCATGCAAGTCCCCACACACACGCGCGTGCGGGCACACACAAACACACACACACACACACACACACACACACACACAGAGGGCGAAAACACCCAAAGCCGCAAGCCCCAGGAGGTTGTACGCACGGCGATGGGCAACGGGACTTCTCAGGCCATGCACCACAAGAAGCAAGGCATGCAGGCGAAGGTCCTTTCCGCAGGTACCGTATGGGATGTGGAGCGCGAAGGGGCCACGAAAGAAGGAAGCGCTGTCGCACGGCCAGTTGCAGCTTACCGGAATAAACCGGACATGGTCTTCGGCGGACGTACCGGCTCGGCCGGCCGCTTGTCCGCCGAGCCGGTACGTCCGACGAACCCATGTCCGGTTCATTCCATCAAGCCGCCAGTTGCGAAGGTTTGCCCCCATTGCATCCCAAGACAGGACGTGGAGCCCCGTGGTACACACACCCACTTAGTGTAGGAAACCAAGACCAACAGGTACCAAGTGTGGACGCAAAGGTAGCGGGTTGTACAGGTGAGCGCTCTGAGCTCTAAAGTGCCTCATCAGAGGAGTACGAGGGGTGCACTATTATATCTCAATGCTGATGTTCTAGAGAGTAGACGATGACAGCGATATGCATGGATACTCACACACACAACTGCGACGCACATTGGTGGAAACCTGTTAAGTAGAGTAGCGTCCCTGTGTCTGTGTCTGCACATGTGCACAGATGCTGCTTGGGTCTTGGCAGTCAGTGTTGCATGGTTTCAGTGCTGGTATTGGTGCCGGGGGGGGGGGGGGGCTTTGGATTAGGTTGGAACAGGGCCTGGTACAGAACCAGGTAGCAGCATTATTACCCTGCCCCCCCCTTGCAAACTCCCGGGTTAGCGCGACGGTCTCCCGGGTGGGGGGGGGAGACGGTTGCCAAGTGACGGTCTCCCGGGGGGGGGGGGGGGATTGCAAGGGTATTTCAAGGCAAATTGTGGTACCCTCCACCGATGCAAGCAAAGAGAACACGTGTGAAGCGACTTTCGCATTGATGCTTTGCCAATGTGTTTCATCCAACACTAATGTTATTGAGGATCCAAAGGAACGGTGAAGAACTTCTGGGTACGAGAATAACACACTTTGAACTGTTGCATATGCTCAGTTTGCATGTTAGGCACGGGGTGTGTTGCACTGGCTGATGAGGAGGAGGCAATGGCGCGCGGGGCTGGTTTGGCAGCCGCTTTAGCGCCCTCTTGCACAGCCAAACCAGTCCGTTTGGCGGCTGGCTTTGAGTGGTACCGTACATGGTCACCGGGAGAAAACATCTTGGGTCTGAAGTAGCAACACAACACACCCATACAACGCCTTTGGAGAGAGAATATCACAGAACACACACAGGTGCTTGATTTGTAGTAATGGGAAAGCAATGCAAGGCCATGCGTAAAGCAGATGGGCAGCACGACCAGCACGCGGTGTTGGCCACCAGGCAACCGGCACCCGTTGACACTATCGAGTACCATCGGTTAACTGCCAACAGTCGTCACTTCACTGCAGCCCTGAAACAGTAGGACGTCCGTGAAGAGAAAAGGAAAAAAGCAGCACTTCATTGGTCACGGCCAGCCCCTTCACAGGGACGGCATCGAAGTTGTTTGGGGTCCGTGTCAGCGGAACAGGCTGCAAGACACACCGACTTCGGCCGCGGGAAATACGGATCGACAGCGTTCATGCGCCCGCTCGGGGTCGACCATCCGTCGGTGATGGTGTGCACGCTTCGCCCGGCGTGCAACGCTGCGGAGGAGGTGGTGGAGGGCCGTCCTGGTATGTGCACCAGCGGCAGCACCACGACAGCCTGGGGCCCGCCATCCCCAGGCGCAGCTGCCACGCTGGCGCGCCGCGCTGCTGGAGAGTGCGGCCGGCATCGGTGCCGGACTGCGGGCGCCGCGCCGGGTCGCAGAGCATCCGTGGAACACGTGCCAATGTGGGCCTGCTACCCCTGGGACATGGTCGGGGGTGCCACCATGAACCGGTACACATTGCTGCCCTTATGCACCCGCCGCAGCCGCACGCGCTCTCGGGCCCTCCGCAGCGTCACGATCAGATCCCGCAAGTCCTCCACCAATTCTCTGTTGATGTTGTAGTACGAGTGCTTTGTCTTGTGCACATTGTTCTGCAGCGATGTCGTGTCGATGACGTCCACGTCCAGACGCCGCAGCATTGGGTCAAACACGGCCCTGCCCACTGCCTTCTCGCGGTCCGCCCCCCAGCGCCATGGGTCATTGCAGATCTCGGCCCATCGCAGCGCCCCATCTTTGGTGTTCCCATAGATTGTGATGTGGGCACACTTCGTGCGCAGTTTTGAGAAATCCTTTTGCACAAAGTCTGACAGCGGGTACTCGCCGTTGAGCAGCGTCACGCTTGCCAGCCTACGAGGATGGGGAATGGTGGGGCGGATGTGGGTCAGCGCAGTGTGCCTGACATCTCGTGGAAAGGTGATCCCCTCCCATTGCAGCCTCCCTGGCAGGGGTGGTGTTGTGTTGTGTGGTGTGGTGTGGTACGGTGTGGTGTGCCGAAGGCGCTGTTACCAAAGAGCAAAGGCCAGGATGTCTACCCACGACAAACTGACATCCACACGCACACCCACACCCATACATACCCCGACCCATACCCACCCCCGTATACACACATGCACACCCATACCCATACCCAGCCCACACTCATGCCCACAACCACACATATACCCACACCTGTCCCCTAACCTAGACCCATACCCCTACGCCCACCCAGCCCCATTGATCCTCAGACCCATACCCATACCCACACCTGCACGCATACCACACCCACACCCACACCCACGGAAACCTCATATTGGTGTGTGTTACGGGCGGCACCCCCACGTCCGACAGCAGCGGCAGGGCAGTGTGAATGGCAGAACAGAACGTCCGGGCCCCCATGCTGTGCGCCAACACGTGCAACCTCCGGAAACCGTGCTCGATGGCGGTGCTCAGGAACTCAGCAAAATGTTGGGCCACCTGTGGACTGGCGGCAGTCTGCTTGGCCTGAGAGCGCAGCAACGAGTTGGAGCGCACGCGGGCGCTGGGAAGGCCACGAATGAGAGTGACCCAATCTGAGAGTTCTGTTGTGGACAGGGGGTAGTTGTGTTCTTCGTCTTGTTGAAGCTGCTGTCGGTTACTACTGTGTCCCGGTGCCAAATGCCTCATTCCCCTCAGACAGCTCATTCCCCAGCCTTCCTTTTCCCTGTGTACGGGAGGGTGCTGCGTATTGTTTTTGGAATGAAACACAATGTTCATCGAGTCCATATGTACGGCCGTGCTACACTCAATACACTCAAAACATACGGGCGGGTGCTATAATTATATCGCATGTTGACATCGGGCTCACGGAGGGTGCCAAGAAGCGCACCGGAGGCCTTATGTCGCACCACGATCCACCCACCAACCGTCCGTCCGAAGAAGAAGGAGATGATCAGCGCAACCCGGCGATCACTTTAGGGGAGACAGAAGACCAGACCAACCTCCCAAAGGCGCCGACGAAGTGCCACCATCTAATGAGCCATGATAATGGCTGCAGCCCATATGAGGTGCGTTCTGCACGGTAGGGACCATGAGGCACTCGATGGTGCAAACTGGGTGAAATCGGGGGAAATCGGGGGAGAAAACGCACACAATTGATATGGCACATGGAAGGCAATACAGGACCCCCTTCCGTGCCCTCACACACACACAGTTCTAAACTGATCTCTCAATGCGCGGAGCACAGCGCGACTGTACAACCTGACCCGCGCACACCACGGCCTACAGGCCCTTGGACCCACAGCCCGAATGCCCCCACAGCCCCTCCCAACAGCGCCACCGTTGTACAATCCCCTGGTCTCATAGCAACACCTTCAACCGTAAACCCTCAAACCTCCACAGCCCCAATCCCATCCCGACCCAGTGCATCTGCTGGCTACCGTACCTGGGTCACGGTTCGTGCCTCTAGGTGTTGTACACCCTGTATTTGGGTCCTTCTCGACCCCAGGAGCCGGGTCTCCAAAACAAGGGGGGGGGGGGGGCAGGGTGTCAAATATGATATTGGGGGGGGGGGGGGGCAGGGCAGAGGGGTAGACTGGGGACTGGGGGTGGGGGGGGTAAAATGTTGAGATGGTCCATAAATGCCTCCTGTCTAATGTCTGATAGCTGGTCTAGTGGCTCAACACAGGTTTGAGGTGACCTGCCAGAAACTCAAGACTTGGCCGGAGGGCCACGAGAAGAGCCACGGCTTAATGTGCGGGGGGAAGCTCCCCAATGCCAGCAGTTGCCCCAGGCGCCGCGTGCCCGATTTGGTAGAGTTGTTGAATCCCGGGATGAGGACGAGGAGATCGCACGAAGTCTCGCTGTTGGACCTCCAGCCGTCCACCACCAGTTCCATCTTCGGTGCCGAGGGCTGGTCCGTGGACTGGTAGTACAAATCCTCCAGGGCCGATTTGGACCGTTGCCGCAGGCCGATCGAGACGCTGGAGGGCTTCACCTGCAAAATACCACACACTTCGCGGCCAGTGCATGAGCAGGCCCGAGGCCTTGTTCATAAGAGGGCCACAAAGCAACGGGTACCAGCTCGCATATACCCCCGTGTCACAGGCACATGGTCATCGCCACATTTGTAAGAGGGGGGGGGGGTCTTTTGGCTCTGAGACCCACCCACCCACGCACCCACCCAAAAAAAATTCTTGACCCAATATTTGGCTGAGGGAAAGTCAAGTTGGAACAAGCGGCCCCTTTGTGGGACCCACCCAGACACCCCTACATATCCATTCCTCATGAACAAAGCCTGGCAGGCCCCCATGGATGCCAACACCAAAGCAACGGACCCTGCCAAGGAATTGGAAAACCGCACGGTCGGCAATAGAAAATGGGAAGAACCGGGGAAACGGGAGGGGGGGTTTCGGGCTCTTGGTGGCCGAGGAGGTGTGAGAGTGATGACGGGTACAAAGTAGGCCTAGGAGTTCCGATATAGCCCCATGCCCCAACAAGGACCCCTTGCCATTGTCAGCCTCTCTGTGGGTGTGCGCAGATGTGGTTGGGTAAGACCTTGGGGAAAGAGGGTGGGGGTGGGGGTGGGGGTGCCATGAAGGCCCTGTGCCGGTTGGTATTTGCGGGTGTACTCCCTGGTTGAAGTTTCCATCATTCACAATTCAGTCATTCCACTGACATTGAAGCTTGGAGGAATGCAACACAGGGCCGGGGGGGGGGGGGAGGTGCCATAAACGCTAAGGAAATATGCCGGTTGGTACTTGTGGCAGGGATGCAATCTGGAGGGGGGGGGGGGGGTCCAAAAGCGGTTGAGGCTGCGGGGTCCAATCTGCGGGGCACCAACGTTGGCGACGGCTCCTGTAGGGCCTACACACTACCCCTTCTAAAGGTAACAAAGCTTTTGTAAACTAGGCCCAAAAGCCCACAAAACGCCATACTTTTGATTCTCACCTTGGCCGCTTAGCCCTAGCACAATACCCCCCCGGGTGGGGCCAGGACAGCCAATTTGTCCCGACCAAAGCGGTTGTTGGCGGTTGCAAAAGCGGTTGGGGGACCAGATGCAACGGCCACAAAGTGATTGGCATGCCATTTGTGGCGGACCAAAGCGGCTGGGACGGCACAGCCCTTCGGCCAGTCTGCACAGTGCTCTCCCTTCACCGCCCCACAGCCCTCCGGCCAGCCCGCCCATGCACCAACCCATCACCGGCCCACCACCGGTGGTGCATGGCTGGCGGCGGGCAGGGGGGGTTGCGGGTGGTGGGCTGATGGTGGGCACCGTCGCTCTGAAGTGGACGATGGCTAAAACGGACGGGTACCAAGGCTTCACCTGCGAGTGATACCCCTCAACCATCAGCCCCAGGTCCGGGTCGGCGGATACAACGACGGAACTGGGCCGCAGCTCCGATGCCATGTGATGGATGTGGTCCACCAACAAGTCGAACCAGTGTCGACTGCTGCTGGTCTTCAGCATCGCGGGCGCCGCAGCGGAGTCCAGGTACTCCGGGAGGGCCTGCGGGGTCAGGGGCGGGACGATCAGCTGCGCGTCGGGCAGGTGGCGGTAGAAGAAGCCGGACGTGCAGCACGTGGCCGACGCGACCCCGAACATCAGGTCCGTGTGCTTGGGAAACAGCTTCACCCCGGCCCAGTCTTTCTCGAGGCGGCACACGGCGAGGCCGATGCGGACGTTAGTGAAAGTGTAGCCCGTGCCCTGCGTATGGGGATGTGGATGTGGATGTGGATGTGGATGTGGATGTGGATGTGGATGTGGATGTGGATGTGGATGTGGATGTGGATGGGGATGGGGATGGGGATGTGGATGTGGATGTGGATGTGGATGTGGATGTGGATGTGGATGTGGATGTGGATGTGGATGTGGATGTGGATGTGGATGTGGATGTGGATGTGGATGGGGATGTGGATGTGGATGTGGATGGGGATGTGGATGTGGATGTGGCTTTGCATGTGGGCCAGGCCTTTGCTCAGCGATGCTGGGGGGGGGGGGGGTTAAATTGCCCCCCTTCCCCGGCATTTTGGCTGACGCACCCACTCACCCACATCATAAAATGTTGCCTCAGGAAAAAAATGAGCATCATGATGCCTCCAGGGTCCAAGCGACCATCTCCAGCCTCCAAGACAACAGCAACCAACCAAAGGCCCGTAAGAAATAACAATCACCGTTAATGGTCCGGGCTTCTTCTTGTGCCGCAGTCTTTTGAGCTAAACTTTGCTGTGGTATTCAAGAATCGGCGTCAAATTCCCAGCATTCCAAATTTCGCACGTTCCTAATTTCCCCCGGTGTGTTCCTCACCTGTCAGAACACTGTGTGTTGCGGCACCTCTCCGCGTTTGAGGCCCCGATACGCCATGTTACTCGGCTCTGCCCCCAAAACCCTGGGCTCTTTCCCTGCATGCGGAAACTGGGGTTGTGGAAGGGGCCCGACTTGGAGGTCGATTTCAGGTACACAAATCTTTTTTTGGCCTCTGAACCAGCCCCCCCCCGGTAGAGTATCAACCAGCCACTAACCGAAGGCCTGATGTGGGCGTCGTGGTGGGATCAACGCGCTTAGTGCTGCGCTTAGTGCCGTGGATATGGGTGTGGGTATGCATGTGGGCTTGGGGATGATGGGGTGATACCCGCACTGCGCGTGACATGGCGCACGAACCAGGGCCGCCTTTCACACAGTTTCGCCAGGACCCCGGTGGACGTGCGATATGGGGCTGGATCGGGAGGCAGGAATGGGTTCCGGTGGTCCTTCGCTCCCTTTGACTAGACCCTCCCGTCGACGCGAGATCAGTGGCCGGACGCCCCGTGTGAAGAAGAGAGGGACTCGGTGTACGCGTGCGCGTGCACATGCAGGGGCTCTGTAACTGGAAATTGCAACTTCTCAACGAGCATCAGGATTAAGAAGACCGTGGAACACTGCAAAAGGGGCATCCCAAAGCAGGGGGTTGCTTGACCGGCCCCCGGGCGAAATGGGGACCTGGCCAATCTGTCGGACCCACCCATCCATATAAATACCCACACAATACCCAAACCGCATTTCTTGAGTAACCCCCCCACCGAGGGATGTATTAGAAGAGAGGAGGGTGGGGGGTCTGGGACCCAAAAGTTGTGTGCCAAAAATGGCCCAACAAGATTTTCCCAACGGTAAATTTCGTTTTTCTCCCACAATGGTCACTTTGGGTGGGGTGGGGGGGGGGGGGGACCGGCCCCTCCTCCTGTTGGTGTACAGCCATACTAAGTCTTCCCTGCCCCCAACCCCTAGTGCGACCCACCTTAAGATCAGATGAGGTCAAAGCCTGACCTCACCTACCTGCCAATGAAACCCCTTCTCAGCGGTGAGGGGGGGGTGGGGGGCAAGTCATCCTCAAACCCAAGGCCGAAGACCCCGCAGACATGGACGTGGGTAGCGCCCAAGGGCGTGGGCACGCCTCCTCGCCGCTTTGCGCAGGGCCCTCTGGGGCGCCGTCGCTGAAGTAGCCGAAGTAGTGTTCTCCATGGAAGTTGCTGTCAGACCAGTGGCCCAGGCCGTGGGGGCGGTCTGCAGGGTCGAGGCCCCCGATGTACTCGATTTGGTATCGCTTGAACCAAAAGGGCCGGTACGTCCACGTGTTGAGCCCCGTCTCTTCCAGTCTGTACCATTTGGACAGGTCCACCCACTTGTGCAGGATGGCATGGCAGTAAACCACCTGCAAGACGGGGGCAGGAGACGAGGGCGGTGCTACGTATGCAACACCCGGGCTGGGCTGGGGGGGTGCGGGAGGGTTTCCCGGGGGCAGGGGATGTTCGAACCCCTTTTTCACACCCCCGAGTGGAAAGCTGTGTTATGGCAGTGCGAGGGCACATGCACAGCAGCTCATAAGACAGTTGCTCGTCAGTGGCCAATAAAAGACCATAGGCACCTTTCTGCCAACAAGGAAGGCCAGCCCCCCCCCCCCCCCCCCCCAGAAGGTGGCTCCTGTGACGGAACCTGAGACGGGCCCGCGGGGGATGGTGGGGCGGATAGACCCCAATTGATTGCCACAACATTTGGGGGGCATTTTTGAATTCCTCATTTCATTCTGAGCATTTAAAATATACCCAATTTTGGGGGGAGGCAATCAGTCAATGATCGCAGTGCGCACCCGGGCACGACCCCTCGGTTTGGACGCGGAATCCCCACTTCCACTAACTCTTGGCCAGAGCCCCCCCTTGGGGCAACGGGGGGGGGGGGCGGTCTGGGAGGGTCTGCGTCTGGGAGGGTGGGGGGGGGGGGGGTTCTGTGAGGGGCCTTTGTTCTGGTGGGGAGGTTATACACAGATAATGTACATTGCTCCGCGCTTCGCACTTGTTGCACCCATTGCGAAAAGGATGACTTTTTTTAGGGAAGGGCCTCAAGGAGCGCTTACTGCATACTGCATACTGCAGGGGCCGCAAGGTAAGGGAAATTAGCTTTAGTGTACACTATCCAAAGAATATAGACCGGAACAAAAATTTTCTGTGCATGTTGATCTGTTGACACAATTGCTCTCTACAAAGGAGAGATTACGGCCCCAGCTCAACGCGCAAAGTGTGGTAGGAAATCCCACCCTTCTACTGCAGTCAAGGAGGAGGGACGGCATCCCCTCGGTCATAAGTAGCAAAGCCCTGATACTACTCCTTCACTGTACAACGTCTGTTGCATTCCCCCAACATAGCACAACATCGGTCCCACCATCACACTTTGTTCCCCTTCCATCTCGGGCGTCCCCAACACTCAACGCTTGGACAAAAACGGAAGTGGCTACTTATATTCTACCGTCTCTAGGGGCCACGTGTGGGCAAAGTGGGTACACAATGCCTGCCGTCTTGGGGGTCCCAACAAGGGGATATCACCCCGCTGTAAGTGACACGGTGGATGTACCTTTGGTGGGGTGAAAAAAATGTCTAGAGAAACATAAGCGACGTAGTTCACACATAGAGACATGCACACAGTAGGGGTCCCCATAAACGAGCCCACATTCCACCACCCAAAAAAAAAAGATACGTGAACATCCGCATTTAATTCAACGGCTCAATTGGTAAATAGAACAACCCCCTTGTTTTGTGCAAGCGAATGGGTTGTTCTTGATATAATTTATACAAATGAAGAGCTACTCATTGTGGCTTTTGCGATGGTGCCAAGGAAGAACGATATCATTGTGTCTCTTTGTAAAGCTCAGAACCCTTGAAACTCCCATTCTTGAAATCTTTGTATGCTCTTTTCATTGTTTGCTTCAACCATGAAAAATTCTTAGGATCATCTCAAGCACTCTTGAAGAACACCCTTTCCATCACTACTCGTAAGAAGGTTGTGGCTTCTTGGGATGGGCTGCAAGTGTCGCACAAGCTTTATGGTGTACTTCTGTTGGCCTGCCGAATTGTTTCCCTCTTGCACACTCGGTGGCAATGCTCCTTGGAGCACCAGGTCTTCTGCAATTGTTGTTTGCATGACATCACATTGCGCATCAAGAGTGTACGCAATGGTTTTTTTTTGGAAACGATTTTACAATGTGGATTGCGGTGCTGGTTCATCGACCTCTCAATGAATCTCAACATCGCCAAAATAGGTACTAGTGCCGCGAGGCACACACTTGCACACTTACACACAACCATAGCACAGCCGAGGGCCCGTGTACAGTTGTGCATGGCATGTTGCCGGGTTCAAGGGGTATGGTGATTTTCTTCACTTTTGGGTAAGAGCGGGGCACAGAAGGGAATCATTGACAAAGATACTCATGGAACACACACCCTTAACCCACAAGTGGCATGGTTGAAATCCCCCCATCTTAGTGACATGGCTAAATTTCCTAGGAGCAAAAAATAAGAGTACTAGATGTATTGTTGTCGGAGGGGGGGGGACTTGCAACACTTTCTACAGAAGGGCCTAAGACCAGGAGTGGCTACTTGGGACACGTTCTACAAGTTGGTTTAGAGGGGGGGGGGGGGGTGTTGCCTGCCAACATGTGTCCACATGTTATGCAGGGCTACGTTCTCGTGACACAACTCAAGGGGCCACTCAAATTTGTGGATCAGAACTGGCTACATGACCCCTGCCTTCTCGGAGTCCCCAGGGTGGGGGAAAGCAAACTGGGTGCCTTTGGTGCCCGTGGACTGTCAGGCGCCTTGGGCGCTCATTGACTCCAAAGGCTAGTAGTACCTTTGGCAACTAATTGATGGCTGGAGGGGGGGTTGGGTTGGGTTGGGTTGGGTGAAGGCCTCACCTGGTCGCCTACCCGCGGTCCGCGCCGCCTTCCCTGCCGGACCCGACCGGGCGGCTGTACCAGGGTGTCCGGTCACAAGGCCTACCGGACTGCTGACCGCCCCCAGACCCCGCGGTGGCGCTCGCGGGCGGGAGATGCCGCCGTGCCTGTGTGTATGTGCCCTTGTGTGTTTGTGGAGGGGGGGGGGGGGGCTGTGGCACACCTGCTTGCTCCATTGTTGTTCGGCGTTGGCGCACATGGTGCGGGGAAGTGTGTGCCTGGTGCTCCAGGCCCCGGCAGGGAGGCTGGAGAGCCTGACTCTGAGCCCGCCGGGGGAGATGTGGGCCTGGGCTCGCAACCTCCACGTCACTAGGACATGCTACCCAACCACTCCACGACTGCCTGTTGGCACGGGAAGGCGGTGGTACGTGGCACGACTGGGGTCAGACCCGCACTCCTTGACTGCCTTAGGCACAGGTGGTGCTGCCACGCGGGCTGGGTCCGGCTCCCCACGGCCGAGGGCGTACCGCGGGCAGGTGGAGGGGCACCAGGGCACAAAGAGTGCTTCCCTGCCCTGGGTGCCACCGGTGCTGGCTGCACTGGCTGCGGCGCTACAGCCCGCGTAGACGAGGGGGCCCAGAGGGCACCACACCCGAATGGCCTCTCCGTTGAGGAAGGGGGGGGGGGGGCAGGGGTCGGCAGGTGGCTGTCTGGCCTCCAGGGGTCGCCCGCAACTGCACTGGAGTGCACTGGGCTGTGCTGGCCTAGGCGTCTGTGATGAAGTTGGAGGGGCACGCGCACACCTGGAGGTTCCCTGTGCAGGTTGCTCAAGGGATACCCACAGCGGTCAAGCTGTGAGCCCTTCACAGCCTCCACTTTTTAGGCCCTGAGGGCGCCGACTCCGTGCACCCCTCCCGTCGGGGGCGCAGGCTGGGGGGGGGGGGGGGTTAGTGGTGGATGGGTCTACCTGCTCACTTGTTTGGGAGAGGAGGACCACCTGCTGGGTTACCATGCGGGTCCCAGATCCCAACATACTCGTCGTTCGGCGTCCGCTCCCTGTCCGTGAGGGGTGGGACCTCGATCACCATGTGACGGCCTGCAGTGAGGGTGCGAGGGCATGCTGGGGGGGGGGGGGGGGTGCTGGCTGGAGGGGGGGGGGGGTGTTGGTACAAGGCCTCGGTATCTGATTGTTTGCCTTTGGCGGTGCCTATTGGCCTCTCGCCACTGCTCATTCTGACCCTCTGTGGGCCCAAACGTGTTTTGGTTGTGTCAACGGAGCCCCTGGATGACTTGTCCTGTTTGACTACACCGGGGGTCGGCCGTCCCGGAGATGGGCTGTTGCCCGTGCCATTGACCAGGTGCATCCAGATGCACACTCCGAGTCCATGCGGGGGTTTGCCGACACCAGCACTGACTTGAGCGCGCTGGGGTGTGCATCTGCAGGATAATGTGCCTGACAAAGGCTTCTAACAAGGGAGGAGGGGGGGGGGGGCGGGTGGCCGGGGGGGGGTCTGCGTCCAAGGACCCGCAGATCTGCCCCCCCCCCCCCCCCTTGTGGTTGTGCGGCGCCTGCACGCAGACAGGCAAACCACCACCGCGACCACCACTGCCACTGCCAGTCTGCCTCAACACCCTTCCCCTCATCGCCCGGCCCCATGTGGACCTGGAAAATCTTGTTCAGCACCACGATCCCGGAGATGCCCAGCAGCACGGTCAGAATGATCTCGCGCCAGTTCTGGTCATCGGGCCGGTAACAGTAGTAGGCGGCGTAGGGGATGCCATCGATGGTGTACACCGTCGGGGTCGCCACGCCCCTGTCGGGCTGCGTCGGATACGCGGCCACAAATGTGTTGTTCTTGACCGGCGCCCTGCACCCGTGCTCGAGCGGGCACGTGATCGTGTCCCAGGCCGCGCCGGTCCGCAGGCAGGAGTTCCGGAGCGCTGGAACGGAATAGCTGTCGTCCTGAAACAAAGAAGGGGGGGCCTGTTAGGGGGCCCAGGTGCGGGGCCTACTGGGGGGTCTATTAGGGGGCCTATCACGGGGCCTGTGAGGGGGCGTATTAGGGGGTCTATTAGGCGGCCTGACTCGGGCGGGTCATGTGGGCTACGGGGGCAGAGTTGGGCAGGCGCCATTGAAGCGGAGTCCTTCGATGACCAAACCCAAGATGCAGAAACAAACCGCAGACCTGCACGCCCCCCCCCCCCCCTCAGACGGAGGTGAACCGCCGATCACCCACGGGGGGAGCCCTTGCGCCGGGCACCACTTTTGCGCGAATAAATCCGGGACCTCCTGGTCTTTGCCCCCCCCCCCCCCCCTCCCAACAGGGCCCCGAAGGACAGCAAACCCATTGGCCACGAACACTGTACAACCCCCCCTCTTTCCCGGAAGCGTCGCCAACGTGGCACTGAAAGATACGATGCGGCACAGCACAGCACAGCACAGCACAGCACAACGCCTTTCCCATAGATTTCGTCAAAGGGCCGCGGCGCACGTACTTGTGCAGGTGCTCCCCCATCGACCCACACATCGGAATTTCGCGGCTAAAAATGTACGTCCCCATGCAAAGGCTTGTAAGGGGGGCGTTTTCGCACAGCGCGGGCACAGTGCCAATGATTACGTTGTTTATCCCGGGACCACCCCTGAAAACCACCCCCCTACAGAAGCATGATCCATTCAAAACAGCATCGGGGGTGCAGAATTTAGGACCCCGGGACCCATGGCAAGCATCAGACTAAACAAACTAAATCCCTGATGTACCAGCAGGGGCTGTACGGTGCAGAATTCAGGACCCTGGGGCCCGTGGCTACCGGGGGTGGAAAACAGCCGACTTTTCGCACAGCGCAGGCACAGCGCACAGTGCGCCCCCTGGGGGGGACCTGATGCCGTTTCCCTCTCCCGGCATTCTCGGTCGGCGCTTGTCCAGCGGCGGGTAGTCATCGACCGCCTGACAGCCCCTCTGTGATCGCAGTGCTCCTGCACTGTGTCAGTGCGTGCACACGCACCCACCCACAATCAGCCACGCAGGCACGCCCACACACACGCACGCACACGGAAGCACGCAGAGCGAAAGCAAAGCACGGACCCCGACGCTGGCAGGGCCATGGACTGCACGCCCACAACTGCAACGCCACAACGAAGGCAAACAAAGCCAAACGGTGAGACGCGCGCGCCCGCGGGCACACGCGCAGACCTGCGCTAACGTGATGAGCGCCAAGACCACCAAGACTGCCACGGACACGTGCCGCAGGAGGTTTGCGAATATCTTGTTCATGGAGTAAGCGACGAACACCACAATGGCCGTCGTGATGCTCAGTCCGTCGGTCTCCCAGTCGAGGGATACGATCATCTGCAAGGGGTGCCCCCCGTGATCGCCGGTGGAGAGAAACGTGACAGACCCGAACAAGACCATCAGCATAAACATGGTGTTGAAGCCGTACTTCCACCACGGCCGCATCTTGTAATTGCCCCACGTCTTGCCAAACACCCGACCGACCCTCCGCTGCATCATGCACTCGAAGGTCTTCTTGATGTTGACGGGCGTTGTCATTGCAGCGCGAAGACTCGCCACGGAGTCCTGAGGGGGGGCCGGGCCTTCACTGATGGACTGCGATGGAAGCGCCCGCAACGCTGGCTCAGGCTCCGGCACCTGCACATGCGGGCACGGGGGGGGGGGGGGGCAGGGCGACGGGGGGGGGGGGGGGCAATGAGGAGGCTGCCCTCTTCCTTGCGAGAACAAAAAGTCCCAAAATTTGACCGAAACATCACCGAGTGCTGTTCTGAAAAAGAACGACGGTGGTCGTCATCCTCTGAAATCACTCCGGGAACACTCTCAGTGCATTGTCGCGGGGGGGGGGGGGGGGCGGGGATTGCAAAGGGGGGGGGGGGGGAACCTGCCCAAAATCTGTGCAGTTCAAGAAGACATGCATGGGTCGGCGGCGGGGCGGCGGTAAGTGTGTTGCGTTGACGCCATGCTGCCCCTATCTATTCTATGCATCCCCTCATCACATGCATTGAGAACCGCAGAAAAGCGTTCACCCCCAGCCCCAGCCCTTCGGGCGCCACATGCGTTGGATATGCCCCTCCTTGGCCAAGGAGCGGAGCACCGGGTAAAATGCATCCCCGCATTTGATGCCGCAGGTCCCAAATCCATTGCACGGCCTGCAACCCGCAGAAAAGCTGGACCAATGATCAGGACTAGGCCCCGGGGCAGGCGGAGGTGTGGCATACCATCAGTTGAGGTGCAGGCTGCGGCACCATCACCTCAGGTTCAGGGACTTTGAGCGGAGCCCAGTAGCGGTATTGGGCCTCAGGGGCAGGAACGACCACCTGACCACCCGGGGTCTGGCTGAACATGCCATGGGCGGGGCTGTGGCCTGAGGTTGGGGTCGAAGCAGGGCGATGAGTTCCGAGGTGCGGGTACTCGTCGTCTGGACAGTACACCGGGACGGCACCGTTGGACCTGAGAGTCCCATGGCGTAGGGGGTCGTCGGGTTGCCAACTGGGATCTGTGCTGGAGGAGCGTTGGTCTGGGTCCAGTAGTCCAGTTGTAGCTGCCATTGAAATGGCCACTGAGGAGTGGAACGGGGACATGGGTTCTCTGCAATGGCTCCGCTCCAGAGTCCCGGTTTAAGGGGGGGTTACAGGGGGGGCTTGACCTGGGCAACAGCATGGGCTAACTTTACATTCGTGGGCCCTCACACTGTTGTTTCATCCGATCCTTCTTCCTACGCCCACCCTATCTTCTGCCGCCGGTGGGAAACCCTAGTTGTTGGCATGTGCAAAGCGTGGCACAGCACCACGCCGTGTTTGCCTCCTTTGCAAACCACACCAGTGCCAGACAGAGGTATGTGTGAGATCGTCCCACTCCGTTGGCATCTCAGCCAACGGACCCACTTGCCACCAGATTCTGCGTGGACATGGTTGGTTGGATCTCTGTTTTGTTCACGCTGTTGCCTCATACTGTCTCTTCTGTTCCATCCACGCACCTCCCTCCTGTCGCCTCTGCTGCACCTAATGCTGCGTTCCACGCCCTCCTTGTTCTCCTGCTGCTGCAACAGTGCCCAGTAACTGGCTGGCAAATTTGCCAATATGGACTGCTCAGGGACTGTGGCTGAAACACAGTGTTGGGCACCGGGTCAAGATGGGGTGGGTAAGGGTCAGACTTCACTGCCCCCTGATAACATCTGTCTTCCACCAGGGCTTTGCCAATCTATCCATTGCCGCTTCGAACTCACTCTTGTCCTTGATGCTGCTGCTCATGCTGCCTGCTCTGCTACTAAGGCCTGGCTCGATCAAACGCACAACAGAATGCACGCAATGCACAACTGCTTTGCACAAAAGGAGACGAAACAGTGCTACCACGGGGGGAAAAAAATTTAAGAGGTTTTTTTTTGGGGATGGCCAAAATCAAGGGGGTAAAAAATTGGTATTGCTCCAGAAATGGAAAATTTTGGTATGAGGCCCCTTGCTGCTGCTTCCTGGTGGATGTTCATCGTGGATTTCTGGTGGGCTCTGGATGGTTGCTGTTATTTCCTGGTGGGCTCTGGATGGTTGCTGTTATTTCCTGGTGGGCTCTGGATGGTTGCTGTTATTTCCTGGTGGGCTCTGGATGGTTGCTGTTATTTCCTGGTGGGCTCTGGATGGTTGCTGTTATTTCCTGGTGGGCTCTGGATGGTTGCTGTTATTTCCTGGTGGGCTCTGGATGGTTGCTGTTATTTCCTGGTGGGCTCCGGATGGTTGCTGTCATTTCCTGGTGGGTGACGTGCCAATCCGTGCACTTAAACCACTTGCAGATCACCACCTGCAGATCACTTGCCAATCGCTCAGCCTGCTAGATGTACACCACATTCGATGCGAACGTCGGCGGTTGTGTGGACCTGCAGAGAACACAGTGTCAATCGACACCGCGTCTCATCTCTATGTTACGCATTCGCACTGCATGCAGCACACAGGAAACCTACCCTGCAGCCCGTGTTTGATGTACACAGCATGGCACAGAGAATCCTTAAAATTGAAGGAAATTTTTGAAACGAGGGAGGGCTTCGAAATTTGTCCAAATCAATTTTTTCAACCCCTAATTTTTTCCCCCTCTGGTACAACAGTCACAGGCATCACATTGCTTTTGTCAAACACTGTCATGCATGCAATGAACAGCACTGCTGACGTGCTCTTTGCACATATCTGTTGATGGCCTATGAACCACTCGAGGGGGACGATGCAAGCAAGAAAAGCGACTTACCAAGACATACGAGACTGCGACGGAGGGGTGCGAACAGTGCGGCCATAGTCCGGTGATGTATCTGCATGCCTCGGTCCACTGCCGCAATCGTTCATACCCGTTTTTTTGGCTGACTTCCGAAGTGTGCAACTGTTGCGACAGAATCTATATATATAGAATATATAGAATATATATATATTTATATATATATATATATATATATATAGAATCTATATATATACACCAAGGCTTCCATTCGAATCATGCTCTGCGAATATATATATTGGATGTTTGGGGCAACATTAAGGCACAACGAAATATTTGTGTTGTGTACCTCGTGCACGCAAGAGTGAACCACCAACACAGACAGCATGTCCACGCAGTATGCCCTTTCCAGGGTTTTCTGCAGGGGCCCAGCGGAAATGAGCTGGGTGGCCCAAAATCCTTGAACACAGGGACTGCGTGTGTGTGGCGCACTCTTGCCACCACAATGTCTGCGATGTGTGCCTGGATGTTGTTGGAGTGCTTGACCCCAGAGCCCCATTGGAACGCACAACCGTACCTCCCAGTGACACTGGAAATCAACTCATGGGAGGTTGTCCAGGCAAACAAGAGTCCACGTGGTGGCAATTTGCTGGTCCGCTTTTCCCTTTGGGCGTCCATTTGAGCGATTGTCTAATCACTGCTGGTTGTTGTGGTTCAACCCATGTACAAGATACGGATTCCACACAACGTCCAACAAACCCTACTTCAATGAGGGGGGCGCATTTTGCTTGCCATCTGCCCGTAGCCCTATTTTTGTGCTGTTGAAAAATTCCTAAACTTGCTTTATCATTACCTATTGGGTTATGTCAGCTCTAGCTGTTCCCCCTTCCTAATTGATGTTTCATTGTTTGTTGTTTTGCTGTGCACTATGTATGTGCTCAACAAGAAATCAGAATCGTGAAGATTGGTGGTCGTGGTTTGACAAGATTGAATACTTATGGTGACCACAACAAGATCCCGCATGTCAGTTTTAAGTACCGGGCAAATACGAATATTTGTAAAATACGAATATTTTGCGGAAAAAACAACTAATATTTCGCATATTTTTTGTTTTTGCTACTAAATAGCCTAAAAAAAATAATTTATTTTTGCGATTTTTTTGAATTTGCGAGCCAAAAACTGTGTATTGCACCCATAAAATATTTATTTATTTTTTGCGATTGATTCTTGTCCCACTACCATTTTGCGTTTGATAATGTGTCCTCAATGCTGCTGTTTGCTTCAAATCTTGCAGGGACCAAACTTATCAGTTGTCTTGCAGTTGTCCACCTGATGAAATAAATTTGTTGCATGCACAACGAAGCTTGGCACAACATGAAGAATACACACGAACTCTCATCAAAACCTTACTGGACTTCAACACTGTCATCCGCGGTCATCAGCGGTCGGGGCAGATAGGGGAAGCAACAAAGGTCCTTGCATCATACTTGTATGATTGTTCAGAAACAGCACAAACCCTACACTCTCCAAATTATATATTCAATTAACCTACTTTTTTTTTGCGAAATCTTGTGTCCCGAACGGCAGAATTATTTAAAATTTTTGTGTTTCTAGTTTTTTGTTGCGCTCGGAAAAAAACACTTTGGAATTAAATATTTTGGCGAAATCTTGGAATATGCCGGTTTGTGTCAAACTTCTTCACTGTTTTGTGGTACTGTACCACAAGCTCTATTTTCCTGACACGTGGATGTGGTGATGTGCATTGCATGTTTTCTACCCCTTTTGCTGTTTTTTCCAAACCTGGACCTGAACCTGTGCCAGGGCACTTTATGAATGATCTTGGTGCTGATTTTTTTGTTGAATTATATGATATCTGTGAAGGCCAAAGCCAACAATGCCATTAAGGTCTACCTTCGTCTTCAGCCCTCAAAACCTCCGGTCTGGTTTGGACATCCGGAGTGAGACATCACTGGAGCCATGGGTTGAATAGCCAGAATCAGCTTTGTTGATCACAGCCGGCGATGTCTAGATGTTGCCAATAGCCCAGCGTGCTGCAATTGAATTTCTGTGTGACGGATTTTGTGTAGCTTAATTTAGTTTCTAGTTTTAATAATTGATTGCAGTGATAGCCTTGTAGATTTATGTCATCATGATTGCTCTGAACTTTGGTATGCCGTTGCAATTCAGGGTCCTGTGTTACAAAGATTATTCAATGGTTGACATAATATTCGACTTGGTGTTGTGAATCTGCTTGGGGTTTTTTGGCATCCGTGTATTTGGGTTGAACATTGAGTTGGGACCCATTGAGGAATACGACAGATAATCAGGAATCACACAAACACACCAGGGCCCAGTGCTCACCCCGGAGAAAAAGTCTGAAATGGCCCAAATTTGGGCCACATGGCTACATTACCCCTGCCTTGGTTGACAAAGAGGCAATAGGGTTTCGCATGCCCACCATGCCCCTCTGTGCAAAACATGGGCACCGGTAAAAAGGGGAACACCCCCCCCCCAAAAGCACAACCCCCCCCTTCACCTGGTCACAAAAATACCCCCCCCCAACATGGCACATGAAGGGGGGACCACAATTGACCCCCATTGCATCACAACACAATCCTCATGCAACTACCCCCCCCCCCCCTGTGAGCCCGGGTTGTCCTCAAAGCAGGCACAGCACACACACATATGTGTTGTAATTCCAACTTCACACCTTGAAAAGATGTGGTACAGCACAACATATTATTTTTTTACTTAGGCCAAGATGGGCTGGCGTAGCCTGCTCACTTTACTTTATATCGTACAGCACAACATGTGGTCAACCGGCAACCTGCACCTAAGAAGCCCCTAAGAAGAGTTGACAAAGAGCATAAAGGGGTTACACATGCCCCCCTTGGGAAACCACAGGCTACCGGTAAAAGGGTGAAACACCCCCCAAAAATGGTAAATAACCCCCCCCCCCCAATGTGGTGGAAAAAAAACCCAAAACGGAGAGAAACCCCCGCCTGTCACCTGGTCAGAACCTCCGCCCCCTCTGTGGTGAAAACCCCCCAGTTTAGGTGAACCCCACCCCCCTCTGTGGTGAACCCCCCACCCCCAGGGGGGGGGGGGTTCTCCTAAACTGGGGCGGGTTACCATGTGTCACATATGGGGGGGTTTGCGAGGGGGCAGTTGGTGTGGATTTGGATTTGGGGGGCCGATCTGAAGGCTCACAGGCCGCCTGGGGAGGGGCTCGATGGCTTCCCCAACGACCCTGCATATTGGCTGGCCATGCCATATGATGCACTCCCAGGCCCTCAGCGGGCCTCTCCCTCAGCAGTAGGTGTGGGTGGGTGGGTAGTGGGTGTGGGTGGGAGCATGCAGGTACAAATCTGTGATGACCCATACTGAGGCTGACAAATAGGCACATGTTGTCTAGGTACTAATGAGCACCCTGCTTTGGGCACAATGAAAATGTATGAAGGGGCATGCAGGACCTTTGTGCCATTGCATCATAGCTGGACACTGTTCTTATGCTACTCCCTCACTGTAATTTGTTGCTGCGACTGCTGGTTGATGGGCAATGTGGCCGGCCATTGTGGCTGTACACTGCTGTGCCATTCCTGAGTGCATTGCGACTGAGTCCAACCATAATCACTTCCCAGGCGGGGGGAAAAGCCGCCACAGAATGAATGAATGAATGAATGAATGAATGAATGAATGAAGCAAGGAAGGAATGAACCATAATCCCTTCGGCACCGATACTGATGCTTACCACTGAGCATGGCTTGGGGGCAGTGCAAATATATAAAACCACTATAAATGGCCACTATTGATTGACCGCTCACAGACAATGGTGATGGACACTGTCAATTGATTGTGGTGACTGAGTGTGCTTTTGCCAATGGTAGCTGAGCCCTGCTCCAGGCAATATGAATATATGAATCACAATTGGTGGGGGCAGTGGACATTGAATGGGAACTGTCTGGTATACTTTGGACACTGGCAATGGCCAGTACAGTGACAAAATGTATGTTTGGAAGTGGAGTTTGGGCGGTTGGGGTGTTTGTGAATGTGTGGCGTGTGCCTGGATGCCGACCAGCAGGCGGTCAGCGACTCTTGGGTGCAGGGACGAGGAAGGTGAATGCACTGACATGCGGGTTGTGCACCGGCCGCAGTGTCGCACAGTGTGCTGCCAGCAGGCGAGGCCTGTTGCAGCTGAACAAGCTTTCCAAAGACGAGCCTCCTGCGTGGGCCCACTTTGTGCTCAGTAAGGGCACACCTGCCCTTATTTGCGGCATCCGGGGTGAGCAATGCTGTGTGCTCTCTACTGGGCTGCACAGTAGTGGGATGGACACCAATGCGTGACGAAGAAACGAGAACGCAGTGCGAACCCCCTCAAGGACGTGCACATGAAGCATCTCACCCCTGGCCCGGGATACACACACTTCTTTGTTTGGGGATTGGCACGCACTTTTGGCGTTTTGGATGCGCATGTGATGAATGAAATCCAAGAACGGAGGGAAGAGATCTTGGCCACCTCCCCCAAGAAACATGCAACATCAACAAACACACTTCGAGTATAATTGCTTCCTCGTGTGTGTGGGAAGAAGCCGCAAGGGACTGGGAAACGCCCTGGGCAGGACCGCAGGCAGACAAAGCTCTGAGACATCTGTGATACACACGACAATACGCTTGGAATTTGAGATGCACAACGATGCACTGTTGAAGCCTGGGATACCAGTTCCGCACCGCCCATTCATTCATTCGCTGTCTGGCAGCCCAACCCCTGCCCGTAATACAGTACTTGGGATTGTTGGGAGACCCTTGATCCACACGTCTCCCCCCCCCTTCCTTTCAAAGGAGCACTGCAGAGGGCGCGACGGCGCTGAACAGCCCTCAATGCCCACGTAACTGTTATAATTCGTCTTTGCCATCATCCGTAGCCTCGTTCTTGTCTTTGCCACTGTTGGGGGCCTCGGTTTGTTGTTCGTCTGGCGCACCATGATCCAGCTTCTTGGCCATCCAAGCAACCAGCTCCTCTCGCTGCAACTTCCCCGTGTAAACCATCCCGGACTTGTGGGCCTTTGAACAGAGAAGGACAAGGAACGGGAAGAAGATGGACGCAGATGTTGAGATGGCAAAGCACCATATCACACAATCGCAGTCGCAAAGACCAAAGGCCAAGAGAGGGGCAGAGATGACGAACTCTTCCATTTGACTTTCAATGCACGGCTTCGTTCTGGGGCTGAAGTGTCAACTCAGTGGAATTCAAAGAATCAAAGGCCAGCACCTCCTGCAATATCCTTCTTGGGCCCCACCTGAGATGCTGTGTTGATGCTGCGGTTTCTTTGCTCTCAGGGTCATTGTTAAGAATATGCTCACGTACCCCTGTTTGGTCATTGGTTGGTGCACGTTTGAACAGTTTGTCAATTCTTTCTGAATGATGCACCAGCATTATCCTGCCCCTCCCCCCTGAAATCTCCCCCCTTTTGTCATGGCGGTTTCCCCCACAGGGGGGGGGGGGGGGTAAAAACTGCACCATAGTGTCACAGTGCAAATCAGCTTCGGCGCCTTTGGCGCCTTGTAAAAAGTTCCTTTGGTGCCTAGTATTTTCTATGCTTTTTGGGCCAAGTGACCGTCCCTCCCCCCCGGGGGGGGTTTCAAGAGGGGGGGGGGGGGGGCAGGGTACTTGGCCATGCTTCATCATTCGATGCCACCCCGCATCACCAGTGGGGCTGTGAACGATCTTCGTAACTCATTGCTTCAGGGAACAATGACAATTTTGCTCCGAAGCGTACTTTTTGGTGTTGCACCAAACACTACCGAGCCCGTTCATCTTCCTCTGAGAACTTGAGGGTTCGGGAGCCACGTCTCACTGGTTCTGAGGCACCAAGGCTTTGGAACCGAAATGGCATTGAATACGGCTGTCATACCTCACGTTTGCATTTCCAGGATGGCCCTGCACCACGGGGTCCTTAAGAGGAAAAAAAAACTGTCCCGAAACGGCAGTTTTGCAAAAAGACCGTGTGTAGCTCATATGTTCAACCATGGTTGGTGGCGATTGGCGGTTGGCGGTTAGTGGCAATTGACGGTTGGCGGTTGGCGACTGGCGGTTAGTGGCGGTTGGTTATGGTTGGCAGCGGTTGGTGGTTGGTGATTGGTGGTTGGTGGCGGTTGGCAGTGGTTGGCGGTTGGCGGTTGGTCGCCTCTGGCAGTTGGCGGTTGGCGGTTGGCGGTTGGTGGCTGCCATGGTACGCCTTGTACACCGGGTGAAGAGGGCAAGCGACAAATGGCATTCGACCTGGCTGGTCCGGCCTGGCGGCCTGGTTGTTCCGGTGTCTCAGAGCTGTCTGGTACTGCTCCCACGTGGGGGGACACAGTTGTGTTTTTGTTCATCCGCCAGTCCTGAGTGCGGCCCCTGTCGGGCATCATGGCCACGCCGTCCGTAATGGTCTTACCCGCTGGTCTGTCTGGGGCGTTTCACAAAACAGTCCCCCGATTCCCGGCAGAGGTATGCACAACCTTTTTTTTTCCCATCCATCGGGCCTGTGCTGAGCAGCGGGAAGGCGCTCAGGCTCACTGCCCGGTCTCTACACCAGCGTGGCAGGGCACAGTGCAGTCACGCGAGGAGTGGTGTGCCCCGCGGGGGGAGACCGTGGGACGCGCCCCGCCCCCGCTACTGCCCGGCCTCCTGCCCCCCCTCCGGGAGCTCCCCCTCCCCGTCCCCGATCAGCTGCTTCTGCACCAGCGCGGCGTAGAGCCCCCCGAGGCGCAGCAGCTCCTCGTGCGTCCCCTCCTCCACGATCCGGCCCTCGTCCAGCACCACGATGCGGTCCGCGTTCTGGATCGTGGACAGCCGGTGCGCGATCATGAGCACCGTGCGGCCCTCCATGGCCCGCTCGATGGCCTGCTGCACCAGATGCTCCGACTCGGCGTCCAGGGCGCTGGTGGCCTCGTCCAGCACCAGGACGGAGGGGTCGCGCAGGAGCGTGCGGGCGATGGCCACGCGCTGCTTCTGCCCCCCGGACAGCTTGCCCCCCTCGTTGCCCACCTCCGTCATGTACCCGTCGGGGGAGTTCACGATGAAGTCGTGGGCGTTGGCCTTCCGGCACGCCGCCTCGAGCTCGTCCAGCGTGAACCCCCGGCCCTGCAGCCCCAGCGTCAGGTTCTCCTCGAACGTCCCCCGCATCAGCCGCGGCATCTGGCTCACGGCGCTCACGCAGGCCCCGTAGAACCACGCCGGGTCGTACTCGTGGACCGGCCGCCCGTCGACCAGCACGGCCCCGGCCGTGGGGTCGTACATCCCGAGGATCATGTTGGCGATCGTGGACTTGCCGGAGCCGCTCCGCCCCACCAGCGCCACCTTCTCCCCCGCGCGGATCGTGAGGCTGAAGCCGTCGAGGACTGGCACATGCTCGAGCTCGGCCTCGAACTCGTCCACGTCGTCCAGCGGGTCGTCCCAGTCGCCGGTGGTGTTGGCCGCCCGCCGCGCCAGCTTCAGCCGACGGTTCTCCTCCCACTTCGCCATCAGCTGCGGCACGCCCAGCTCCTTGTAGTTGAAGCGCTTCCGTACGTTGTACGCGAACGACACATCCCGGAACTCGATGTCGCCCTATTAAAAATCAAATTGCAATCAAAATGAACAATGATAATATAATAATAAAATCAGAAGAAAACTTATTCGATGAAATGGCAGGAACCAGATTTGAACTGGTGACACAAGGATTTCCGGTCCTCTGCTCCACCGACTGAGCCATCCCAGCCAAACCCCCGCAAGGATTGTACATACCCGCACGGCGTCGGCGCGGCCATCGCCGCGCGCCCGCATCTTCGGCTTCCGCTCCAGGATCTGGAACACCTTCTTGTTCTGCCCGGTCATGCTCCCGTACGACACCACGACGCCGGGCAGCTCCCCGAAGGCCTCCGACAGCGTGTCCTGGTACATCCCCACCAGCATCATCTCGGGGTACGTCATCTTCCCCGCCAGCACAAGGCTGGCGGCGTACACGAACATGCCCATGGAGATGATGTGCGGGATGAGGCTCTCCACCAGCCCAGAGGACGCCTGCACCCGGGCGTTCTTGGTCTGCAGCTTGACCATCTCCTGGGCCTCCTCGAAGTACTCCCCGACCTTTTGGTCCTCGGCGGCGTACATCTTGCAGACCCGGGCGTTCCAGATCAGCTCGTTGACGACGGTGCCCATGCGGGACTGGATGGACTGCCGGGAGGCCTGGGCCGAGGAAAAAGTAGGTCGAGTGCGGAGAAGAGCGTAAATCGCTTCCTTTGTTTTTGGCGTAAGTCGCATGCACTTTTTTTGGGCACAAATCACGTGTGGAAATAAGTGACAAAAACTTTTGGAGGGGCGTAAATTGCGTGCACTTGTGTTTTTTGGGTGTAGGCCGCGTGTGAAAAAAATTTCCCTGAAAAAAAAAAAAAGAACAACAAGAAAAACCACCAGAACGTAGGTCACGTGCACTTTTTTCGGATGTCGCGTAACCAAAAAAAAAAGCGCAAATCGCCCAAATTTTTTGGTGGCGTACGTTGCGTGCCTATAGCATTTTCAAAGTTTTTTTTCCACGCGCAAATTACGCAAAAAAAAAAGGTGCACACGACCTACACCAAAAAAAAATAAGCGAATTACGCCTGACACACCTGGAACCGCTGGACGTACTGCGAGTAGATGAACCCCATAGCGATGTCGAAGGGCACCCCAAACACGCACATCACCGCCAGCCAGATGTCTTGCCGCGCCAGGATCCCAAACGCCGTGCCGATGCTGAGGAGGCTTGTGATGAACCCGGGGACGAGCTCCGCGGGGACGCTGGCCACGCTCTCTGCCTGCGACATCTGCGTCAGGATCCAGGCGGAGTCCGTCGCCTCGAAGAAGGGGATGTCCTGGTCCATCGTCCGCTGGAGGACGTCCGCGTTCACGCGGTTGGAGAACCGGACGACCGACTCCTGGAACAGGATCTTCTGCGCGGTGCCGAGGGCGTACTGACTGATGAAGAGGGCGAGCAGCTGCAGGGTCCGGTTGAACGTGCCGAGCCCGTTCCCGGAGAGCATGTCCGTGGCCACGTTCACGGAGAAGAGGGGCGCCAGCGTGCCGGCCAGCGTCTCCAGCAGCATGGTGCTGTACGCCCCGGCCCACCAGTACCAGTCCTGGTACATCCAGTGCCCGATGGCCCCAAAGATCTGAGGGAGAGTGTGTCTGTGTGGGGCTTTTCTGCGGTTGTGGGGGTCGGGGGGGCGGGGGGCCTGCATAGGCGTGTGTTAGGCTTTGGCTGCTACTGGTACTCCTACCCCCCCCCCCCTTTCGCAAGCACGCTGAAGGTCAGGAAAACAACGGTCAGACGGGGTCCCGTGCTACGACAAGGCAGTGCTTGCGGAAGGGGGGGGGGGGGGGCGGGGTACTTCTCCTGTTGCCGCTGGCAGCAGCAGAAATAAGGGCAGGAGCAGGACCAGCAGCAGCAGCAGCAGTAGAAGCAGGAGCAGGAGCAGCGGCAGTGGGAGTAGGAGCAGCTGCACCCGCACCTTCTTCTGCTGCGTCCACGTGGGCATCTCCTCCAGCGCGATCTGCTCCGAGATGTACTTCATGAGGGGCCCCCACACCAGCTCCTTCAGCACCTTCACAGGGCCCGACACTGCGAAGAGGCCGAGCACGGCGTCGAGGTGCCGAAGCGGGACGTAGCTGTAGATGGCCTGGGTGGCGGCCGCGGCTGTCCCGGCGCCCACCAGCATCATCAGCACGCTCCCGTTGGTGCCCTGCCTCTGGACAACCAGAGCGTTGCTCAGGAGGCAGGTGCCGCTGAGGATGCTCATCAGGATTTTGTGGGGGGACACGAAGGTCAGGGTCAAGGAGGTCCCCAGCTGCAGCCCCATGAGGGCGAAGGCGGCCTGCTGGCCCCAGAGCGCGGCCTCATCCTCGGCCTCGGTCTCGGCCGCTCTCGCGTTTGTGAATTTGGACTGCGCCGGGCGGCGGCCGTTCTGGCGGTTTGTGCGGCCCTTGCGCCGCCCGCAATTGCGATCACATGAGAACATTTTGGTGTTACACGGAGAGAGCCATGTGACTGCGAAACAGCGGAGGGTCCGGAAGTGATCGCACTAAGACCAGACGACTCCCCAAGGAAGACGAGACCAGATCCCCGGAGCGGCCGGAACCACTTCCATACCTGAAAGGTGGTCAGAAAATGCATAGCACCGCACCCCCCATGTCGTTTGCCCGGGTCATGAGTCTTTTTTTCCGGAGGGAAAATGATGGTGGGTCGCAGATACTGGAGGGCCCCGCCTAGGCAATTCCAGCCAATGTTCTCAATGTCCACATGTGTAATGCAATAATCAACAAATCTCCTGTATGTACACTCCAGTCAAAACTGCAATACATTCAGCACGTGAGCAGCCCTGAAATCTCTAAAAAAAAAAAAACTGGTTGCGCTGGAATACACTGATGCATGCGTGGTGGAACGCAGAGCTTTCCTTCTGTCCCCTGGTGTTGCTTGTTGCAATGCTGGAAGAGATCTTACAGCTCCCTATCGCTACAAGATGTGGAGTGGCTTCGTCTACCAAATAGATCTTTCGGGGGGGGGGGGGGGGCAACAATATGGCATTGATGGGGCAATGGGTTGGCCATGAGGCAACGGAAACTGGGTTCGCATACGCCCCCGTGTCACAGGCGCATGGTCATAACCACATTGTTCAGTGTTATGCTTGCTGCACTGCAGTGCACTGCAGCGTAGACCAGTTCTGTACCAACCAGGTGGTTGCTGACTGTGCATTGGCTCTGTTCCTCTGAACAGTGAGGTCAGCTCGCACCCACCACCCACCCACAGTGCCGGTTAGATCAATGGGTTGGGGGGGGGGGGGGGGGGGTCATGATTCTTACTTCGGGTGGAGGGGGGGGGGGGGACTGATGTTAGGTGTACCCTATCCTTGAGCTGACCTCAACCCAACCAAGAAACATTCTATAGCCACATATGAGTGGCGAACCCAAGGCAACATTTGGTACTAGTTTAAGTCGAACTGATTGAGTCTGGCATGAGGTCCAGAGCATGCTTGTTATTTCAAAACCTGACTCGGTGCAGCTATCCTTTGCGGCCGGCAGTCAATTCAAACTGGTGCTAGGCCATAAGGTTCATCGGTATGTTGTAAGTTGATTGAAATTGATCTTGTTGCAATCCATTGAATGCGGAAGGTGCAGGAGAGCGTCCGGTCGCCGGTATGTTCCACCTTGGTACTTGACATCTGTTCGGGTTCCGGGGCGGGCACTTCAGGCAGCCACAAAAGAGGTGGGTTTCATTTGTTGCATGTAAACACAGAATACATGGAGTAGCAAGCCCCGAAGGGTGGTGTGGATGGCAAAGAGGAGGAGAGACGAGGACGAAGGTCACTACATCAAGCTCGAAGAGCTGCCGAGAGAAACCAAATGACCGCGCCTCTTCCCACTAGTGGAGGATGAGGATGAGGTGTGCGTACGGATGTGGAATTTATGGATATTTTTTTTGGGTTGAGGTGGATTTTGTGGGGGCTTTTCCTGATTTGAATTTAGAGGAGGAAAAATTGGGCCCCAGACCAATCAGGCATTCACCCCCCTCCCCCTCCCCGTCATGCCGCTATGGGTGCAGCAACGCAAAACACTTATGATTGTGGAGTGTTGCAGTGGAATACACTGAGTGAGTCTGGCATCAGGTCAGGATCATGCTGCTTAATTCAAAACCTAACGTCATGGTGCCCTACCTAAAATCCCGCAGGCGTATTGCGCCTTGTCTCCCGATGTTCTCCATGCATATTGTCGGGCTGTTCACAACCACCTCCTCTCCCGATGTTCTCCATGCATATTGTCGGGCTGTTCACAACCACCTCCTCTCCCGATGTTCTCCATGCATATTGTCGGGCTGTTCACAACCACCTCCTCTCCCGATGTTCTCCATGCATATTGTCGGGCTGTTCACAACCACCTCCTCATGTGAGCTTGACGCACATTTGTGAGCTTTAGCCTCCTATACAGCTGAGCAAAGTCCATTTGCACGTGGTCCTCATAAAACGCCCTGAGCTCTCGTCCCATCAGTGTCACGCAAGTGTAACAGAATGACACTCGAAAAAAAGTATATTTTCCCCAGAACCCCAGAACTTCTTTTTGTGAGCGTCAGCACAAGGGCTGAGGTAAAAAATCCAGTCTAACCACCATTGCTACGCGGAGAGATGAAGTGAGGCAAACTAAACTAAATAACCTAACCCTAACCCTAACCTTAACCCTAAATATTTTTTGCATCGTTTTATATTTTTTTACTCTCGCGTGACACTTCACCTACAGGCTTCTACTTCGAGACATGCTCAAGTGAAGCCTTTGGATAATTTTGTGCCTTGTATATGGGCTGGGTGTCTTGTGCTGGGTGGATCATATGTTGTTCGTGTGTTCATGTGTGCAATGAGCACGGCACACAAAAATGTTGCCCTCGCACATGTGTGTACGCATGCATGCCTATGGGGCAATCCTTGCATTGCGCGCGCACTGTGCGCTACTTTTAGACTATGTTCCCCCCGACGAGCCCCCAGGCACACCCGTTGGAAACGCCCTTAGAATTAGGTGACCCAAACTGCCCTCGCTCAAGAAAGTTGCAAACTACCCCCCCCCCTTATAAGCTACGCCAATATACAGAATTATTACGGTCCCTACGCCCACTGTAGCTTGGACAAGGGCGTAGCTTGCGCGAAACACATACAACTACCGACACAAACGTGCGCGCGCGCATGGTATGGGTGCACCTTGACCTCTGCCCACATTTCCAAGTGTATGTAAACACAAGACAGCCTTGGGAACATGAAATTTTCAGGTTCACACCCATGTTGGCACAAGCAATGAAGAATGCGAAGCCTACAAATGTTCGGCTTGGAAACCCTTCTTGCAATCATACACCATGCGGAACAATTGCACATGCTCACCACTTGAAGATGCCTTTGGCTTAGGCTTAGGGGCTGATTTGGGCTCGGGCAACTTCAAATTCTGGGGAATGAATTTGCCTTGCATGTGTCCATGGCTCCATGTAATTGGCAAATGTGACGACAAACCCATGTCCTATGTGGACGCACTACATTTCGTACGTAATTAAAATTACATACACAATTATTACGGTCCCTACACCTACTGTAGCTTGGACAGGGGCGTAGCTTATACAAGGCGGGGGGGGGGGGACCTTCCCTTCGCATAACACACATCATGCACAACTGAAAGAGCCATGAACAGCGCATTGGTCGACACCCTCAACAAAACGTGTGCACAACATGACATAGTTGCAGAATTGAAGAAATGTCACATTGTCACATGTGTGTGTGTCAATGCAATCCGTACAATATTGCAGTTCACACTTGTTACACATGGACATCTTTTTAGGGTCAAACTTGGTGCAACAAAGGGCACATACATTCCCATCATCACCCACAACATCCTCATCATCATTGTCCTCCTGTGTAGGTGCAGTCCATACATGTGCAGGTACGTGTTCCCACGGACCAGATGGAGGGTTACAAATGAAGAGTATACGCACGTACTCATGCAACTCCGTACCGGATCCCATCCATATGTTCCTTACGATGCCCCAATGCCTGCGAACAAGTGCTCAATACATGCCCTATAGAAAACATGAACATCATTGTACTCCTTTTGCCGCTCCGTCAAAGTCTTTCGACCGATAAATGGCCATACCGCATGGAGGTGCCCCTTGTATGCACATCCATGGAGTCAATCTCATAATCCATGTAATGCCCCTTGCTCCTTTTGGGCCCTTCGCGATCCCAAATGAGAACATCCGCCGATGTCCCGGGGGCCAGTGGACAAATCCAAGCAATGTTCCCAAAACTATCAATGGCAACCGTTACTTTATATACACAACCACCATATTTTTGGATTGAAGAGGACATCACAAAGGATGCCTCCTATGGAAGCGATGGGCACGATGTCCACGTAATGTGTGACAAAATACGGAAAGTGTGGGACGTGGTTCCACCCCGACAATCTTTCCGCCCATCAAATTTTAGCGACAATGCCATTCAAGTAAGAATGAACATGATGCACACTTGCCCACCAAGCCTCCTTAGAGCACCCCGTTGCTTCAGAGAGGAGATGAGCAAAGGGGTTAAGAGGACTGAGAGGGTTGAGGGACACTTGAGCTAGACGAAGCCACATGAGTCCGAGGGGGGACGCAAACACAAAAGGCATCCGATGTGCGTTGCTACTTTTCTAGGACGTGCAACGAATGCTTCGCTTGTTTCTTGGCCTCTCTCTCTCTCTTTTCTCTCGGCGCAGACGGTCAATCTAGGGCTGCAATGTTGGAGCTTCACTACCGCCTTCTGGGAATGGTTGGCCATTAAGCCCATCCTCAATTATCATATTTTCCTCATCCCTTGGTAAGTGCTCACCCTTGCCGAACCGCAAGATCTGCTCGATCACGTTTGGAACGCCGGCAGGTTGGTCCGAATACTTTGGGCGCTCCTTGTGCCAAAAATTGATGTGTGTAGTTCGAAACCGGCGTAAAAAAATATATAGTATGTTCCAAAGGCGTGGGTTGCACCATTTTTAGCGACGGGGGTTGGGATGGGGCAAACTTGCATGTTACTTGATCCATGTTTGCAAAAGCAGAGCACAAGAATACTACGGCAGAATTTGGGACGGCAGAGTCATGGTGTCTCCAAGGACCGGTTGTGCCGGTGATAGTATGGACGGGTGCGCTTTCATTCCACTCCGCTTCGCGGGACCCCACCTACACACTAACCCAATACACTAAACACTGGAATGCAGGCTGCAGCTCGGTCGGGTCGGCCCTTTGACCCACGGGCGCGACCGGTTTCAAAGATGGTACACGGTGAGCTCCAGGAACTTTCCAATGCACTCCAAGGCCTTCGCTTGGACGAAGGGGATGAAGGGGGCAGGTGGGCGGGCAAAGACACAAAAACTACCTAAGTGGAGATGCAAACAAAAGTTGAGACGAGGCTAAACTAGTGTTTGCAAAAGCAAAGCACAAGAATACTGCAACAAAACTTGGGAATTCATTCTCCGCCCGGGCTTGCCCTCCCGAAGGGGCACGACCCCTGCAGAGGTCCTCGCTCCTCGCTCCTCGCTCCCACATCAAGCACGGCGGCACACACACACCCCTTCCTTGGAGCAACAGCCTTGCCCACAGGCGCAAAACGAGACGATCCGGGCACCCACATTCACCGCAAGAGGAATAAATACTCAGCTGGTAAATAGGCGGGCCGGTGACACCGAACCCGTTGCAAAGGAGAGGGGGCCACAAAACCCAACTCAGCAAGAAAGCAACAATTCAGCGACAATTCACAAACACAGAAAACAAAGGCCATCGGAACGCATGCCCGCCCGGCCTCGACAGCCGAATAGCCAGAGGCCAAACCGAGCTGCGAGCTCACCCAGAAAAGAAAAACCCTCGCACCAAACACAGGGGCTATCGAACCTGCAGTGCAAGAAGGCCACATAGCAACACCCCAAAGGGGGGAACAGGTTAGAAAGGGCGGAACATGCGAGCGATGCACCACACGAGTCCCGGCGATCCCTGCACCCAGACATAGGGCAAGGCCAACCCTTGCACCTTGCAATGGTGGGACAAGGTCAGATTGGCGGTTTGGGAGCCCCGCTAGACCTTCCACCGGTGGCGACAGAGGTGGCCATGCTTGCCGTCCTTGATGTCCGGCCCACCACCGACGGCGGCTTCCTGAGTGGCCTGGGCCCCCAAGCGCTCCACCAGATCCGCTGCGGCGGCCGCCAGCAGCTCCGGCGCAACCTCCTTCGGGCACGGGCGCTAGAAGACGAGGCGGGCCCGGTTCCCCAGCAACACGCGTCTGGCCGCCCACTGCGCCAGCCTGCTGGACATGACCCGGTCCAAGTGCTGGCGGGCCCGCGTCTGGCGGCGCGTGGCGGCCGGTCCCGATCTCCGATGACGGCGGCCTCCCCTATAGCGCCTCTTAGTTTTCTTGCCTCCATGACGGCGGGGCATGCACGAAGGCAACTAAGACGTAGGCCGATGGCCTTTCCCTTTCTCATGGTTTCCTGGGGCATAGGACACGCCACACCTTATATCCCCCCAATCTACTCAATAGTTGGCCTCAGACTTCCCACGCCTGCGACTCTGCCTTAGTCTGGGACCCGGCGAACACCGAATTAACCCTAGACATAGGATCACCGGGTTGCAACTCAGATGGGACCCAAACCAACCTGGGGACCACGCCAGATTCCCAGAGCACCCCGGCAATCAAACGCAGCACAGATTGCTGGTGCTGCAGATGACAGCACACCCTCAGAGCCAAGACTTGTGCAAGCGCCACCTCGCAATCATTGCATACCATAATTGATTGCATCCCCAACCACACGGCCAACCTGACGGCCCACCCTATCATGTGGAGCTCCATGGTTTGCTGGCTGGCATAACGCCTATCGGGGGGGGGGGTACCAGAGCACCCACGCGCTAACGGCCGGCATCATGCGCACCATCGACACAGGCCAAGAGGTCCCTTGCCCACACTGAGGAGGGGGCCAGGCAGGTTTCGGACCCTGAGCGGAAAGCATGCACATGCACCCACGCATTACCGGAGGGGGCCGACCATGGCTCTGCGGCCAAAGCCATGAGCGTCGCCAGCCCGTGCAGTAGTTTCAGTGGCAGCCCCTGACTCGGTTGCATTTCCCACCACAGCGAACACCACGCCGCAAAAGGGCAGCCCAGTCCACGCGGCCATGCATGCTAGTTGAGTAGCCCAAGGAAACTGCGGAGGTGCTTCCCCTCATCCCCACCGACCGCCACGCACATCCAACCCACCCAAAGCTGTAGAAGGGCTTGGGTGTGGCATTACACGGTCCTAGTTGATAGGTTCAAGGCTTTACCTAGGAAGGAGACCCGAACAACAGGCTCCAATACGCTCTTCGGCCTGATCAAGAACCCCGCCTCAACCAGTGCGCGCACGGCGTCCCTGCCCGCCTGGCGGAGGACTTCCTTATCGGAGTAGACGAGCAAAGAATCGTCAAGGTAATGCACCAATAACACCTCAGGTGCAGGTTGTGGGTGCAACTTGTTGGTGACAAGGCACGTCGCCCGCGGCTTTCGACATTTGTATTTGTGTAGGGATGCGGATGGAAATCTGTACGGAAACTTCCGATATCATTCCATGCTGATCCCAGTCACATTCCATGCACCTCCCGTGGGTGTCCTATGCAAATCCCATGCACGCTCCTTGCACACTATGTGGGGGCACCTGGCACAATATGGGCGTAGTGCCCACGCCTTTCCTTGTTGAGTGGCGCGTCCGGAGTCTCTCATGCACTCAAGAAGCCCTTTTGGCAGACCTACCCTTCACAAGGCACTGGGTGCCGCAACAGCTACTGCTGTCTTTGGTAAACAATATCGGCCTGCATACTAGTTTTGTCATTGCGTGAGGTCAGGGAAGCCCTCTATCATAAGCACATTCCATGACACACAACACAGACACATCCGTGTACAGCAGACATTAGCAATTCCAGCCACACTTGGTGTCCCCCTGAGAAAACATAAGACGTCAAACTTCTTGCTTAATCTCAGATGGATGCATTACTGAGGTAAAAGCATCTCCAAAAATACCAATCCACACCAACTTGAAAACTTTCCCAAAGTGGGACATGGTAGAGAAGGCAATTACTCCTGTCTTGGTTGTTCCATAACCTCAGACCTCTTCAGTGGCAAGCAACGCAGTATATGCCACATGAGTCTTGGAGACATGTCATAACGAATGCGCACTCATGTGTCTCTGCAATGGTGACGTCTTGCAGTCGTGGGATTCCCGGAGTATGCCTGTAGATACATATTTGTCCGTGAGCCACCATCTCACCCTGTATGTCACCACACATTTCGACTCAGTAGCTCAAATGCCACTCACCTTCACTGGCAGCCATCCACTCCCCACTTCCTGACACTTTTCGAAAGGAGCAGCCACCACGAGGTGTGTGGTGTGTGTGTGCTGCCCAATTTTTGAAACAAGATCATAGTGTTCGCTAACATACACCACATCTACGGCTCTGTTCGCACTGCAGCAATGTTCATCTCTGGCTCCCGTCGCCTCCTTTCCTCCCTCTCTGCACGACAGCAAGAATATGTACATTGCTGCATCCCTACCGCACCCTGCTACCCCCATGTGCATACCCCGACTCCTGTGCAAGGGCTCCTTGGATCATCATCAGCACCTTCATCCCGCACTGCCTGGCTTGAGCTGTGCCCTCGGCCCGAATGCACTTGCGTTGAAGTGCGGATGCGTGGACTGTCCCCTGTCCCTTTCCCCGTAATGGTCCGACGTCAGGCTGCAGACTCCAGAGGGTTAGGCGTACATCCCGGTCCGAAGGTACTCCAAAGCTGCGAGTGCAGGGGCCGGCCCATTCGTCTTGGCTGTAATACCGACGATCTCCGTGATCCAGATCAACATTGCAGTGGCGCGTAGTCACCGAGGCACCGGCAGGCGCCCACACGCATGGTCACAGCAGTTCAGCAAGGCGCGGTGAGGCACCAACACAGACTGCCACGCTTTGTTCAAGGCGCCGTTAGCCCCCCGCCCCCCATCCTCCCCATCCACGGCTGTTGATGGTCCCTCCGAGCCCTTCCCTCGCTTACTGCGGGTATCGATCACATCCATGTGAATCCCCTCACTGTCCCATCCCAAAACCGTCCGAGCAGACGCTGTGAGGAGCCTTCTGAGAGACCATTCCACACCAGTGCTCAGCTGCCACCGCTGAGCCTCTGTCTCAAAACACTGCGGGATGCAACGTCTCGGTGTCTCGGATCACATGCGGGCTCGCGCCCACTCCCTCCCAAGTGCAAGCGCAACTCTTCCGCCGCGGTATGCCCCCGCCAGAAGGCCCGCCGGTTGGCCCGGGGGAAGGGATGCATCAGAAGGGAAGGCATTTCAGAGGCGGCCCCAGAAGCCGTCACATCGGCGCGTGGAGGAGGTCGTCAAAGCGGTTTTGGGCGGTTAATGTCGGTTACAAATGCCATTGTGCCTGGCACTTGCCATCAGGGAGACAGTTGCTGGGCATAGGCGGGGCGCCCTGGAGGAGGGAGGGGGGTACTCCCCCCCTCCAATGTATCCCTACCAGGGGGTGTATACCCAACCATTTTAGCACCACAAAACAACCAGCAGAGAATCAGAATGCAAGTTTTGCAGGAACAACAAGTCTCCACCTCCCTTCAGTGCCCCAGTCTCCCAAAGGTCACTTACGGACATAATCAGCATTCCGCAACCAATAGATATCATAGATGCTTAAATAGGGGGGGGTGGGGTGTGGGGGGGGGGGGGGGGTGATCCTTAGAAGAACCAACTCAATGAGGGGTTCGTTCTGAGGCGTGGCAATGCCGTTTCCGCGGTGTTCAGAGGGCACCAACATGAAGGCCTAAGCAGCCTCTTTGAAAGCTCTCCTTCGGAACTTGCCCGAGGAACTCCGGCCAGCCCGGCGACGAAAGCTGAGGAGGAGGAGCCAACGGGAACGGGGAACGTTTCCGACGACGACGATGCGGACTGCCGGTCCGGGCAGTACCGCGCTGGCGGGACCGGGCGGGGGAGTGCGAAGGGGAGCCCCAGGGACCGAGGGCCCGGAAGGGGAATGAGATGGGGGTGCACCCACCACCACCGGCTCACATTACACGTCCTGGACTACCAAAGTCAGATGCAGCAGGGCGACGGTCAGCCGGAGGTCGCCGTGCTTCGCCATCACCCGACGATGGTCGTCATCCTCCGGCGTCACACCCTCAACAACCGATAAACTGCTGAGAGTCATGCGCCCATGGGGACTCCGGCGCCTCCACGACCCCCGGAGGCGTCCAGGACGGCGGCGAGGCCCGCCCCCACGGGGCTCCAGTGTGCTCCGCACCGCAGCCAAGCCACGGCCTACCGTAACCGGGGGGGGGGGGGGGGGTTTGGTTTGGTTTGGGTCAAGGCCTGTGCCGGACGCCCTAGCCCATGGTCAGCACTCGCCTTTGTGCCGACACGACTGGGCTAGGCGAATCGCGGTTGTCCGGTCCCAAGGCCTGCCGGACTGTTGACCGCCCCCGTACCCCGTGGTGGCACACACGGGAGGGAGATGCCGCCGTGCCTGTGTGTGTGGCGCGCGCGGGGCAGGAGGGCGGGGCGTGCATGCTGGTGGCGCTCGCAGGGCATGACGGGTCACACGGTTGCGCCGCGCCTGGCCCTGCCCGCTGGCGCCGGTGCCGCTCCAGTGTTTCTGGTTTCCCCCGCTGCGGCTTGGTCCGTCCGTGTCGCTGCTTGTAGTGGCGTCCCGGCTGTTCGTGTGGTCGTCGGGTGTGAACCAGGGTCCGCCACCACCGGGCCCTGGCTGCTTGTGGTGGAGGCGCGTGGGGGGGGGGGGGGGGGGGGGGGGGGTTGTGTGATGCCTGGTGCTCCAGGCCCCGGCAGGGAGGCCATGGGAGCCTGACGCTGAGCCCGCCGGGGGAGTGTTCGGACTGGACACGCCGCCTCCCGGTCATTGACATGCTGCCAGCGGCCCCACGACTGCATGAGGCACGGGGGCGCGCTCCCTGGGCGCTCGACTGGGGGGGTCCACACCTCCTGACTGCTCTAGGCACTGGTGGTGTTGTCGTGGACTGGACCATCCGCCCACGGCGCTGAGGGACGGCAGGAGGAGGGGCTCCAGGGCGCGCTGAGCGCTGCCCTGCCCTGGAGCCTGCCCGGGCTCGGGGCCTGGGTGGCGGTGCTACTGCCCGCGTAAACGGGGGGGCCCAGAGGGCACACCACCCGAGTGACCGCTCCGTTTGGGGGGGGGGGGGGGGCAGGGGGGCGAATGGCAGCCTGGGCTCCTCCGCCTGGCCCACCCACCCATCCACCCACATCAGAAATTTTCTCCTCGGCAAAAAAAAGAAATCTTTAAAGGGGGCCCGAAATTGGAGGTCGATTTTGGGTACAAAAACTTGTTTTTGGCCTTTGACCCCCCCCCCGCCCCAGTTTAGGTCACGGTCGCCCCTAAGCCGTGGCCTGATCGCGGTGTATCCGCCAGCAACCCTTCCTCTTCAGGTGCCAGGCCAGTGATCTTGAGTATTCCTCATTCCCCCTGCCCCTTGACAAAGGCGCCATCGGTGCTGTCTTGCTCCGCTTCGGGCGGCGCGTTTCACTGACATCTGTACTAAATGAAATCTGACGACGAGCTAGAGACCGGTGAGCCTCCCGAGTGTCGCCGTACCGGCCTTTCGCTCAGTTCTGTGCCCAACCCGTCACCGCCGTGCTTGGACAAGGCAGTGCGAGCACAAAGAGAGGGGGGCCACAATTCAACAAAAAAAAAAAAAACTCCACCAGCGCTCTTACTTACCGCACCGTACCTTTGCAAGGGCAATGTGCTGAGGGTCGCCAACAAGGCAGCGGCATGGTTCGTGGGCTTTCCACGAATCCCGACCACCATCCCAAATGACCGGTGTTACAACACGGGCACGCCGCAAAGCGCCGTGCTTCGGCTTCAAACCGGTGAGCTGCGCTCCTTTGCCCTGGAGGATGGTTCGGCGTTGCCTGGAGGCTGCCTGGTGGTTGCTGGAGGTTCTCCTCAGCTCAAAGGGAGCGCGTGGGGGGGGCATTAAGGCTCACTGGGTAGGCCAGTTGGTACTTCCGGGTGTGCGTACTTGTTCGCGTTTTGAGGGGGAAATCCGTTGCGGTTGCTTGTCCACCCATTGGATTGGGTTGCGTGGGTGTGGGGGGCGGGGGGGGGTGGGGTACGGGTGCCAGGCGAGCCCGATGTCGCCACTGACTGACCGGACTGCACGTGCTCCAGCCTCCCCCGGAGGGATTTGTCATATGCTGACAGTTCTGGTGATGCCCAGGTCATAGAGCATCGCCTCAATGTACTCCACATGATCGGTCGGGTCCGGGAACTCCTCGACCACCGGGACCGAGTCGTCGAGCTGCGACGCGGGCGGCGGGCTGGTCCCCAGCGAAAACGCGGACAGCGACGACGCCCGGCTCCGTTGGGACGGCGCCCGGCGCCGGAGCCACCGCGGCACCCGGTGGTCGTTGACCGGGGACACGGGCTCCGGCGACGCGCGCTGCCGCTGCGACGCGCTCCGCGACAGGGGGGTCACCGGGGCCGAGGGGGCGTCGTCGACCATGAACGACACGCGCTTCCGCAGCCACCGCGGCGTCCCATCGTCGACGAGGTCCAGGAACGAACCGCCGGGGGAGGCCCCCATGGTCGACGAAAGGCTGGACTCCACGCGCTCCAACGACTCCGCCAGCGCGCACTCCTCTTCGATCAACGCGTCCTCCATCACCTCCACCGTCTTGCGCGACACGGTCTTCTGGTGGCTGCGCAGCAGGACCATAGCCTCGCAGCGCAGCTCGCCCACCTGAGATGAATTGGAAGGGGGGGGAGGGGGGGAGGTGCTCGCCCCCTGTGTGACATTCCGTCTGGTGGTTGTTTCTTTACGGGGCCCTTGGACAGTCACCCGTTCTTCCCTTCGCATGTTGCGTCGGGTCGCTGCTTTCTGTCGGCCGCTGCGGCCGGTGCTCCTGCTGGTGTCGTTTCCGCGTTCGCGGAGCCCAGTAGTTGGTGTGTTGGGGCTGTGCTGGATGTGGCTGGATGTGCCGTTTGCGCGTTAGCGGCGCCCAGTAGTTGGCGTTTTGGGGTTGTGGTGGTTGTTGCGGGGGTCGTTTGACTGCTTCTGCTGTCCACACACCTCCGTCCTCAGGCCGTCCACAACCTGCCTCGCTGTGTTTCCGTGTGCGTGAGGCCCAGGTGCCCTGCTCCTCCACACGTTGTCCCAGCCGTCCACCACGCACGCACCCCCACTCCGTGGGTTGCGCGTGCGCAGGGCACGTTCGTTGTTGGTTGCGGGTCGCGTGCGCTTCATGGTTGACGCGGATGGCGTGCGCGCCCGCATGGTGTCCCGGGTGATTTACGCTGCACTGTGAACGCCCCCCCCTTCCAGGGCGCCCAGCCCATGTCAAGCCACTGTCCCCCCACGGCAAGTGCCAGCTTCAATGGCATTTTGCAACCGACAGTAACCGCCTCCGACGGCTTTGGCAACCTCCTCCCACCGCCGGCCTAACCGCCTGTGGGGCCACCTCCGAAGTCGCTTCCCTTCTAACGCATCCCCGCACCTGGTCCTTCTTCGCCAATTCGGCCACGCACATGTGCACCGCCTCCAGCTCCAGCAGCATAACGTTTTGGCTGACGTACCCTAGGGCCACCTGCCGCATGAAGCGGTTGTCCGACTGCAGCTGCGCCAACAGGAACTGCTCATCCAACTGCCCCCCGTGCAACACCCAGTGGAAGAAGCACAGGATGCAGTAAATGGTGTCGCCACAGTGCTGCAGATGGCGCTCGTAGTACCGACTGAAGGCGCTGCGGGTCGCGTCCTCGGGGTACTGTTGGACGGCGCACGGCAGCTCCAGGATCACCTCCTTCGGCACGCCGCACATCAACTCCACGAGTCCGGGCAACCGCAGGACTTTGTCTTCGGTCTTGGCCCGGAAATTCCAACTGCTGCGCCGGTGCTCCGTCTCGTCGTGCTGCAGCGCAAAAATCTTGTTAAAATCCGGGTGGAACTTGGCATCGAACTCCCTCCAAACACAATTGGCAGCCCGGCGCACATTGTGGAAGTTGGACCCCATGCACAAGTCCCGCGCGACCCGGACCAGGTCCGGCCGCATGCGCGCGGGGACGTGCTCCCGCTGCACCAGCGCGGCGTAGAGCAGGAACTCCAGCAGGAACCGGCCGATGCTGTCGCCGAACTGCACCAAGTTCAGAATGGCCTGCCAAATGGACTCGGGGATCTCCGCGCCCTGGTCCGTGGCGATGAGGTGCACGGCGGCGAAGATGCGCACCGTCCGCTCCCAACTGCGCAGCCCGTCCCACACGAGGGCCCAGCCCCGCTCCCTGAGGCGGTCCTTCTCCATCCCCAGCGGCGCGAAGTCCCAGATGGTGTCGGCGTCCAGCGTGGCCAGCACCACGTTGCTGAAGGCCCGCACCAGGCGGCACGACCGCGCGCCGTGCAGCAGCCGCATGCCCACCTCCGCGGCGCGCCGGAGGGCCCCGTTCTCGTTGGTCATCCACAGCTCCGTGAACACGGAGTACGCGATGCGGCGGCTGCTGACCAGTCCGCTGGGGGCGGGGTCCTCGTCGAGGTCCGCGTCGGGCTGCAGCAGCCGCGCGAGGGCGAGGATGGCCCCCCGGATGAGCCGCGCGTTCGACTCCGTGGAGCAGTGCATGATCGAGATCAGGCCCGAGATGACGGACGAGGGCACTTTGCTGCGGTGCACTTTGCTGATCTGGAGGATGTAGCTGAGGTTCTGAAAGTCCGGGGCGCCCCCCAGCAGCCGCTCCTCCAGCTCCGCGCCGATGTGCCCCGGGGCCGGCTCGGCCGCGCCCCCCGCCGCGTCGCCGGTGAGCAGCTGCAGGACCTTCCGGTTGCCGTACTTCACCGCCCAGTCCACCGCGCGGTTGCCCCAGATGTCCTGCTCCCCGAGCGCCGCCCCCCGCTCCAGCAGCATCACGGCGATGGCCACGTGCCCGCTCGCCGCCGCGAACATCAGCGGCGTGCCCTGGAACCGCCCGCGGATGTGCACGCTGGCCCTCATGCCCAGCAGCATCTTCACGAGGCCCTCGTTGTGGCGGATGACGGCGGCGATCAGGGCCGTGTCCCCCCACGGCGGCGCCGCGTCGATGTCGGCGCCCGCGTCCACGAGCCCCTGGAGGGCGCCCTCCAGCCCGGCGTTCACCGTCACGCTGCACTGCTCCGCGAGTTTGCAGAACACGCGGTGCCGGTCCGGCCCCAGCGGGACCCCGGCCGCCAGCAGCAAATTGATGACCTCCGAGTGCTCCATGATAAAGGCCATGGCGATGGCGTACAGACCGCAGGAGCCCAAGTCCTCGGCCCGCCAAGTCCGGCGGCGCGAGAGCTCCGCGACGAGGGGCCCCATCAGCAGGTGCTCCGCGGCGGTGAGGGCGTCCAGGATGCCCTGCGCCGTCTCCAGGTCGACCTGCCGCAGCTCCAGCACCTTCGTTCTCGACAGGTCCACCGGGCACCCGAACTCGTGGATGGCGTTCATGGCGCTCTCCAGCAGCTGCACGGTCCCGCCCGTCACCCGTTTGATGACCCGGAACTGACTGTTCAGCGAGAACAGCACCTCCTCTTCGTTGGGGTTCGTGCTGATGTCCTTCACCTGCTGCGCCCGCTGGGCCTCGATGATGAACAATGTGCCGGACGTCGCGACGCTCGAGCCTCCGGCTCCGAGGCTGTCGACCTCGCTCAGGAAGTCACGCGCCACTTTGACGGACGTGGTCGCGCTGGTGAAGGCGCGCCACGTGATGACGTAGCCCGGGCGGTATAAGTGGTCCTCGATGGGGACGTCGATGCCGCGGTACGCGATGCCTTTGTACATGGGGCAGACGGACTGCAGCGCGTGCGACACTTTGCTGATGAAGGACTGCCACTGCTCCAAGACCGCCGTCTTCCCTTGGCGCAGCGCCTCGTTTACGGTGCGGTAGATGGGGGTCTCGGCGGTGTAGATGTGGAGGGCAATCACGCTCTCGAGGGACGGGGCGTCCTGGCACACCCCGTTCGCAAAGGCCTCTGCGTTCATGAGCAAGGAGGCCAGGGTGGGCTGCTTGGGGGTGAGGGCGTTAAGATCCACCTCCTCGCCCTCGTGGAACAGCAGGAAATGGTCCTTCATGGAGTCCTGCGTGATGTAGTTGCACTTGGGGCAGTGCCAATAGCCCTCCCAATTCAGCTCCGGCATCTGCTTCATCGCCTGCACGAAGCTGCCGGCGGACGGGGAGGCCGGCACCTGCACGGCGCTGGACGCGGCGTCCCACAGCCCGTCCTGCATGCGCTCCAGGGTCCTGGGGGCCGTGCTGTGCTGCCGCAGGAACGAGAACGTGGTCGACTGCCGCGGGCACCATCGCGAATTGGCGGAGCCGTTGAGCAGACTCACCGCCGGATCCGTCAGGCGGCGGCCCCCCAAACGCCCCGTCTGGTCGCCCTCGCCGGACCAGCGCAGGGCCGGGGCTGTGAACAGGCGCTGCATCGCGCCCGTGGCCGTGAGCTCGTCGACCTTCGGGGAGAGGGACGGGCGGCGCTGGTCGCCGCTGCCATCGGAGATCGAGGAGCGCGTTTCGACGAGGGAATGGAGCGACAGGCAGGAGTCGGTGACGCACAGGTCCGTCACGCACAGCGGAACGGGGCCGCTGCTGATCTGCATCGCCGCGTTCAGGATCTGCTCAGGGCTCTCGGGCTTGAGGGAGAGGATATGGCAGATCAGGGCCTCGACCGCGTCCAAAGACTTGGTGGACTGAAGGTACTGCAGGTCGGCCTCGTTGAGTTTGGACGAGAGGAAGTCCTCGATGACTTGCGCCAGACCGCTACACGCGTCAGGAAGCAGCATCAGTGCACCGAAAAAAACAACACACTCTGAAAGTGAAGCCACTTGAGTTCCACTATAGAAATACACTACGCCATGCCTGTCCATCCCTGCTCTACTCAAACATGGGCACGGGCAGTGTTCCAGCATTTGGTGTTCAATAATTTTCGTCCAGTTGTTTCCAGTCTGTTTTTGTGAGACCCTTCTTGTCCAGAATGGCGTTTCGATTGGCCGCCATGTTGTCCATATTGTTTGGCCGCCATGTTGAGTAGCTATTCTGATTCGGCTTGTCGTACACAAATTGTTATGTTGTCCTTTGTGCAGTAGGAGGTCCGCGAATCACTGATCCGCGGGGGCCCAAACCCCCTAGTTTGAACCATGGATTACGGATCACCTGCCCCATAACCCCCCCCCCACCTCCCCACGCAAATGATCTGTGGTTCTTGCGGACCATACCAATTCGGCTTCCAAAGAAATTGTTCAAAGCGTACCTGATGACCTAGTGTAACATGCAAGTACAAAGCAAAGAAATGATCCATCAATTCATCTTCAAAAAAAAGGTTCTATTCATTTTTAATTCAATCTACATTGACCCCCCCCAACACCAAAAAAAAAAGAAAGGCACACCAAGGCACACAAAATTGGCCCAACAATTCATCTTCAAAAAAATGTGTAACGAAAGTGGTTCAAATTTTAGGCACGGCACACAGAATTGATCCACAAGTCGGGTTGTGGGGTCCCATGGAATGTTCAAGGCATGTGTGACATGCACAAACGACATATACAAGCAAACACAAAGAAGGCAGGCACACACAAAGCAAAACAATGGAATTTTTGGATGACCTACAAAAAAACCCTGCCACTGGCATGGGGAAAAAGGTCTCCATTGTACATACACCGTACATTTTAGTTTTGAGTACTCACCTTTCGTTGGTGTTTTAGTTTCGAATGTGTAGTCCTCCGGTTTCGATTATGTAGGTAAGTGGGGAATGGGTACATGGTTAAACCAAGGGAGGGGGGAGGGGGGTAGGGCAAGAAAATCATGCAAAGCCTCGTATGTGGAGAGAAGGGTAGTTATGCAAAGGTCCACAATCCGGCTTTTGGGATGAGGTGGTTGTGTTAGGCAGCACACACCGCCGCTCTGAATGGGGGGCCGCGACCATTGCCTTGGTATCCTTTTGAATGCATAGCCCCTAAACACTAATGCAATGTTACATTGACGAAGAGTGGCCCCTTTGATATGATGGTTGTTCTTCGTTAAGCGTCACCTAATTTTCTGGTTGCACCCACTGGTAAGTCTTTGCCATTTTGCATGTGCTTTGTGAGAGTATCTTCAAACCAATTCACAACCGGTGGAATAACTGAGAGGCGCACAGATGGATTAGAGACCATCCAGGACGGTTTGGTGCTTTGTAGTGACATGTTAACTTGCATGTTATGTACAAAAATGTCGATATGCGACAAAGTTCTTGGTTCAAAAGGGGATCAATGGTTGGTTCTGATAGACTGAATGTCCACGCCATAGACACATTCAGCCACTGGTCCAGCATGTTCCAAATCACACAGCGTGTCCCCTTCTTGGCTGGGGTGCTCCGCTATCTCTTGTTTCAAAGGGGTAATGGGGCAGGTTCTTCATCCACAAAGGTCTCAATACAAAGTTCATGATTCACAACAAAGGTACAAACAACTTGTGCATCAGATACTTTGCTGCAGATCAAGAACTTCAGTGTACATCATTAGCCACCCAAAGCCAAATACCAGGCCATACGCAACCCCTTATGAGTCATCTTCTGCTCAACCTGCGGATGTTTGTTGCAATCAACACACATGGTCATGGACAGTCACGACTCATATGCACCAAAGGATACGTGCATCACGATGTATCTGCGGCCAAAGCACGTGCACTGCCGATGGCGTGGTCCACCAGACTCAGCACGTAATTTGCACCAGCAATGCACCGTGCGTGCGCGCCCACTTCGCACTGACTGTGCCCTGAGAGGGCTCAGTGGAGCTCCCGTGGGCTGATCCCACGGGGCAGGGACACCCTACACCTTTCCAAACTGTGGGGTCCACAACACCATCTAATGGGGTCTACTCCACATGCATTTTGGGGGGTTTTGGCATGACGCCATGGTGTGATGATCTCGTCTGCAGCGGGCGGCGCCTACTGGCCGATCGCCATTCGCTGCCCTTCCCTTGGACCCTTTCCCTCCATAGGCAAGGTGTCCATCGGCTTCTCACCACCCTTTGACCTTCCTCTTCCTCCTTGCCCTAACCTTCCCTCTCCCCTTCCCTTTCCCTTCCCTTGGCCTTTCCCTCCGTAGGCCGCAGTGCCCATCGGCCTCACACCACTCCTTCCCTTCCCATTCCCTTGGTCGGTTGTGCATTTTGGGGGGGGATGGTTCAGTATACCAATCCAGACAGGGAACGGGCGACTTCTGCACTGTATAGGCCTTGATACGCGCTGGATCTAGATCTACGGTCATGTAGCATCGTCTAAGTAAACACGCGGCACACAACAAGACATGCACAACAAAAAAGGCACAGCATGCATACAACTGGCAGTCACGTGGCCCGAACTTGCGACTGGGCCAAACGGGCAACTGCGGGGGTCATATGGGTCGCCGTGGGTGATAACCACTCAATAGTGTTGACAAATGAATTGCCAAACATAGCCCCAGCCCATCCAGTGGACGGGTCGCCCCAACGTATTCAAATGTTCAGCCAAACGATGCCGGCATGAAACCGGTCGGCTCTTCAGCGGCGGGGGCGCAAAAAAAAAAAATTGTGGGCCGATCTGGGGTACGTGGAGATGGGGTCCGAAACCCCAACCGCTGGACGCAAAGAGCGTCGCGTCGAGGTCCCAGAGCCCTCCACCCTGGCCCCCAAAAGTATGCGCCCGGGAGGTGAACATTGAAAACTTCATCGGGAGATCGTGTGGTCTGATGAGCCATGGCGCTGACACGGAGTTTGTCGTCCAATTCCTCTGGTGCCACCAACGAACGTTGCAGGCAACCGTAAATGCACGCAGACACCAATGGAATCTGCAATACCATGCAAATAATTGCAATAAACGCTATAAATGAAATTTCAACTCAACAGTGCACGGTGCCAACACAGTCACATGCGCACTCATCCTCCGGGATACAGGCGCACGTGCGCTCCATCCTCTGGATACAATCGCCAGTGCATCCCATCCTCCGGGACAAAGTCGCACGTGCACTGCATCTCCTGGACAGAGTCGCACGTCGCATGTGCACTGTATCCTCCGGGACACAGTCGCACGTGCACTCCATCCTCCGGGAGGGCAGGTGATGCTCCGTGCCCCGTTGATGCCAGGGGCTCTGGACCCTGGAGCATGTGCGTCTCTGGTTGCTGAGGACGAGGAGCTCAAGGAGAGCGACGCAGCGCTGTAGCCGGTAAACGTCCTGCGCCCAGGAGACAAATGTGGTGAGACAGGGGCATGGGGTCTCAAAAGGGGTGGTCTGGGCGCAGCGCCTCGGGGGACGCTCCTTCGTGCGTGGGCGGATCCCCAACCCCAGGAACATCGCAATCGATGGCCCACCGGAGGAGGTGGCATAGCATGGCATGGGCTGCTTGCCTTTGGTGGTATTGTGTGGTTTGTGTGAGCATCTGGCGGTAGGAGGTAGACTCACGGGAACCAGCTCCTTCAAACCGTTATTTATAAGCAAAGCGCATGAGGAGCACCAGCACCGTGCCGTAGGCCCACGTGCTGGGCTGAGCTTTGCGACGTGTAGAACACACAGACAGCGAGCGGTAGCAGCCTGTGGGCCCACATTGTCGTGATACATGTGCTGTGAGTTCGTGCAAATGCTCGATCACGTGCGCCAAAGGACTCTGTGGATAACATTTTTGAATCCGGTCATTAGGGTCGCCCGAATCGCTCCCCATCTGCAGATAGCGGCGCACGCGCTGTTCTGGCATCCTCGCCACACTGCGGCAGCAGTGGATGCTGCAAACGGCTCTGCCAATGCCTGCACAGAGGCATGCCGTGCACTGACATCCGTGCGGGGCCGAGGCAGGGACGGGCATCATGTGGGAAATTTGCCATGCCCTTAGTCCTTGTACCATCATGACCAGAGGCAAACAACGGGCAGACTGGCCACTCCACTTCAAGTGCAGCCGAACACCCACTTCCAAGTGCTTATCGCCCCTTCTTCTGCACGGTCCAAATCTTCTTGTCCTCCTTCGTGCCTCTCTGCAAAATTTGTCCTCCGGCATCTTTGACGCCCCAATACAAGCGCTTGACCCCGCCGCGATGCTGGGCCGAGGGACCGAGGGGGCGGGAGGGCGGGCGTGGGGCGGGGGCGGGAGTCAGTTCTTGGGCTGCCCGAGCCCAGTACCCCGTGTGTCAAGCGCCATGGACCCACGCCTCCGAAACGTGTCGCCGCTGCATTTTTGACGTGGCTGGAAAAGCACCCACGGCGATGCAAAATATCAGCTCTTGCCCACAACCGCATCGCTGGCCGGCTCTCATGACCCATGCCATCCGCTCCGGGTGGTGCCATCACCGGTGGACCGCGCAGGCACGGCCAAGCGCAGCGCTCGGGCACGCATCGGGGGTTGCGGAGGGGGAAGGAAGAGCCTGGCAGAGTGCCTGCCGTTGTGGCGGCCACGGACGGTCAATCGCCGCTGATTGACGAAGGATCCTTGACACACCCGTTCTTGTGACTCGGCCGTGTCAAGGACGTGGACCCCGGCACCCTCACCCCTGTTTCGGTGGTCTCCGCCCCTGTCCACCCCAGACTTGCCACTAGCGTCTGCCAACTCAGACATGATCGGATGGAGCGGGGTCCTACTCAGCCACAAACTGGATGCAGTACGTTCCTACTGAGTTCTGGTGGTGCGGCGGGCGGGGATTACTGAGCGGCCTTCGATACGGGGCGGGTAAGTACTGAGAACCAGTTTCCCTGCCGGACGCTAGTGGCATGTCTGGACCACGCCCCCCGGTCCGAAGGGTCTGCAGGAAATCGTTCTCATCGGCTGGATTGCGGATTGCCAGTCACTGCACAACTGCAAAAACCCTTTTTCTTGGGCTGCTGCCGGCGATGTGCCCAGTGTTGCCATTCCGACCTCGCGATTTCGATTCACGACCTCCTCCGTGCGGCCCCACAGGCACTGGGCGGCTGTCGTACTGGACCCGACGTCCGGTTTCATGAAGGAGCGGAGACCGGAGCGGACCGCATACGGTGCGCCTGAACAGAAATCCGCCATGCACGTCATTGGGAGCAATCGCACGGGACATGCTGACGCGCATTACCCGCCCCCCTCCCCCTGTTTAAGAGAATTCAGGTTGACTTTTTCTTGCCGTGACGCATGCACGTGCGAGAGTTGGAGGTCCATAATGCAAACAATCCTTCAAATGAGCGGGACGCGAGATAAATGCGACAAAAAACCACTACAATCAAGGTCAGACCCTTACGTTTCAATGACAACCACCACCTCGATTAGATGTCATTTGCGCCTGACCCTCCCCCCAAAACCCGATATGAAGACTGTCGACCAACAACCCCACAACACAATTAGGGGGAGCGGGGGCAGCGGCATATCTTGGAGGCTACGTTTGCCCTGCGCGCGGGCGACAGGCAGACCGACAACACTTGCAAAGGGCTCATGAACACCAATAATTGCATATCGTACCTCGAATCCGCGAATCTGTGGGATACAAAATCGCGAAGCCAGCCCGTGTGACATTCCGTCTGGTTGCTGCTCCTTTACGGGGCAGTCACCCGTTGTTCCCTTCGCATGTTGCGTCGGGTCGCTGCGTTCTGTCGGCCGCTGCGGCCGGTGCTCTTGCTGGTGTCGTTTCCGCGTTCGCGGAGCCCAGTAGTTGGTGTGTTGGGGCTGTGCTGAATGTGACATGGTGTGCCGTTTGCGCGTCAGCGGCGCCCAATAATTGGCGTATTGAGGATGTGCTGGTTGTTGCCGGGGTCGTGTGACTGTTTTTGCTGTCCACGCGCCTCTGTCCACAGGCCGTCCGTAGCCTGCCTCGCTGTGTTTCTGTGCGCGTGAGGCCCAGGTGCCCTGTTCCTCCACGCGCTGTCCCGGCCGTCCACCATATGTCCTTTTCCCCCTCACGGCTGGTCTGCCCCTGATGGGCTCCCGCTCCTGTTGCGCAAAGAGCCCATCTGGGCTGTGGGAGACACCCCACCCCCGTCTGACACCGAGGATTACTACTACTGTCGCCTGCGCGCCGCACGCCAATGTAAATCAAATCTGCAGGGGACACAACAACATCTAAATTAACGACCCCCTTGGGCTCAAATGTCTTCGCACCACAGAAAATCTGGTGAAAGACGGTGGTTGTGTACCTACGGATCTTGGGCTTGGGCTTGAGCTTCTTGGGCTTGGGCTCCGGCCTGGGCTGGGGCTGGGGCTTGCGCGCAGCGTTGAAAGGCTCAGTATTGATTTGGCTTGTGATGGGATTCCGTCGTGCTGCTTTTGGCATTGACCAGGGGAATGCAGGCGTGACCTCACGTCTGTGCTTTGTCTTGTGCATGCGCTTGCTCTCGGGTTCGATCAGGGGTGTGAAGTTGCGCTTGTTCCTGCGTCAAGACTACGGGTCGGACTTGCGGTTCGCTTTGCGGCGTCGGGACGTGCGTTTGGCTTTGTGCTGGGCCTTGCGGGTGCGGCTGTACTTGGGGTTGCTCTTGGCTCCGGGATGTGGGTTTCACTTGTGCTTCTGTTTGCACGGTCGTCGGCGCAGGCGTGTGCACCTCTGCCTGCGGTGAGGCTTGTGCTTCCCCTTGCGCTTCGGCGTGTGCTATCACCCGGTGTTGTTGCCGTGCGCTCGTGGGCGTTGGGCCCTGGCTTTTGGGTTGGGGCTGGGCTGGGCCTCGGATTTGAGCATGCGCTTGGGGTTGGAGGTGCGATTGCACTCCTGCGTGTGCTTGTGCTGGTGCTGGTGCTGGTGCTGGTGCTTGTCTTTGTGCTGGTGCTTGTCCTTGTGCTGGTGCTGGTGCTTGTGCTTGTGTTCGTGCTTGTGGTTGTGCTTGTGCTTGTGCTTGTGCTTGTGCTTGTGCTTGTGCTTGTGCTTGTGCGTGTCCTTGTGCTGTTGCTTGTCCTTGTGCTTGTGCTTGTGCTTGTGCTTGTGCTTGTGCTTGTGCTTGCGCTTGTGCGTGTCCTTGTGCTGTTGCTTGTCCTTGTGCTTGTGCTTGTGCTTGTGCTTGTACTTGTGCTTGTGCTTGTGCTGGTGCTTGTCCGTGTGCTTGGCTTGGAGTGTGTGCCCCGGCTTGTGTATGTGACGGGGCGTGTGGATTCGCTTTGACCTGCAGAAGCGAACAATGCGCCGTGGACGATGGCACGAAGGCAGAGTTGGGTCAAAACGAGCAAGGCAGTCGCATTGTGTGGGTCGGATCATGCGACCCGCGCCGCACTGCGCTGCTAATCGTAGAAGCGTAGTGTAGAGTAGAAGAAGAGTAGAAGCCGAAACCGGAACACTGCAAATGCACAGGTCCCGTGCCACACACATTTCCGACTGAAACCCAGCAACCAACTGGCTGCGGAGGGTTGTGTGGGGAACTCCCCTCCGCTTCTGACGATGGACGTGCAGTTCTCATATTTGGGTGTGGCGGCCATCAGGGAATTCCTCAGGCCCTCACTCCCCATGTACGCATGTGCGCGGCCAGAGGCCGTTTAGCGCTACCCCCATCCAGCCACACTTGCCCCTGAGTGCCGCATCGTTTATAAATGAGGCAGACGCCTGTTCATTTGTGCAAAAGGTTGCCAACACCGCTCCCACTGCCGTTGCAAAGACAAGGCCGCGTCACATCACCTCCAGAGGCTCATGGCTGAGCAACAGGCACGACATCCACAAGACCACTGGCAAACTCCTTCCCGGAAGCCACGGGGCTGCCGGCGGTGTCACCTCCTTGACGAATGAATACACGAGGGAAATGGGGGCCAGCGGAGGAGTACATCCAAACCGCAAAGGGCTGGCCATAGTACACAGCGCGGCGACCGTAGAGTGCGGGACATACCTCGACGTAGGCGATGTGATTGTACTTCCAGTACTCTCGAAGATTCAACCGGAACAGTCCGAGCCTAAACGTGTTGTGGGCAGAGATGCTGGAAAGAACGGAAGGTTTGCTGGTGTCGAAGGGGCTTATCGGTGTGCGTGCGTGCCTTCGTGTGGGGCTCCAGCGTCACCCCCGTGGCAGCCCTCGACCAGGGCTGTCCTTAAGGGGGGAAAAAAAAGTGTTTGTAACACCAACACAAACGAACGTTCATGGGGACGCTCTCTGCTTCATGATCAAGACATGGGCAAGACACAAAGCCACAGAAACAGCATTGAACAGTGTTCGGCGGTTGGCGGCGGTTGGCCGTTGGCAATTAGTGGTTGGTGGCGGTTGGCGGTTGGCGGTTCGTGGCGGTTGGTGGCGGTTGGCGGTTAGCGGTTGGTGGTCCTTTGGGGCTGTCCTTAATACACAAAAAAAAGAACAATTGGGGTTCTTGAGGACAGCCCTGCCCTCGACTGACAAGACAGGCGACGGACCCCTTGGCACCCAGACTTCGATGACATCCCCAAGACCGTGTCGCTTCTCGTCAGGCCTCACTGAGGAGTACGATGCGGCGCAGACAGCCCAACTTCCCCTTTCCATGGGCCATACCTGTCAAACACCTCCTGCGTCTGCACCAACGGCGGAGGGACCAACGCCTCGACCATGCACCGCAGCAGCCTGTCCGAGGGGGTGGGAAACCTGGGCTTCGCGACCGTCAGCAGATGCCCGGGACCGAACAGCACCGGGGGGATCTCCTCATACGCCTCCAACAGCGACAGGAGGGTCTGCCGTGCGACCCCGTGGATCTGTACGAAGGGAGAGGCGGCGGCGGCATGCCTCACAGGCAGGGGTGCATTAGAAGGGAAGGCACCTCAGAGGCGGCCCGAGAGCGGTTAGACAGGCGGTTGTAGGCGGTTGCCAAAGCGGTTGGGGGCGGTTACTGTCGGTTGCAAATGCCATTGAGGCTGGCACTTGTTGTTAGGGAGACAGTGGCTGGGCATTGGCTGGGCGCCCTGGACCGGGGGGGGAGGGGGGGGGGGTACCTCCCCCCCTTCCAATGCATCCCATCCCAGAGTCTGTGAGGCCCACGGGGTCTCACAGACTCTCTGTGACATTTGTTGACGTGGTGTGAGAATCCAGCGGCATGCACCGCTCCGGAACCCGCCCCCCTTCTTCCTTCTCTCTCCTGCGCACGACGCCCCCCCCCGGAGGTAACAAAGGGGGGGTACGAACACTTGCGATGAAAGAGGACGGAGGGACCCCTCCCCCTCTCCTTCTTCGAGGTGGCGGCCCAGGACAGCGGCCACAGGGCGCCGGGCGGTGGCCGGAGAGGAGGCCGCACCTGCAGCGTGGCGTTGTCCGGCCGCTGCGCGTCATCGGGAGGGCGGAGGGCCATCGTGGCGGACTCATCGCACAACTGTTTGACGGAGGGGGCGCGGCGAAGGGGCGCGAAGACGTTGTCCATGAGCAACGCCCGGCGCAGCCCGTGGGCCCACAGGGTCTCGATGTCCGCGAGGGCGGGCGCCCCCGACGGCTGCAGCAGGACCAGGGTCTCGTTGGCCTCGACGAACTCCGCCCACGGGACGGTGCCCCAGTGGGCGCCGCGCATGGCTTGGAAGATGAAGCGCGACCCGAACTGCTGCCGGTGCTGCTGCAGGTACTTGTACTTCACGAAGTACGTCACGTTCGGGAACAGTTGGGTCGGGAAGTGCGGGGGGTAGACGAACAGCTGCGCGCCGGGGGCGGCGAACTGCATGAAGACCACCGTGAGCGGGCTGCGGAGCCCCACCTGCAAAGGCATGGCAGAGGGAGGCAGGGCTCCTTTTACGGGGGGTGGGTGGGTGGGTCTAGAGCGGGGTCCAGCCAGCATCCCTTCCCCAGTGTATGGTGCGTGCATGATGTGTGTATGATGTGTGTGGCATGTGTGTAGGATGTATGTAGGATGTGTGTAGGATGTGTGTAGGATGTGTGTAGGATGTGTGTAGGATGTGTGTAGGATGTGTGTAGGATGTGTGTAGGATGTGCGTAGGATGTGTGTAGGATGTGTGTAGGATGTGTGTAGGATGTGTGTAGGATGTGTGTAGGATGTGTGTAGGATGTGTGTAGGATGTGTGTAGGATGTGTGTAGGATGTGTGTAGGATGTGTGTAGGATGTGTGTAGGATGTGTGTAGGATGTGTGTAGGATGTGTGTAGGATGTGTGTAGGATGTGTGTATGATGTGTGTAGGATGTGTGTAGGATGTGGGTGTGATGTGTGTAGGATGTGTGTAGGATGTGTGTAGGATGTGTGTAGGATGTGTGTATGATGTGTGTAGGATGTGTGTAGGATGTGTGTAGGATGTGTGTAGGATGTGTGTAGGATGTGTGTAGGATGTGTGTAGGATGTGTGTAGGATGTGTGTAGGATGTGCGTAGGATGTGTGTAGGATGTGTGTAGGATGTGTGTATGATGTGTGTATGATGTGGGTATGATGTGTGCAGGATGTGTGTAGGATGTGTGTAGGATGTGTGTAGGATGTGTGTATGATGTGTGTAGGATGTGTGTAGGATGTGTGTATGATGTGTGTAGGATGTGTGTAGGATGTGTGTAGGATGTGTGTAGGATGTGCGTATGATGTGTGTAGGATGTGTGTAGGATGTGTGTAGGATGTGTGTAGGATGTGTGTAGGATGTGTGTAGGATGTGTGTAGGATGTGTGTAGGATGTGTGTAGGATGTGTGTAGGATGTGTGTAGGATGTGTGTAGGATGTGTGTAGGATGTGTGTAGGATGTGTGTAGGATGTGTGTAGGATGTGTGTAGGATGTGTGTAGGATGTGTGTAGGATGTGCGTATGATGTGTGTAGGATGTGTGTAGGATGTGTGTAGGATGTGTGTAGGATGTGTGTATGATGTGTGTAGGATGTGTGTAGGATGTGTGTATGATGTGTGTAGGATGTGTGTAGGATGTGTGTAGGATGTGTGTATGATGTGTGTAGGATGTGTGTAGGATGTGTGTAGGATGTGTGTAGGATGTGTGTAGGCTGCGTGTAGGATGTGTGTAGGATGTGTGTAGGATGTGTGTAGGATGTGTGTAGGATGTGTGTAGGATGCGTGTATGATGTGTGTAGGATGTGCGTATGATGTGTGTATGATGTGTGTAGGATGTGTGTAGGATGTGTGACCCCCACAGCTGCCCAGGGGCGCGTGACCTCACCGTGGTGTGGGGGTGAAACCGGGGGGGGGTCCCCCCCGGGCTAACACGCAATCTGGGGGGTGCCCTGGTCCAGCCGCGGCGGCCAGGGCACGGGATCGCGCGCCCCACCCCTCGCCGGCCACCGTGGGAAAGCCACGATGGCACAGGGCGGGCTCCACCGGGGGGTGGCGGTATGCGGGAGTAACCCGGGTCCCCCTGTGACCCAGCCCTCTCCAGGGCTCGTGTGCGCTCCCCTGCCCCAACCCACTGCACCTTGTGTTCTGCACAGGTACATCGTGGGGTGGGGACATCGTCCTATCCTACGCCCGTCCGGGCCAGGGGCACAACCACTATGGCCTTCGGCCAGGGGCCTGATGTCACGGGGGGCTACCGGTCCTGCCCTGCGATGCAATGCGGGGCAACCGTGACATCAGGCCTCACAGCCACGCGCCCTGCTGCACCCGGCGGGATGCCTGGACCGGAGCTGGGAGGTGGTGGAATAAAGGGGAGACAGCATCGGGGCGGAGGTAAGGGCCAGTGCCTGCCGCTACGGTGCTCACTACGCCGGGGCACTGGCACCTGCCGGCAGCTCCGGCAGTCAGTCTCCCCATGAATTGCTTTGAAATAAGGGGAGGCCCCCCGGTCACAGGTCATGGGGCGATTTGCACCTGGCCTGGCTGCGCAACTGGAGGGATAGGGACGCCCTGTGGGTTCGTCAGGTATTTCTCCTTCCCCCACACAGCGGCGGTTACACCCGAGTCCCTCCGGTCCAGCCTGGGCCGCGGAGGGATAGGGACGCCCCGTGGGTTCGCCAGATACTTTTCTTTCCCCCACACAGCGGCGGTTACACCCGAGTCCCTCCGGTCCAGCCTGGGCCGCGGGGGGATAGGGACGCCCCGTGGGTTCGCCAGGTATTTTTCCTTCCCCCACTCAGCGGCGGTTACACCCGAGTCCCTCCGGTCCAGCCTGGGCCGCGGGGGGATAGGGACGCCCCGTGGGTTCGTCAGGTATTTTCCCTTCCCCCACACAGCGGCGGTTACACCCGAGTCCCTCCGGTCCAGCCTGGGCCGCGGAGGGATAGGGACGCCCCGTGGGTTCGCCAGGTATTTTTCCTTCCCTCACACAGCGGCGGTTACACCCGAGTCCCTCCGGTCCAGCCTGGGCCGCGGGGGGATAGGGACGCCCCGTGGGTTCGTCAGGTATTTCTTAGGCGTCACAAGTTGCCCACCCCCCACCTGGCGCTATGGCCCACGGAAGTCCATGTTGTAATGAGGGGGAAAGTATGTGAAAAGGGGTGTTATTTTTTGGGTACCCAAACCCCCCTGGTGGCAACATGCAAAAACAAGGTGTGTATTTCAAATATATGCCATTATTTGCATTTCTGGAAACACACAGATTTTCAAAATAAAGACATTCAATCACCAAAATATAGTGTTGTTTTACATTTAGACCACTGCATTCCAGTGTGGGGGGGGGGGGGGGGGGGGCTGCCTATTTTTCTCTCCCCTTTGTTCGAGGTTGATCACAGAACCCCCCTATACACCACAGATGAGGGAACCCCAAACATACCTTTCATTGAAGCACACAAAAAACTATCCCAAAGCATGTACTTGTATTTCCTATTTTAACCAACCTGGCCGAAATTTCGGCCAGCTCTTCGAAAAAGTCCAAACACATGGTCCTATTTGACAGACAGGCCTAAGCTGGCCGAAATTTCGGCCAGGTCCATCGAAACTCCGAATATGATCACTGAAATGGGTACCTAAGACAGTAGACATGAGCAAGGAACACAGGAGCAGTGACATTTGAACAAGGTGTGCAACATAATATACTCAATTACAAGCAAATACTTGCCACCTGACGAATCAAAGCAGAATTTTGCAGTGCCTATGGGGAAACACAATAATAAAAGGCTGAAGAGGCTGAGGACTGCATGCTGGCCGAAATTTCGGCCAGACTTCATGCTGACAGGCAATATAAGCAGCAAGACTGGCATTAGCGCTTGCGCAGACCAGATGCACGGGGCTTCTTAGCACCTGTGTTAGCAGGCTGCTTGGCAGGGGCTGCAGCACCAGACTTGGCAGTGGCAGAGTTCTGTGACTGTGTGTTTCCACCCTGGGATGGTGAAAAATGATTCACAAAAGTATTCATACCTTTGCCAGTAGGGGCAACAGTGCCTGAGGAGGAAGCTGGGGTGGCCTGAGCGCACTGCGTGCCACTGGGTGAGGGGGCAGGGGCAGTTTTGGGTTTCTTCTTTGGAGTCTGTGTCTCTGGTTGCGACTCTGCCTCCCCATCTTGCTCCTCAGGATCCTCATCTACATACCTAACCCCAGAACAATCCACAGGAAAACCTGCCCCCAAGTCGTGGTACACATCCTCCCATGACTTGGGGGGGCACGTGTCGGCGTTGGTGATACCTGCTCTGATGAGCTGAACAAAGTCATCGGGCACAACAGTCTCCTCACCCAAAAGGGCACACACAACATTACAGTCCTTGGAAAACCTGGTAGACATCATGCTTGCAAAATACACAGACAGAGTCCCCAGCAAAAACCAGTTGCCTGCCCGTTCTGGGACCGGAACCAGGCTCAAAAGAAATGAGAATATTTCAACAGGCATCACAGACGACATGGGTCCTTCAGTAAAAGCCACGTAACGGGGAAGCCTGTTATCAAAGGCAGTGGCAGAACAAATGGAAACCAGATGGGACGTAGAAGTGTACAGCGGGGTCTTGCTTGACAAATTGTAAAGTGCAACATCACACTGATACATATCCTCAGCCACAGTGGCCTTCAAAGCAGCAACAGTGGCTTTCACATCAGCAGACTCACCCGCAATGAACACAGGCACACCGGACAAAAGCAGCTGCGCAACCAGGTTATGCAAACCAGCTGTATAGAGGCGGGGCACCTCAATGACACAAGCAGCAAAGGGCAGTGAACTAATGATACTGGGAACAGGGACTCCACAACGCATTGCCATCAGTTCCACACGGCCTGACTCTGCAATGAGTTTGCCTGTGCTTGACTCAACGAGGGACTCCCTAGCACACTGGATACTGACCAGACCAGTATCAGATTTTTCACAAACAGGCTTAGCAACAGGCTTCTGCAACAATCCCCGCAACCCCTCATATTTGGGTTCCTTCCAAAGAGGGGCCTTAATTACTGCTGACCACGGGGGCCAGGGGTTTTCTTCAGTCCAGGTCCAACTGCCATAGGCTACCTTCAGGTGTGGTGCAATAGCGCACTGCCTTTTGGCCATCTCGATAGTACCAAGTGTAGCTGCAGACAGGTGGTAGCACAGGGTGGGCTCCTATTGTGCATTAATTGAACGACACACAAGCTGGCCGAAATTTCGGCCAGGTCGGTCGATTTATTCGAATACAAACCCCTGTTTGACCAAAACATACCTCTGGTGTTGTTCACAAGCCCATTGGTAGCCGCCTCGGGATGAAGAATGTGCCAGGACCACATTTGGGCCTTTTTAACATCTTTTGTAATTTTTTTGAGACCAGGTAGGGTACTTTTTGTCCCATCCATGTAACCTACGATCTCGCGAAGTCGGTCAGGCGTGATGCCTTCCACTTCCTTGAACGTACCCAGCGCGGGATGTAGTCCACGCTTTTCCATGGCTGCCATGGCGTCTACTGAAGGAAGACCCACAAATTTCACCAAACGCCCAACGCCACCCCACCGTTTGGCAACAGCACTCTGCACAGGAGAACATGTGGAACACAGAAGCTGGCCGAAATTTCGGCCAGGTCGATCGACAAAACCGAATTAATAAATGAAACACACCACAGTGCCTTCCTCGGCAGTAACACCACACTCTTCAAGCATAACAGTAATGTGATGGTACAGGGTGTACTCATTGGCATCCTCATCCTCAAGCCTATCCAGGAGTAGGGACATTCGCTCCGATGTGGTGGATGCTGAGCCAGCAGTGGTCTGGATTTGATGTAAGCCTGCAAGCCGGCGCCTAGTCCGCAGGGGGCAGTCCTGTTTGACTTCATAACCACCAAATACCAGGGTCCAATCCGGAGTCTCCATATTTTTCATCTCAAATTCGGTCTTGTGTTTTTGGGCAGCAGTGTAAACATGCTGACCCCCCAACAGAACCCAGCGAGTGGCTGTGCAACAGGAATATTCGTAACAGCAGGGTCGAAAATTCAGACGCGAAAACGGTACTATCGAGAAGAATACCACAACACACATACGAGTGACTTTATAAAAAAGAAGATCCTGGATGTAATCCACAGGCGGGGCTGCCTTCAGATCGTCGTAGCGGCGTTGCACGCGATCATCCGAAATCCTACGGACCTGCCCAAATTTTCGGTCATGGTCGATAATAATCTGATCCCACCGAACCTTTATTTTCGTCGTTGACGTAACCCAGTCGGATAACTTGATGGAGGATGATGAATTTTTCTTTGGTGCGGCCTTGGGCTTCTTTTGAAGTCCCTCTGTGCTCGCCTGGTCCTCTTGAGACTGGGATTGCACTTGAGATTGCCCATTGTCTGTTGCAGGCTCACCATCTGGCGAAACAGCCATGTCCTGCGATACCCCTCCAGGCTCAGTCATAAAATAAAGGGCTACAAGGCAACATTTCATGAAGGGGAGAGTTCCTAGATAGCAAATAACAAGCACAGATCAACCAAAAAAGGACCAAAACGGACTGCCTGACAGGAAATTCGGATAACCTGGCCGAAATTTCGGCCAGCACTGCTCTGCATGTCAAACCACTGTGTACAAATACCATTCTGAGAGGCTGGCCGAAATTTCGGCCAGAACCTTAAGTCATTTGTGTTCTGGGGGTAGCCATATGACAAAACAACAAGTCTGGCCGAAATTTCGGCCAGAAAAACATGAAACAGCAAATAGACACACCAAAATCACTGGCAATGCGTGGCAGAACCCATACCACAGTGACAAACACAGCTGCAAACAGAAATCAGTCCCAATCCTGGGTATCCACACCAATGTGTTCCGCCTCATCTAGGGCTTCAAAGGAGGCAACGCTGTCTGCATCACAATCAATATCCTGGTCACTATCACAAGAGTCGACAGCAATGGAATCATCAAGGGCGGGGGGGGGGGTACTGGGCGGGGGGGGTCCGGGGGGGGTACTGGGGGGCCTCTGGCTCGGGGCTTCGGGGGTGGCTTTGGGGGCAAGGCAATTCCACCAGGAGCAGCAGCAGCAGCAGCACGCGGTGCACGGTTGGCAGCGCGAATAGAAGCATGTGCAGTACGCCACACCCCTTGCTCGGCAGCAGTGCGGGCAGGTGCATTTGTCTGTAAAAAATCCTCAACACCCTCAGGAACCCTGGTACGCGCAACCAGATTTTGCATTGCATGCAACAGAACCACTTTTAAACGGTCTGTGGTGATTCGTGTCCTAGACATGGTACCGGGGAACGTCAAATCCTCAACTGCATCCAGTCTTCTCACCTCAACTTTATAGTCCGGAACGGGAACACAAATGGGCAGGCTCTGTGTATGGGCTGTCAAGATGAATTGTTTAAGATTGGCAGAGAACATTGCCACGGATCTCTCAGTCAGCACACCACGCAAAACTTTCTCTCCGGGTTGGACAGGGGGAAGTGTCAGAAATAAATCAGACGACTGTTGGACACTAGTACAGGCAGTGTTGCGGCGACAGTGGGCTGAGAACCGACTCAGAAGTGCCTCACCCAGCTCCTCAGAGTGGATACACCCTAGGGAGGCGGAATGCCACTGACTCCAAAACAAAAGAGCAACAGCGGTGGTTTTCACATACTCCGTGGTTAACTGTTCCTCGGGCTTTAGGATGTTCAGCATGAGCAGTAGGGACATCTCAAGTGCCTGCTTAGCTACAATACCGGAACCTGCCCCCCGTCCCTCCCAGTTGCACTCACGAACCAAAGTCCCAATGCTGAAAGCAGCTGGACAGTATGTGTACAGCAAAGCCTTAAGGGCTAATAACATACGCAAACCCTTGCGCTGAATGGGTGTCAAGTCCCGCTGGCTATTGAGCAGGGAAGTGACGCGCTCATCTAGTCTGCCTCTATTGGACGATGTGGCTAGCATGAGTCCAAGCAACGTCTTCTCCATATGGATGACCTTGACCTTGCGAGGGAGGATAGACCCAACCTGAAGGCTGTTCCCCTGCTCCAAAAACTTAATGAACGGCAGGAACGCCCTGTAGATCAATTCAACGCAATACTTATAGCTATGCCATACTCCGTACACCAAAGGAAAACCCAACAGTAATTGTGGTACATTCCAGGGAACATAAGCAGCACCATAACACAGCTTAAGTAGGGCAAAGTGTATTTTCATGTCCACAAGCAGCGGAACACAGTGTCTGGTGCGGTGTTCCACACATGACAAATCAACCACGAGTTGCAAAAGCTCTTTGTGTGTGCCGGAGCGGAGCTCAGACAGGAAAAAGGGTCTCCAGTTGAGGGAACGAACATCCTTTCTGGCAATATCCAAAGGAGCACGAACCCAAACTCTCTGAATACCTTGGTTGGCAACATCAATACGATCAAACAATGCTCTATGTGAGCGAAAGATGTCATCAGCAACCTTTGGTACCCTGGCCTCAATTTCGGCCAGCTCCGGCAGACCCCGGTATGCAGGTAGGGCAGTAGTGTGCAAAACAGCAACAGCTGTACAGTTTAGGGTTCAGTCGGGTGAATGGGGATCAGCTCCCGACCTGTAACGCCTCAGGTTATCAAACCATATACAAACTTGCCTACGGTGCATGGTGTTCCACAAGTTGTGTGCTGCTAGTCCAGCACGATGGTGAATGGACTCCTGCTTAGTGTTACACTGACCAAGGACTCCTACCTTACGGCGTTGGCGGCAGGACATAATACCCCAGTTGAAACCAGACCCACAGTTAGAGTATGGGAGGGCCATACGGCGCAGCAGGCAGTATAGGGCATGGAAAGGTGACAAAAATGTCATGTACCATCGTGGGGGCTTCTTCTGAGTGGCGGCGGCCTTCAACTGTGTCAGGGAGTGCCGGCTCCTGCGATTCTTCCGCAACAAGAGGCAGAATTGCAAAAGCTTTTGCAGAGTCCCACCACGTAATGCATTTCGCAACAGCCCTTTGGCTGTAGTAGCAAAAGCACCAGTAACTGCAGCATGTACAACATTGACAGTAATAGCAGAAGACATTAATGCTGAGACAAGAAAACAGTTATGTAGGAGTGTATGGTGTAATACTCATGAACAACGACAATTGCAAGCTAGCCGAAATTTCGGCCAGGTGTGTTCAAAGGGGAAATAATTGCTTACATGTTCAAAAATAGGAAAAGCTGGCCGAAATTTCGGCCAGCCCACCCAAAAACCAGAATATAAGTGCTTGAACAGTGAACAGACCAAAAAGCTGGCCGAAATTTCGGCCAGCCCTAAGAAAAATGAAAATAATCATGCCTATTCACCAAGAAACCAAAAAGCTGGCCGAAATTTCGGCCAGAAGGGTCAAAAACTGCATATACACATAGTTGTTTGCAACGTTACCCAAAGCCTGGCCGAAATTTCGGCCAGCTTCAGAAAAACGTAAAATACAGCACACTAGAAGACGGTGGTACACAAGACTAACACATCAACACGTATTTCAACGGGTGTCACACAGCTCTGCCAACAACTTTGGTCACATACGTCAAATAACATACTCAAAGTAGAAATGTAGAATATTGTCAAATCGCGCGTATACGGGGTCCTAGAGGGTGGGCAACTTGTGACGCCTAAGTATTTTTCCTTCCCCCACACAGCGGCGGTTACACCCGAGTCCCTCCGGTCCAGCCTGGGCCGCGGGGGGATAGGGACGCCCCGTGGGTTCGCCAGGTATTTTTCCTTCCCCCACACAGCGGCGGTTACACCCGAGTCCCTCCGGTCCAGCCTGGGCCGCGGGGGGATAGGGACGCCCCGTGGGGTCATCACGTATTTTTCCTTCCCCCACACAGCGGCGGTTACACCCGAGTCCCTCCGGTCCAGCCTGGGCCGCGGGGGGATAGGGACGCCCCGTGGGGTCGTCAGGTATTTTTCCCTTCCCCCACACAGCGGCGGTTACACCCGAGTCCCTCCGGTCCAGCCTGGGCCGCGGGGGGATAGGGACGCCCCGTGGGTTCGCCAGGTATTTTTCCTTCCCCCACACAGCGGCGGTTACACCCGAGTCCCTCAGGTCCAGCCTGGGCCGCGGAGGGATAGGGACGCCCTGTGGGTTCGACAAGTTTTTTTCCTTCCCCCACACAGCGGCGGTTACACCCGAGTCCCTCCGGTCCAGCCTGGGCCGCGGAGGGATAGGGACGCCCCGTGGGTTCGCCAGGTATTTTTCCCTTCCCCCACACAGCGGCGGTTACACCCGAGTCCCTCCGGTCCAACCTGGGCCGCGGGGGGATAGGGACGCCCCGTGGGTTCGTCAGGTATTTTTCCTTCCCCCACACAGCGGCGGTTACACCCGAGTCCCTCCGGTCCAGCCTGGGCCGCGGGGGGATAGGGACGCCCCGTGGGTTCGCCAGGTATTTTTCCTTCCCCCACATAGCGGCGGTTACACCCGAGTCCCTCCGGTCCAGCCTGGGCCGCGGAGGGATAGGGACGCCCCGTGGGTTCGCCAGGTATTTTTCCTTCCCCCACACTTGGCTTTCGGACCACCGAGGCCCCCGCCGCTGAGGCGAGGGGGCCTCCTTCGCTTTGGGACCACCGAGGCCCCCGCCGCTGAGGCGAGGGGGCCTCCTTCGCATTGGGACCATCGAGGTCCCCTCCGCTGAGGCGAGAGGGCCTCCTTCGCTTTGGGACCATCGAGGCCCCCTCCGCTGAGGCGATGGGGCCTCCTTGGCTTTGGGACCACCGAGGCCCCCTCCGCTGAGGCGAGGGGGCCTCTTTCGCATTGGGACCATCGAGGTCCCCTCCGCTGAGGCGAGGGGGCCTCCTTCGCTTTCGGACCATCGAGGCCCCCGCCGCTGAGGCGAGGGGGCCTCTTTCGTTTTGGGACCATCGAGGCCCCCGCCGCTGAGGCGAGGGGGCCTCTTTGGCTTTGGGACCACCAAGGCCCCCGCCGCTGAGGCGAGGGGGCCTCCTGGGCTTTGGGACCACTGAGGCCCCCGCCGCTGAGGCGAGGGGGCCTCTTTGGCTTTGGGACCACCGAGGCCCCCTCCGCTGAGGCGAGGGGGCCTCCTTCTCTTCGGGACCACCGAGGCCCCCGCCGCTGGGGCGAGGGGGCCTCTTTGGCTTTGGGACCACCGGGGCCCCCGCCGCTGAGGCGAGGGGGCCTCCTTCGCTATGGGATCACCAAGGCCCCCGCCGCTGAGGCGAAGGGGCCTCTTTCGCTTTGGGACCACCGAGGCCCCCGCCGCTGAGGCGAGGGGGCCTCCTTCGCTTTGGATTCACCGAGGCGGGGGTTTGCGTGTCCCCTCCGCAGACGTGCGGCACTGCGGATTGGGGGGACACAACCGGAGGGTTAGAGGATGGCCCCGCGCACGGACACCTTCGGCAGAAGTGCCGTGCGCCGGGGGAGGGGGGGGGACCGGGCCACGGACCAAGCCCCCGTGATCCGCCGGCCAAACGCCGCCCAGTCGGTAGTACCTGGCGGCTAAGGGCCCACACCCGTGAGACTGCGTCCCCCTTCCCTTGGGGGGGTGGTGGACCGTGCCGGAAGTGGAGCCGGCGCTCCGCCTCGCCCCCCGTTCCGTGCCCCTGGGAGGGGATCCGGCTACGTGTAGGGCGGGTGCATGCAGGTAGCGCGGGCCAGGGGACAAGGGGAGGAGACGAAGAGGAGAGCCGCCGCCATGATGCTTAGCCGGACGGGTTGGGGTGAAACCTCCCTCCCGGTCGCTTTCCAGACCGTGGGGGGGAGGGGGGCACCATGGGGATGTGCCGCGGGGGCGCCCTACCGGGGGACCGCATCTCCTCCTCCTCCTCCTCCTCTGTGTGTAGGATGTGTGTAGGATGTGTGTAGGATGTGTGTAGGATGTGTGTAGGATGTGTGTAGGATGTGTGTATGATGTGTGTAGGATGTGTGTATAATGTGTGCAGGATGTGTGTAGGATGTGTGTAGGATGTGTGTAGGATGTGTGTAGGATGTGTGTATGATGTGTGTAGGATGTGTGTAGGATGTGTGTATGATGTGTGTAGGATGTGTGTAGGATGTGGGTGTGATGTGTGTAGGATGTGTGTAGGATGTGTGTAGGATGTGTGTAGGATGTGGGTATGATGTGTGTAGGATGTGTGTAGGATGTGTGTATAATGTGTGCAGGATGTGTGTAGGATGTGTGTAGGATGTGTGTAGGATGTGTGTAGGATGTGTGTATGATGTGTGTAGGATGTGTGTAGGATGTGTGTATGATGTGTGTAGGATGTGTGTAGGATGTGTGTAGGATGTGTGTATGATGTGTGTAGGATGTGTGTATGATGTGTGTATGATGTGTGTAGGATGTGTGTAGGATGTGTGTATGATGTGTGTAGGATGTGCGTAGGATGTGTGTATGATGTGTGTAGGATGTGTGTAGGATGTGGGTATGATGTGTGTAGGATGTGTGTAGGATGTGTGTAGGATGTGTGTATGATGTGTGTAGGATGTGTGTAGGATGTGTGTAGGATGTGTGTAGGATGTGCGTATGATGTGTGTAGGATGTGTGTAGGATGTGTGTATGATGTGTGCAGGATGTGTGTAGGATGTGTGTAGGATGTGTGTAGGATGTGCGTAGGATGTGTGTAGGATGTGTGTAGGATGTGTGTAGGATGTGTGTAGGATGTGTGTAGGATGTGTGTAGGATGTGTGTAGGATGTGTGTAGGATGTGTGTAGGATGTGTGTAGGATGTGTGTAGGATGTGCGTATGATGTTTGTAGGATGTGTGTAGGATGTGTGTAGGATGTGTGTAGGATGTGTGTAGGATGTGTGTAGGATGTGTGTAGGATGTGTGTAGGATGTGTGTAGGATGTGTGTAGGATGTGTGTAGGATGTGTGTAGGATGTGTGTAGGATGTGTGTAGGATGTGCGTATGATGTGTGTAGGATGTGTGTAGGATGTGTGTAGGATGTGCGTATGATGTGTGTAGGATGTGTGTAGGATGTGTGTAGGATGTGTGCAGGATGTGTGTAGGATGTGTGTAGGATGTGTGTAGGATGTGTGTAGGATGTGTGTAGGATGTGTGTAGGATGTGTGTAGGATGTGTGTAGGATGTGTGTAGGATGTGTGTATGATGTGTGTAGGATGTGTGTAGGATGTGTGTAGGATGTGTGTAGGATGTGTGTAGGATGTGTGTAGGATGTGTGCAGGATGTGTGTAGGATGTGTGTAGGATGTGGGTAGGATGTGTGTAGGATGTGTGTAGGATGTGTGTAGGATGTGTGTAGGATGTGTGTAGGATGTGTGTAGGATGTGTGTAGGATGTGTGTAGGATGTGTGTATGATGTGTGTAGGATGTGTGTAGGATGTGTGTATGATGTGTGTAGGATGTGTGTATGATGTGTGTATGATGTGTGCAGGATGTGTGTAGGATGTGTGTAGGATGTGTGTGGCATGTGTGTAGGATGTGTGTAGGATGTGTGTAGGATGTGGGTATGATGTGTGTAGGATGTGTGTAGGATGTGTGTAGGATGTGTGTATGATGTGTGTAGGATGTGTGTATGATGTGTGTAGGATGTGTGTAGGATGTGTGTATGATGTGTGTAGGATGTGTGTAGGATGTGGGTATGATGTGTGTAGGATGTGCGTATGATGTGTGTAGGATGTGTGTAGGATGTGCGTATGATGTGTGTAGGATGTGTGTAGGATGTGTGTATGATGTGCGTATGATGTGTGTAGGATGTGTGTAGGATGTGGGTATGATGTGTGTAGGATGTGTGTAGGATGTGCGTATGATGTGTGTAGGATGTGTGTAGGATGTGTGTATGATGTGTGTAGGATGTGCGTATGATGTGTGTAGGATGTGTGTAGGATGTGTGTATGATGTGTGTAGGATGTGTGTGGGATGTGCGTAGGATGTGTGTAGGATGTGTGTAGGATGTGCGTATGATGTGTGTAGGATGTGCGTATGATGTGTGTAGGATGTGCGTATCATGTGTGTAGGATGTGTGTAGGATGTGTGTAGGATGTGTGTAGGATGTGTGTAGGATGTGTGTATGATGTGCGTATGATGTGTGTAGGATGTGTGTAGGATGTGTGTAGGATGTGTGTAGGATGTGTGTATGATGTGTGTAGGATGTGTGTAGGATGTGTGTAGGATGTGTGTAGGATGTGTGTATGATGTGTGTAGGATGTGTGTAGGATGTGTGTAGGATGTGTGTATGATGTGTGTAGGATGTGTGTATGATGTGTGTAGGATGTGTGTAGGATGTGTGTAGGATGTGCGTATGATGTGTGTAGGATGTGTGTAGGATGTGGGTATGATGTGTGTAGGATGTGTGTAGGATGTGTGTAGGATGTGTGTAGGATGTGTGTAGGATGTGTGTAGGATGTGTGTATGATGTGTGTAGGATGTGTGTAGGATGTGTGTATGATGTGTGTAGGATGTGTGTAGGATGTGCGTATAATGTTCGCAGGATGTGTGTAGGATGTGCGTATGATGTGTGTAGGATGTGTGTATGATGTGTGTAGGATGTGTGTAGGATGTGTGTATGATGTGTGTATGATGTGTGTAGGATGTGTGTAGGATGTGTGTAGGATGTGTGTATGATGTGTGTAGGATGTGTGTAGGATGTGTGTAGGATGTGTGTAGGATGTGTGTAGGATGTGTGTAGGATGTGTGTAGGATGTGCGTATGATGTGTGTAGGATGTGTGTAGGATGTGGGTATGATGTGTGTAGGATGTGTGTAGGATGTGCGTATGATGTGTGTAGGATGTGTGTAGGATGTGTGTATGATGTGTGTAGGATGTGTGTAGGATGTGTGTAGGATGTGTGTAGGATGTGTGTAGGATGTGTGTAGGATGTGGGTATGATGTGTGTAGGATGTGTGTAGGATGTGTGTAGGATGTGTGTAGGATGTGTGTAGGATGTGTGTAGGATGTGTGTATGATGTGTGTATGATGTGTGTAGGATGTGTGTAGGATGTGTGTAGGATGTGTGTAGGATGTGTGTAGGATGTGTGTAGGATGTGTGTAGGATGTGTGTAGGATGTGTGTAGGATGTGCGTAGGATGTGTGTATGATGTGTGTAGGATGTGTGTAGGATGTGTGTAGGATGTGTGTATGATGTGTGTAGGATGTGTGTAGGATGTGTGTAGGATGTGTGTAGGATGTGCGTAGGATGTGTGTAGGATGTGTGTAGGATGTGGGTATGATGTGTGTAGGATGTGGGTACGATGCGTGTAGGATGTGTGTAGGATGTGTGTAGGATGTGTGTAGGATGTGTGTAGGATGTGTGTATGATGTGTGTAGGATGTGTGTATGATGTGTGTAGGATGTGTGTAGGATGTGTGTAGGATGTGGGTATGATGTGTGTAGGATGTGTGTAGGATGTGTGTAGGATGTGTGTAGGATGTGTGTATGATGTGTGTAGGATGTGTGTATGATGTGTGTATGATGTGTGTAGGATGTGTGTAGGATGTGGGTATGATGTGTGTAGGATGTGTGTAGGATGTGTGTAGGATGTGTGTAGGATGTGTGTATGATGTGTGTAGGATGTGTGTATGATGTGTGTAGGATGTGTGTAGGATGTGTGTAGGATGTGCGTATGATGTGTGTAGGATGTGTGTAGGATGTGGGTATGATGTGTGTAGGATGTGTGTAGGATGTGTGTAGGATGTGTGTAGGATGTGTGTAGGATGTGTGTAGGATGTGTGTAGGATGTGTGTAGGATGTGTGTAGGATGTGTGTATGATGTGTGTAGGATGTGTGTATGATGTGCGTATAATGTGTGCAGGATGTGTGTAGGATGTGCGTATGATGTGTGTAGGATGTGTGTAGGATGTGTGTAGGATGTGTGTATGATGTGTGTAGGATGTGGGTATGATGCGTGTAGGATGTGTGTAGGATGTGCGTATGATGTGTGTAGGATGTGTGTAGGATGTGTGTAGGATGTGTGTAGGATGTGTGTATGATGTGTGTATGATGTGTGTAGGATGTGTGTAGGATGTGGGTATGATGTGTGTAGGATGTGTGTAGGATGTGTGTAGGATGTGTGTAGGATGTGTGTATGATGTGTGTAGGATGTGTGTATGATGTGTGTAGGATGTGTGTAGGATGTGTGTAGGATGTGCGTATGATGTGTGTAGGATGTGTGTAGGATGTGGGTATGATGTGTGTAGGATGTGTGTAGGATGTGTGTAGGATGTGTGTAGGATGTGTGTAGGATGTGTGTAGGATGTGTGTAGGATGTGTGTAGGATGTGTGTAGGATGTGTGTAGGATGTGTGTAGGATGTGTGTATGATGTGCGTATAATGTGTGCAGGATGTGTGTAGGATGTGCGTATGATGTGTGTAGGATGTGTGTATGATGTGTGTAGGATGTGTGTAGGATGTGTGTAGGATGTGCGTATGATGTGCGTAGGATGTGTGTAGGATGTGTGTAGGATGTGTGTATGATGTGTGTAGGATGTGTGTAGGATGTGTGTAGGATGTGGGTATGATGTGTGTAGGATGTGTGTAGGATGTGTGTATGATGTGTGTAGGATGTGCGTAGGATGTGTGTAGGATGTGTGTAGGATGTGTGTAGGATGTGTGTAGGATGTGTGTAGGATGTGTGTAGGATGTGTGTAGGATGTGCGTAGGATGTGTGTATGATGTGTGTAGGATGTGTGTAGGATGTGTGTAGGATGTGTGTATGATGTGTGTAGGATGTGTGTAGGATGTGTGTAGGATGTGTGTAGGATGTGCGTAGGATGTGTGTAGGATGTGTGTAGGATGTGTGTATGATGTGTGTAGGATGTGGGTATGATGCGTGTAGGATGTGTGTAGGATGTGTGTATGACGTGCGTATGATGTGTGTAGGATGTGTGTAGGATGTGGGTATGATGTGTGCAGGATGTGTGTAGGATGTGTGTATGATGTGTGTAGGATGTGTGTATGATGTGCGCAGGATGTGTGCAGGATGTGCGTACGATGTGCGTGGCGTGTGTAACAAACTGTAACGTTCGATAATGTGGCAGCCCCCTGGCCCTGTATGACATCCCCCACATCAGGTGTGGTGGGGAGCACCTTCCAAACCAAATGTGGAGACACTGACTGGCAGGGGTGCGTTTGCCAAGGGGACAGCAGGCTGCCATCTTGAGTGTTGGACACGCATTCCGGTCTGACTTACAACACTGAGCGCCACACACAGGCTCTCCCGCCCACCAGCGCCATGGTGGGGTCCGGGGGTCGGCAGCAGTCTCTCTGGCCTTGAAAAGGGGCACACGGCTGTGCTCGGGCTCAGCTAAGCTGACCGAGGGAAGGAGATCCGGTGATTCTTCTGACGTGCGCTGCAGGCGGAGACTAAACCCACACCCTCAACCAACGAAACCGGATCTCACAAAAGGCATGGCACTAGGCACTGGCCGTATTCCACTGGTCTACCCTGTTCCCTCCGAACCTTTTTCCATGAACCGGAGACGTCGCGTGGGACCCCTCACGGTGGAGCTCAACAGGCGAAAGAGAGAACAATGCAGAGGACGAACGGGCATGCTCCGTCTCGAGAAGGGGGCTGAATCGACAAGCGCTCGTAGTCAGTCACACGGAAGTTTGGCATCCCGGTGCTTTCAAGATGTGTATCCGGTTGGTGCTGGTATACCAGGGACCGAGCAAATGCCAACCATTTAGTCGGGGGGGGCGGGGTGGGGGGGGCTGAGAGGAAAGAGGCGAGGGATACCTCTGGAAGAGGGACGGAGTCACACTCCAACGGTTTAGAGTGGTCGTCGAGGGAGAGAGAGCGAGACCCATGGCCAGGCCACTGCTTCAGGACCGAGAGGGGGTGGAAGGGGGGGGGGGTCATTTGTCGCCCTGGCGAACCCCAGCCGACCCACCCCGCCACCCACGTCACAAGAATGTTCCCCCAAAATTGAAATGAAAGGGAAAAGAAAAGGGGGCCCGAAAGCGGAGGCCGATGTCAGGCACGGAAATTGATATTCGGCCGCTGACACCCCCCGCCGTGGGATGCAGAAGTTGAATGCCAGCCTGTGACCCGACGAGGCGAGAGACAAAGTCAGAACAAAAAGCTTTTCTTCGCCACCGTCATGGACGCCTTTGGCTGAGGCAGAAAGTGTGCCCCACGAGGTGGCGTGAGGTCTCTTGTCCAAACTTCCCAAACTAAAATTCCCCTAAACAATGTCTGACACATCACATAAGACACCCGTTCATTTGTCAACGTTACCCCCTCCCCCCCTCCGTCCCCCCTCGCCCCGGGGGCGGGGCCTCATCCCCCCCACTGCCCCAGGCGATCATCAGACTCCCGCACACACTAACTTTTCCGACCCTCGCTGGAGGTAGCGTCCCTTGGCGCGCTGGTGGTGGTGGTCATGGAGGGAGGGTAACGGTTGGAGACGCCATCGGCCGCGTCAAGCGCAAGGGCAGTCGCGTCGGGAAGCCTAACGGAACGTGACACATCATGCGACTGGGCAAGCCATGGGGGGCCGCCTGTTGCAATTGGAGACCTCGACAGGGTTGTGGCGGCCGGAGGCCCTGCAAGGGGGATCAATGGTCGGTTCCGATAGACTGAATGTCCCCGCCATAGACAATTCCAGCCATTAGTCCAGCAGTACTGCGAAGCCCAATCAAAGCACGTGTCCCCTTCTTGGTTGGGGTGCTCCACTATGTAAAGTACAGTGAGGCGTTTTTTGCGATTAGCGGTTAGGCCCTGCAAGAGTGGGGGGGGGGGGGGCGGTCTACGTCATGGTCGGATATTTGGGCCAAGGGCATACCACAATGATGTATGCGGGCTTCAGCAGCCGGGCCATTACCCAAGCGGCAAAAATGTTCACGAGGCATTTCTGATTGTGTTGAAAGATCTTCGAGTGGTCTTTGTAGCGGGGCAGGAACGCCTCCAGCGCCTTCAGTAACTCGTCCCTGGTCCAGCGGCCTCTGCCCACACGACGGCACCCTTCCAATTGCTTCAGCACGTCGCACAGCTGCATGTCCAGAGGGCTGTCCGGGGGCACCCCGGGCCTCTGGAAAATCTGGCTCAGCCACTGATGCCTCTCCATGCTGCCTTCCCAAGTCTGATGCAGCAGCTTGTACTGCGTATCCCAGACCTGCAGAGCGCGGCGGAATCTGCAACAATCTGTCAGGCACCCCCCTCCTTAATGGCCTGGGCCACGAGTGCCACGAATATTTTGCGAACATGGCAACGATCAATGTTTAGCAATTTTGTCTTTTTGCCGCTCAACCCCTCCAAAAATGTTTTTTCTGCGAATTATTTCAATTTGCGAGACCAAATCTGTGTATGGAGCCCCTAAAATGTACTTATCATTTGCGATTAATTTTTGTGCAAGTGCCATTTTGTATGTGCCCATTTATGCAGACTGCTGCTGTTTGGTTGCTGCATGAGATGTACCATGCCATGTCCCACTGCAGACCAAACCCAAAACGAAGAACAATTGCGCATGACACGAGAGTCTGCTGGGAGGCCAATAAAATTTCCTTATGGGGGGGAGCGGGGGCAGGGCCTTGCTTGAGCAGGAGGGGGGGAGGGGGGGAGGGGGGGGGGTCCAGGGGGGGAGAGGACCGCCCGCACCTGCCGGAGTGTACTCAATACCCCGCAGGATGTGTGATGTTGTCAATAGGGAACAAAGCAACAACGTCCTTGTAGGCCAATTCAGGATTCCCAACCAAGCCATAGCCCCCGATGAAATCTGGTTGTACCATGGGTCGTGTGTAAGCAGAGCGGCTTCTGGGCATAGAATTCCCGCCGTTTTGGGTGACTTTGGCTGGTGTACGCTTTTCTGGCAGCCTCATCTGGCAGGACTTGCAACCCCCCAAGCACAAACACACACACACACCCCATCCCCCACCCGCGCATGGCCGGCCCAGCAAATGCAAGAAACGGTGCCCACCTGAGGACAACACTTGTCAGAGGTTTGTGTACCTAAAATCGGCCTCACAGTTCCGATGAGATGTAGGTCCCACACGAACAATCATATACCGAAGGTTTCGAACTCTACTTAGCCACAAACGATCGCCCTCTCAGTTTCTCAGCTGCTCAGAGCCATTCCCAGTGACAAACCTCCGAAGTCCACACATCGGACGTCTGGAGTTGGTCCTCCGTAAGGGGCGCTTCATGCCCTGCACCGCATCTTGGGGTCCAGCAGGGCTCTGGTTGGAGATGGTGCAAGCTCCTCAGCCACCGCGGACGGTCCCCTGAATACGCAATACTCTGCCATCGATCGGGGAGTAGGGTCAGCCCGCGCCGCTGCAATTCATCGAGTTTGAGCCCCACGGTGTTGAGGTGGATGACCATTGGGTCGCGATGCGGAACGGCCCCACGATCCAGCCCCATCGGGGTTCGCATTACGAGGAGGTGCGGTATCATGGCCAAGGACCCCGGGGCGCTGACGTTGAGTTCACCGGTCACCTCACTGGGCAATGCAACAAAGGACAGCACTTGGAATTCAGGGTGAACTGCATGCAGCCCCCCCCCCCCCGGGGGGGGGGGGGGGCACGGGTTCATATGCGACCCCCCCCCCCGCCCCCAGTAGTAGAGGGCCGAAGGGCCCTTTTCGGGGGGGGGGGGGGGATTGCCGGCAGCCGGGGGGTGGGGGGACCGCACCCTACAGACCCCAAAATGATTGCCACAGGATGGATGATACCTGACGTATGGTGTCACTGGACAGCTAACAGCAAGAAATAGTCAGATCTATGGCCCACCGCTCGCAGGGCTAGGTCAGAGCGCCCCATACCCCCCATTTCCCTGCCCTGCGGGTCCAGTTAGTTATAAAAGTCTGCAGTAATGGTGGGGCCGAAGGCGCCAAAAAAAAAGCCGGATATGTCGTGTGTGTGAAAACCGAGGGGTCGCCCTGCCCCCCCCAGTATGCATCAGGGGGTGATGTTCATGAGCGTCCGGATGGGCATCCTGGCCTCCATGGTGCCCGCGCCGATGGGAGGTCTTGCTGCGTGTTGGGCGCGCGCAGCTGGTGCTCGCCGGACGCACGGGATTTGCGCTGACACCAGCCGAGAGTGCCCTGAGGCTAGCGCTGGAAGTGCAAAATGCTGTAGTGTGGCAAGCGAAAGACGCTGGGAGTGGGCCCGCACCTCTTTGCACAAACCCTTCAATGGCAAAGGGCAATGGCATATCTCGAGCCGCACTGTGGTTTTAAGAAGCCAAGAGGTTACGCTCGATGCGGCAAACCCAAAAAGGACGGCGTGCCATCCACATTATCGGTGTCCTTTGCATGCTCATTGCTTCATTGCTGGAGCCCCTTCATTGGCCGTGCCAGTGACCTTGAGCCACAACTCCATCGTGCACTCGCAAAAAGTTACATAAAGAGCGCTGGTACGAGAGCCACCGCCCTCAACTTGTTTTGTTGCATGCGCATGCGGGAGCTGCATGGAAGTGGGCTGCTGAAAGGCATGTCATCTGCAACTGATGTTACTCGATTGCAGCCGCCGGACGCTCGATTTTCACGCTTTGCGCGGTTGACGTCCGGACCATCGGGTGGGTGGGTGTGGCACATATGTGTGGGGTCTGGGCCCCCGACCACTCCCTTTCACAGGCATGTGCGCTCCGATACCAAGGGCGAGTGGACCAGCGAACCAAAAGCCTTCACTGTCATCACAAGGCCAGGCAAACACCGATTCACCGGTCTGCAGCCATCAACTCGTCTGACACCCCTGGGGCGCCTGTCAGTACATGTTCACAGCAGTTTGGCTTTGGCCCCGGGCACTTTTCTAAATCCGGAAGCCATCTGTGGGGGGGGGGGGGATCTTACGCGCACTGTGCACACCCTGCGTGCCCCTCGGAGCACGCTTCGCAGGCGTGCAAGACGTGAGGTCAGCCAAGCGACACCCATCAATGGACAGGCATCGGAGGGTGTCACGCTAGCCACAGGGCACTCTCGGCTGGTGTCAGCGCAAATCCCGTGCATCCGGCGAGCACAACTGGCGTGCGCCCAACGCGCGGCAAGGGCACCATGGCGGCCAGGATGCCCATCCAGACGCTCATGACCACCGTCCCCATTCCGGAGCTGCTGAGCAGCTAAGCGCATGGTCATTGCGTCCAGGTCCAGCCCACAGGGACGCGCGCGCCGCCCATCGCCGGCGGGGGGCGGGGGGGGGATGAGCAACCACTTGCAGATGGCCATTCCCCGTCCACTTGCTCTGGGTGCTGCTGCATTGAACGCAGGACGCAGATTGCTGCAGCCTGTTATCCGTTAGGATAACAACGGGGTCCTGGTCGGTCAGGGCAATTACACGGTGGCTTCACGCACGACGACCCATCTCAGGCTAAGGAGGCCGTGCATTGTGGGCGCTACGTGCCAAACTGGCCCGTGCCCTGGGGTGTGAGCGCTTCGACGTTCAGAGATGCTGGCACTTTGGTGCGCATGCACAACACGTACGTCTGATGACGATGTCTCTACCCCTATCAGCGCCTTCGTCACCTGTCAGTCTGTAGCTTGTGGAGCCTTCTGCTTGGAAGGGGGGGAGGGGCGATCATCTCTTTCTTGAACTGAGCAACAACACCACCCAAAACAGGGGGGAAACGCCGACGGCACACGTGGCACAGCCGCCCAAAGTACAAGCCGGTGCATTGGTAGGATGGCACCTGGGGTAGATGCAAAAACGGCGTTCCAGCATAATCGGTGCCATCGTCGAGTACAGGTCGGCAATCAACACCATTGTCCCATTGCCAAGCCGCCTGGGCCTTGCCCACGTCACGCCCAGATCATCCACGGCCTGAACACAGGTGGCACTCGGAACCGATGGTCCAGCAAGTGTCCGCGGAGCGTGCGCGTAGCAGGTCAAGAACACGGATGGTAGGATCACACAGATACCTCGAGTTGGTGGTGTGAGTCACACGGATGGCTAAACGTACGCTACAGGCTTCCACAAAGACCCAAACACAGGCCCGAAATTACAGAGCAGACGCAGACGGACACACCCAAAAGGATACGCATGTGGCTCACACGCCAAGGTCCCCAGGGAAAGCGTGCCTTGCTAGAATAGCCAAACTGGACACAAACGGACGTCCCCACATATCCCAACATAGTCCATGCGCACACGGCCCGACACGGCCAATGCCCACGCACCCTACACCACCAATGCCCGCGAGCCCTTCCCCCCGGCGGGCGGTGCACCTGATTCACAGCATCTTGATCTGAAGAGTCGCCAGCAGCAGCCTTTATGGTGCTCTTGAGCGTCAACAACTTGGCCAGAATGCTTTCAAAAAGGACGACGGCAAAGGGGCTGGGTCTGGCAAAAGAGAAGCCTGCGCACAGCACAAATCCCCATGTCTTCCACTGCTTAATCGGGGCGATGCTTCCTTGGGAGAACACCACCGAATAGTTCAGCGCCATCAGGTAGGGGACCGGGTTCTTCCTCCACAAGGCATCGATGTCAGAGTGGATGAAGGTCCGGTTGACCTGCAACACCGCTCGGAGCAGTGCAGTACGGACCACCCAGAGGGCGGCCATGTTGGGGACTGGGATCAGCATCGAGGGTACGTCGTGGTCGCGGAGGAACGCGTCTGTGGGTTCGTCCAGAGCAAACACCAAGACATTCCGAACGTCGACCAATTCCAGCCACACCAGCCAATTCAACAACAGCCCCAGTTGATGCTTCGAGCCGAAGGTGACCACTACGGGTCCAGATGCAGCTGCTTCGCAGAGATGGCGCCGCAACACCCCCTTGTCTATGGCCAGCACAAAAGTGAGGTTTATGTAGGTGGCAGTCCAATTAAGCGTGACAACGTCACGTGGGTTGCAGGCCTCAGTGTCCATGTGGACCGTGGAATGGTTGGTGGCGTTGCTGACGACCATACTCCGTGCTGGTGCCGCTGCCATGCATGGCATCCTTTCATAGCGCCTGCAATGGGCAGAGTCGGAATCCGTCCAAAAAGAGGGGAAAGCTGCTGGGAAATCTCTGGCCATGTCCGTCAAGATTTGCGATGCACCAAAGAGGCTCTCAAGGATCATGCATGTCAGCACCCACATAAGAATACAAAGCAATGTGGACACACGGCGAGATCGAAGTGACATTGCTTGCCTGCCCAAAAAGAGATGCAGCGCACATGATCATCATCAGCATCACAAATATCAGTCACGAATCTGTGCCTGACCAACATGTGAACAAAGAAACTCAAAAAGGGTCAGTAACTCCATTGAAAAGGAAGAAGGAGAGGAATGGTATGTGGAATCAAGGAGCAAAATGGAGGCAGCCCTCTTCTTGCTGAACATTGGTGTATGTGGCAGACGCATTAGCCGCGTACACTGCTTTCCTGTGTCCTGATCGCTATTGGTGCTTAAAAATTTCGCCGAAACCCTCGGATCCCTCTGTGGCAGCTTGTGGGCTGCTTGAATTTCTTAGGTGTTGTTGCGCCATGATACTGGCAATGTCGGTGCTCGTGTTGATGTTGGTTGTAGCTTGGCATGACCGTCAATATGGCTGCAATTCTATTGCCTTCGGCAAGGCACTTCGAAGCGGGACCAATTGCTGCTGCATGGGCAGGTCATACCCAGTCCCTTAGAAAAGACCCCTCCCAACCACCGAAAGGCCAACTGGGGTAAAAAAAAAACACACAAAGGAGGCCTAAAGCATGCTTTACATGGGACGTGCACCACCCAAGGTGTTGTCATGAGCTGGACCCGTGCCGTGGCCCTCACCGTGGGGTTTTCGTGCTTCAACCGCGTCCAGTCCCAGGCCCTTTCGTTTCCTATCGGTGTGCTCATGTTGCGCCTGAGGCTCCCTGGGCTCTCTGCTCACAAAATTAAAATGACCGAGCAGGACAGATGCTTAAGGGTCACAAAATCACAAAAACCAGTTTCCGAAATTTTGATTGGGTATCCTGGGTTCTGTTTCTGGGTAGCCACCGGTGAGGACTTAGCTGTTTCATGGCGAGCATGGTTTGGCTGCAAATCAATATGTTGGGTAACCTCTGATGACTGCTAGGTGGCCTTGGGCTTTGGTCATTCATTCTGTGGGGGCGAAAGGCTAATGCACTGTATGTGCACACCCTAGTGCGGGTAAACAGATTTTTGGTAATGTTAGTAAGCGCTGGGGAAGGCGAACATTTCTTTTCATTTTTTGCCTGTTGTAGCTCGGATTGGTGGTCCGCTGGTCTACGAATCCGAGGGGAGAAGGTGGTCACCGCTTGCGACTGTTTCACTTGGCCCAACGCTACTACTGCCCCTGGGCCCGACGTGAAGCTGTGCAGCTCTAATCCCTTCACCCATCATCATCAATTGTAGAGGAGAGCCTGTCTTTTTGCCCAGCACCTTCCAATACAACTTCAGTCCATTGGCCCACCACCATCCAACGAAGCCCAAGTCCGTTGGCACACCACCACCCCATACATCTCTTGTGCATTGGCCCACGGCTCCTCTTCATTGGCCCATCCCGTGCAACTCCAATCCATTGGCCCAGGGCCGTCCCATGCATCTCCAGGCGGCAAAACAAAACCACGCAAATCAGCACGACAAAGCGGTCGTTTGAAAAAACTGTCTTGTGGTTTTTTTAGGTCAAATTCGTTTCCTCGCGAGTGCCAGGTATAATGGTATGGGGAAGAGTTTTTGTGGGGGGGGGGGGGGGCATACCCCCCCTCCCCCACCAAAAAACCCCGCAGAGGTGGGGGGGCAAATGAACAAGCGGGCTGGGGTTCGGCAGATGAATCCTGTTGACAAGAGAGAGGGACTGGGACAGTAGGCAGGCACCAACATGCAGAGTCCCCACACAGCGCATGCACTAATGAGATGCATGCTGCATTCTCCCATAGAGCCTCGACAGGGGGGGAGGGGGGGCATGAGCCCAAGCTGGGACACCTGGAACCCACTCATCAGAACGCACAGCTCTGTGGAACAGCACCGCACAAAACCAGCAAACACTGTCATCTGAGAGTCAAAAATGGTCCAGGGCGAGACAAATTTAAGTTGAGACATTCGTCAGATCTGGATGGGAGTGGCTGACACACAGCATGGGCATGCACCTGACGCCCCACATCTGTCATCATCGCAAAGCGCACCCGCCAATGGGGTGCAATAGATATCTGTCAGGCTTGGACAGGATCAACATCACCGGCTGCTGCCCTGCCTCCCTCTCAGGGCAACAGCCACAGACGACCACACAACGCAAACACTACAGAGGGCCCGACACCATGAAACCATGGGGCCAGGACATCTTCCCCAGCGCCTTCATAAATGCCCCATGCCCAACAGCACACTGCAGACGGGTACGGTGCTTGCCCGCACCCCCAAAAGCGTGCTCCCATGAGGCGCCAATCTCGGGATGAGCCCGTTGACAGGCACTGCAGACGCATACCACAGAACCGCAGAAAGCACCACAACAACCCACGCAGCAACAAAAGGACGGCCCCCCAAGGCCCCTGTTGGACGAGGAGGTGCCTCACCACAAGAACGACGACAGCCGTCACTTGGTCAAACAATGTGCACTGGGAGGCGCTTCAACAACGGGAGGGGGATTCACTGCCTGGTGCGCCGGGATGCTCTCAAGCCCCCTCCCCCCCCCCACGTCCCCACCCACCCCAAAAATACGTAACAAAAACTTTCCAAGCGAACGCGCGTGGCAAATCTGACACTGACGCACAGACGTGTGGAGACTGAATGGCTGCAAGACCGACGACGCCTGAGGGTGGCAAAGGCAAACGTTGCCGCCCCTCTATCGCGGCCGGCCTTTGCCCTATGTACAGCGAGGGGAGTAGGCGGCGCCCCGAAGATGCCAAAACCCCAAGATTCCTCCCGCTGCAAATGGAGCGAGACAAATGGCATCATAGCTGTCACAGAACACACGACACAGCGGAGTAGGCCGGCACAAGAGCAGGCGGCAATCCATTGGGCACAGCGTCTCCACAGTGAATGCGGCCCCAGTTGCAACCGCCCACAATATGCGCCAACTGGCGTCGGTCGAGGGCCACCCACACCCAGACCTGACGCAAGGAAGTGGAAAACAGAGGGGGTAGGATTCAGCTGGAGGGAAGGGGAAACGGCGGTTAGCACAGTGGGGCCCATGACCGATTTCTTTGTCAGGCATATATAAGGCATAGACTTGGGCAGTGTCTACAGTGATGTGCTTGGCCTGTGCCCCTTCTTTTAGGCCAATTGTCTGTCTTCCGTTTGGCACTGGTCACCTTCTCCAAGAGACATCCGCCTGGAGCACAAGGATTAGGCTGACATGGTTGACACAGTGTGGCGACACTGTGTCAACCACACAGTGTCACCAGTGTGGTTGACACTGGTGTTGATTGCTACCATTTTTTTTTTACCATAACTTTGGGTTTACGTTTGGGCTGCATTTTGGTGTCGGGGTCTAGCCTCAGAAGCACTGAGTGCCTGCCCAAATCTGACATTGTATGGGCGCTGCCAATTCCGCCCACCTGCAGTCGGTTACGCGCCAACCGCCTGGTTAGCGGGGGGCGTTTCCTAGTGCCAAGCCGAGAGCTGCTTGGCCTTGAGGATCGTCCTGCACACCCCCAGACCCCTCGACACCCCGTGCCTGCGATGGCAGGGGGCGTGGGCACCAGCAAACAGACCTCCCTCCCCACCCCCACCCCCGCGCCGGCCTCGACCACCTCGAGCTCCCCCAAAGCGAGTGACACGCCCCAGGGCTCGTCCCTCCTCCTCCGCGGCACTGCGGCACTCATCCCGTGGCACGACGCACGCCCTGGCCCCGACCATCGCGGTTGGGCTCTTCGTACGCTTCGCGCAGCCTCCCCCCCCCTCGGCCCTGTCCGCGGCACCGAAGGCACACTTGTCTCAGTTCCCCCCTTCGCCGCCAGAACACCCGCTCTTCGACATCGGCGGACACAATCGTCACTCGGTCGCACGACGTCCGGGAGGAGGCCCTTCCACAAAAAGGGGGACGGGGTGTGGCCGTGGCCCTGTGGCCTCCGCCCCGCACCCCCTTCTCCCCCGTGCCCCCCCAAGGCCCATGCTACACTCCACCCTCCATTGGTCCGGGGCGGGGGGGGGGGGGGAGTGGCACGCAGACAGGCAACGACGTGGCGGGCAAGGCACACCCAACGTATACCCCCCCCCTCGCACCACTGATACACATGCCCCCAACGGGTGCCCCCTCAGCACCGACGCCGGTGGGGGCTAACCGTCGCCGGTTGAAGGGTGAGTGACGGCGGTTGAAGAGCCAACCGACCACAACCGCCGCCAACGCCCCATCAGCACTGCACAGGCCTCTGCAGCTCCACAAAGGTCCGGTCAGCAAATCATCGGAAGATCCCGTTGCAGTGCCCATGGCATCGCAACAGACCTACCCCCTGTGCCGCCGCCCGATCTGCCCCCCGCGGGCCTCAATGCCGTCCACGGCGCTGAAGAAGAACCCCAGCCAACTGCTCAGCTTCCCCTGCACGGCCCCGCTCAGCGGCCGGTGCTGCCCCAGCTCCTCCAGCAGCTCGGCGTCCTCGCGCAGGTCCCGCAGCAGCTCCTCCACAAGCGCGTGCGCCTGCGCGGCCGGCACGCCGTCAAAAAACCCGTCCTGGACGGCGAACGCCACCGCGACCGTCTCCCCCAGCGTCAGCGGGTGGCCCGCCTGCTGCCGGAGCACCTCCCGCAGCATCGCCGCGCGCTCGCGCTCCTGCCGCTGGGCCGCCGCGTTGGAGCTGTTGCTCGCGGCGTCGTCGGCCTGCAGAATGTCGAGGCGGATGCGCGCGCCGTCGAGCTGGCGCATCGCGGGGGTGGCGGCGTCCAGGCCCAGGCGGGAGATGGTCATGAGGACGGAGGGGTTCCAGCCGGCGGCCGCGGTCGGCTTTTCGAGGAAGATCTGCCCGTCGGAGATGGACATGTACTCTTCGATCGTCTCGCGGCTGATGCCTCCGCTCTGAGAGGGCGGCGGGGGGGGGCGAGCGGGTGGAGAAGAGAGGGGGCGGGGGCGGGGGTCCGGGACCCAAAAACGTTGTGTGCCAACAACGACCCATCAAATAAACGTCGTGCTTTCCCGCCGCCTCCGGGTCCGGGGGCCTAACCCCCCGCTCCTGGCCCCACGGCCGTCAGCCGTTCCAATACGTCCTTCGGGAGGGGGGGGGGGGGGTGAGATGAGTGGTGTGGCTGCCGCGGAGCCCAGGCGCGAGGCCTGGCGGTAGGCCACGGGCGGCAGAGGCGGCACGACACGCTGTGCGTCGCGCGTACCGCGCGCGAGCTCTGGGACCTTCGCGCGACGTGCCTGTGCGCGCGCGTCGCGCTGTTGTTGGTTTTGACCCGCGGCGGTTTTGCAGCCGGAGTCACCGCAAAAACCGCACAAACTGCACGGTCCCTCGGCGGACGGCCACGCGCCGCGCCGTTCTTCTTGCGGTTGTTGCGGCACTCCCAGGGCACGCCCGGGTCCACTTGCCCGAACATCCCCCTCTCGCCCCCGTAAAGGGGAAGGGGTGGGGGTCATGCTTCACCCCCGGAGACCCGCCCCCCCCCCTCCCGCGGGCTGTCGCAGAGGCGCTCCGACGCCCCTTCCCGCGGCATGTGAAAGTGGGGCATTTGGTGAAACCTAGTATGCACGTAGCAAAACCTAGTAAAATGTAGCAAAACCTAGTAAAATGTAGCAAAACCTAGTAAAAAAAAATTTTTTTTAAAAAATTTTTTGAAAAAAAAAATTTTTTTTACTAGGTAAAAAAAGCAAAATTTTTAAAAAAATTTTTTGAAAAAAAAAAATTTTTTTACTAGGTAAAAAAAGCAAAAATTTTCCCTTACTAGGTTACTAGGTAGTGACAAATTTGGACTTGAATTTGAACAAAAAAAACCAAGTTTATGGGGGGGGGGGGGTCAACGGTAGGTGGTATTTATGTTTAAGGGCATGGTGCCCCCTGGTCTATTCCAGGCCACTTGTGTAAGTGGCGCCCCACCCGGGCCAAACCGTGTATTGCAAGGTCAACAAAAATAAAATGAGGCTCAAGAAAAGAAGGAGCTTTTATATGATAAATATATATATACATATATGAGGTGCACACACGCGTGCTTTATATAAAGTCGCAAAACACGCGCTTGTAGATGAGGTCCGACTTCTTGTCTTTGTAGGTGGGTTGTGCAGAGGGAGGGTTGTGCTTGCACATGTTGCGAATCACGCCCGTGGTCTTTTCTTCCAACTCTTTGATTAGATTTTTGTCATACTCCAATCTCCCAGAGGCATCTTTGGGGTAATGCTCTGGAACAAAAAATTCTTCACCACGGATCACCACCTTTGGACGGACCTCATCTACAGAAGGCGACTTGTCAACCACAAGCCGGTCACCCAAGGCGAATGCCAACACAATGCATGCCAGTGTGGCAGTAAATTGCACATTCCATTTGCGCAATGCCACACATATCTCCGTGGAACAGAAACCGGAAGCATGCAGGGCACACTGATAAACTCCACATTCAGGGCACGTGATGTGGGCTGTGTCGTCGCAAAAAAAGCACGACGAACGGCTGGGTGAACAATAGGGCGTAGCATACATCCGTGCCAAGGCCCAACTGGGTGTGGTCTCAATAGGGGGGGCAGGCGGAGAACTGCGATAGTGCAAAGCTGCCTGTGCAATCTCACGCAACAACCACAATCTGTCTTGTGGAAGTTGGATGCTACCGTTGACAACACGCCTAGACAAAAGGCAATGTAGCATCATAAGGCAGGCAGGATGGCAGCTCACACCGTCGTCCTGATGTAGGAAGGTGGAGTAGAGGGGGGCTATAGCAAAAGCTACACTGCCGAACTCACCCAAAAACTTGTCCCACCTCTTCAGCGCCCTTGCCTTAATGCCTTCTTGTTCGGCAATGAGGTTCACTATTGCCAACTCCTCGGTGTTTGCACCCGCTATGTACGGCTTGTAACACAGCGGATCGAACACGAGGCACAAGAAAGTACGTGTTGGGGAAACCAACAACAAGCGCAGCACCCAATGTGCATTGCGCTTATTATAAATCTGCGCCACGAGCAAGGGGGGCGCATAGATCATATCAATGGACGCCGCGTTCAAAGTACGCCGCGCCCATGACTCAGCCAACACCTCCCTACGACCCAACGGTAAAGCCGACACATTCCACAATGAGTCACGCACAACCCACGCCACACCCATAACATCCCAGTCCGCACTCAAAGCTGTCCGAGCGGACCACCAGTAATACACAACAATCTCGGCGGTATCTGTGACGTAAGATTCTGAGTAAACATCCCTCAAATGGCGTGCCTCTAGCTTATATTGTTGAGACCCAGAACTTGGAATGATCACGTCAAGTGGTCGTTCCCATTCGTCATGGAGCAATCGATTTCCTTATCTGGATCCCCTCCATATACGTTGATGTCCGTCGGCGCGCCTGGGGGGGAGGGGAATCTTGGGGGCAAACACAGCTGAAAAAAATAGAAACGAATCGAAAGGTGCCAATACCTGGGAGGAGTCATGACAGAAACACGGCTGGGCACCCCATGTGCATAAGCAAAACGTAACATACAACATACAATGCAGGGAAGAGAGCCGAGCCGGAGGCGTGAAGTAACCCCCAGAAAGTCCCATGAGTGTAGCAGCCCATAATAGGGGGGCATAGATTTTGATTGTCGGTCCCCCGCATGCATTGCACCTTAGCCTGTGTCTGTGACTCTTTACCCATGAATGATGAGTAAGCTCCTTCATCAGATCAAGGGTAAAGTGTCACAAACAACCAAGCAATAAAAGTACACTGCATGCGTATTATAAGGGTGTCATCCGTGCCCACGGGACTCATTGTCACCGATTTCTTCGTGCCTGCCTCAGTGCCTTCCGCATAGCTTTGCTTGGAGGACATTGTTGCAAACACGAAGGGCAAAAGGAAAAAGGGGAGGCTAAGTAACCTAGTAAAAAAAAAAACTTTTGTTTTCACTAGGTTCTAAAACCTAGTAAAAACAAAAACTTTTTTTTACTAGGTTCCGAAACCCCCCCCGCTGCAGAGCGGGGAGCAAAATCAGAAGTGGCCCACAAGTGGGCAAAGTGGCTACCTCACCCCTGCCGTATCGGGGAGCCCCACCGCTGCAGAGCGGGGGGCAAAATCAGAAGTGGCCCACAAGTGGGCAAAGTGGCTACCTCACCCCTGCCGTATCGGGGATCCCCACCGCTGCAGAGCGGGGGGCAGAATCAGAAGTGGCCCACAAGTGGGCAAAGTGGCTACCTCACCCCTGCCGTATCGGGGATCCCCTCCGCTGCAGAGCGGGGGGCAAAATCAGAAGTGGCCCACAAGTGGGCAAAGTGGCTACCTCACCCCTGCCGTATCGGGGATCCCCACCGCTGCAGAGCGGGGGGCAGAATCAGAAGTGGCCCACAAGTGGGCAAAGTGGCTACCTCACCGCTGCCGTATCGGGGAGCCCCAGCGCTGCAGAGCGGGGGGCAGAATCAGAAGTGGCCCACAAGTGGGCAAAGTGGCTACCTCACCCCTGCCGTATCGGGGAGCCCCTCCGCTGCAGAGCGGGGGGCAAAATCAGAAGTGGCCCACAAGTGGGCAAATTGGCTACCTCACCCCTGCCGTATCGGGGATCCCCACCGCTGCAGAGCGGGGGGCAAAATCAGAAGTGGCCCACAAGTGGGCAAAGTGGCTACCTCACCCCTGCCGTATCGGGGATCCCCACCGCTGCAGAGCGGGGGGCAAAATCAGAAGTGGCCCACAAGTGGGCAAAGTGGCTACCTCACCCTTGCCGTATCGGGGATCCCCACCGCTGCAGAGCGGGGGGCAGAATCAGAAGTGGCCCACAAGTGGGCAAAGTGGCTACCTCACCCCTGCCGTATCGGGGATCCCCTCCGCTGCAGAGCGGGGGGCAGAATCAGAAGTGGCCCACAAGTGGGCAAAGTGGCTACCTCACCCCTGCCGTATCGGGGATCCCCTCCGCTGCAGAGCGGGGGGCAGAATCAGAAGTGGCCCACAAGTGGGCAAAGTGGCTACCTCACCCCTGCCGTATCGGGGATCCCCACCGCTGCAAAGCGGGGGGCAAAATCAGAAGTGGCCCACAAGTGGGCAAATTGGCTACCTCACCCCTGCCGTATCGGGGATCCCCACCGCTGCAGAGCGGGGGGCAAAATCAGAAGTGGCCCACAAGTGGGCAAATTGGCTACCTCACCCCTGCCGTATCGGGGATCCCCACCGCTGCAGAGCGGGGGGCAAAATCAGAAGTGGCCCACAAGTGGGCAAAGTGGCTACCTCACCCCTGCCGTATCGGGGATCCCCTCCGCTGCAGAGCGGGGGGCAAAATCAGAAGTGGCCCACAAGTGGGCAAAGTGGCTACCTCACCCCTGCCGTATCGGGGATCCCCTCCGCTGCAGAGCGGGGGGCAAAATCAGAAGTGGCCCACAAGTGGGCAAATTGGCTACCTCACCCCTGCCGTATCGGAGATCCCCTCCGCTGCAGAGCGGGGGGCAAAATCAGAAGTGGCCCACAAGTGGGCAAAGTGGCTACCTCACCCCTGCCGTATCGGGGATCCCCACCGCTGCAGAGCGGGGGGCAGAATCAGAAGTGGCCCACAAGTGGGCAAAGTGGCTACCTCACCCCTGCCGTATCGGGGATCCCCACCGCTGCAGAGCGGGGGGCAAAATCAGAAGTGGCCCACAAGTGGGCAAATTGGCTACCTCACCCCTGCCGTATCGGGGATCCCCACCGCTGCAGAGCGGGGGGCAGAGTCAAAAGTGGCCCACAAGTGGGCAAAGTGGCTACCTCACCCCTGCCGTATCGGGGAGCCCCACCGCTGCAGAGCGGGGGGCAAAATCAGAAGTGGCCCACAAGTGGGCAAGGTGGCTACCCAGTAACCTAGTAATAAAAAAAAAATTTGTTTTTACTAGGTTCTGAAACCTAGTAAAAAAAAAAGTTTTTTTTTTTACTAGGTTTGAAAACCTAGTAAAAAAAAAATTTTTTTTTACTAGGTTTTGAAACCTAGTAAAAAAAAAACTTTTTTTTTTACTAGGTTCCCAATACCTAGTAAAAAAACGTGTTACCTAGTAAACTGTTACCTAGTAAAAAAAAAAACTTTTTAAAAAAAAATTTTTTTTACTAGGTTTCACTACAGACCCGTGAAAGTGGGGCAGGCCCGTGGCGCGCGTCCTGCCGGGGGGGGGGGGGCATGCCGGGCACTGTGGTCCCCTCTGTCAAAGGCTGTGCCGCGTCGTGCACCGGATTTGGGGGTTGTGAGGGCCGGCGGTCACAAAATGTTTGCGATGGACGCGGGCCCCCACGTGCACGTGCAGAGGGTGCGGGCGGGGGGGCAGGCGCCAGGGCCAGTGCCACACGCGGACCATAGGACGGGGCGCCAAACACCGACAGCGGGGGGAACGCCCGGGAGCGCGCGACAGTCACGCACACGCGACGGTGGGGCCAGGGGCAACGACAGGCGGAGGGCGCCCCGACGTACGAGTCAGGCAGGGCCGTCGGGGACGAAGCAGAAAAAGGATCCCTCCGTCCCATCAACAAAATGGAATGCTTACGGTTACCCCCCCAACCGCCGTCGGTTGCCCCCCAACCACCGTTGGGTTTCCCGCAACCGCCATCGGTCAACCCCCCAACCGCCGTTGAGTTTCCCGCAACCGCCATCGGTCAACCCCCCAACCGCCGTTAAGTTTCCCGCAACCGCCATCGGTCAACCCCCCAACCGCCGTTAAGTTTCCCGCAACCGCCATCGGTCAACCCTCCAACCGCCGTTGATTCCCCCTCAATCCCCCCAGCCACCGTCCTTTACCCCCCAACAGGGCGCCATCCACAACCCCCGTCCCCAAGAGAAACGACCATAAAACCAACCGGACCCTCACAGACCGCCCGGGCGTCGGGGGCCGAGGGAGGGAGAGCCACGAGGGGCGCCCCCCGACCCTCCGACGCATGCGCCAGCGCGCCTCCCTCCGACGCCCCGGTCCGCCCCCCGGGGCACCTGCTCGGCGGCGGCCGCCTCGACTTGGGCCCGCTTCTCCAGCGCCGCGACCAGCTTCGCCTTCTGCTCCTCCGACAGCGTCTCGTATTTGCTGACGTCGATGGTCGCCTTCTTGAGGCCGCCCGGGCTGTACGCCCCCACTTGGGCCGGCATGACCCCGAGCACCGAGCAGCTGCCCCCGCCGTTGGCGTCGCTCATCTGCGCGGCCCTCTGGACGGTCGTCGACAGCAGCCGGCGCCGCTCGGCGGACTCGGCGGTCACGAGCATTCCCTCGTACTCCACCATCTCCTCCTCCGACTTCTCATTCTCCGCCCCCTCCTCCGGGGCCTCGGACGTCGGGGTACTGATCTGGTGCAGAGGGGCGGGGGGGCGGGGCACGCAGGGGGGGGAGGGGGGTGACCGCGGGGGCATAAGGGAAGGTTAGGCTGCACCGAGGGGATGGGGGGGATGGCAGCAGGTGCACCCTTGTCACGAGGGTCCGCCAGGTCACGCGTGATCGGGAGGAGCCGGATCCTACTGAGTCGGACCGGAGACGCGGCCGGTTCCTACCGAGGGTGGGTGCAACAGCAGCGGAACGAAATGCACGGCCGGCCCGCGCACTCTCGAAAGACCAGCGTACTGCCCCCCTTCATCCCTTGCCATGTCCTTTCTGGCTCGCGCCCCGTGTGAAACGTGCCGGCGCCCAGCGTGGGAGGGACGCCGAGGGGCAGAAGCAGCAATGGCCTCCCGGAAGGCTGGTTTATGAATGACATTGCGCGATTGTTTTTCCCACTCCTACGGGGGGTGCCCCTGTTCCCTCCGAATAAGTGAGTGCTTTCCAGGCCCGCCACCCCCACGCAGGACCCAATAGCCCACAAAAGGTTTGCTGTTGACTCGATCTGCGGTGTTGTCAGCGCAGCACTCCAGCCTTCCTCTGCAGGAGCTCATGCGAGACACCCCGAGCCTTCGACTGATACAGGGCCATGACGTCAGGTTTTGAGAAACCCGCATGATCCGGACCTCATGCCAGGCCCCCTCAGTTCAACCGCTCGATGGTGACAATGGCGATGTCCTTTGCCTTGCTGCCCTGCAGCACAACCCAGGCCTGCGCCGCATGTTGCCTCAAGTGATACAAAGGGGGGGGGGGGGGGTGAATGCATTAGAATGGAAGGGACCTCAGGGGTGGCCCCAGAAGCCGTTAGGCAGGCGGTTGGAGGAGGTTGCCAAAGCGGTTGGGGGCGGTTACTGTCGGTTACAAATGCCACTGAGCCTGGCGTATGCCGTCAGGGAGACAGTGGCTGGGCATAGGCTGGGCGCCCTGGAAGAGGGGGGGGGGGTACCTCCCCCCCTTCCAATGCATCCCTGGGGGGGGGGGGGGGAGGGGGTTCGCTCCGGGACAATTTTGCCATGGAAAATTCCGCCGCCCTTGAGATACCCAGTGCTCAAAGTGCCGTATGCCCACATGACTGCAACACAACCCACAAAACAGGCACAAGAAAGAGACTCCAACGTTGCAGCACAGTGGCACGACATGGGCACAGAACCGCTGCCAACGTCCCATTCAGGACCGCCACCTGACAGCGGACGTGGGTGGGACACCCTTATGCGATGCACGGGAACCTTTAGAGGGCACAGCTCCGAGGCCTGCAGTAGAACGGGGTCTTTTTTTGGGGGGGGGGGGGGGGGTCTGGGATCCAAAAAAATTGTGTACCGAAAATGGCCCGGCCGGATTTTACCCGTCGTAAATGTTTTCCCAATCTGATGCTTTGGTCTAGAGGGGGGGGGGGGGGGGCAAGACCATTGCCAAAAAGCAGCATTCTAATTCAGGCCTGGCAACCAAATTTCGCCAGGGAATATTTCGCCGCCCTTCTTAGCGGCGAAATGTTCCCTGCGGCATTGCCCCCCCCCCCCCCCCCCGTGTGACTTTCCGTCGGGTTGTTGCTCCTTTACGGGGCCCTGGACAGTCACCCGTTCTTCCCTTCGCATGTTGCGTCGGGTCGCTGCGTTCTGTCGGCCGCTGCGGCCAGTGCTCTTGCTGGTGTCGTTTCCGCGTTCGCGGAGCCCAGTAGTTGGTGTGTTGGGGCTGCGGTGGATGTGGATGACCCCCCCCCCCCCGTATCCATAATTCTGTGCGGCAACTGCGTTCCCCTGCCTCTACCACTGCCCACTGCCGAAACCCAAAAAGCCGTCCTTCGTGCGTAGGTGGGGGTGATGCATGTCCTTCCAAAAGGGACTGCGGAGGGCGGAGGGCAGGGCAGGGCTCCTTTTAAAGGGGGGGGGTCTATGGGGGGGGGGGGGGCAGCGCCCTGTGTGACATTCCGTCTGGTTGTCCACCCCCCCCAAAGCGGTGCTGAGTTGTTAAAAGGAGCCCTTTGGCAGGGCCATGGGTAGGGCATTGCCGACCTTGTTGTCCATCTGCACGATCATCTGCCACAGGTCCGTGAGGCAGCTCATGTCGTCCAGCAGCAGCAGGGCGTCGCCGCCGCTGTCCCGCACCGCCTCCGCCGCCGCGAACGCCGTGAACAGCGCCGCGGCGCGCTCGACGACGGGGGCGTCGGGGGCCGCGGTCACGACCGTCGTCCAGTCCATGGCCCCGGTGCTCTGCAGCCCCGCGACCACCGCGTCCGAGTCCTCGGGCGCCCGCGACAGCGCCGCGTAGACGGCGACGGTGCCCATGCCGCGCTGTCCGCGCGCGGCGTCCAGGCACAGGCTGGTCTTGCCGGTGCCGGACTCGCCAATCAGCAGCAGGAACTGCCCTGGGGCGGACGGCAGCAGCAAGGCATGGGGACCCACTGGTATGCGATGGTGCGGGTGGGTGGTATCAAGCGCCAGGCCCAGCGATGTGTTTAGAAGAGAGGAGGGGGGGGGGGGGTCTGGAACCCGAAAGTTTGTGTACCAAAATGGCCAACATCAATATTTCCTTTTGTGAATTTCATTTTTCCCACTATGAAATCTGGGTCCAGGGCAGACTTGCCACCAGCATCTGCCAGCTCAAGAAATGATGAGATGGAGCAGGGTCCTGCTGAGCGACACGCTGGACGCAGCACGTTCCTACTGAGTTCTGGTGGTGCAGGGGGCGGGTATTACTGAGTGGCCTTAGGTACGGGGCCGATCACTCCTGAGAACCAGTTTCCCTGCCAGACGCTAGTGGCATGTCTGGGCCGGGGGGGCGTTGGACCCCTTCCTCCTGCGGTTGTCAGCCGTTCCAATCCATCCCTGGCCAGCCCTGGTACAGCATTCCATTGCCCGGGCACTGCCTGCCCGTCATCCCTTCCTCGTTTTCGTCTCGATGACATGCTGCTTGTAGGCCCGCGGTCTGATGTGGGGCGTGTTGCCCAGGGACAACATGACACTACGTGTCCAGCTGACGGGTAAAATGGTAAAAACAGGGGGTGGGGGGGGGGGGGGGCTGAACGAAAGAATCGTGAACGATACGCATTGCATGCAGGTCGCGTGTGCGGGGCATGCGCGGGGGGGGGCCAAAGGTGGGCCAAAAATTTTTAATCTTAAGTCCTCTTGGCGCTGAAAGCGCCGAAGCAAAACTTTGGCTGTCAGCCTCAGGGATAGGAAGGGGAGAAGGGGGAGGGGGGAGGGGGGTCTAGGGGAGGGGGGGCTGGGGGGTCCAGGCCGGGGGATGTGCGCGGGATGTGCCTCGGATGCGGATACGTACGCATGCGCGTGTATACGTGTACGGCTTGCGTGTACGTGTGCGCCCAAATACGCGCGATGTTGCACACGGATATGCGTGCACACGACGTCTACGCGGGGGATGCGCGACGACGGAAGACGCGCGTGCACAACGTATGCGTGCACAGAGGCCATGCCCACACGGGAGTCCGTAGGGCAGCGCTCTGCCCAGACGGGCCACAACCCTCCAAAACCCGATGCGAAGCGACAATACTCAGGAAAGGGCCCGCTGCCCTTCTCAAAAAGCATCGAGTGGTCTGTCGACACACATCTACAACGACGACGCACCAAACACCGCAAGTCTGTGGACGTTCATCTGGTTTATAGACACTGTTGTGCAACGTGTAGACACAGGCACGGGTGGTGTACGACGGTGCGTTTGTCTACGCCTACAAACGGACACAAAAATACGCGTATCCACGGTTTCGTGCACACACATACGCCGCATGTACGTGTCTGCGCTGCGTACAGGCAGAGAGCCCTCGTGAGAAGTGCCCGGGAGGTGGAGGCATTTACCGAGAACGTGCATGAAATGTGTGTCGCGTGTGCGTGAGATGTGCACAGGAGGTGCACAAGATGCGCACGGAATGCGCTTGCGACGCGCATGTCGAACCGCCGTGCGCGCGGCGCCCCGGCGGGGGCCTCAGCAGCGCTCCCAACCGCCACCCCTGGGCCCGCCACGGCTCTGCAGGAGCTCACGCTTGATCAACCACGGCAGCGCTTGTTTCGCGCCCCGCCGCCGCCCAGATTAACCGACGCCGGCATCCTCTTCTTCAGAGAGGATCGCAAACAAGACAATGCCCAAAACCATAACTTTGAGGGCGAGGGGGGGGGGGGGAAGACGTGACGCCTGAGTGGATGCCCGCCTGAAGCTGCCGGCGCCTATGGGCCTCCCGTCAGGCCTAGGCCTGACGGCTGCCCACCACTTCCCCCCTTTCACGCCGCCCCGCTGTGTACCACTTGCTGCGGTGGTTTTACTCCGGGGCGCTCGACAGTTACCCGTTGCCCCGCCCGGCCCCAAGAGTGCAATCCCCTCCCCAATGCACATGCGCACACACTCACGCGCACACGCACGCGTCGCGCGCGCACACGCCACCGCACGCACACACCGCAGCCCAGGGGCGCAATCAAATCCACAAGTTTGACTCCAGTGTGCAAGTTGCGGCGGATTTTCTTGCGTTCGTCGACGGTGCGCACGCGCTGGATCAGCGGAGTCTCGCGGACCCCGGACGCAGAAGCGGAGAGCGCGGGGCCGCCGTCGGCCGGGCGCCCGAGGGCGCCGAGCACGCGGCCGGTGGCGGAGGCCCCGGCGCAGATGTTGTACACGTCCCGGACGATCTTGACGTCGGTGCCCACGCTGAGCTCGGAGGCGTCGAGACTTGCGGGCAGCACGAAGGCCACGCATTTGCGGACGGCGATGACCACGCCGGCCCTGCGGAAGGGACGGGGGGGGCACAAGGGCAGTGTCCCGGGACGGCGCTCTGCCCGACCGCCCGGAAAAGGTCGGTGCATCGAACAAATGTTTGTGTGTACAAAATGCACGCAGGACTGAGAGATCTCTCGGCAGTGCGGGCGACCCCCCTCCGGAAGGCTGACCCCTGTTGAACAGAGCCGTCCGCCAAGAGAGTGTGAACCCTTTTCACTGGGAGGAGTACTGACATCCGTTGCTTTTCTTTCCCGCCAAGCACCCGCGGCTGCATTTAGGGGGGCTCCACCGTGGCTGGGAAGCCGGTGGTACACACGATTTACGTAACAAACGGGCAACAGCCAAGACAGCGAGCGGCAATCAAGGAGGCCGGCTGGCACTGATTCTCGTCAGGCAAAGTCACAACAAAAGCAGTGGCATTGTTTGACCGCGCTATGCGCCTTTCTGTTGTACAGGGTATACAGGGATGAAGAACAGGTCCAGCCCACAACCAGCACCACTGCCAGCTTCGCTGGGTCAGGGGCCTGCAGGACAGGGCACGCAGCATGATGGCACAGGCACAGGGACCCAATGCCTTCCCAGCGCATTGCACCACTCCGGGGTGTTCACAGGCAGCGCGCGCGCGCACACACACACACACACACGTGGGACGTGACACTACAAAGGCGATGAGTGCAAAGTGCACACACACACACACATTGGGAACCGCAAAACAAGAACAGAGCAAGAAAAGCGGTTGGAGAAACTCCTCAGGAGCCGCAGAGCAGCCCCAGACGTCTTGAACACACACACGTTGAGAACCGCGAGACAAGAACAAAGCAAGAAAAGCGGTTGAAAGAAAACTCCTCAGGAACAGCAGAGCTGTCCCAGACGTCTTTCGGTCTGTTGGTAGAGAATGAGCAAATGCAGTTCTGGACAGTGGACCTCACCATCTCCCACGTTCAGTCCTGCACCGCGCAACAGACCACAAAAACCGCCCTCGGAGGAGCTCGTGTACCACCGTCGCCATCGCCTAGATTTATCGTGTGCTGGGTGCCACCACCCAGCCACACACACACAGAGAAACATTCAGGGCAGGGGAGGCAGGAGGGATGGAGAGACGTGGGCCTGGCCGGGGCTTGGGCAGCGTGGTGCAGCGGCCGTGCAGCCGGCTGCTGCCCTGAAGACCCGAGTTCGAGTCCTCTTCTGCAGGCAAGCGGAAGAGGAATACGAGGAGGACACACACACACACACACGTTGAGAACCGCGAGACAAGAACAAAGCAAGAAAAGCGGTCCAAAGAAAACTCCTCAGGAACAGCAGAGCTGTCCTAGACGTCTTTCGGTCGAAAAAAAATAGACACTCAGAAAGACACACACACACACACACACACACACACACAAAACGTGCACACCTGGTCTCGCCATCTGCAGCCGTGTATTCGGCTTTACAGCCAGGCACGGTGTTGGGATCCACAGGGTACACCGCGACAATCCCGTCCTCTATGAGCACCACGGGTGCGTTCTGGAGGTCTTGCTGTGGAGGCTGAGGTTTTGCCTCCGGTGCGGGCCCCAACCCGCCGGCAGCAGACGGCTCCAGCAGGTCCTGGGACAGAGCATGAGGGACGAGCGTGTCACATGATGTGTACTGCCGTGCACAGGCTATACACGGGGGATGAGAACAGCGATGGTCGCTGCGCCTCCAGCATCTCACTGGAACACACGTCAGCCGCCGAACATGGAATTACAGCCACACCAACACTTTGCCACCCATATTGACCCTTCCTGCAGCCTGCGCAAAATAAAGCTACAAAACACGCTCTCTATTGCATCGGAACTGCAAAAACAATTTCCAAAAAAAGGCCCAAAAGTGCGGAAACACGGGGTCGCCGTGTTTGGACAAGCCCGTGTTAGGACAAGGGGAAGGGGGATGAGTTGGGAGGAGGCTTGAGTTGTGACGGACCGCTTGTGTATCCCGGATGTGATTGCACTGGCACATCTTACAGGGCAGACCTACCGAAATTCACTTACGCCGGAAGAGGACAACTATGCACTGCATGCGCATTTGTTGTGTGAACCCAGTCACCAGGGAGTGCATTGGCCTACACTCAATTTGGGGCACCAGGCGGGAGTCAGGGTGAGAGAAAGGGGTGGATCTGTTTGTGGGACACCACCCTTGGGCAGCGTGGGTGTCAGAATCAGAGAGCAAGGCACCACCGTTGGGCAATGAGAGCCTGTTTACAATAGCTGCCGTGACACGGCTGACCCCTGTTGAACAGAGCCGTCCGCCAAGAGCTTGTAAGCCCTTTTCACTGGGAGGAGCACTGACATCCGTTGCTTTTCTTTCCCTCGGAGCACCCGCGGCTGCATTTAGGGGGGGTCCACCGTGGCTGGGAAGCCGGTGGTACCCCCGGTGCAACAGCAAACAGCATTTGCAAATCCGGTTGGACATGGGCCTGGGGGCAACTGAGTCGGAGCAGCTGTTCATAATGCGATGCTGCCGCAGTGTCCGCGACTGTACTACTGTCCATTACACCACTCGCCATGGCTACCTCTGCATTCGAATGCCCCAAAGAACCCGTTCAGCTTCACATCCCGCCACTGCGACAACATGGCTAAATGGGGAAATGGAGGAAATGGAGGAAGCAGGAAATAAAATGGCGGAAACTCAGGACTCATAGAGCGCGGGGGGGGGGGGGGGGGGTGCATGTCTCCAGGCGCATGGTGCATTGGTCGCGTCCCCAAAGCGGGGACACCCAGGCCGAAAGGCTTGAATGATCGCCATCGGTGGAGGGATGACGGCTGCAAAAGGACACTCAGTAGTGCGCGCCCGCGTACCCTTTCCCGATGCGGAAGAAGCATCAAAAACCTGTTGTCAGACAACGGTGATGCCCCGAGTATCACGAAGTATGGGTTTCTAGTTCGGCCAAACCGCCAAATCGTTGCATTGCACAGGCACTGCGCCCGCAGTGCACTAAAGGCGCCCCCTAAGCCCCCCATAATGACGAGGCCGACTCCGCAGAGCCACACCAGGCGCAAATACCAGCTTCGCCCTGTGCCCTTGTGGCTCGACCGCCTTCCCCCGCCTGCCCACGCGCAAGACCTCTCCCGCTCCCCATCACTGCAGCGGTGGTGCAAACGTGGCGCGCATGCAGACACCTTCACAGCCGCGAGCTGCATGGGCCTTCTGGTGCCCGCCGGAAGGAATTCGAGGGGCCGCATGGGGCACGGCTTGGGGGCTGCAGCCCGGCGCCTAATGGCCCATGCCCCAAGGGCAGCCATCGCGGCAGCGGCGACTGCAGGGAGCCAGGGGGCCTTGGGAGCCTGCTGCTGCCATGTGACGGAGGCCTGCGGGAGGTCGGAGAAACGCAGGGCTGGGCATTGGAAACGTCGCGTGGAGGTCAAACGCAAAATGGGTGGGGCAGGACAGCCATCAGCATCCCTGCAATACCACCCGCCGCCCTGTCGTGACAGCCGCATCCCCACCCCCCTCCCCATCCCCATCTGCATCGTGTGCACGCGGTGGTGGCGAGGGGGCACAGCGGGTCACACAAGCCGGCCGCAGCGGGAAAGAGCGGGTGGTGCACGCCTGCGAAGTGCTCTGCTAGCGACCGCAACCGAATTCCATTCGTGTTGACGTGGCGTTCGTTGCTGCAACGGGCCTCAGACCCCCTGGAAGGGCCGTTTGTGGGCCGTGCCTGGGCACATCGTTGTCTCGTCACCGCACCCTCATTTGACTGTTGTTGTGGGCAGATGGGGTCGACGGGGCCGAAAGGGGAACACCCGATGGGACTTTTGGCAGAAATGCGCCAAAATGGGTGGGGGATGGGGGGCAAGGGGGCTGCAACCTGCCCTCGGTGTCTGGCATTGGGTGCGTACCGTCCTACCCCCCCCCCTCTCTTGCGAGCGCAACGCCCCTGTCAGAGCAGCAGGAGGTGTTTCGGCGACTTTTGAAACCATGTCCTCCTTGGCCCTGCTTATCCCCCCCCCCTTGTCAGAGCAGCGGGGGTGTTGTTCCCGTCAAATTTTTGGATTTTAGTGTTGCTGTTTGGTATGACACCTTTGGTGTGTCATACCAAAGGGCCATGAGGAATGGATACTGAGCTCGCATATACCCCCGTGACACAGGCATGTGGTCATAGCCGCGAATCCCAGTACAGTGTTTTGACTTGCTGCACTGCAGCGCAAACCAGATCAGTGCCGAATGTTGCCTTGAGTTCGCCGTACACTACGGCTATCGAATGTTGCTCGGGTTGTCTGGGTCAGCTCAACCCCCTCCCATAGGCGCCAGTTAGACATAAACCTTGCACTTAGGGATACAATCCTTGACCTCATCATACCATCGTACCAAAGGGGGTGGGGGGGGGGGGGGGGGATTAGGAGCCTGCGATGCCTGTTTTCCACTCAGCCATTTCCCCTGACTTTGGCCGTGCTCCCCTGCGCAAGGGGAAAGGGGGGGGGGGGGGGGGCACAGGCCGCAGGGGGGGGGGGGGGGGAGCCCATCAAATAGGGGCCGTGGTCATGTGGGGCAGAGTGGAAACGCCCTCGATTAAGGACGGTTTGGCACACCGGGTGTCCTCACGCTAGTGTGAGGGCGTGGCAGGGATCGGGGTGGGGAGATCGCACCCACGGCTCTGCATGCGACCTAGCCCCACAAGCGTCAGCGAACTTGGCAGATAGCACCAAATATTGACGTCATGCGACCCGCCGTGCCCCCCCGCCAGCACCGCGTACACACGATGCAGATGGGGATGGGGATGGGGATGGGGATGGGGATGGGGATGGGGAAGCGGGACTGCAACGGATTCGAAGTGCCCCGGATGCACGGCAGACGCCTCCGGTCCGAAACGGGACTCGTCCTGAACGCGCAAAATGTGTCCGATTTCGTGGGGCCGCAGAACGGCTGCGCAGCCGCCCGTCCACATGTGCCATCAGTCCTGCATCAGTCCATATCACGAAAACTGCAGGGGGGTCGGCGTGGGATGTTCATCCGACTGCTCAGCATTGCAGCATTCCGTCCCCATGGTGACCCCTGGTGGTGCCGGGCATTGGGTGTCGGGTGGGTGGGGGGGTTGGCGCGAGGGGGGGGGGGGGGGCAGGGTCTTTTGAGGTGGGTTGGGACCCCAAAGTTTGTGCACCAAAAATGGCCCGATCAGATCTCCCCGATTGTAAATTTCGCTTTTTCCCTCGATGGTCACTTTGGTCTGGGGGGAGGGGGGGGGGGGACCCCCTTTGTAGTTTTTCTAAAGACGCCATGGGCGGGGCGGGGGGTCCAAAGGGGGACCCCCCCCTCGGGTCAGAGGTTGTCAATGGGCACATGGCCCGAATTTCCTAATTCTCTTGGTTTCGCTGCAACCATTTGGCATTGCAAAACTTCAAAAAATGGCGCCGAGGGCGCCGTGGACGTCCTACGTATGCAACACTTACTTCAGGTGTGGTCGCAAAACCAATGGCCACACGAGGTCGCCGTGCGAAGACAGAGGCTGGCGCCGGCGGGAGCACGCAGCCTCACGCTGCCACCGTGACAAGAGGGACGCCCGGGCCCAGGGAGGGAGGAGGGGGGGGGGGGGGCGCATAGCCCGGGCCGGAGACCTTCTCCTCAGCGCTCAGCTCCACATGTCCGACAGCGGCGGCCACGGGCCCCGGCCGTGGGACCGGGCCTCTGTGGCCGGACCTTTGCACGTGCGACGGGCCCACCATGGCACTGGTCACGGTCCGCGTGGGCAGTACGGCCAGGCCCGAGGGCGCGGGCGCGGGCCGCCACAGCACCGCCGTCGCCACGAAGGCGGCAACCGCGGCGGCGGCCACCGCAGCCCCCCACAAGGCCTCGCGGGCGGTCCGTGAGGGGGGCAGAAGGGGCTGTGCCATTGACTGGGGTTCGTTGTGGGAAAGGGTCATGGCGCTGAGATAACAAGAGATGGGACGTGCTGCGTACCCGGGACGGACACGCGTCAGGAATGGGCCTCAGAGAAGGACGCGCAAATCAGCAACACAAGAAAAGCCTCATCAGTGCTACCCCGCGGCATTCGGTTGAAAAGGAATAGACCCTGGGAAAGCGCACCCCCCCCCCTGGCACGAGCACGCCGAACATCAGGAAAAGGACGCCAGATGAGGCATAGGGGAAATCCTTGCACTGCGTGCGCACTGCGCGCTACTTTTAGACTATGTTCCCCCTAAAGAGCCCCCAGGCACACCCCTTGGAAACGCCCTTAGAATTAGGTGACCCAAACTACTCAAGAAAGTTGCAAACTACCCTCCCTTCACATAACACACATCATGCACAACTGGAAAAGCCATGAACAGCGCATTGGTCGCCACCCTCAACAACACACAACTGTCTTTTTGTTCCATTGTCAACTAAGTACACATGGAGAATATGCTTGTGCACAACATGACACAGTTGCAGAATTAAAGAAATGTCACATTGTCACATGTGTGTGTGTCAATGCAATTGCAGTTCACACTTGTCACACATGGACATCTTTTCAGGCTCAGACTTGGTGCAACAAAGGGCACATACATCCCCATCATCACCCACAACATCCTCATCATCATTGTCCTCCTGTGTAGGTGCAGTCCATGCATGTGCAAGCACGTGTTCCCACGGGCCATATGAAGGGTACCGCACCTGTCTTCGAATCAAAAATTGCTGCAAATGCAAGAGTACACGCACATACTCATGCAACTCGGTACCGGATCCCCTCCATATGTTCCTTACGATGCCCCAAACAAAAGCTCAATATGTGCCCTAGAAACCATGAACATCATTGTACTCCTTTTGTCGCTCGGTCAACGTCTTTCGACCGATAAATGGCCATGCCACATGGAGGCGCCCCTTGTATGCACCATCCCAATCTCATAATCCATATAATGCCCCTTGCTCCTTTTTGGCCCTTCGCGATCCCAAATGAGAACATCCGCCGATGTCCCGGGGGCCAACGGACAAATCCAAACGATGTTACCAACTCAAGGGGCCACGCAACAAAGCCTGGATTGTGGGTCCCTAACCCCAACTCAAGGGGCCACGCAACAAAGCGTGGATTGTGAGTCCCTAACCTCAACTCAAGGGGCCACGCAACAGAGCGTGGATTGGATAATTGGCCCGGTTTCCTCAATAGCACCGGAAGGTTGGCTACATCACCCCTCATAACCGCCGCCTTCTGAGGGATTCCATTGGGGTAGGGATCGGAAATAGCCAAAAAACATGCCCCGCGTGCGCCTAACGCTCCCTCCTAGAAAAGAGTGGATGTGGTGGAGATGCGCAAAAAGGTGTGAAAAGGGGTGGAAATGGGTGAAATTGGGTGAAAATCCCAAAATGCCATATCCCCAATGTGGAAAAAGCATCAAAACCTACGCCACGTGGCAAGAATGATGCCCATAGTATATCAAAGCATGGGTCTCCAGTACGGCTAGGCGCCCAAATAGTTGCACTGCGCTTAAGGCGCCCCCATAGACAAACAGCATCGGGGTGCAGTCCCACGGAGAATGTTGTTGTGAGCACGAGGAACTACCACGGGCATGACCCCGCCCCTCTATCCCTGTAGCCCCGCCCCCCCCCCCCGTCCTAACATTGGCCAGGTTCTGGTTCAAGGGGCAAAAGTGCGGAAACACAGGGTCACCGTGTGTGGACAAGCCCGTGTTACTGCGCAGCACGTACCACGGAACACATGTTGCAGACATAAGCCAGCCCTACCCCTCAAAACATGTCAATAGAAAACATTTCTCTTCATGTGCACAAGTCAGGTACCACTCAGTTGCTTGCACCGAATAGAACGCTGTCAGTCGCACGCCAACCACCGTCAATTCAGCATCAACTCTCCCCAGTGGGCCGCTAGCTGTCGTCCGTGTCAACTGCTCCACCATCCGGCAACAGTATCGTTCTCCTCTACACGAACGCTTTAGGCAGCCACATCACTCCTCTCTACTTGGGAGGCCCGATACGGCACGGGGCAGCCTTGTCGCCTCCATATCAGGATGCTCCTTTGCACAACATCAAGACACTGCATGAGGCGGCGATGATGAGCACTGCCACACACTATGCTTCTGGGTTTCGGGCCTGATATCACATTGGGTCTTACCGGATATTCTTTGATACATGAGAGATGTGCACTTCACTGCGACACCTAGCTTTCCAACCCCATCGCTCGTGCTTGTGGGTATTGGCACACATTCTCATCGCCGCGACGTATGTACCTCTTTTATGGGTGCTGCTGGTAGACTCTCTGGCAGTCAGGGGCCTGCCCGACGGACGTCCCTACCTAATTGTGTGCCATACACGAACCCTTTGGGGCAAGGTCTTGCGAAGCACGGTACAGTGGGGCCTGAAAGTCCACTGGACAGCTTTACAAACATGCCACTAGTGTGCCCCACAGGGTACCTGCATTTCGTTAGGAATGAGACCCGTAAAAAGTTCCACTCAGTAACCATCAGAACCATCAGACATGTAATCGCACTGCAAAGACTTGACTCTCTGGAATACACATAAGTACGCTCTCCAATTTATCAGAGAGCTGTCCCATTTATTGGACCTCTCTCGCCTTGGTTGCACCGCTCTCCCATTTATTGGACCTATCTCACAGTGACTGGACAACTGTCCGATTTATTGGATCGCTGTGCAACGGACGTCGGTTCTTTTGTGTGTGCACAACGGTGCAGGAGGGGGCTTGAAGAAGCAAAATAGGACATGGTTCCAAAATGATGCTTTGATCACGTAGTGTACTGGCGCAAGGCAAAAAGGACACAATCATGATACAGAGCTGCAACAGTTTGGTATTCTTTGAGATGCTATGTACATATTGCTTCCCTGTAAGAGACATTAGTACAATAATGGCACAACGCAAAGGGGGGGGGGGATAGCTTTCTCATGTGAGGCGCATAATACCACGCATAGTTCTCGAGATCACTCCCCAGACAAGCCGCTGCATGTGCATGGGCATGAGGATGGGCATGGGTTCAACATGGGAAACAATACATGGGCCATGGGAGCCACACGAAGGAAGGCGCCCGCCTGCACAAAACCAAGCTCATGCAGATGGCTGTTGGCGCAAACTCGCACCATCCAACACCATTGCAAACCCAGGCGCCTCACCACTTACTATCTTGGTCATGCAGATCAGTGCCTGATGACGTAATGCCTTCTGCAGTTGCATGTCTATACTCTGCAATAGGCCATCGTGTGATGCCTGGAATTGGGCAAAGGGGCAGTCACTAAGCCTTTTTGGGATTGGCGGGTGTTTGTACAGCCACAACTCTTGCACGGCGCAAACCCTTCACACTGCTTCCCGCTTGTCACACACAGGGCACAAACCCAGGGTCTACCCACAAAGCCGGAAATGCTGCACTACATGCGGGTGCTACGGTGGTGATAAAAACCCACAACATAATTAAAAAATGCGCCCAAAGTCACGAACGCCTTAAAATCACGATTCATGAACCAAAAATTCGCAAGTTCAGCCACAATCCCTATTTCTTGCAGTTCCTATTTCACAGTGCGTGCACGCTAGACAGACTCTCTCCCACAACACAGAGCCGGAAGACGACACAAAATGTGGGGCAGGTGCGCGCAATGAAGGCTCAAAGGCCACACCACACAAGCAGCAGATTCAGGATGACGAAGAGTGCCATACGCTCTTTGAGGGGGTAAATGACATGGCAGTGATGCATTCAGGTGCTGGCTTCACAAGCAAAATGCGGTTATGCACACCGCCGACACAATTGAGGGGCACCAAGTGACAGTCACATCTGCAGACAGAGGATCACAACGTGCACGGAAACCTGCATCACAAAGCCTGGAGGATGGTACGGTGCGAGGTACTCAGCAGCTGCAACGTTCCAGGAAGCGTCGTGCGGTATCCGCAGAAGGACTGAGAAGGTGAATATTTGGAGAGTGTTGTAGAGGGAGGTTGCGAATCTTTTGGAATATTGAAAGGGGGTGGGAAGAGTGGCCATAATGACAATACCACAAAGTATGGCAATGTACAATGAAATGCGGGCTTGCATATGCTGATCAATTCCATCACAATGCCGGCGAAAAAAAAATTGCATTAAAAGACAAGCAACAGATGCACAGATCGAGAGTGTGTGTCTGGCACGCTCTCTCTGTGGTATGTGCATAACTCCGTAGCAGCCGACGTGTGCTGACATCGCTTTGCAGTGCAATGCCTGGAATATGGAGCATATTCTTCTACAACAGCTCTCAAGACTGCACACATAGAACTTGAGGGCCAGCATATCAAACATCTACACCAGGCGAGAGAGTGCACGTGGCAAGGCAACATGGCGTCGGAATACCTTGGCCCACGTACCCGCCTATGATACACAGAAACAACCTCAGGTTGCAGCCTGGAATCTCCACCCTCGAACTGCCCGAGTATATAGTAGGGTTCGACCAATCAAAAGGTGCACAAATACTACAAAATCGGGAGCCTCGTAAATGTGCCTCAGTGGCCCACACAGTGCCCTCGCAGTGCAAACCCCTAAAAAAAAAGAAAGGATGGGATGAGGCACAGCCAAGAGACACCGGGCAGAGCCCAATCCGAGGTAAAATGTCGGTCAGGAGCCGCTCGACACCAACACCACAGAACACGCTTGGTCGTGTACGGGGAAGCAACGGTCGGCAGTGACAAACTGGATGTCCCTGCCATCGGACAATTCCAGCGGTCGTCCAGCGGTCCAGAGGCACCATCCTGAGAATGGAGCATTGCAGATGTACCGACAGGCTGGAGGCCCGGGACGGGTGCGTATGAAGTCCAGCCGAGTGGCCTTCCACATGACAGACACAACCCCGAGGCTGCACTAGTGCCTCCTCAAGGTACGTCAGGCAGGTCCGGTCGAGGCAAAGGGGCACCTACCACAAAGCATGGGCAAGGCTCAGCCGGGCAATCGACTCCTTTACCGGGAAAGTTCCGGTCGATCCAACGCTCCGGCGCGCAGGCGGGGCCACTCCTCCAGAGATAGTCCTCATCGTACTCTCCGAACTCGGACTCGCAGCCGTTGCAAATCGGCGGGTAGCACGCTTCGCCATCGTACAGCGGCCGCCCATCCGTGTGATTGCAGCACTCATCCCTGAACAGCGTGTGGCAGCCATCAGCGACCGGCTCCCGGTCACACCCCCCCTTCATCTCAGGCGCCATGGCGTCCACCCAGCCCTCCGGCTCGCACTTGCGGTTGGATGGGAAGTGAGCGCTCGTCGCAGGATAACACCGCTGACCAAAGTACTGAGGCCGTCCATCGACAAACTTGCAGCACTGTGCCTTGGACAACGTGTGGCATCCATCGGCTGCGGTCTGCGCATGGTTGACGAGTCGCAGTGGAGCAGCATTGTACAGGCTGATGCCGCCAGGCCAGCCGCCAGCCGCAATCTGCGTTCCATTGGGTGAGTACGCGATCGTTGATGCCTCGCGACCATACCAACCGAGTTGACGCACCAGCTGTCCCGTCTGTGTATCCCACACAAAGATTCTCGAGCCTCTCAACGGAGAGTCCACTCCGTTTGCAAGCAGCCTCCCATCGGGTGAGTAGGCGATGGAGGTGGCAGAGGTGGGAGAGGTGAATGGTATTGAAACTTCCAATTTACGTTGCAGCTCCTGCGTCTGGGCATTCCACAATTGGATGTTCATGTTGCTGAACGCAATATGAACGCCATCGGGGGAGTAGGCGACGTGGTCGACGGGGTACTTTACTTCGGGTGTTAGCGTTCCCTGCGGGCGGCCTGTCTTGGCATCCCACAGTCTGATGGTCCCGTCCTGACCACCAGACGCAACATGCGTCCCACTGGGGGAGTAGGCCACGGAGTTGACGGAGCCCCGGTGCCCCGTCAGTGTGCGCTCAAGCTCCCCAGTTTGGGCATTCCACACCTTGACGGTGGAGTCCCGACTGCTGGAGGCCACGTGCACACCATCGGGGGAGTAAGCGACGGATTCCACGGGCCCCGCATGCCCCACGAACACATGCTGCGGTGCTCCGGTCTGGGCGTTCCACAGCCGCGAGGAGTTGTCCAGACTGCCAGACAGGACGTACCCCCCGTCGGGGGAATAGGCCACGGAGGTGACATGGTGCGCATGCCCCGTCAGATTGCGGTCCAGATCCCCTGTCTGCGGATTCCACAGCTTCACGGAATTGTCGGACCAGCCGGAGGCAATCTGCCTCCCAGTGGGCGAGTACGCCAGGGAGAGGACCTCCTTCTTGGCAGCATCCTCTACCACCAGCGTGCGCTGCAGCTCCCCTTCACAACCCAAAATAAACAGCATGAGCAGAAGCCACATGTGTCTCTGTTCACTTCTGAAGGCGAAAATCGTGGACAACATGTGGAGCGTCAACAAGAAATACCTCGAACGCCATAGCGGATGTCCCCCCATTTCCCTCGGGCTCTGTACCGGGAAGTTCCTTCACTGTACCCCAACCCCGACAATGCAAATCAAAGAGCATCACGCCCAGACCGCCATTTCTTCCGTCCAGGCTCCACATCATTATACTATCATCTCCAGACAAAGATAACAATACATAACATACAAATTTCCAATAACATGCCGTAAATCTCGTGACAAATCTTGAATATTATGCACACATGCGCGACCTGAACTCTGCGCAGTTCGCGACCGCATGAGCTGCAACTCATTCCCATTACATTCCCCACTTGCCCATGCACAACATCCACCATCTGGACCAAAACCACGCAACTTGTGTTGCCTCCTGGGCAGCAAATTGATTGTGTATAATGACAGAAAGTGTAGCAGAGCAGGTTGCTCCATGATACGTGTGCTCGTGATCATTCTTCCATGCACAACAAAACTGCAAACTTCATACTGGCAGACTTACAGCCTCGACGAATGATGCCCTCTATATCCGAGCCACCATGGGTCTGACCAAGCTGTGGTGCAATATTAATCATCAGAACGCCACGGCTAATTTTCTGTGCATTGAGGTGCATGAGGCACACCACAATATGACCGGAAACACATATGCTATGATCTGGGATGATGTTGCGGTGAGTGTGGTGGCCAGAGCAAAGGATGTAATGGGAAATCTGCACAACAGGACGGCAGAATAGCAGGAAACACACCGTGGCACACCACATATGACTCATTCCCTCCGCACCAGAAACCCGGAAAAGCAAAAATCGAGGGTTACTGTGTGATCTCGGTCCAGCCCTCTCCTTCATCCGGCCGGCAGTAAATGCATGGTCCTGGCAGCCCCATAGGGGGTCTGTGGGGTGAGAAAATGAAAGTGGAGCTTGTCTACAAGATAAAACAGCAATCCTCAAATGTCGAGACTCAACCAAATGCACAACTACTGCATCAGACAGCTATGGAAATATCTTTGTCCTCTTGACTTCACCCGACATTCAAGAGGAGAAATAGTGACCAAAGCCAAGCGTTTCCGGTGCACCACTGAGTAAGACCACCACATGTCACCGAATCGCCTAGCATGTAATGACCAAATTGCTTGGTACCGCAGCAACAACATTGCCTGCTATTTCTGAAAATGCATGCTTCCATTCCATAACCTCAAGCCTGCATTTATGTACCCCCCCCATACACGGACGCTTGTGAATGCACCACTTGAACCACATGCAATGATGCATGTGATTTTTTCAGGCAATTTTGCATGCTGCATGAAAATTGTGCATGCGTTTTTACAGGCAGTTTTACAGGCAATCTCGCGTGCTGTACCGGAATGGTGCATGCCTTTTTGTGGGCATTTTTACAGACAATCTTGTGTGCTGCATCGGAATGGTGCATGTGTTTTTACAGGCAGTTGTACAGGCAATCTGGCTATACCTCACCCCTGCCTTCTCAGGGGCCCAAAAATAGCTTAGGCGGCCCAACTGGGGGTGCGTCCAAAAAGGGCACTGTCAGAATTCTGACAGTGAAAATGGAGTGGTGGAAACCCATGTTTGTGGGCAGCGCGCCTTTGGGATGTAACGCAAACCCCCTCACAGGCTACATTTTGGCATCTTTTGGCCCATTTATTGGCCGGCAAAAAAATATGAAAAAACGACTGTTTGAGGCAATGTTGACACCCAAATTGCATGGAACAGCTAGTTGCAGGCACACTGTAAAAGGCGCAGCATTGGCTAGGCGTGTGTACCAGTGTTTGCAGAGGGGTGGCAAGGGCGCAGTCACGTAACTAGGGTCCCAGGGACAGTTTTAATTCGGATGGGGGAGGACATGAAAAAACGCTGTCAGAAAGCAAAATTCTGACAGATGTTTTTCTGCAAACCCTTGTTCCAGGACCTAACCACCACAGGATAAAAAGGGTGCGGATAGAGGAGGCACTTTGGGCACTATGCATGAAAGGCACGGGCCGGAGCAACGCATTTGTGGCAATCCTTGTCGTATGCAAATTCGCATAGCTGCGGACGGCAGTGCACATTACTACCAACAGTTTGGGTTGAAGCAACACAAGGTGTCACTGTCAGAATTCTGACAGCGAATATAACTGCGGAAGGCACAACTGGGAACATCCATTCCGTAGCCGTGCTATTCGCAAAGAACGCTGTCAGAATTCTGACAGTGACACATTGTGTTGCTTCTACCCAAGCTGTTTGTGGTATTGTGCAATGCTGTCCGCACGTATAAGAATCTGCATACGCGCACATGCGTTTCTCCGGCCCGTCCCTTTCATGCATAGTGTCCAACATGCGTTCTCTACCCGCACCCTGTGGCGGCCAGGTCACGGGACAAGGGTTCGCAGAAAAACAACGGTCCGGATGTTGCTGTTTGACAGTATTTTTCCCGATCCTATTTACAATCGTCCTTGGGACCCTGGTTATGTGACTGCCCCCTTTGCCACCCTTCTACAAACACTGGTACACAGACCTGCGCTTTTTCAGCGTGCCTGCAACTGGCTGTTCCGTGCCATTTGGGTGTCAAAATCGCCTCAAACTGCCGTTTTTGCATGTTTTTTGCCTGCCAACAAATGGGCCAAAAGCTCCCAAAATGTAGCCCGTGAGGGGGTTTGCATTGCATTCCAAATATGCGCTGCCCACAAACATGGGTTTCCACCACTCCATGCATGATTGCTGTCAGAATTTTTGTCGTCAGGGTTGCTGTCAGGGTTTTCGGGCTACCCCCAGATGGTTCTGCAACCATGCGTCAGAGACCATAAACAGAATGACGCATTTACACTATGTACACCACACAACACACAACACACAGCATGTAACACAAAATATGCAATACAACACATGGAACACACCATATGGAACACACAACGTGCCACACATAACACGCCACACATGTCATGGAAAACACCCAGCATGGAAAAAAATGTACAGTGATGTGTCGCTAATGCAGCCACTGTAATAGGGGTGACTGGCAGACACAATGTACCGGAGGTGGTCGACTTGGGCACTGTCAGAATTCTGACAGTGCCTTTGCCTTTTACAGGGTACGCTTCATGGAAGGGTGATCGGTCAGATGACTGGGGCTGAATGGTGCAAAACGTGGTGGTTTGCATTGTCCAGTTATGCCTGCCTGAATTCGCTATAGTGCCCAAGGCAGGCACACATCACTGGACAATGTAAACCACCAGAATTTGCATTGTTCAGCCTCAGTACTTTGTAGCCATGTGACCGATCACCCTTCCATGAAGCGTACTCTCTGAAAGGCAAAGGCACTGTCAGAATTCTGACAGTGCCCGGCTCAAACACCTCCCGAACACGGTGTCTGCGACCCTCCCCAATTACAGTGGGTGCATCATTGCTACAGAAAAGGGCTTCTGCAAACCCAAAAGAAAGGGGGCCAAAGGGGTGTTTTTTAGCACCCCCAGTTGGGCCGCCTAAAAATAGGGCGGAAATGCTAACCCCCCACCCTTTTATTATCAAGCGTCAAACTAATATCAAGCACGCTTGATATAATTGCGCCCTATCAAAATAATATCAAGCACCGTCAGGAACTGCCACAGGTTCGGCAACTTGAGCACCAACATCAAGAACTGCCACAGGTTCAGGAACTTCAGCACCAAGCTCATCACACTCATCAACTTCATCACCAGTTGGGTAATCGGAAACATCAGAGTCCTCATTGTCAGTGTTGGCTTCAAAAAAGTGCTCGACAACAAGTTCATCATGTTGCCGAGCCTCAACCACGTCGACAACAAAGGGGTCCGTGTCATTTGACGCCATTGCAAAGGAAAAAATGCTATGTGCAAAATAATATTAAGCGCAAAATAATATCAAGCGCAAAATAATATCAAGCGTCAAAATAATATCAAGTGCTTGATATTATGGGGGGGGGGGGGTTACGTCACCCCTGCGTTCTCGGGGGTCCCCAGAAGAGGGGAGAAAGCCAGAATTGGCTACCTCACCCTTGCCTTCTCGGGGGCCCAAAAGAGGGCGGAATGGCTACGTAACCCCTGCGTTCTTGGGGGTCCCCAATCGAAGGGGGACAAAATCAGAATTGGCTGCCTCACCCCTGCCTTCTCGGTGGCCCAAAAGAGGGCGGAAATGCTACGGAACCCCTATGTTCTCGGGGGTCCCCAGAAGAGGGGAGAAAGCCAGAATTGGCTACCTCACCCCTGCCTTCTCAAGGGCACAAAAGAGGGCGGAAATGCTACGGAACCCCTTTGTTATCGGGGGTCCCCAATCGAAGGGGGACAAAATCAGAATTGGCTGCCTCACCGGGGTCCCCAGAGGAGGGGACAAAATAAAAATTGGCTACCTCACCCCTGCCTTCTCGGGGGCCCAAAAGAGGGCGGAATTGCTACATAACCCTTGCATTCTCGGTGGTCCCTAGAAGAGGGGAAAAAGTGAGAATTGGCTACCTTACCTTCTCGGGGGCCCAAAAGAGGGCGGACATGCTACGTAACCCCTGCGTTCTCGGGGGTCCCCAAAAAGGGGGGACAAACATGGCCCACATCAGGCCAGTGAAAAAAGGCCCATGGTGGCGGTCCTGAAGGGCGGTCCTTAACAAAAAAAAATTTTGGTTCCTTTAGGACCGCCTTGGGGACAAAAACTAAAATGGCTACCTCACCCCTGCCTTCTCGGGGGCCCATAGGTGGGCATAGTGGCTACATACTAGAAGGGAACAAGAACTTGGTTACCATAACGAAGGCAAAGAAAGAAAGAAAGACCACGAATGCCTCCGCCTCGAGCAGGGGCAGAAGCTTGAGGCAAGGATCTGCACTTGTCTTGCCGGATCTGGCGAACTAGCTATGAGAATAGGGGACAAAATCAGAAATGGGCTACATCACCCCTGCCTTCTCAGGTCCCCAATCGAAAGGGCCAAAATCAGAAATGGCTACCTCACCCCTGCCTTCTTGGGGGCCCAAAGGTGGGCAAAGTGGCTACATCACCACTGCCTTCTCGGGGGTCCCCAAAGCATGGGGACAAGAACTCAGTTACCATAACAAAAGCAAAGAAAGCAAGAAACCCCTGAATGCCAGAAGTGGCCCCTAATGGCTACTTATCCCCTGCCTTCTTGGGGTTTCCAAAATGAGGAGAATTTAGTACAATCTATGGTCACTGTTATTCTTAGATACAAGTTTGCCATTGTACAAGCAATTTTGCCTGCTGGCACATGTGTTTTTATAAGCAGATTTACAGGATATCTTTCATTATCTGAATGGTGCATGTGTTTTTACAGGCAGTTGTACATGCAATCTTGCATACCGTACCAGAATGGTGCATGTGTTTTTACAGGCAGTTTTGTGGGCAATCTCGCATGTTGTACCAAAATGGTGCATGTGATTTCACAGGCACGCCGAAGACATCGCGTGCGCCACGTAGAAAAACCCTTACATACCACGTAAGCGCACCCACAGGGTGCGGCACTGAGGAAATTGCAAGAGCTCTTGCTGGCGCCAAAAAAAATTACATGCCAGGCCCTTCGGTGACATGTCAAAAATCTCAGGCGCCCACAGCTGGTTAGAGCTAAGGCCTCAGCCCTAAGAACACTGCATGTGCCTTTGTTGCTTGAACCCATATTGCACCTCAGGGGGGGGGGGGGGGTTAGAAACGTGCGATATTGGGAATGGCGAAATTTGGTGTGGAGAAAATTCGGCACCATTTCTTAAATACCACTGCAAAATTGGGGACAAAAGTCCCAGATTGTGGCACAAGAACAAGCATACACCGCAACGGGTGGCTTGTGGATGCTTGCTATTATTTCTTGATGGCTGTTGGACGGTTACTGTTACTTCTTGGAGGCGGTGCATACCAAGAGCAGGAAAATAACACCTAGAAAAATGATCTCCGTCCTTAAAATACCATGGCAAACTCTTGTACACTTTTGTAGTGCTAAATTTTGCCATTCCAAATTTCGCCTATTCCCACCCACCCCCAACCCCCGGTATACCAATGGAAGCGATGACCTCTGAGAGGCGCAACAAATGCACCAAAACACAATGTATCGTTGTTGTCATCTTCTCCAGATGTATCCTCACCTGCCATAATGAATGATACTGGTTTATGCCCAGGGCAGAGTGAGGCGTAACAGTAGACCATAGGACCCAGTCATTCCCTGTGCTTGACTCAGCACATCGCACGTGCGATGTGTTACGCTGTCAGACGACAGGTCCATTTGGCGGACAGAGGCTTGTGGCAAGTCTGTCCCTTGAAGTATGGCTTCGGGAGCTGCCTGCAAGAGCAATGTACCATTTTTATATTAAGGAGGCCACCAGCCTTTAAGGTCCAAGACGCTCATATTAAGGAGGGAGACCAGTGTAGGTAAGCAAGGAAAATAGTCCCTGGACAGACCAGCATGTAATACCATTGCGGACTGGGGCGGTGTCATGATTCCACCCCCCAACAAGGGGCCGCACTCAGGACTGCTGGATGCCCCAAAGCCAAATGGTCGGGAGAACAATCCGGCCGTTCCTGAGATAATCAAAGGTGCGCGCCCGGCGCAAGTACCCCGCCCCCAAAATTAACTAATGTGCTGAGCCCCACCCACATATCGACGGTTTCTGTTGTTGCGTCAAGCCTGACCGTCTCCTAGAGCCTAATATCTCGGCCCACTGGATTTCCAGGAGAGGTATGAACAACCATCAGGGTACGCCTTGAGGCCACGCGGCTGCAGGCAGACACAGCCCAGCAGAGAACTGGGGAACGGCCGGGTTGTTCCCCTTCCCACCATTGCACAGTTTCCAGTGGGCTCTTGCCACTGCTGCCGTATTGCACCGCCGCCTTTCATGAATGCGCCGTGTCCAGTGCTCCCCCAGAGACTTAGCAGACCCGCTTTGCCCCTGAGCGGCAGCCACTCGTGGCATCGATGTGTGACGCGTGTCTGTGCTCTGCGTGAAGCGGCGGCGGAACTGGCAACGGCGGAAGATGTCAGGGGCAGTTCCATGTCAGTGTTCGGGGCGGATGATGGAGGAGGCCGGGGGTTCCATAAAGGCTGGCCGGTGGCGGCAGCATGACTTCTGTGTGACCCGCTTTGCTGGTCCATGTCATGTGTGGGAGGGGGTGAAGGGAGGACTGGAGATGGGGGAAGTGCGGTTTGGTGGGCAAGAGAAATGGGAATGGGACCGGAGCTTGGCGCTTGGTGCGTTTGGCGAGGGCCATGCCAGGGCCACAGGCCACGCAGCCAAGTCCATGACTCTGCCCCTTGGGCCGTGACGCTTCCTCCATTAGCCCCGGGCAGCAGGTCGGTCCCCTGTCCCTGGGGTTCACGGGCACGCCACTGAGGACCCTGTTGGACGGTATGGGACGCGTGGTTGTGGGCCAGAGAAAGGCGCAAGGGGGGGGGGGGGGGGTGACCTTAACAACCTGTTCCCCTGGTGGTTGGGCAAATATCGGCGTTGGAGGGGATGGGGGGGGGGGGGGAGGCAAAGCCGTTCAAGGGGGGGAGGGGGTGGGACAAAGCCCTCAGCTGGTGCTGCTCTCCTGGCAGTTGGCGGCGTCAATCGCCTTCTCGCCATTCACGAACATCCATCAAGCCGCTGTGTTGAGGGGGGGGGGAGGGGGGTTGTAAAGATTTCCCTGAATCCGCGTCGGTCCAGTCATCAGATCCAGACCAACATAAATCCCAGGCCAAGTTGCTCCTTCAAACGTTTCAGGGCTGTGGGACCGGGAGGCTATGGGGGATGACTGGGGGGAGGGAGTGGGGGACTTCCAAGCCCCACAACCACATCAGGGGCGGCGGGAGCTCCTGGGGACTGTCGTGTGCCCCAGTGTGCCGTGGCGATGCCTCTGGAAAAAGAATGAGTGACCTGTCACAACCCCCCCCCCCCCTCTGCCCAGGGCACTTCCAGACGTGAGTCTCAGGCTCAGAAATTGAAGTGGAACGAAGGGCGCCCAGTGCTCTGACTGAGCACTGGGACCAGAGTTGACACCAGACTCCCAGCAATCCGATGGCGGTACCTCTGCGCCGGAGGCCACCAAATGGGATCCGTTCCTCTGCCGGGGGCTGCCGGATGCGGTTGTTGTGGAGCTTGTGGATGTGCAGCAGTTGCACGGCTGTCCCGGACTTAGAAAATGATGGCCCAGCCCAACACACCACCGTGACACACTCTCTGCTGGAGGCCGCCAGATGTGTTGCCAGTTGCCTGCCGGAGGCTGCGTGTTGCAGACCAAATCCTTGCCGGAGCCTCGCGGCAACCCTGACTGGGACCTGGGGGAACGGCGGAAGGCAGGGAACAAGGTTTGGGGGGTTTGGGTTGGGTTTGGAATTTGGGGCAGCGTCCAGCACCGCGCTACCCGGAGGGCTCTTGGCTACTACACCTCGAAACCTGGTCTGTCTGCCTCACACATCATTCAAATATGCCTCAGACATTGTTCATCATGCCCCAAACACCATTCGCTATATCTTAGACATCGTCGATTGTCCCTCAGACATGGTTCATTGTGCTTCTGATGGCATGTGTTATGCACGGGTCATTGTCTGTTATGCCCGAGACATCTACGCCACAGTACTGCGGCCGGGGCTGACCATCCAGGGCGCCTCAGGCTCCCTGAGGCTGAGGCTCTGAGGGCTTCAGACCACCGCTGACTCTGTCCGAGACGGACGCAGTGCAGCCCGTTACCCAACACAAACATCTCTGCGTCGATTCATGGTCCTGATCGGAGACGGGGGGGGGGGGGGACAATGCAGTACCCTACTACAGCAGTCGCTGATCGCATAACCACTGCGGATGTCCTGCTGGGCCCTCGTTCGCCGTTCTGTCCGCGGCGTCGGCTGCTGCAGCCGGCGCTGACAGGCTTCACATCCCGTCATTCCCAGGGCCGTGACGTTTGGAGGGTGCCATCCACCACATCCAATGTGCCTCTGATGTGGGAAATCGAAACAATGGTTTGGGTGGAGAGAGAGAGAGAGAGAGAGAGAGAGAGAGAGAGAGAGAGAGCAATGGTCGGTTCTCATTGACTGAATGCCCCCGCCATAGGTTTGGGTGGGGGGGGGGGGGGGGTAATGGGCATGAGGATGGATGGAGTTGTACCGAGTACCCGGCGAGCACCACCACGTGACTGTACTGCGGATGCATCTTCGGGCTCGTGGGGCGTCCGGGGACCGCCACGTAGCCAAAGCACGGGTCAAACGGGTGTGCTGTGGGGTGTGCTGTGTACACTCACAGCGGCTGTTGCCAGGGGGACGGGCTCCACGTGTGACGGCCAGGGTGGATGCCTTGCGCGGAGGGTGCTGACAGGGCGGCTCATGTATGGGGCTGGTCTCACTGCAAATCCTCACACGGTGAGGCATGGGCACTGCCTGGTCAATGCTCCCCCGAGCTGAGGGCTGAGAGTCACAAGCCCCGTGTGGTAAAGGTCCCTTGCTACCCTCTTGGAGGACTGACCTGTCAGGATGAGCCACCGGCCACATACCCTTCTTGGGCATCTACAGGCTCCAAGCGACTCAGGACACTCCGAGGGTTAAACCCTGCTGGTCCACAAGACCTCTTGTGACAGTGAAGGCCATGGACAGCTCAACGGGAATTTTTCGGTTCAGGAGAGCCGTGACCCCAGGACAATTGCAAGACCTCCAAGCGGCAGTTTGGGCAGGGGTGTACAGGGGGCAGGCTATTGCTAAGGAACCCCCGCGGGGGGGGGGGGGGTTGTTTGGGGCCCTGGCCAGCCCCGGCCGACCCACCCACCCACCCACATCAGAAAAATTTTCCTCCGGCAAAACATGAAATTTCTGAAATGGGCCGGAAGTATGAGGCCGTTTTTACGTCCCACTCATACACAGCCACAGTTCAGTACGATGAGACACCACTCGTACCCAGGGGGACACCGAACTGAGCGCGCATGCGACCCCCACGCCGCCATGCGGAAGTCAGGCTCTCCTGGAGACCGTGACTAGCAACGCCTATGTCTTCCACTTGGTCTGGCAGTGGTGCGGCTCCACGCAGATACCGCCTTTCCAAGGGGGTGGCAGTCCCCAGTGGCGGAGGCCCCTTGTCCAGGCCCATCTGACGTTTCCGGGGGGGATGGGGGGGGGTGGGGCTCTGGATAATGCGCCCTCAGGCCTCGCGGACCGGGTTGTCGGCGATCAGCCTCCTCAGCGCCCGGTTGGGCCGGAGCTGGGTCGACGACAACAGCACATTGCTCCGCGGCGACGTCCGATGCCCTGCGGCAAACCACGCCTCAATGGCCGCGCGCTCGTACGTCTCCCCGTCGTCGGTCATGACGGGGTCCTCCATCACCGTCTGCGTGATGGGGCACAGAAACTCGTGGGGCAGGTCCCGGAGGCGGTCCAGCCGCACGCGCACGGGCCCGTTCTCCTCCGGAAGCGGCGGCGCGAGGTCTGAAGAGTCCCCGTGCAGCCGCTCATCGGTCGGGCCCGGCGCCCGCAGGTCCTCGTCGCACAGCGCGGACAGCGCCCGGTCCTTCGCGACCTCGAGCCTCGCGAGGTGGCGTTGCTCGTGGGAGTCGATGCCGCCGAGCGCATGGTCCCGCGTCAGCGCCGACCGTCGCACTGCCTCCTCCAGCGACGCGATGGCGTCACGGGCCTCGGCCGTCACCGCGGCCTTGGCCAGCGCGACCTGCCGACGGTACGGCCGCTGCAGCTGATCAAAGGAGCGCAACACTGCCTCGGCGTGCCGCCGGGGGTCGCGAACGGGGGCCAAAAGGCTGGAGTACACCATCGCACCGAGGGCCACACAAGGAGCTGAGGCCGCAACGCCATCCAGAAATGCTACCAACGGGGGCCGGCTCCTTCTCCCCCAGAGGACGCGCAGCATAGCGCCCCAATACACCCCAACCACGAACCAGAACGCGGCGCGAAGGGGCCTCCGGGCCCGGACCCGCAAGGCAAAGCGCGCGTGCATCGCCCAGGCCGTCGCGTCCAGCAGCAGCTGCAGCCGCAGGCGGCGTCCCGCAGACACCGATGCGGCCCAGACGCGGCGAAGCACGCACGTCGCGAGGACCAGTGCACCGCCGATGCAGAGCGGCTTGGGGTCCGGCATGAAATGGGAGCGCCCCCAGCGAACGGCCAGCCGTGTCTTCCACACGCGGATGTGGGGCAGCATTGGGGACACAAGGCGGCCGCAGAGGGCCGGGAGGTCGTACTCCTGGACATGCAAAGAGAGGGCGTGCGCTTGCCTTGCGCCCCATGCGCAGACGTCGTGAAACATCGCTGAAGACATCCTGAAGGCAAAACGGCCAAAAGGGAGTGTTTGCCCTTAGCGCAGGCGACGGGCATAATGAGGATCGTTGTGCAAGGCGAAGGGCCAACAGGCCCACCATGGATGGCAATTCTCACCTCACACACGCGAATCCAAGCCCCCCGCCCCCCCCCTTCCGCAACAATAAAGTCCCCAAATAATACAGTCCGAACACCAAGTGTTCGTTGGACAAGCCGTTCAGTGCACACGCAACGTTATGAAACACCTCCCGGCCATGTGCAAGTAGAGAATCAGTCATGGTGGGCAATAGAGGTCCTATAGTTGAGGGCTACCATTACCTTGCATCCTGTTGTACAATTCTTACAAGCATCATTGCAAGACACACCACAAACAGCCCCTCATTTCCCCAATCGTCCCGCCTAAATCATGTACTCTGAAACTCGGTACCTAATTAATTTGGGTACCAAATTGATACGGTCCAAACACTTGGACAAGCCGTTCGCTGGAGGGGGGGGGGGGGGACAAAGCGCGAAGCCCGACCAGCCCCGGACTCTTACATGGGGGAGTGTTACTGCTATGCCACCAGGGCACCTGCAGGGCAGGCACGCCCTCCCAAGGAAGGCCAGGAGCGCAAAATGGCTTGTGGCAGTCTGTGAGAGCCGGAAAAAAAATTCTGGTGTCAGCTGCAGCGCTCGGTGGTGGAGGATTGGGATGCCATGAGGGCAGACAGTTGAGGCACATGGTAGTGATAGCTTTACCTTAAACGGGGGTCTGCAACGCTGGCAGTGACGCGGCACCCCGCACCACATTTGCACTGTACTCAGAGGAGTGCATGCAAATACATAACTGCAAACAGCTGCCCCTCATTGAACTGTGTGAGTGGATGCAGTGAAGTCCTGTAAGACTGCAACCACCTCCCTGCCCAAATAATGGGCACCTGTGGGGGGAATCCTTGCAATGGCACTACTTTTACTGCATACATACCCCAGCCAGCCTCCAACCAGCCCCCATTCTGCACTCAGCCAAAACAGCCTCAAAAGCACCCAGTTGTGTGATGTTGCTCCCGATCTTCCCTTAACCAACATGCAAAGGGCAACAGCATGCAATTCGTGGACCCGTTGTGCCAAAGTGCACATTTCACTTTGAGATATCTACAAAGGTTTGAAAGAATGGGCTATGAAGCATCAAGCCACTATCAACAGCTTTGTGGGCTTGTGGGCTTGCCAAGATTGAAGCAGAGTACTGATTGGCCTGTTTGCTGGCGGCGATGTTTTTGGGGAAGTATATCACCCATGATGTATCGATATGAAGGGAAATGCTGGCGTGAACAAAACCTTGATGTCCATGGGGCAAGTAGAGAGCAAAACATTCAGAATTAAACACTACTTCACAGAAAGGAAGAAACAAAGAAATTTGCATAGCCAAGCATGCACTTCTACACCAGCCCCTCGAGGGTGGAAACACACAATGCCACCTTTTGCAATCATTTTTCAATCTTAGTAGGACAACACATTGGATTGTGGCGGCACTCGGCTGGATATGAAACGCAACTGCATGATGTCATGCCTTTGGGAAATTGAATTGATTGCAGTCAGCAACTACACCGTTTGTCTACACTGTCCTTGTGTCTTCCAGATGCAGCATTTCTGCTCTCCTTGTGGGTTACCCTCACCGCCGCCACATCTACTGCTGAGCCGGATGGGCACAGGGGCGATCATTGAGATCAGTGCTGGTTCCTCCAACACCAAGGGTCACCCCACCTGAGCGAAGGTGCTATCCACATGGGGCAGGCACTCCACTGCCACACCAAGTGCCCACACACACTGAAATGAGTCCTCGCAGAGAGATGACCACTGCCAACGCAGCCACTCGGAGCGCGACCACCATGTACCCTGTCCCCCAGCACCACCGGAGTGCTGCTGAGAACAAAGCAGGCAGCATGGAGATGGCGGCGCAGTGGACTAGACCGGGCTGACGGCAAAGGGAACTAGACCGTGTTGTCGGCATGGAGCTGATCTTATTGATGGCAGAGCTGATCCCGGGCCTTTGTGGGCGTCTGATCCGTCTCACATCACCTCACCTGACCTCACCACTAAGTCTGCCGACGACTCCGTAGTTGATCGTATTTCCCAAAGGCAAAACACAGATCAGGATGGGTTGTTGGCCACTGATGTGGGAGGAGGCGGGGGCGGCAATTTCGAGGTCTTGGCTGATGCAAGTCGACCCACCACATCCCCACATCACCTCGTGGAGGTTGTGAGATCAAAAGCTCAACCCCACAATTCGATTCACAGCAACCAATTGCCCATTAGAGATGGATAGAGGGGGGATATGGGGGGGGGGGGGGGAATCCCGCCCTTCCATTTATACATACAGCTGACTTAAAGCCGTACAGCACACCAGACCTGTACCACACACCCATCACCACCCTCAACATTGCGCAACAAGAGCATGCAATACACCAGGTTGAAGGTATTTTTGTTGGAATATGTGCTCCATAATTGCCCATTTTTTCCGGCTTTGACCACAATACATGTCTCACAAATTCTGCAAATTTTGAGGACACTCACATTGGTCTTCACCGCCAAGAATTGATCAGATATCCCACACCCGCAGAAGCGAAATAGTCCATTTCGTTAGTCGCGAATTGTCAACATGGATCCTCGATCTCGCAACCCCTAATCCCACCCAAATATACCCAACACTCTTCTAGCCATCCCTGCGATCCATAAATCTGCGGACAATCTGTCCATTTGGCTCGATTTGAGATGCGTCGTCGTCGTGTGCCCGCGCGTGTTCCGGATCTGCATGATGTGCGGATAAAAATTACAACAGACAGGTAGCGGCTGCTAGCGAAGGACACGAAGGTACCAAATGCAAAGCTGGTAATGACGCCATCGTGGAACCTCATGTACACGCAGGTTTCCCCGTATTCTATCCAGACGCTACTTGTCACCTCCATCTCTGACCCACGATTCACACTCAGCACCCTAGCACCCTGTAGGACCTGTAGGACCCTTGGATGGGTAGTGGGAGTGGTAGTGTGCCCAGGTGTGTACAGGCACGGCATAACACTTAGTTATTGGTTACTTCCCTCTTTACCCACTAGGAGTCAAATTTCGGAATTCCAGGCGATTGGCACGGCTCGTCGTGATGCAACCTGTGCTCCCCTCCTGGGAATCGAACCTGGGAGTTTACGTTTTCAAGCCGTGAGCACATTGACCACTTGACCAGACCACATGCTTTGAATTTGGGATGGGATTGGCCAGGGCGGAAGATGGCGTCGGCTTTTGCGTGTCTGAAAAACCCCAACACAGATTGGGCCCATTAAGCTGATTTCATGGTTGGAAATGTTGCTTTTTGGGAAAGCAGGTGTGCCCGGTTCAATAGCTCAGCCATCGGGGATCTCTGGATCTTTATCCAGAGCTATCCTGAAGGGAAAAGGGAAATTTTTCGTTAATTTACACTTGGCTACAGGAATGCAGCACCAAGCGCCAGCCAAGCAACAGCGCCTGGCCCATCGCGAATGACAGTGGGTCGATCACTGCCAGCAATTGCTGGTACGTCGCAGCGGTTTGTCAACCGAAAAAAATTAGTGGGTAGCTGCCAGCAGTTGGTAGTTAACCACCGGCGGTTGGCCGGTAACCGCCGAAGGTCCGCCGGTAACCGTCAGCATGTTCTTGGTAAGGGAAAACAGAGCCCTGTTGATTCCAGACAGCCCTGATCGGTTCCTGCAGCCTAAGGTCGCCACTTGACCGTCCCCGGCCTTTATTCCGCGGTGTATTTGGACTGGGGGTTCGCATAACGGTCAACCCCACTTCCGGCCCCAATCCCCACCAACTTACCCCCCGCCTCTCGCGTTGCAACGACGCCCTCCGCCCCCTGCCAAAAGCGAGGCTCCTGCCACCGGTCCCAGAAATCGGCGCAGTTCATTATGACCTTCACGATGTGGCTGTTTCTCGACTGCCGCCCATACTCCACAATCTCCCGCCACGGCCGACCCACCGGTCCCTCGGCCGCGGGGAGCGGCGGGGCGGGCCAAGGGCGGTTACGGGCCACGTACGTGTACAGGAAGCCGCGCCAAAACGCGCGGAGAGCGGCCGTCTCGACACCCGCCGCAACGTCCCCCCCGCCCAAGTCCGCGCCGTTTAGAATGGCCCACACCGCCCGGCTGCCGGTCACAAGGTGCAGCAGATAGAAATCGTTGTAGCCGCCGGCCGCAAAGCATTCCACGGCCGCGATGCACATCTCCTGCAGCAGCAGCCTGCGCCCCTCAGCCGTAGTACTGCCATTGCAGAGGTCGGCGAGCTCGTACTGCAGCACTACGTCCCTGTGCGCCTCCGACAGGTCTTCCATTGCACGAATGTACCCCGATGACCCGTCATTGACATCGAAAGCGGGAAAGCAATGGTCGTCGCGGGCGAGCGCAGCAATGGCCTCGCGCGGCGCTTGGTACCGCAGCGGCACCTCCGCGACATCGGGAAACGCCGCGTAAGAGGCCGCGAGCCAGGCCAGGCCCACGCTCAGCATCGGCGCGTTCCCGCTCTCGAAGTGGTACCCGAGCTCGATGACCGCGTGAAAGAAGTCGCCCACGAGGCCCGGGGCGAGCCGGGGGAGGTACGTCTGAAGCGCCGCCGCCGCGCCGTGGGCCGACACCTCCGCCGCAAAGAACTCGCGGTAGCTGGGGAAGGTGAGGTGCACCCCGATCCCGTACAGCCCCCACCCGCCCAGATGCTCCTCCCAGTTTCCCCGATGGATTTCAAGGCCTTGCGCACGGGGGACGTCTGTGGCCGGCACAAGCATTTTCACCTCAAAGGAGTCTCCCCCGAGCACGGCTTTGATCTCGTGGTCGGGAAGGCCCAGCCGGTACAGGGAGGTCAGCATGGCGGCTGCGTGGTTGTGGAAGGCCATCTCGGGCCCATATTTGATGGCGTAGGTGGTGTTGCGGTCGAGCTCCGACTGCAGGGCAGCGTACGCCGGCGATTCTTCGAAACCCGTGGCCATGGGATCGAGGCTGCGGTTCAGTGCAGTGCTCTGCATTATGCGCTGCACGTTTCTGAATGAGATGGGACCAAGCGATTCAACGTACGACCAACGCATTATTCCGTGTTTCTTCTGTTTCCTGATAGACCGTCCTGACTCTTGGGGGGAGTACTTGCACCAGCGTTAACCGCGATCTTTGGAGATGATTATCCCAGGAACGGCCACCACCCTCCCCCCAAAAAAGGAAAGGCCACTTCCCACTATGCTCTTTCCACTTCTGCTAGGTTGACCCCAGTCGTGTAATCGTCGCGCTGCGCGCGTGCTGCATCAAGTGCCTACCCAAAGATCAAATTGCAACAAGCACACACATGGGAGTAGGTATGCTGTGTGCGCTCTTGGGCCATGGGCGCCTGGACGAGCCCCTAAAAGGTGTGCCTCCTTCGAAAGTATTAGCAAACCGAAACATCACGCACAATAAACTGCAGGGGGGACAGCTGCAAGGTGTGCATGGGCCAGTGTCACAGCACCCCTTTCGCTGCCCTCGGCCTATTTTTGATGTAGATTGGTGTAGAGTGGCAGTACAGGGTGGTGGCTCAGAGTGATGGTAAAGAGTAACAGTAAAGCATGACAATGTGGATTGTTGCTGTTGGTAAACTGTATAGAGTAACAGTACACAGTGATGGCATAGAGCAACGGTACAGTGTGACTGTACAAAATTTTGGTTTAGAGTGGTAGCATGGAGTGATGGTATTGACTCATGGTATGAAATGATGGCAAACAACAACAGCAACGGTACAGAGTGATTGTATTCCGTCATGAAATAGAGTGACATGATGGTGATATACAGTTCTCACTGACGGCTCCTCTGACATCGTTGAAGGAGTGGTGCGAGTTGCAGGATATGGCATTTATTCCCGTTCAAGTGTGAGTATTTCATCCTTTTTACTAACTCACCTCAAGCAAACAAATAACTCAGCCGAACTACAGGCAGCCATCAGAGCATTGTAGATCTTCCCTACCGGGAAGATTGGCGTGTGCACAGCTTCCTAGTATGTAATCCTTGGAGCCAGTGGGGCAGCCAAGCAGTGGAAGCTACGGGGTTGGGTCAAGGAGCCGTTCACTAATGTGCAGCAGTGGGAAACTCTCTTAGACTTGCAAGTGTCTCCAGAACGATACTTAAAATGGATCAAGGTATCGTCGCGTCAACATTTTGGAAAACAATGAAGTGACTGTCTGGCAGATGTAGGGTGTAGTCCAGCCCGTTTTCCCCCAAGTCTCTTTGCCATATATCTAACAAGGCTTTTGATTGAGGGGGCATCTATACGGGCATTTGGTAAAACCTAGTACACACTGTAGTAAAACCTAGTAAACTGTAGTAAAACCTAGTAAACTGTAGTAAAACCTGGTAAAAAAAAATTTTAAAAAAATGTTTACTAGATAAAAAAAGACTAGGTTACTGGGAATTTGATCAAAAAACACAAAGTTTGGAATGGTATTTTTGTTTAAGGGCATAGTGGCCCTTGGTCGGTTCCAGGCCACTTGTGTAAGTGGCGCCCCAACCGGGCCAAACCGTGTATGAGTGTGCAAGGTCGGATGGCACACATATTTGGCACCAAAAACAAAAGCAGGCTCAAGCAAAGAGTCCTAGCAGGGCCATGGCCAACACCAATGCTGTGGCACTGGGAACAAAACCGGGAGCAATAAAACGAGACATCCTGGGAGGGCCATAGCCAACGCTGGTGCTTTTATATCATATATATCTTTATATATATTACTACACCCCTCTCCCCTTAAATCTGGGAACCAACAAGCAAGCAACAACAAGCAAGCAAGCACTTCTCCTTTCAGTTTTGGCTATTGCTCCGTCTCATCACTCCGGGCTCTACTCTACTCTTGCCATCTTAGAGCCTAGGTGGTGGCCTTGCCAAATCCAAGTTTTGAGCCAAAAACTCACCGGTAGTGCCCTAGGGCGGGAGCGCCAAGTTAGGAGGTGCCCTCCGAAAACTGCGCATTACGTGCCCCGAAATAGCCTTTTTTGGTCCAAAACGGCCCCGAAACCCAGTCAAAACGACCAAACGAAGGGAAATGGTGGCTACACTCCACATGCACCTTAATTGCCCCGTGACAAAGAGCATTTTGTCGCCCTCTAACTCCACGTTTGCAAAGGCACAGCACAAGAATACTACAATAGAACCCTGTACCCAGGACCAGCGCACTGCTGAAGCGGGGCAGACACCTGCGAGCCGAGGGCGGTCAGAGGGGCCGGAAGAGGCGTGCAATGCACCACGCCAGGTGCGGGGAGCCTTGGACCCACACGTACGGGAGGGCCTGGCCCTCCACCCTCCGGTTCGTCAAGAGGGTGAGGGTCACCGTCAAGCTGCCGCGGCGCAGCCTCCACTTGTGCCTGCAAAAATGGCCCGGGGTGTCGGACACGACTTCCAGGCGGCCGTCGGGGGTGCGGTCCTGCGTGGCAATGCCGCACAAGCGGCCTGCCAGATCTGCGGCAGCGGCGGCGAGGAGGGCGGGCGCATCAGGCCGCGTGCACGGCCTCTGGAACACCAGGCGAGCCTGGGCACCGAGCCACAGGCGACGGACAGGCCACCTAGCCAGGCGGCCTGCCATGACCCATGCTTGGTGAAGGCGGGCTTTCGTGTGGCGGCGAGCTACCGCCGCTTCGGAGCGCTTGTGGCGGCGGCCGCCCCGGCGACGGCGCTTGGCCTTGCGGCCACCTCTGCGTCGTGGCATAGCACGTGTAAGGATACGCTAAGCGGGCCACAGCGGACAAGGCTGTTCTCCCGCGGTACCCGGGGGCTAACCGCCACCCCCCCCCCTCCGTCCAGACTCAACGGTCGCGCAGACAAAGCACGCAACGAATCTTACAGGCATCCAGGTGGCACAGCATATGTTGCCGGATTTCCCAAGCTCTCACCTCAGCCCTGGCCTGCAATCCCTCGTGCTCGGAGTTTACCCTGGACATTGGATCGCCAAGCTTGAGGTCCGACAGTACCCACACGAGCCTCACCACCAAACCCGAGATCCACAAAACCCTAGCCAACGAACGGAGTTGTCCCTGAGCTAGGGCCACCTCGCTATCACTGCAGACCATGACAGAAGACATGCCCGGGGCACCGCCGGTAACACTGCCCACGCCACCGCATGCAGCTCTGTTGTTTGCTAATCAGCGTACCGTCGGGGAGGCGGGTAGAAGGACCGGATGCCAAAGAAGGGGACAATGGCACCAACCCGCCAATGCCCCGCATCCCGGGCCCTATCCACACAAGCAAGGAGGTCCCCCGCCCAAACCGAAGAGGCGCTCAAGCATGGCTCGGAACCAAAACTGAAAGCCGAAAGGTGGGGCCAAGCTTTGCGGGAGGGGGCCGCCCATGGCTCGGCCGCTAACACTGTGAGAGTAGCAAGACCTTAATATGCAGGCCCTAGATCGGTTGCCGCTCCCCGTCCACCGTCCGTCCCCACCGGAGCCAACACCATGCCCCGGCCCCGAAAGGGCATCCAAGTCCACGCGGACGCACGTGCCAGTTTAGCAGGCCAAGGTAGCTGCGTAGGTGCCGCCCACCCCCGTCCCCAAGGGCTAGCCTCATGCAGGCCATCCACGGCTGAAGCAGTGCTTGGGTATGGCAAGCAACCGTCCGTGTCGCTAGGTTTAGGGCCTTCCCCAAGAGGGAGACCGGCTGCACAGGGTCCAAAACGCTCTTAGGGCTAATCGAGAACCCGGCCTCGACCAGGGCGCGCACAGCCGCACGACCGGCCTCCCGGAGCACCCCCTCATCGGTGTAGACCGGCAAAAAATCATCCAAATAGTGCACCAACATGACCCAGGAGGGAGCATGCTCTGCAACACGCGCGCGAGGGCTGTCTGGCAGAAATACGGACTATATTTCCAGCCGAAGGGGAGGCGCTCCAGTTCAACAGGCGGAAGACCCGGGCCCGGCCGGAAGCGAAAATTTCTCCGGGCCTAAAAGTCGGTGGCACCGACCCGTCCCGTTTATTCTACTTGACGCAACTGAGGATAAGGGAAACCTTTTCAGAGGACTTGGGGATCATGAAAGGGTAACATATTGGGGGGGAGGGAGGAGGGCGGCACTTGGTAGACCCCCGTCCCCCGCACGGCGGAGACCAGGCGTTCCGCCTACTGGGAAACCCAACGGGAAGCCTCATTCACCACCCTGTCCCCATCCTCCCAACTTTCCTCCGCGTTGAAAATCCCTCAGACCATCCCGGTAAAACTCCGGGACCGCAGAATCCCGCAAGTCCCGGGGGAGGGGGAAATCGCCAATTGGCCCGAGACCTTTATCGAGGATGGTGTCGTCCACGTCCCCCACCACCCGGGGAATGGGGAAGTAGACACGTGTAGGCAGGAGTGCCACGTGTCCGGGGACAACCCCCTTAGCGCCTCCAAGAACTTAGGCAGGGCATGCAGCAAGCGGTAATCCTCCGCCGTGTCAAAAATGCGGTTCAGCCACAAGCCGGTGCGTTTAGCTACCAGACACAAGCTACACCGCAGATTGGCCGCAATCCAGTGGAAGTGGGGGGGTAAGGGCAAGCATGAACTCGAGATAAAGGAAAGCCACCCTGCGCACTCTGTCCCACTTGTCCGGGCCGTCAAGCCTAGGCTCGGGTCTCCGCCACCCCCCCCCCCCTGCCCTCCGAGTCTTGGTCGCAAGGCATCTTGCAGCAGCCAGAAAGGCACTGTCCAGCGGGCTTTGCGCCGTTTGCGGCCCCCAGGCCCAGTCTCCGCCAGCGCAACGCCTTTTGGGACGTGGGAGCCCTTCTGATGCGGCCACTCGACGGCGGCTAGCCGGACCCCGTGAGGCGGGGCGGGGGGGGGGGGGGGGTTGCAAGGGCGGCGAACCACCCACTTCCACCACAGGGCCAAGCGGGCCCTTGTATACACGGAAGACACGACCCACCATTCCGGCTCTATGATCCCGTCCTGCGGCGCCCCGGACCGGGCCACGGGCTGATGCCGACATCCATCCGGGTTGTTCCCGCCCCGCGAAGCGGGAGGGTCGGCCGCCGGGATCGAGCTATGTTGGCGCTTGCTGTTCCCACTATGACGTTGCCATCGGGTTCACCGCCAGATTCTCCACTGTCGTCGTCGGTGTCCACATCGGAGTCGACCAAGATAGGGCCCTCGGCGCTTCGCGTTTTGGCAAACTTTCCCACCGGCGCCCCGCACACTGGCACCCGGGGCGCCCAGCTGCACAGCATCCTCATCGGCCACGGTGCCGGGCGCTTGCTCAGAAGATGGATAGGGGAGCAATAGCGGTTCCGCCGCCTCAGGGACTGCATGCAACGGCACATCCGTCGGGATAGGGCACTCCAGCGACTCCCCGGCATCGGAAATTGCGTCTGAGTGGCCATCTTCGGACTCGTGTGACCGGCATGCCCCTAGAACAACGCCCACGGCCGCAGCCCTTGACCGGGGCTTCCTTATGTGTGTAGGGCGTGGGGCTCTGTTTTTCCTCCTGGTCGGCGTGTCCACCACTCAAGCCAACTCGGGATTTATGGCCCGGCCCCAGATTGAGGCGAGACCCACTCGCAAGGGCCCCGGGCTGGGGCCTGTACCTCGCTCCCAGGCGGGGAGGATGGTGGGGGCGATGACCGCCGGATCAATCCAGCGGGTGGCATACTACAGAGCAACCGCAGTGCTCTGCCACCGCCCCCACCATTTGAAGTGGGCCAGGTCGGGTTTGCGGGCCCAGCGCCCACGAGCCACCCCGGCAGAGGGCGTGCCACCTAGCCTTGGCGCATGCCGTGCCCACAAGGCACTCGGCCATGCCCAACTCCTACCCGACTCACCTGCTTGCCAAACCAGCATGTCAGACTTCTTGCCAGATCCCACCACAAAGCCATGGGCCCACTCTTGTACTTGGTTAGTGTACCTGGATAGGGGTCTAGTGGTGTACCACTCGTCCCCAGTTTTGCTGTTCCAAAACCAGAACGCCCCCGGGAGCGCGATGTCCGCCACGCGGATAGTGGCCACCTCCACGGCGCGCAGAGAGCATACCCAGGCAAGGGTTGCAAGAGCCCCGAGGAGGGGCCCGTACGTGGACTTCGTCGCATTCTCCCCGAGGATTACCAGCCCAGCTGGGGGAAGGTATGGCTGGGGTCCAGCTGAGGCCACCCCCGCTACGATCCTTTTGTGAAGAGTGGTGACGGCCGGCGGGATCCATTGCAAGCCCTCAAGGGCACAGATGGCTGACGTGAAGCTTGGGACGGAGGACGCGGTCGCCCCCATGCAGGTGCCCTCCGATAACCCTTGCCGTCTAGGGGTTCCCCTATGCTTCAGAGTGGGGGAGAAAATCAGAAGTGGCCCACAAGTGGGCGGAGTGGCTACATAACCCCTACCATTTGGGGGGTACCCTGTGCTTTAGAGCGGGGGACAAAATCAGAAGTCGCCCATAAGTGGGCCAAATGGGTACATAACCCCTGTCCTGTGGGGGATCCGCTATGCTTCAGCGTGGGGGACAAAATCAGAAGTGGCCCACAATTTGGCGGAGTGGCTACATAATGCCCGCCTTCTAAGGGAGTCCCCTATGCTTCAGAGTTGGGGAGAAAATCAGAAGAGGCCCAAAAGTGGGCGGAGTGGCTACATAACCCCTACCATCTGGGGGGTACCATCTACTTTAGAGCGAGGGACAAAATCACAAGGGGCCCACAGGTTGGGCCCAGTGGGTAAATAACCCCTGCCATTTGGGGAATGGCCTATGCTTCAAGGTGGGAAACAAAATCAGACGTGGCCCACAAGTTGGCGGAGTGGGAACATAACCCTCGCCGTCTAAGGGGTTCCCCTATGCTTCGGAGCGGGGGACAAAATCAGAAGTGGCCCACAAGTGGGCGGAGTGGCTACATAACCGGTACTACCCGATGATTGAGAGCGGAGGACAAAATCAGAAGTGGCCCACATGTGGGCCTAGTGGGTACATAACCCCTGCTCCCACCGCTTCAAAGCGGGGGGCAAAATCAGAAGTGGCCCACAAGTGGGTGAAATGGCTACCTCACCCCTGCCGTATCGGGGATCCCCAGCGCTTCAAAGCGGGGGGAAAAATCAGAAGTGGCCCACAAGTGGGTGAAATGGCTATCTCACCCTTGCCGTATCGGGGAGCCCCACCGCAGCAGAGCGGGGGGCAAAATCAGAAGTGGCCCACAAGTGGGCAAATTGGCTACCTCACCCCTGTCGTATCGGGGATCCCCACCGCTTCAAAGCGGGGGGCAAAATCAGAAGTGGCCCACAAGTGGGCAAATTGGCTACCTCACCCCTGCTGTATCGGGGAGCCCCTCCGCTGCAGAGCGGGGGGCAAAATCAGAAGTGGCCCACAAGTGGGCGAAATGGCTACCTCACCCCTACCGTATCGGGGAGCCCCACCGCTGCAGAGCGGGGGGCAAAATCAGAAGTGGCCCACAAGTGGGCGAAATGGCTACCTCACCCCTGCCGTATCGGGGATCCCCACCGCTTCAAAGCGGGGGGCAAAATCAGAAGTGGCCCACAAGTGGGCGAAATGGCTACCTCACCCCTGCCGTATCGGGGAGCCCCACCGCTGCAGAGTGGGGGGCAAAATCAGAAGTGGCCCACAAGTGGGCGAAAGGGCTACCTCACCCCTGCCGTATCGGGTATCCCCACCGCTGCAGAGCGGGGGGCAAAATCAGAAGTGGCCCACAAGTGGGCAAATTGGCTACCTCACCCTTGCCGTATCGGGGATCCCCACCGCTTCAAAGGGGGGGGCAAAATCAGAAGTGGCCCACAAGTGGGCAAATTGGCTACCTCACCCTTGCCGTATCGGGGATCCCCACCGCTTCAGAGCGGGAAGCAAAATCAGAAGTGGCCCACAAGTGGGCGAAAGGGCTACCTCACCCCTGCCGTATCGGGGATCCCCACCGCTTCAAAGCAGGGGGCAAAATCAGAAGTGGCCCACATGTGGGCCTAGTGGGTACATAACCCCTGCTCCCACCGCTTCAAAGCGGGGGGCAAAATCAGAAGTGGCCCACAAGTGGGTGAAATGGCTACCTCACCCCTGCCGTATCGGGGATCCCCACCGCTTCAAAGCAGGGGGCAAAATCAGAAGTGGCCCACAAGTGGGCGAAAGGGCTACCTCACCCCTGCGGTACCGGGGATCCCCACCGCTTCAAAGCGGGGGGCAAAATCAGAAGTGGCCCACAAGTGGGCAAATTGGCTACCTCACCCCTGTCGTATCGGGGATCCCCACCGCTTCAAAGCGGGGGGCAAAATCAGAAGTGGCCCACAAGTGGGCGAAATGGCTACCTCACCCCTGCCGTATCGGGGATCCCCACCGCTTCAAAGCGGGGGGCAAAATCAGAAGTGGCCCACAAGTGGGCAAATTGGCTACCTCACCCTTGCCGTATCGGGGATCCCCACCGCTGCAGAGCGGGGGGCAAAATCAGAAGTGGCCCACAAGTGGGCAAATTGGCTACCTCACCCCTGCCGTATCGGGGAGCCCCACCGCTTCAGAGCGGGGGGCAAAATCAGAAGTGGCCCAAAAGTGGGCGAAAGGGCTACCTCACCCCTGCCGTATCGGGGATCCCCACCGCTTCAGAGCGGGGGGCAAAATCAGAAGTGGCCCACAAGTGGGCGAAATGGCTACCTCATCCCTGCCGTATCGGGGATCCCCACCGCTGCAGAGCGGGGGGCAAAATCAGAAGTGGCCCACAAGTGGGCGAAAGGGCTACCTCACCCTTGCCGTATCGGGGATCCCCACCGCTGCAGAGCGGGGGGCAAAATCAGAAGTGGCCCACAAGTGGGCAAATTGGCTACCTCACCCCTGCCGTATCGGGGAGCCCCACCGCTTCAGAGCGGGGGGCAAAATCAGAAGTGGCCCACAAGTGGGCGAAAGGGCTACCTCACCCCTGCCGTATCGGGGATCCCCACCGCTTCAGAGCGGGGGGCAAAATCAGAAGTGGCCCACAAGTGGGCGAAATGGCTACCTCATCCCTGCCGTATCGGGGAGCCCCACCGCTTCAGAGCGGGGGGCAAAATCAGAAGTGGCCCACAAGTGGGTGAAATGGCTACCTCACCCCTGCCGTCTCGGGGATCCCCACCGCTTCAAAGCGGGGGGCAAAATCAGAAGTGGCCCACAAGTGGGCAAATTGGCTACCTCACCCTTGCCGTATCGGGGATCCCCACCGCTGCAGAGCGGGGGGCAAAATCAGAAGTGGCCCACAAGTGGGCAAATTGGCTACCTCACCCCTGCCGTATCGGGGAGCCCCACCGCTTCAGAGCGGGGGGCAAAATCAGAAGTGGCCCACAAGTGGGCAAATTGGCTACCTCACCCCTGCCGTATCGGGGATCCCCACCGCTTTAGAGCGGGGGGCAAAATCAGAAGTGGCCCACAAGTGGGCAAATTGGCTACCTCACCCCTGCCGTATCGGGGATCCCCACCGCTGCAGAGCGGGGGGCAAAATCAGAAGTGGCCCACAAGTGGGCGAAATCGCTACCTCACGCCTACCGTATCGGGGAGCCCCACCGCTGCAGAGCGGGGGGCAAAATCAAAAGTGGCCCACAAGTGGGCGAAATGGCTACCTCACCCCTGCCGTATCGGGGAGCCCCACCGCTGCAGAGCGGGGGGCAAAATCAGAAGTGGCCCACAAGTGGGCAAATTGGCTACCTCACCCCTGCCGTATCGGGGATCCCCACCGCTTCAAAGCGGGGGGCAAAATCAGAAGTGGCCCACAAGTGGGCGAAATGGCTACCTCATCCCTGCCGTATCGGGGATCCCCACCGCTTCAAAGCGGGGGGCAAAATCAGAAGTGGCCCACAAGTGGGCAAATTGGCCACCTCACCCCTGCCGTATCAGGCATCCCCACCGCTGCAGAGCGGGGGGCAAAATCAGAAGTGGCCCACAAGTGGGCAAATTGGCTACCTCACCCCTACCGTATCGGGGAGCCCCACCGCTTCAAAGCGGGGGGCAAAATCAGAAGTGGCCCACAAGTGGGCAAATTGGCTACCTCACCCCTGCCCCATCGGGGATCCCCACCGCTGCAGAGCGGGGGGCAAAATCAGAAGTGGCCCACAAGTGGGCGAAATGGCTACCTCACCCCTGCCGTATCGGGGAGCCCCACCGCTGCAGAGCGGGGGGCAAAATCAGAAGTGGCCCACAAGTGGGCGAAATGGCTACCTCACCCCTGCCGTATCGGGGATCCCCACCGCTGCAGAGCGGGGGGCAAAATCAGAAGTGGCCCACAAGTGGGCGAAATGGCTACCTCACCCTTGCCGTATCGGGGAGCCCCACCGCTGCAGAGCGGGGGGCAAAATCAGAAGTGGCCCACAAGTGGGCGAAATGGCTAACTCACCCCCTACCGTATCGGGGGTTTGGGGGATCCCCTATGCTTCACACTGGGGCACAAAGCCAGAAGTGGCCCACAAGGGGGCCTAGTGGCTACATAACCCTCGCCGTTTGGGGAATTCCCCTATCTTTTAGAGCAGGGAACAAAATGAGAAGTGGCCCACAAGTGGGCGGAGTGGCTACATAGCCCCTACCATATGAGGAATACCCTATGGTTTAGAACGGGGGACTAAATCAGACGTGGCCCACAGGTTCAGCCCAGTGGCTACATAAGCCCTACCGTTGTGGGGATCCCCTATGCTTCAAAGTTGGGGACAAAATCAGAAGTGGCCCATAAGTGGGCCTAGTGGCGACATAACCCTCACCGTGTGGGGGATCCGCTATGCTTCAGAGCGGCGACAAAATCAGAAGTGGTCAACAAGTGGGCCTAGTGGCTACATAACCCTCGCCGTCTAAGGGGTTCCCCTATGCTTCAGAGTGGGGGACAGAATCAGAAGTGGTCCACAAGTGGGCGGAGTGGCTACATAACCCCTACCATCTGGGGGGTACCCTGTGCTTTAGAGAGGGGGGACAAAGTCACAAGGGGCCCAAATGTTGGGCCCAATGGGTACATAACCCCGGCCCTCCTGGGGGATGCATTTTGTTTCACAGTGGGGGACAAATTAAGAAGTGGCCCGTAAGTGGGCCCAGTGGCTAAATGACCCTTGCCGTCTAGGGGATCCCCTGTGGATCAAAGTGGGGGACAAAATCACAAGTGGCCCATAAGTGGGCCCAATGGCTACATAACCCCTGCCGTCTTGGGGGGGTACCCTGTGCTTTAGAGCAAGGGACAAAATCAGAAGTGGCCCACAAGTGGGCGGAGTGGCTACATAACCCCTACCATCTGGGGGGTACCCTGTGCTTTAGAGCGGGGAACAAAATCACAAGGGGCCCGGAGGTTGGGCCCAATGGGTACATAACCCCTGCCGTGTGGGGGATCTGCTATTTTTGACAATGGTGGACAAAATCAGAAGTGGCCCATAAGTGGGCCCAGTGGTCACATAACCCCTCCCGTCTCGGGGATCCCCTATGCTTCAAAGTGGGGGACAAAATCAGGAGTGGCCCATAAGTCAGCCAAGGGGCTACATAAACCCTGCCATCTGGGGGATTTTGTGCCTTTGGACCTTGTGCACCAGAGTGGGGGACAAAATCAGAAGTGGCCCACAAGTAGTCCCAGTGGCTACCTAACCCTCGCAGTCTAGGGGTTCCCCTATGCTTCAGAGCGGGGGACAAAATCAGAAGTGGCCCACAAGTGGGCCCAGTGGCTACATAACCCCTGCTGTTTGGGGGGTACCCTATGCTTTAGAGCGGGGGACAAAATCAGAACATGCCCACAAGTGGCCTAGTGGCTACATAGCCCTCACCGTCTAGGGTTTCCCCTATGTTACACAGTGGGGGACAAAATCAAAAGTGGCCCACATGTGGGCCTAGTGGCTACATAACTTGTGCCGTCTTGGGGACCCCCGATGCTTCACAGTGGGGGACAAAATCACAAGTGGTCCACAAGTTCGGCCCAGTGGCTACATACCCATTGCCCTTTGGGGGATTCCCCTATCCTTCAAAACGGGGGACAAAATGAAAAGTGGCCTACAAATGGGCCCAATGGCTACATAACCCCTGCCGGCTAAGGGGTTCCCTATACTTCACAGCGGTGGACAAAATCAGAAGTGGCCCACAAGTGGACAGAGTGGCTACACAACCCTACGGTCTGCAGGGATCCTCTATCCTTCAAAGCAGGGGACAAAATCAGACGTGGCCCACAGGTTCAGCCTGGTGGCTACATAAGCCCTACCGTCGTGGGGATCCCCTGTGCTTCAAAGTTGGGGACAAAATCAGAAGTGGCCCAGAGGTTGGGCCCAATGGCTATATAACCCTCGCAGTCTAGGGGTTCCCCTATGCTTTAGAGCGGGGAACAAAATCAGAAGTGGCCCACAAGTGGGCGGAGTGGCTACATAAGCCCTACCATCTTTGGGGTACCCTATGCTTTAGAGCGGGGGACAAAATCAGAAGTGGCCCACATGTGGGCCTAGTGGGTACATAACCCTCGCCGTGTGGGGGATCCGCTATGCTTCAGGGTGGGGGACAAAATCACAAGTGGCCAACAAGTGGGCCTAGTGGCTACATAACCCTCGCCGTCTAAGGGGTTCCCTTATGCTTCAGAGTGGGGGACAGAATCAGAAGTGGCCCACAAGTGGGCGGAGTGGCTACATAACCCCTACCATCCGGGGGTACCCTGTGCTTTAGAGAGGGGGGACAAAGTCACAAGGGGCCCAAATGTTGGGCCCAATGGGTACATAACCCCGGCCCTCCTGGGGGATGCATTTTGTTTCACAGTGGGGGACAAATTAAGAAGTGGCCCATAGGTGGGACCAATGGCTACATAACCCTTGCCGTCTAGGGGATCCCCTGTGGATCAAAGTGGGGGACAAAATCACAAGTGGCCCATAAGTGGGCCCAGTGGCTACATAACCCTTGCCGTCTGGGGGATCCCTTGTGCTTCACACTGGGGGACAAAATCAGAAGTGGCCCACAAGTGGTCCCAGTGGCTACATAACCCTCGCAGTCTAGGGGTTCCCCTATGCTTGAGAGCGGGGGACAAAATCAGAAGTCACCCACAAGTGGGCGGAGTGGCTACATAACCCCTGCTGTTTGGGAGGTACCCTGTGCTTTAGAGCGGGGGACAAAATCACAGAGGCCCAGAGGTTGGGTCAAGTGGGTACATAACCCCTGCCGTCTGAGGGGGACCCCTATGCTTTAGAGCGGGGGATGAAATCAGAATTGGCCCACTTTTGTTTTACTAGGTTTTGAAACCTAGTTAAAAAAACCCTGTTTTTTCTAGGTTTCAAAACCTAGTAAGAAAGGATTTTTTTTTACTAGGTTCCCGATACCCTGGAAAACATTGTGAACGCAGTAAATTGTTACCTAGGAAAAAAATTAAAAAAAATTCACTGGGTTTTGCTGCAGACCGGCTTGGATAGTGCGACCAGATTCATTCCCCATCAAAAGATTTTGGATGAAAACACAGTCATCCCCATCAAGCCCCCGAAGCGTGGAAGCCCATCACTCCAAGTCGAGGGGCCACACCAAAGCTTGGGAGTCCATCACCCCAACTCAAGGGCCACGGCTTTGTGGATTCATGATTCCCTATCCCCAACTCAACGGGCCACAAAAAAGTGGTGGTTTTCAACTCTCTTGCCAAAAATCTAGGTCTTGAAATGGTCTTACGAAAAAAACCCCAAATCTCACCAAAACCCCCCCAAATGCAACCCCCCCCCCCCCCAAATCGGCAAAGAAATCCCAACAAATCGGCAGAACCAATAGGCGGACAGCAAAACAGGTTCCCGGTGCCCTGGATCTCAGTCCCAGGCCCTAAACACACCTTCCTTTTGGTTGCTCTGTAGTTGGAGTCATGTGGAAACCCAAAATATGTCTCAATTTTCGAACATAAATTTCATCTATCAGTGTCTACATGGTTCCTCAGGAGTCATGTGGCAGTGTAAGGTGGTGGTATATGCCCTGGTCTGCATATTTTTGGGCGGTGGTTCAAATCCCAGTCGCTTGTCTTGATGGCAGCACTAGAAGATTGTGCAACAGACGCCGAAGGCTCCACAACCCCAGATTCCAAAGAGGTGGGCCACAGAGTCAGTGGAATCTGGGGTTGTGGAGCCTTCGGCGTCTGTTGCAGTGTCTGGCGTAGCCACAAAGAGGTGGCTAAACCAGACACAACTCGAGAAGCCGAAGGCATCTGCAGCCCAGAATCCATTGATTGGGGGGCTGATGAGGAGGTGCTTGAAGAACGGCGGCTGAAGAACGCACTGGGGCGTACAGAGCGAACACATAAGTTGCAAACTGCCCCCTGACCAGCATCAGGGTACTTGTCCCGCAGAAAAATTTGATCATCGGGGGACAATAAATCCCAGGGGACCAGAGATGCATCTTTTTGTGGGCAGTAAAAACACTTCATGGTGCCAATCTGAAGAACCAATACAGAAGGAAAAGGCATTACCCAGTCTCCCAAAGTAAATGATGCACATCTTAGATTGACAACTCCAAATCAGGTGTCCTAGAATCCCAGAGGCCCCAACAAGTCGGCAGGACGAATCAGCAAAATCAAAGAAACCCAACGAATCGGCAGAGCAAATCGGCGAGGTCGGCCAAATTCAGCCGCCGATTCGGGGGGGGGGGGGGGGGATGGGCTGGGGTGTTTTGGGGTACAAAATGGTACGAATTGGGGGTTTTTGGGTACAAAAACAGGTGGGGGGGGGGGGGCACCATTGTCCTCGCGGCACGCCTAGATGATGTTTCGATGCCGAGTGGGAGACCAGAATCTGTTCGGCAGACTCTGGAGTTTTCCGACGTCCAGGCCCAATGGGGCCGGGACATGAATCAAAGAAAAATGGGGGTCCAGGCAATGGGAAGGGGCCCCCAATGCGAATTCGTCACGTCCTCAGGAACGGTCTTCTCGTCTCGGGAGCCCCCCCCTCCGGAGCTTCGAGAGACCACCAAACCCACCCGCAATCCATGAAGGCCACGACGCAAAATCCAACAAATTGGGTAAGACTGACAGCGTCGCACACCCTTACTTTCAGTCCGATGCACGGCCTAGATCAACCTGCCAACTCCGTGCAACGGCGCGCCGCAAGAGGGCACCCCGCTTTAGTGGGCGTGCAGCATCCCCAGGGGGTGAGGTATGAGGCCACTATGAATCACCGTTGGAAATGGCCTGTCCTCGTGGTTTAGCTGTGGGAGATATTCTTTCTTCAGGTTTTAATGTACCTATAAAATTAGGTAATGCTTTGCCTTTGAAAAATATTCCTTTAGGAACAGAAGTTCATAATTTAGAATTACAATCAGGGAAAGGTGGTCAACTTATTAGAGCAGCTGGTTGTTTAGCTCAAATTGTGGCGAAAGAAGGTAATTTCGTTACTGTTAGGATGCCTTCTGGAGAAGTTCGAACCCCTCCCCCCTCCCCCCTCCCCCTCCCCCTCCCCCTCCCCCCTCCCCCTCCCCTCTCACCCCTCCCCCTCCCCCTCCCCCTCCCCCAGGGGTAACAGTGACATGGAAACAGATCCCGAGCACTAGAACTGGTATTGCTCGTAAAGCTGATCAGCACTGTCGAGCTGCTGTGCACTGGCGCAGACGGTGTATGGCACAGACCCCCCCACAGACCCCCCACCGCTCACCAAGAAGTAGCCTTCGCCCCCTGCCCCCTCGTCGTCATCCGCGCCATCGGGAAGCACGTACTCCTCCGTGAACTGGTCCTTCATAGCGTCGAGCCGTTCCACGATGTGGGCCATCGTGGGCCGCCGGGAGGGGTCGGTCCGCCAGCACTCGCGGATGAGTTGTCGCATCCCAATCGGGCAAACGGCCGGGTCCAGCACGGGCCGGGCCCCCTGCAGCGTCAGCCTCTTGCACTCCTGGTACCAGTCGATGGCCCGCTCGACCCGGTTCCGTTGCTGGATCAGCTTTGCAAAGGGGAACGACTGGTGCGTGACCTCATACATGAGGCTCCCGAAACTGAACACGTCGACCGCCCGCCCATACTCCGCCCCCGCCAACATCTCCGGCGCCATGTACCCCGGAGTGCCGCAGATGCCGGAGGTGGTGAAGGCCGGGGGGGGCAACGCGGCCGCGAAATCGAAGTCCGCCACCTTCGCCACCATGTTCTTCGACAGCAGGATGTTGCTGCCTTTGAGGTCCCGGTGCACGATCGGGGGCGACGCGGTGTGCAGGGCGTGGACCCCCCGGGCGGCGTCAGTGATCACCTTCCACTGCGCCTCGGCGTCAACATCGCGGACCTGCCACCGGCTGACGTCCCCCAGGGGGGCCAGCTCCAACAGAATGCAGAGGTGGGAGCTGGACTCCTGGATCCCCAGGATCCGCAGCACGTTGACGTGCTGGACGCCCTTCTGCAGGCGGGCGGACCGCATCATGGCCCGCTTCTCTCTGTCGGAGGTGCGGGGCCGTGGGACCTTCGCACACAACGTGTAGTTCCGGCACCGCGCCAGCCACGCGAGGCTGGTCCCCCCCTGGCCCAGCAGCTTCATCCGGGTCACGAAGTCATCCTCGAGGCCCTCGCAGTCGGGGAGCTCCGAGTCGCAGCGGGGCAGCGGCAGGCTCACCCGCTTCCGTTTCGTCCTCCCAATCGGCAATGGCTCGGCGTCCAAGTGCGGCGATGGCCGACAGATTTCGCAAAGGAGGCGAAAAAAGGCGCGTAGATTCAGGGAGCCCCGTGCGTCTGCGTGCGATTGGACACGCGCCCCCAGGTCGTCTGGGATATCGAATTGGTACGCCTGCAGAAGCGTGGCGATCGCGGGCTCCCCGACGCCGGTCGGTAGCTGATCGTACGCATTGAATATGGCCATGACCGCATCGAACGTCCGCAGAAAGTTGTGACTGGGCTCGAAGAGGTCCAGCTCCAGCTCCGTGAACGCAAAGCGGTGCCGTATGCTGACGAACTGCGCACAAAACACGATGAACCCCACAAAATCCAGGGCGGACTGCCCCTCGCTGGTGGCCTTCTCAAAGCAGATCTTGACAGCGCTGAGGCGGAACTCACGGTTCGCGCCGTGCAGGAGGCCGAAGTGGAAGGAATGCCCTTGAGCATGGCATTGATCACACACAAAAAGCGGTGCCACGCAGTCCAAGTGGAACTCGGTCCAGGGACAAGCCCATGTGGCATGATTCGTCCCACAGGCCGTACACAACAGCTGGACATCCCCTGCGTAGGGCTCCAATGCGTGGGCCGGCTGCCTTCCGAGGATGTCTTCCAGGAGGAAGGCACACCCATTCAGTTCCCACTTTTGCTCAATCCAGCGAAAGATGTTGAGGAGTGGCCGCCTGGGGTCCTCGTTTGGGGGCTCTGAAGCACTGGCACTTCCGGTATCCGTGGCTGGTTCCATTTCGGACTTCTCGGTTGTGTTCAACAGCGCATTACATTGATTGGAGACCACAGAACACCCACCTGGTCCATAAAAGAGCAGAAGGTGCAACTCAGGGATGTGCTTATCCACAGTGGGGGGGGGGGGGGGGGATCTAGGGGATCCTCTCACCCAGGCCAAACCACCCACCGACCCCAAAAACCAAAAAATTTCCCTCCTCGAAAACATAAAATTTTGACTTTGGGGGGATGTTTGTGTGGTGCACTACGTTTGTTCTAAGCATCCTGATTTTAACTCTGTTTTGCCCTCCCCCCCAGAGGAGGCACCCCAAGCACAGGAGAATACATCGCACTTTCCTACAAACCACGTTGCATTAGACGATAATTGTGAATTACACATCAACGCTTGTCATGTCTCTAATAAACGGTGTTATCGACACAAGTGTGATGGTCAATACAATCCAGGCAATAATGTTCCTTGCACTCACCAAATGTCCAAGGCCACACCATACTCGCCCATCAACGAGCACCCGAGCACTTGCGGCCCGCAAAACACGGATATTCTGACTCCAGAGGCAATTTGGTTTTTGTTTTTTAATGATTAGGCAGCCTACGGCGTGCAGTCGCCTATTGCACTACAGAGCATCATGACGTGCACCATGTGGGCCGCAGGTTAGTGCCTTGTGTTATCTTGGGATCCAGTGTTATAAGTCCATTGCCCGCTTTTCAGCAACTATGTTGAGTACTCTGTTTTACACAAGTTTCAGTTTGCCCACCCCCCCCAAAAAAAAAGGAAAACGAGAAGGAAAAGGAGAAGGAGAGGGAACGGGAGATGGAGAAGGAGAAGCAGAAGGAAAAGGAGAAGTATAGGGGAGCAAGGACTCTGAGGCATCGGACGTGGCGCTGGCCAAGAGGAGGAAGAAATTGGCGTGTGCCAAAGAGGAAAGGCAGCAGCAACAAGGAGGGTTAGCTTGAAGATCGAGGGCACAACGCCACATAAGAGCATGGTAGCAAAGACAACAAGGTCCCCCCCCCCCTTGCGCAAGCACGGCCGCGGTCCCAGAAGTCAGGCCAAAACGGCAGTTCAACGCCCACCCCGTGCTTAGACAAGGCCGTGCATGCGCGTGACACATGTGACAGCCAGACCGGGAATAACATTGTTAGCCATGGCTGAAAATCACATCAGAACAAGCAGCATGGGGTTCCAATGTGTAGTAAAATGTTGTTATGAACAGACTGCACCATCACAGACATGACTGAGCTCCTCTTTCCCTGTACAAACACCCTACAAACACCCAATCCTCCATTCTGGACCACAAAAACAGCGGTCCCAAAATTTCCTCAAAACGGCGGTTCAACGCCCACCCCGTGCTTAGACAAGGCCGTGCATGCGCAAGGGGGGGGGGGTACAAGATGCACAAGGAGTCAACGGAAGGTATTGCAATTTGCCAGCACAATGTTTTTCGCGTTCCATGGAATTTGCTTCTTCACATGATGTTGGATGCTGCTCAATGTGTTTTTCGCATGCCCCGCATTTTCCGCATTCTGCATCACGACATGCACTATGGGAGCGATGGGATCTAGAGAGCTAGTTATCATTAGAGTCCCATGCCTGCTTTCTAAGAGCTATCTTGAGTACTCTGCTTTGAACAAGTTTGAGTTACCCGTTGAGCACCATACACTGTTCATATTTGCTGATTAGGTAGCCATTGTGCGGTTGTTGTCTATGCGAGAACTGATAGATGGCGCTCTGCCCGTGAGGTAGTGGTGCTGTGTCAGTATGCGTGGTGTTGCTGTACTGACACCAAATTTTGGAGGCACTGTGCTGCCCACTTAGGGCCGTGAGGTGGCAGCCCAGCGTCATGCCACTGCAGAGGGCGTCCTGCAGCATTGCACCTTGGTAGTGCTGAAACCTCGTTACCGCAACGCCTGATGAAACCCTCATGCTCCGGGATTCACTGATTCCTAATCCCTGTGACCCTTGATTCATTAAACATTCTCTGGAAGTGAAGCAAGGTGCAGAATGGAGCATGACACACGCAAAAACAATGAGTGGGGGGGGGGGGGGTTGCACCAGGACATCACACACACACACACACACACACACCAAGAATGGCATCCCCTTCTTATGCCTATCCCTGGCAACCAACCAGTTTACGATTTTTTGTTTCAGCTCACCAGGAAACCCTCCGTATCAGCAAAATGTGGTGGCAAAAATCAGAAACTCAACGTTGTTGTGGACAGTTGCGGCAGATGCAGCGAGAGGCGGCCGCAGCATTGGGGGCTTGGTTGCCAAGGTGTGACTGTGCACCCACTGTACACACATTCCCAGCCCCATCTGCCCCAGCCCACCCTCAGGCGGCGGTGGGGGTAATTTCGGTAAGATCGGTAAGATCGACAATATCAGTAATGCCATGAGGTCAAGTCCAGGGCCACGCGGCTTGGACCGTAGCTTGGACAAGAGGGGGGGGGAGGGTATTGCATTTGTATGCTGAAGAAATGGGGAATGCAAGCAGCAGAGCGGCACATAGTGGGTCCACAGAGTCCATTCAAACTGATGTAAACGCTGCAGATCATGCCCAATGGCTTGGACAGTATCAGTTGGTTCTCCTTGTCCAAATACATGATGTCACGGAAGCACAAACAGACAATTGGTGCACACAGCATCCCCAGCCGGCTGAAGCTGTGGAAGAGCTATGACACTGGGTTTCAAGGAATGTGGCTTCAATGCAAGCCTCACCAAGAAACCAATAAGATATCCGCAACTTGGAGCGACCCAAGTGCGATACGTGCAAAAGGTGACAAAATAGTAAGCCCCATGACAGAGCCCATTTCTTTCGTATGGGGCTTGTCTTTTCATCAAGATGGGAGGTCTGAAAACGGAGTTGTGCTTGCATGGGACCACGTTCTCAGCTGCCACTCGTTTCTTCTGCCTCGTTCATTGCTGCAATAGGCCTGCTGCCCCCATAAGGCCCCTGATGGCGCTGCGGTTGGTCAAAAAGGTAAAGCACATGACCCATGGGTGTGGACAAGGCAGACAGCAGCCAATCGACTGCTACCAGGAGTAAAACCACGGCCTCCGAATACTCCAGCAACCCCAAGGTCGAGACATCCACCCAAGGTTTGTAACCGATTGAAACCGATTGAAACAGGCCGGTGTGTGGGTCAGCTGTCTTACTAGCACTGTTCCGGCCAGCGTCAGAACAGGGTACACATTTCTATGCACTTAGTGCAGCAGACGAAGAAGGTGATGGAACACGTTATGGTAGAGAAAGAAAAGACACCTTGGGCCCACAGATAACACAATGCACCACGCAAAAGGCATGTAGACTGTTTAACACAATGCACACAAGTCCAGTACAACAGGTACAGGAAAATTTTACATATATGGGGACAGCGTAGGAACAGCGTACAAGTTTTAGGAACAGCGAGGAATAGCGTAAAGAACAGCCCTAATAAGACAGCAGGTGTTGGCGAGTGGGCCTTAGAAACAGAAATCGCAGCCTGAATACCCGATGGCGACTTTGTGGCCAGCGAGACAGCACTTGGCAACACTCACTATCTCCACAATCTTGAAAACCGTGACAATATATTTCCAGCTGAGCTCAACGGACGAACATCGTCCTCCTGCCGGGCACCAACTCAGCATTGCAACAATGTGCTCCCCTGTGCCTTGCCTCTGTTTTTGGTGGCCCACTTCACCTCAAATCAGCAGCTAGTCTTGAGCAGTGTGTATGGTGACCCGGAACTCATATACTGTGTGCTGCCAATATATATTACACGAGACTGGATCAGCCAGACCCTGCGACCCTGGGCCCAAAGCAGATGGGTTTTACAGCCCTCCCTCATCATCCTGTCTGCCCCACATTAACCCCTTTACCTACGTTCTTAGTCACTTTGCCATAGAAAAAGTTGCATACACAACACATCGCGTACAGGTTGGACTCCCTGTGTCCGATGGTAACATGCGGCGTGGTATGGTAGGGCGTGGTTCGATGTGGTGCGGTGTGGTGTTGTGTGGTGTGGTGTGGTGTGGTGTGGTGTGGTGTGCCGAAGGCGCTGTTTACCCACGGCAAACAAAGCAACAAGACTCTGGCTGACTGGACTGAACTGAAAATTCCGAAAACCCCTAAAGCGAAACGGTAAGCAGTGTTTGTGGTGACAAACACAGGTTACCAAAGGGCAATGGCCGGGATGTCTTGCACATAGGGAAATGCACAACGGGAGGGCTGTGTGTCTTAGTGCATGTTGTGTGTCGTATGTTGCCCACCTAAGATGGGGGGCCAAAGCCTCCCTGCTAGCAGCACCCTCAATTCAAGGCTGCCCTTGGGACACATTGTCGCTCCGCCTACTGGTGCAGCTGAAGCTCCATTGTGCCCCCGGGCCCTCACGGGGCCTTGATGACACCGTCCTGTGCTCAGGGTGGGCCAGCCAAACCTTCTAGGACTCCTAGCACTGAGCACTTGCGTGATGAACTGCATTTCCATATCCTATGGTCTAGCTAGCCCCATGTGCACTGCCCGCAACGACGGTGTCACAATGGCCACCAACCACTTGTTCGAGTACTGCAGAGTCCCACAAGTAGCTTGGCATGTGGGACATCCTAGGCCCCACATAGGTGCTCAGCCATGTGTGCAGGCGTTGCTAGGCTGGTTTCCACTCATGGGACTACACTAGGTGCTCATACGGCACCCGAGCCACGATTGTCGCTTGTTCTTGGAGCCACTCTTGTAAGTCCGACGGGGCTAGTTGGCAATGGTCGTGGAACTTCTCTAGCGGTAAAAAGGCGTAAGGGCAGTGTAGCATCCAAGGGAGGTTTGCCTGCGGCTCCTCCTTGGTGGCGGCATCCACCCGCATGTTGATGGCGTTGATCCAAGGCAAGGGTGTGACCATGATGTTGATCACAGCTATTGGGGCCAAACGCTCGGCCCCCAAGGGATGTGCAGACAGGTAGTGTATGTTGTCCCCATAGTGCCCGGGGGGGCGGAGGGGGGGGGGGGGTTACACTGCGGTACCTCACACCAATGCTCTAGGGTGCGCAGAGGTTTCTTGTGGCCTAGGTGTGCAAGCGGCCAAATGCCCTGAGGAACCCGAGGCATTGCCTCTTTTGGGCCTCTCCAAGCGCCACGAGGGAACGCTTTAGGGCATCTGCCCTTGCTAGGCCCTTCTGCCGATGGTCTGCACATGGTGGATGGAGCAGCGCACCGTGGGCAGCATGGCTTGAGCCAGGTTTTACCGGCTGTGGGGCTGCCATGGGCTAGGCCCTCTCCAACGGGTGTTGTTGAAGGCGGTACGACCGGTAGTTGTGCGCGTAGACCATGTTGTGGTCACACGCCCAATCATATGTGGCCCATTGCAGGCGCCGCAGCTACTTGTTCGGCTGGTCATCCGGGGGCTTTGGCCGGCGGGCGCTCAGCACACACCAATAGTCGGCCTCGTCCTTTGGAGGAAGGGCCACTGGGCGCATGAAGTGTTCCGTTGTGCAGGTCACCATCCGGGTGAGGCTTGTCTTCCCAAGCCACCGGGTGGGTGGCTACCAGCAAGAGGGGGAGGTGGTGCTCCGAAAAAAGGGTGCTGGCCCAATAGCGGTAGGAGCCACCACCAATGGGGAGTTGGTGTGCCGGGCCACCATATCAATGCGGCTGCCATCCCCCTAGAAACAGGAGAACATGCCCTGGGAGACAGCATGCATGTCAACGAAATCCTGGAGGTGAAAGGCCCGAAAGGAAGGCGTGGTAGCCAACGTCATCCTCCCAGGCCTACTGCGGTGCTCTAGCCGTGCCGGTGAATTGGTGTCTGCTAGCAGCACGACGGACGTGGGGTCCAGCACCTGGGTGACCTGGCACCACCTGTCTACCCACCACTGGACGTACGGGTCCTTACCCACCTGGGACTGCGGGGAGTGCGCCGCCGTTGTGGTGTGATGTGGTCTGGTGTGTGGTGTGGTGCATGGTGCTAGAACATGTGAACCGGTGCTCCGGACCTATGCATCCCTTGAGAAGGTCAAGGTGGACAGAAGTCTCCCTGGTCCTGAACTGAACAAACCCTCCTTCCCATGACCATTGGAGGGGGCCATCACGTCGGGTTTCAAATGCCCAGTGCCATCCTCACCCAGGCACATGACATAAACGCTGGCTGCATACCCTTTTGTACAGCCGCTGTCCAGCGCCATGACTACTTCTGGGTGACCTGCTTTCGTGGGACAAGGCAATTTGTGGTGAAGGCGGGTGTTGCTGGACAGGGGCCGCATATCATATTGAAACTCTACAAGCGTTCTTGCATCCCTTGCCTTACCACTGCCAAGGCATTGAGTGCACTGTGGCTATCAAGACAGCGGCTATTCATAGGCTTGCAATGGTCCGACCACCATCCCAAACGGCTTATGATACAGACCAAGCACGTTGCGAAACATCACGTCTCGATGTCTTCACAGAATGCTCCCTGTCCCTCCTCAGCAGCATTTCCTGCCCTTGTTGGCCCGGACCACGACCGACCCCCCCTAAATAGCTCGACCACTCAGGTGATGTTGCTGGGATGGGGGGGTTGCCAGTTGGATGGATGGTTGCACTGTTGGTGCAGTTTCGCCGCAGCCAGGCCCAAGCTGGGCGCCTATTGCAGCGTCTATGGCCTCCTTTGGCCATACTGCCTCTCGCCTCCTCGCCTCCGCCTGTCGAGTGTACAGAACCTGCAGGCGACCTTAGGGCGGTGTGTTCGACACGTTTGGTGCTCGGATATACAGTACCGTCTCAGGCAGGCTGATCCCTTGCAGAGAGGGGGGGTACGCCCCCCGTATCTTAGACTTATATTGTCGTGTGCAAGGCAGTTACCCCTCCTTTATCGAGGCACTTGGACCATTTGTGCTTCATCACCATCGATGCGCAACAAAGTGAATGGTTGCCAAAGGCGGGCGAAAATGAACGCTGTCGTCTTCGAGACGAACAACACAGAGGATGCTGCCTGGTGGTCAGCCACGCCTACCGAAGGGGGCATAGACCAGGACAGCCTGGAAAACTCAGGATACACGTGCAACACAAACAAAGCAAACAGAAATTACAAGCCTCCTCAGCGCCCGCCCGCCCACGCCCCAATCCCCCCGCAACCAACGTATCCCTCGGCCACCTGCTCTACATCTGCGCGATCACCTGCAGAATGCGCCTCCGGGGCCCCAGCGGGAGCCCCATCTGCGTGAGGTCGCTCTCCCGCAGGCTCTTGAGCTCCGCCAGCCCCACCTCATTCTCCTCAAACAGGTCCAGGTACTTGCCGTACCCCAGCAGCCCCAGCCACTCCCCGATGTCCTGGGCCCCCTCCAAGTCGCTGGGGGTCGTCTGCCAGGCCTTGTGCGCGGGCGGCGGGGTGGTCTCCACGACGGTGTCAAACGGGGTCTGGATGTCCCGCCCCTCGGACAGCGCCGTGAAGACCCGGCCGTCCACCTTCTTGTTCTGGATGTGCGCGGCCATCCGCTCCAGCCGCTCGTAGTCGGGCGTCCCGGTCCCCCGCTTCCCCGGGCTCCACTTCGCGGGGCTGCCCTCCGGCGTCCCCTCCGGCGGCGCCTCCTCCCCCCGCTCCACCCGCGGCCGCGGGGGCAGCGCCATCGCCTCGGCGTCGGCGGAGTGCCCGACCCACCCGACCTGCTCGAAGAAGTGGCGGAAGTCGATGGTGCCCTCCCGCTCCGCGTCGAAGGCGTCGAACAGGAGGCGGAAGTCGCGGTGCGACAGGGGCCGCTCGGTCGGCCCCAGCAGCCGCCGGACGGCCCGCTCGAACTCGTCGAAGTCGATGTGCCCGTCCGAGTCCGTGTCGTAGCACTCGAAGACGCGCAGCACCGCCACCACCCCGCGGTACCCCATGTTCTCTACGCCCTGCCGGATCCGCTTCAGCAGCTGCTGCAGGTCCCCGGGGCTCTCGATGGCGGACCGCTGGAAGCTGCGCACCGCCCGAATGAACTCCTCAATGTCCAGCTTCCCCGTGTCCTGACAGAACACATTTGTTTGGGGCTTTGGGCTTTGGGCTTTGGGCTATGCTTCCCAGTCCGAGGGCCTTAGGGGCCCACGGATTGCCTCTCCGGGGGAAGCCAGGCAAAGGCGCACCTCACACACCCGGCAGCCAGGCGGCAGGCGGGCGGGGCACACACCTCCAACATTTCTTTCGGGGCCATGAGGCAACGGATACTGGGCTCGCATACGCCCCCGTGTCACAGGCGCATGGTCATCACCACACATTTCTTTCGGGGGGGTGGGGGTTAGCTTGGTCGTGGTCTCCCTGCTCCTGCCATGGGCTCCCTCCTCGCTCTCCCTCTCCCGTCGCCATGGAGCAGGTACGTGTAACGTTTTAGAAAAGCCATTGCAGACCATTGGGGGAGGCTCGGTGACTCCCGGCACCGCACGGACACCTGCCGGCAATTCATAAAAGCGGGGTGCTCAACGTAAGGGTTTCAACTTTGGTCCGGGCCATGGTAAGCTGGCGGAGCCCGCTCGCCAGAGGGTACTCGACAAATCTCTCGGAATTAGGGATCAGAGCTGCCCCATCCTGCGATTGTCCCACACGGCGATGTGGTGGCGGACATGACACGTGGGGAGGGTGAGCCGATTCTGGTGCCATGAAACGCAGTGGGAACTGCCACGCCCGTCGGCGTCCCAGTGTGCGACTGGAGCACAGGAAAGACTGAGGGCTGAGTGCAAACAGCGGTGTGCCGTGCACAGGGAGAGCAAGGCCGAGGACCACCTGACAGAACACGTTGAACAGGGCCTCGATCTCGGCGTCGGACAGCTGCACGTTGAAGGCCCGGATGACCCGGACGAACTCCCTCAGCGTCAGCTGCCCGTCGTTGTCCAGGTCCTCGTTCGAGAAGCGGTTCAGCACGTACCGCGTGTGCGTGAGCTTGTGGGTGAGGGAGTACCCCTCGAAGAGGATGGCCTGCAGCTGCTTCAGGAGGCGGACCGTGTCTTCCTTGGAAAGGGTCTGCACCTGGAAGGAAGGCGTATTAGGGAGCATAGGCCTGGGGGCAGGGCGGTCCTTAAGGAGAAAAGAAAAGAGGCCTTCGTAGCGCCAATATGAACGAATGTTCACGCTCTCTGAGGCCTTCTCCACTTCAAAGGTTGGCGGTTGGCGGTTGGTGGCGGTTGGTGGCGGTTGGCGGTTGGTGGCGGTCGGTGGCGGTTGGTGGCGGTCGGTGGCGGTTGGTGGCGGTTGGCGGTTGGTGGTCCTGAGGGGCTGTCCTTAAGGGCTGTCCTTAACGAAAAAAGAAGTTGGGGCTTCTGAAGGACAGCCCTGCCTTGGGCTTGGGGGCGCTAACTTCCCGCCTGTGCTCCCCTGACGGGTCGCGCGGCAGGGCGCCTCCTGTGCCGACAGAACTGGAGGCTCCGACGCTCCACCCCTTTTAGGCTTGTTCAGAGGTCGCTGGGCCGTGACCAGTCAGCCTGTGTAGCGGCGCCCTGTGGGTGGGTCGCAGACTGTACGTCATCGTGCGGTGTTGCAAAGGAGAAGGCTGCTGCACGGGGGGAAGGGCAACCGCACCTTCTTCTTCTTTTTTTTTTTTTGCTCAGACCAAGATGTGCTGGCGTAGCCTGCTCACTTCACAGTACTCGAGGTGACCCCTCGGGATCAAGGTTCAGAGCTGTCCAGTGCTACGATGATCCCACAAATGACTGTGGTAGCGGATCTGACACGTAGTGAGGATTAGCTGAGTCTGAAACCGGGTTATGCGGTGGGAGACTGCCACGCCCGTAGGCTTCCCAGTGTGCGTGAGGCAAACGCACCTTCTTCTTCTTCTCCTTGAGGAGGTACCGCACGAACCGGTCGAGCTTGACGGTCCCCAGCCGGTCCGTCGCGAAGGCGTTGAACACGCACTCGATGGTGATCTGGAGCATCGGGTGGATCTCCTCCGGGATGAACTCCTGAATGCGGCTCGTGAACGCGGCCAGATCCAGCGCGGAGGCGTCCGCGTCGTCCCCGGCGAAGAGGCCGCGCACGCGCTCGAAGTTCTGCTGCTTCCCCATCAGGAAGTAGATGTTGTTGCGGATCACGTTCACGGCGTGGTCGAACTCCGCCTCGTACAGGTCGAGGTCCGCGCGGCTGCGGTACGCCTCCACGAACTCCGCGACGTCCACCTTCTTGGAGCCCTCCACCGCCCACACGTCGAACACTTTGCCGATGTCCTTCTTCGCGAGCCCGACCGCGGCGATCTCATACCTGGAGATGGTGACCCAGAACTCTTTTTTGTTGGTTCAGACCTTGGCAGGCTTGCCAGAGCCTCAGACCTTGGCAAAGCCCTATTACCACACAGTACTCGAGAGAGTTCTCGGAATCAGGACTCAGCGCAGTCCAGTGCTACGCTTGTCCCACAGCTCAGAGTGGTAGCGGACAGGACACGCAGGCAGGGCGAGCCAAATCTGAAACCACAAGATGCAGCGGGGACTGCCACGCCCGTAGGCATCCCAAAGAGCTACTGGAGCACAGAGAAGACTGAAGGCTGAGAGGAATCAGCGGGTTGCATGGCACACACCTGGAGATGGTGGCCCAGAACTCCTCCGCGGTGACGAGCCCGTCCTTGTCCGCATCGCTCTCCTCGAAGAACGCCGTCAGCGCCAGCGTCCCCGACATGTGGCTCGTCTTGTCGTACAGCACCCGGAGCAGCAGCTTCTGCAACGCCTTCGTCGACGTGGGCGCCGAGGCGGCGCCCTGGGCGCCCGCGGCGTCGCCCTGGGGCGCCTTGACGCACAGCAGAAGGTCGTCGAATGTGAACGCTCCGGTCGCTTCCAGGAAATGGTCGTGGACCCGCTCGAGGTCCCGCAACGGGACTGCGGGGCGGATCGCCAAGTCCGCCACCAGCTTCGTCCACTCGAGGAGCGTCAGGCTGCCGCGCTGGCGCGTGTCGTACTTCTTGTACAGGGCCTTGAGCTCCCCATTGGTCTCGGGGAGCTTTGCACTGAGCAGTGGCCGGAGGCGGCGGAGCTCGCGGGCAATCGCCTCATGGAGGTCCTGCTCGGCCTCCTCGGCCTCCTCTTGACACTGCAGAGGCTCCAGTGCTACTTCACGGGCATCAGAGTACAAAATCTTGAAGCGCGCAACGAGGCCAGACGCATTACAAGAGAAGGGGCCTCAGAGGTAGCCCCGGAGGCGGTTAGGCAGGCGGTTGGAGGAGGTTGCCGAAGCGGTTGGGGGCCGTCACTGTCGGTTACAAATGCCATTGACGCTGGCACTTGCCGTTAGGGAGACAATGGCCGGGCATAGGCTGGGCTCTCTGGAGGGGAGGGGGGGGACCTTCCCCCCTTCCAGTGACCAGTGCTTAGCCACTCGGGGGACCTGGGGCGGGGGGCGATTTTGTGGTCCCCAGGCAGGCCTTTGCTTCAGCTCGGCCCCACTGCGATGGGGGAGGGGGGGCTTCAGGGACTGCGGGTGGGTGGGTAGGTCACGGGGGAGCCCAGCAGAGCGTTGTCAAGCGACACAGTGCCCAGGCCCCCCAAACCCAGGAAATGCTGGCGGTCTGTTGTATGAGTTGTGCGCGCATGCGACCGTGGAACGTTTTAAACCGGCCCCTGCGGTGTGTGGACGTGGGGTTGTACCACCCTAATTGACATGGCATGCCGCCTGTGCGGCGCCGTGTAGATCCATCTGAGGCACAGTCGGTCTACATGCCAAATAGTTTTGGAGCCCCATTTGATGCAGTAAATGCAGTGGCACACGCTGAGACATGACTGTTTCGGGGATGAAAGATAGGGACTGTTGCACTCTTTACTTGTTTGCACCGGTGGTAAGCAGCAACAGGCAGCACCAAGAAACAAGCATCAACAAGCAACGAGCGGCAAAGTTGCCTTTGCCACAGGTTCATGAAATTTGTAGACGGGGTACAGTCGAATTCTGTGGGTATGAAGCCTTTAGCCGTTGATTCATTCCTTTGTTGCACAGTTGTCTGCTTTCTGCATACACCTACAGAGGAACGCTGGGAGAGTATTTCTGCGATGGTTTAGCACTTCGCAACAGTTTGCTTCAGTTTGTGAAAAGAGTTCTGAGCAGGCACACAACGAACGTCCAAACGCGGTGCTCCACGGGGTTTATCTAGCGGGAGAGGCTGGACTGTTACATGCAGTTACATGAACTGGCTCCCATGCTGCACATCGAGTGTCCGGCAAAATGCAGCTTTCAGGGAAACGATGTCAGCCCATGCTCACCATTGCAGGCTACTGCTCCCCGTTTGCCCGACCAGGTCCGGGCAGCACCCGGCAGCACAATATGGCATTCGTGTCGCCAAGAGACGGAGGCATCCACCGCCGGCCCGAGCGATGGGGTCCCGGGGCATTCGGGTTGTCGTGCTGGTGTGGATGCAGCAGTTGTGACGGACTTTGAGTGCCGCAGGGGCCGTGTCCCCACCCGACCCAACCCAACGCACCCCAAGCCCTCGCCCCCTCCCCCCGGCCACGGACCATTTTGGGACCTCAGGGGATGCGTGTGCAGTGAAGGTGCCTCCGCCGGGCTTTGCGAACCCATCCCACACACAAAGGCCTTCTGTTGCGCCACTTTCTACCGGTTTGTGTAGGGGGGGGAGGCGGCACGCTCCCCGGCCCCTTCAGCAAACCCCTGTGGACTAGCAGCCACTTGGACCTCAAAGGCTGTGCCAAACATCGACTCCCGCCCTCCCCCGACGCTGTTACCGCACGTTTGATCCTCCGCATCAAAGTCGAGACGCACATCCGCATCAGCAGAAGCGTTGGGGCTGTATTGAAAATCAGACCACTTGACGGCGCACCGCTGCAGTCTGCCTCGCTAGTCCACCCGGCGAACACCAGCAAAATGCCAGGAAATTGCGCGGCACCGATGGGGCACATGCGGGGCTTTGGAATCCCTGGGCCCTCTGTGCTCCCGCATCAGCAGCGGCAAGCGCCCCCCGAACTTCACGGGCACAGTGACGACCGCATGTGAGCCCTCGCCGGCAACGGCAGTGGACTTGACGCCAGGCCCAGAGTCCACTCGCCCTGAGCCTTGTTGTGCAGTGATGACTGCCTGACAGTCGATGGCTGGGGCGCCGTGCGCGGGCAGTGCACGTGTTCGAGCCACAAGCGAAACAAGAGGGCGCGGGTAGACGTGTTGTTGTTTGGTACCAGGAGCTGAAGACGAAGGGGGTGTGGGTGGAGGGATGGGGGGATGAGGGGAGGGGGGGGTCGCGTGCCAGGGCGGGGCTATGTAGACGGCTCTGACGAGCCCCTGATCTGTCCAAACGGAGGCAGTCTGATGCAATTCGGATGCCGCCGCAGGTGCTCCAACGCCTTCGCGGCCTCCTCAATCGAGCGGTTCAGCCTCTGAACCTCCCGCGCCAGTTCCAACTTCTTCACGTCGAGGGCCCCGGTACATGACCCCCCCATCATCTCTTGTTGAATGCGTTGAATACCCCGAGCGCCCTCGGCCACACCCAGACTCACCCGCGCCTCCCGCGTCTGATTGTGCTTGGCGCCGCACGCAAACTCCAACGCCTCCGCCGCCCGCTCATAGAACGGCACGGCCTCGTCCCACCGCCCCAATTTGCCGTACGCCCCCGCGATGGCGTAGCACGTTCTGCCGGCGCACGGGGCCCACTTGCCGGTCGCCTGCACTCGAATCTCCAGCGCCTTCTGCAGGCGCTGCAGGCCCTGCTCGTAGTCCCCGCGGGCAAAATGGTAGTCCCCAAGGCCCGCGAACGCGTCCGCCATCGCACTGACCGGCGCGTCCTCGCCGTAATGGGCCTCGAGCACACGCAGCCACCGCTCACCGCACGCCTCGGCCTCCATCCACTTGTCCAGCCCCACGTGCGCCCCGTGAAGCTGCTCGAGCGCCGCCGCCACCTCCACGGCGTCGTCCCCGAACGCCGCCGCAAGGGCGTCCAGCGCGCGCGACGCGCACCCTACGGCCTCCCCGTAGCTCTGGCACTGCAGCCCCACGCCGTACACCGAGTCGGACCCCAGGGGGTGGCTCCGGCCGCGCGCGTTGTGCAGCGCCGCCATCCCGACGAGACAGCGCCCGGCCTCGGCTCGTGCGTGGGCACTGTCATAGATCTGCAGCGCGCGCCGGTACCATCGCTCGTGCTGCTCCCCCGGGCCCAGGCCCGCGGTGTGCGAGATCCAGGCGACCTGCCGCAGATGGGCCGCCGTGGCCAGGGCCTCGGGCCCATGCGTCGACTCCCTCAGGCCCAGGCCCCGCTGCGCCCACAGCCAGGCCTCCGGGAGCGCCTCCCCCTCGAGCAGCACATCCGCCAGTCGGTACATCGCGTCCGCCGTGGCGTCCGCGTCCCCCGCCGGGGCGCTCTCCGGGCCCGCGCGCGCGCGGCCCATGCAGCCGCGGGCCACGCCGGCCAGCACCGCGGCATCGACGCGGTCAAAGCCCACGGAGTCCCCGAGGCAGCGATCGATCTGCCGCTTGTGCCCCTCCCGCCCGCACCGCGCGCTCCCGCTGCCCATGAGAGCCCCCCGCTGCCGCGCGTCGGCCGCCCGTCCCGCCACCCGCAGCGCTCGGCCCCGCCCCTCCACCGCCGGGCCGCACACCAGCAGCCGCCCGTTGTGCCTCACGGTCTCGAACGCCTCGAACACGCAGAACGTCCGCTTCAGGAATCGCAGGTCGTCGTCCAGCGCGGCCATCGTGAGCCCCGTCTCTGCGATGGCCCGCTGCACCTGCGGCAGGTCGAAACCCTCCGCGTCTGCGCCCTCGATCAGCCTCCCAAGCCCCTGCCGCAGGCCAAAGTAGTCGATGAAGTACCGGACGGGCTCATCGGGGGCCTTTGGGGCGTGCAGTCCCGTCAGGTCGGGGGCCCTCTGGAACACGAGTTCGAGGAACTCTCGCAGGTCCGCGGCGTCGGGAAGCCGCTCGGATAACGCATCGATGTCCTCGTCCGACTGCGGCGCCCCCGCATCACAAAAGAAGTCTCGCAGACGCGCCCTGCGCCGCCTCCGTGTCTCCTCCCGGTCCGCGGTCAGCTCCGCGCGGTGCGCCAGTTCCCCGTCCCGGAGCGACTGCAGCAGCGCGTCGAGCGGCAGCTGCCGCACGTGCGCCACAAACACGTCCGCCGGACCCACTTCGGGCCTCAGCGGACGCAGTTCCTCCGCCGTCCCGTCCAGAATGGCCTCGAGGAGCGACAGATGGGGCACTCCGATCTTGTCCAAAAAGGCGGGAATCACGACGTCGCACAGGTCGTACCCGTTCTTCGGGCCCGTGTTCCACCGCAGATCGGCCGTGGGCCGGTAGAACAATGGCTTGTGCCGCTGGACGACGTCGTACCAGTCCCAGTGCAAGACCTGCAGGAGCTGTGCGGCCCCCTTGATCGAAATGCCAAGGCGCAAGGGGTTGCCGCGGTGCTGCCCCTGGTACACCCGCTCCCGGTCGTACTCCGCCCCCGCAGGGTACCTGCACGGCCGCCGCTCTGCCTCCCACGCAGGCAGCCAATACCCGCGGGGAGGTCCACATGGTACGAGAGTCACGCCGTGGGCGACTGTGGACCCGGGCGGCGGCTCGCAGCCCAAAACGGCAGCTGGTGGGCGACAGAAACGGTACATGGGGCCCTGGGACAGAGGGAAATATTACAATGTAACACAGTCTTGAGGTGCCAACTGCTGCAATATCGTTCAAAGATCTTAGACTTAAGAACTGATGCGCGTGAAATGATGATTGCCCCCCCCCTACATCCCAACCCCCTCCAGTCTCCTCATCTCCACGGCACCATGCGGCACAGGCAACCACTGCCGCCACCACACAAGGTCTGGACACACAACATTGTGCATGGGCACAATCACCCGCACTTTCACCACTCGCACTACAATTCTAGCAGGGGCACAGACACTATAGGGGAATGTTTGCCCGGCGCGCGCCCGGCGCGCTACCTTTCTATTAACTATCCCGACTTCAGCCCGAGATTTACCCTCTGATGGAGAAGGCCCCCCAAAAAGACCATGATGGACTGCGCACCTTCCCTGCAAAGCACGTTGCAAAATAAAGCAATATCTGTGAATTCAGCAACTCCAACTGTCATCTGTATTGTACTTAACAAACAACATTGGCCCCACAAGTGTGGGTGTCAATACATTCAGTACAATAGTGCTCCTTACACTCATCACAAAGTGCGACGGTGGAGCGCTTCTGGCAACACAACACACACACATCTGCCTCATCCTCCGCCTCATCTTGCGTGCCACAACCGAGCAAACAGCTGCTCAATGCGTGCCCTATACCACCCGTGCACGTCATTATAACATTGTTGGCGGGCTGTCAAAGTGCCATTCTTTCTTCCAATGAATGGCACAATGACATGAATCCGGCCTTTATAAGCACCATCATGGCCCCCAACTTCGAAATCAAAGAAATCACCTCGGGTACGAGAAGGTCCATACCCACCCCAAATCAAAACATCCGCTGATGTCCCGGGGGCCAAGGGGCAAATCCATATAATGTTGCCCAACGTATCAACGGCAACAGTCCACCGGTGGGGCACGGGTCACAAAAGATGCCCAGCGCGCGCCCTGCGCGCGCCCGGCGCACTAACGTTCCCCCTATGCCTCCTTTTGGAGGTGCAACCCCCCACGACATACCTGCACCCACTGTTACGGCGGTCAAAACCTCAGTGTGTCCAATTCTTAGCTGCTGCCTTGCATTTTTGTTCAGATGCTGTGGAAGCCTTGGTCCCATTCTTCAAAGCTTTGTTGACAATATCTGCCCTGCGTGCACGCTGTGCACTATTTGGGTGCATTATTTCGAAAATGCTCCTGAAGAGATATCCCATAAAACGGTAGCCTATACAAAACATAATGCATGAAGATGCTTTCACATGACGGCCCGTCGGGTTGCAACTCCCCATACTCACATAGAGGGGCATCAGCATCTGCGAGCAGGCTTCACGATCAGTGCTTGTGCCAGAATGTCTGATTCCTATGCAGTTCAATGCGCATCGCCTCACAACTGATTTGCTGGGTGCGCTTGCTACTCTGGTAGGCCACAAGAGCCAGGACACCTGTGCTCTCAGGAAGCATACGTTTTGGGCAAGTGTTTGCAACAGCAGACTCTTTCGGATGTTGTGAACTAATGCTGCTCTCCAATTTAACTTTCCAACTTCCCATTTCCTTCTGAGCATTTTGAACACACACAACGCGGGAGTGAAACCCATTCCCAATTCAGGAACAGTGAAAACAAAATTGGAAATTCCAGCTACACAGCACCTGCCGTCGCGGAGTCACGCACAGAGTGAGCGTGGATTGTGGTGGCATCCGTCCGAATAAAATTGAAAATGTAAATTGAAAAAGAAACTGCTCATCCGCATTGAGAGGGACAGGGGAGGAGGGTCCGCCCCTACCCCTCCGACCCCCGCATGCACCAGCTCCACAGTATCACACATTCCATCAGACCACTATGCACTGCGTGCTTGCAGTGTGTAGGCAGCACAACACCTTTGGGCCTTTGCGCACGGTCTGTGCAACCCACCACACCTGCAAGCAGAAAGACAGCACAAATGCGGGGAAATCAGTTGGGGCTGTCAGCGTACCAGGGCTTTGTGGCACTATCACTAGGTACTGGAAGCATCCCAAGGTCCAGGTAGAGGCAGCAGGATGTACAGAAGCAGTGTTGCTTGGGTTTGGGGCGGCCTTCCTTTTGCGCGATTTGCGCAACACAACCCGGTACGAAGTCATCTGTTCAAAGGGCGTATATAATACAGCAGCCTGAGGAGGCTGAGTCCATGTCTGCAGCCAAGCGTGACCATGCAACGACTAGAGAGTGCTGTGATGACCATGAGAGCCCCGCCCCAAACTGTGTACCCCTCGCTCCCCCTTGTGCAAGCCGCACCCAGACCAAGGCAGAGGGGGCAGACAGTGCTAGGGTTAGACAAGGCACTCATTGGCCAGCACCGGGACACGTGACAGCCGTGCCGCGACATGCAGCCACGCCCACAAATCACGTACAACGGAAATGGTATGCACGCTGAGACAGACTGGGGGGAGGATTGGATGTGACTCTCGCGGGTATGCAAGGCCCTGCTTTCCCCCCCTATCGGGCCCACATCCACGTCACGCCCACAGTCCTGACCACAAAAAGTGTGCTCGGCAAACCACCAGTCAGAAGGGGTCACTGTGCTGGGACAACGTCGGCGTGCTTCCGCAACGCGACGGGGGCGGGCCATGATCTCGCTCAATAGTGATGCTCAAATTGCGAGGTTCGGGGGTCCTGCTGCTGGGCTGAACAACCGCTGTCAATGTCACGCCGCCTCGTTTTACTGCTATCACACAGAGATAGGGCCCCGGGGGGGGGGGGGGATTGCCTTAAAGCTGAGTAAGAGTGCCGGTTGGTACTTCTGGGTGTACGCCGCTGGTTTGGGTTGTCAGGCGGAAATTGCCCACGTTGCTTGCCCCAAGCCACTGGGGGAAATCGGTTTTGGTACGTGAGAGTGGGACAGTTGCCCCTCTGCTCCCAAGTGCTGGTTCTGCCGCTTGGCGTCCCTCCCACGCCGGCGCCGGCACACTTCGTAGTCAGTCATGACCATGACGGTGAAAAATGGAGGATGCCCAGCGCCACATCTGATGCTGCTGCGGTTATAACCGGGTAACTGTGTACGATTGGGCACACTCACTCTCTCTGGCTATGCACGATTGCACACGCTTGGCTGTGGAAGTCACATATGCACTGTTCAAATGGGATGGTACAACATGCGCAACGGGTAGGCCCGGAAAATTTGGAGAGATTTTTCCTCCAAAGAAAAAGTGGTTCTGTACAAATGGACCCCATCATCGGACGCGACCGGCACCGAAGGGGCTTTCTGGGCGGGAAAAAACAAACGGCATACAGGCGCACACGGCGGGACAATGAAGGCTGCACGGCTGCACACACTGTGTGGCCCATTACCCGGTTAGGCTGCGCACGGTTAGGCTGCGCACGGTTGTAACCACTGGACTGAATGTAACACAGGGCGAGGGCAACAGGGGAGGGCGGGGGGTTGAAGCGGCGGGGGGATGCAAAAGTTGTAGAGGAGGAGCCCCACACCCATGGCCCGGAAACTGTTTTTGTCAGCAGGCAGCCTGTTCAGGAGTGTCCGCTGGGGCCGCACACGCGTCAACTGCCCATCTGTCGGGGAAAGCGCGGCAGGCGGGACTACGAATCCCGGCGGGGCGCCGGCCAGATAGCGCAGCATGCCCCCCCCTCCCTGAGTCTGCCCTGTATCCTGTCCCTTGCGTACGTGCGAGGGAAGGAGGGGGAGGGGGTGCAATGCCATCCAATCCACAGCGCATGTGTCCCAGAGCACCAGAGCACAAGAGACTGGTCGCGTAGCGCACCAACACGTGCATCCACCCAAACCCGTGCCAATGCCCCGGTCCACCGACACAGTGCCCACCTGCACAGACCCAAACCCGCACCCCGGCCCAGTCCCGATACCCACGCCCGCGAACAAGTCCACACCCACGACCCTGTGCACACCCCACCCCCATCCGCATCTGTCCATCCCCTTTGCCAGGCAAAGGACATGCACATACGCGCTGCAGTTCCCCGCAGACGCATGAAGCAGGCAAACTCTGCCGCCAAACCACATCCCAACGCGCGTGCGCGCGCCCGCGCGTGTAAAGCGGACAAGAGCAACACACATACAGCGCTTGTCTGAGTGTGAATTTGCCTCGTGAAGCGTTAAACAGCAAAAAGATGCACCTTTCTGACACACACACCTACTCATTCCCTAGCTCCCTCCCTCCCTCCCTCCCTCCCTCCCTCCCTCCCTCACTCACTCACTCACTCACTGACTCACTCACTGACTCACTCACTCAATCACTCACTCACTCACTCACTCTCTCGCTCACTCCCTCAGACAACTACGACACAAAAGTCATACAAAGCACAACCTCGTGACACTCGAGTGTTGGGGGTACACTTCTGTATCGACAACAAGCACTTCTGCATCCGCAACGACGTTGATGCCGATGGCGCCCAACGCATTGTTTGGAAACCGGGAGACACCTGTTCGATGCTACAAACCGGCGCTGTACGTACACTACCTGAAAGCCAACGATGGATCACCGTCAGACCGCCCGTCCCGGCCAGGGCCTGCGCCAGGCAGGGCTCTGCGAGGCTGAGTGCCGGGCCCGGCCCCACGCCGCCGCGTGCCCAGCCCCGCCCATCGGGGTGGCGCGCCCGGCCGGAGCGAAAAGCACAGATCGTCATCGGGACAGGGGCCCGGACTCTGAAGAGGGTAGAGGGTCTTGAAATGGCGCAGAGAAGTGTTGAGGGACACAGGAGTGCGCCAGTGACCGTTGAACGCGGAGTCTCGACGCAGCACCTGCTCGAGTTAGGTCAGCGCCCCCCGGTGATGCAGCGGTAAAGCGAAGAGAGCGCCACCTGCACGCCGCCTGCCACGCGCCGCGGGGTGAGAGGTGCCGGTTTGACCCGCACTTCTGCAGACCTCTTCTCGTTCCGGTGGTAAACACCGGAATGGATGGCGTGGAGCGCCACTGCAATCCCATCGCTACCCCACAGTTGACTGTTGTGGCGCGCCGCGGGGGCAGCGCCCTCGAAGCCTGGCGCAGACTGGAAGGTGCTCCCCGGGTCGCCCCCCCCCCCCCCGGTCCCACCCAACGTCTCAAAACCATTTCCTCAGAAACGCAAACCTTCCGTTGTTGCGTTCGATTTTTTCGATTTTCAGTCGAAAAACTGCTGCTCGGGTCACGGGTCTCGGGCTGTTGCTTCCAAACCACCCGACCCCTCCCACGTAACCCCCAAACACTGACCGGCTGACGGAGGTTCGGGGCTCCGCCAACTCTCCTGCCACAGACATGAAGCTGCAGGCCGCACGCCACGTGCAACCGAAGCCCAGTCGTGCAAGGGGACTCCGTGACTCCACAGGTCGCCGTCATGTGAATAGGGGCGTGGACTTCCGACGAAGCCACCCGCCGAATCGGGGGATGAGCTCCGGTAAAAACGAGGGTACCGTTCAGGGCTTTGCCAGGACCGCCGGGGCCTCCCGTCCCTTCCCTTGAACGTGCCGGGGCCCCAGTGGGCCCGTGCAAATGAACGGCCGAGAGCGCACACGCGACGTTTCTTCCACAAGCACCGAGCCCACTGGGGCTTGGACAGAAAGTGCAGGACCTACGACTACGGTGAGGACCAGGATCCTGCATCCCCTGCCCACTGCGTGCTACCGATGACTGCCAAATAAAGAAAATGTGTGTTTATTTAATGGACCTGGGGCAAAGCAAAGAACATGTGCTCAGTACCTCACCCACGTGTCCAGCCCTCCCCCGTTGCCCAACTTCCCTCCAGGGGGGGAAACGTCGCCTGCAGGGTCCAAACTACGCAGTCGGTCAGTGTAGGGGTTTGGAACATTTCCGAATATCAGAACTGCGGTTATTGGGTTTCGAGTCAGGCTGCACCCTCTCCCTTTTGACATACTGCAAGTGGGGCCATTCTAATACTTCCCTCCCCCCCCCCCCGTATGACCTTTTCATATTCCCAGTCGCACATACCACATGTTCTTTCCCCCTTGGCGGTGATTTGATGGGAAGAGGCACAATCTCAGGGTCCGGTCAGGTCTCCCTACCTCACGCCACCCACCATTGCCCTCTTGGTGCACCCCCACCGGAGGTTCTGGGCACCTCTTTTGAGACCTAAGAGGCCCTGCTGGCCGAGACAAAGATGCACCCACGAGCCTCGCGGTTGAGAGGGGCGTGAGACTGGGGGCAGTGTCAGTAAAAGCGGTTATGACGGTTGGAAAAGCGGGAGTGGAGCAACTTCGGACGGTTACCCAACGGCTGGAGGGCAGAGGCGAGCGGGGGCATATGGTGCGGCACTGACGCGAGCGAAGCCGGTACATACCCCCGGTACAAGCACAAGCACAGTGGCAACTCGGGTTAGACATGTCCGGCTGGGAAACAGACGATGTGGACGGGACCCCTGGAAGCCCCCCCCTGTCGTCCCCCAGGGGTGATTCACTGGGAGGCACGTCACTGTGGCGCATCGTGTGTTGCGTCTGGCACCCTCTGGGATGCCCTCAATCAAGAAGGGGATCTGCCACTCAGTAATGTCCGCTGCGGTCGCAGCCGGAAGTCATTGTGAACCAGTTGCGTCCCATATCTGATTGAGTAGGACCCAGCTCCTCCTGAGCACGCCTGACTCGGCGGACGCAGGTGGCAAGTCTGGAAGGGCTCGAGAGCGCAGAGCAAGACACGCAAAAAAAAAAAAGAAGCACCGGGGCGCGGGGGCCTCCACTTCAACCGCAGCCCTCGCACCCACGCTTCCACAAGAATGCGGCGCGCGGGCGCCGCGGGCGCACAAACCCAAGGCCCCCGTTGCAAAACAGCCGAAGGAGCACGAGCCCAAGCCTCCGTTGCCCAGGGCCTGAGGCAGATTCCCGACACCTCCTCCGCCTCTGGGCCTCCCCCGGTCGCCTGCGCGCGGGCGCCGGGGGGGGCTCACGTTTCGAAGCTGATGGACAGTTGATGGACGGCCATGGGGCTGGGCGGCGGGCTGTCCTCGTGGGACGAGAGGGACTCGTACGTGGTCTCGGTGAGGTCCGTCGGGGAGGTACCGTCGTCGGTGGAGTTCAACGTGGAGCAGCTCCACGTGGGCTGGGGCGCGGTCGTGAGGGCCTCGATAATCATTGTCTTGGAGGCCCTGGGCGAATGGGAAGTGGGGACTTCAATGCGGGCGCTGGGGGGAGGGTGCCAACCGGAAATGCCACTAGGGCGGGAAGAAAATTGCTTTGCAGGGGGGGGATGGCACGGAAGCCCATTTGCCCAACCCCCCCCTTCCCCTCCTTGGTCGCTGTGCCGGGAGGGGGGTTTGGGCTGGCGCTGCCCTACCTGCCGTGCCGGGGGGGGAGGAGGGGGGTCCGACCCCAACATACAAGGCTCAAAATGATCCCCACGTTGCGCTGATCATTTTGACTATACATATGTGGGGGAAATTTTTTTCGTGAAAAAAAATTTTCCAGGCCAAAATTTGTGTTCCGGCGCCTTTGGTGGCAACATCCGTCCTTACACAAAACAAAGGGCCCGGCACGGAAGCCCATTTCTGGAACCCCCCCCCCTCCTTCGCCGGGCGCCCATGCCATCCCCCCCCCCCCCCCCCCCCCGCAAAGCAATTTTCGGGCCGCCTAGTGTCCGGCAGTGGAACTGAGTTTCGTTAGGAATCAGCCCTGTCCCATGTGCCACTCGGTAATATCTGCTCCTGTCGCACCCGGAGCTCAGTAGGAACCAGCTGCGCCCTGTGTCGGACCCAGTAGGACCCAGCTCCATCTGATGACGTCTGACCTGGCGGGCACTGGTGGCAAATCTGGTGCCGACTGAATAGTTGTGGTGCACAAGTGGGATATCAACTTGACGCTTGTGGTATCAAGCGGAGGATAGTGGCTGAACACTGCTGGTGTCAAAGAAGGGGACCATGGGAACACTTTTGGCGTCAAAGGGGGAGACCAACTTAAGACTTGTGGTATCAAAGGGGAGTACTAACTTAACACTTGTGGTTGGAGGGGGGGGGGGGGGCAAACGAATGCCTGAAAAATGGACGGGGAGCGGGGGGGGTTTGGCACAAGGCCTTGTTGGTTGGCTCTGTTAGCCTGTGGCGGCGCCTATTGGCCTCTCGCCGTTGAACCTGGGAGGGGGGGGGGGGGCCTTGAAAGCCGAATGAGTTTGCCAGTTGTTGCTTCCGGGTATGTGTATGTGTGCGCCTTTTGAGGAGAGTTGGCGGCGTCAATCGACCACTCACCATTCACGAAGATTTCGACCAGGCCTTCCTTCGCCAAGGCCTACCTGGGTCACAAAGATCCCCCAGGCCGCTGTGTTGGCCCACCGTTTCTGTTTCTCCATCGGTGGCGGGTCCATTTGGGGGGGGGGGGGTCATTATTGGCATTGAAATGCCAACTCTGACTCTGGTTCGGACGCCAGGAGAGCAGCAAGATTGCAGGCCTTTGCCCCCCCCTCCCCCCGCTCCCGCCAGAATTCGCACCAAACAAACACACACACAGACACACAGAAAAACAAGAACCCCCTCCTCTGAACCCCCCCCCCTCTCCCTCTCCCAGTGGAAAACTTTTTTCTCCCGTTTTTCGCCATTTTTCTGCCACTTGTCGAGGCTGTTCCGTGGTGATCTTATGATGGATCCCCATCCCCCCCACCCCCTATTTTCCCCCATTTCCCCCCATTTTTCTCCATCTTTCCCCGTTCTTCCATCTTTCCCAGTTTTCCAACGCATCTTCGGGGCCACGGGCGGGCGCAGCTGCTCGACCAGCGCTGGGGGCAGGGCTGAAGGTCCCGAACACCGGCCCAAAGCCTACCAACAAGCCTCCTAGGTACCCGAATTTTGGAAGATACCCACGGAGTCACCCATTTGTCACCCATTTTTCCATCCGGATGCCGGGTACTTAGTTTTGTACAGGGAACTGACAGGAAGGTCTGCGGCCTCCGGAAAGATGGGGAAAATGGGATCAGGGAACATGGGGCTGTAGGAGCCGGGCACTATGACGGCTGGTCGGACGGGGTCTCTCGTTGATTGCCGTCTCCTTCACCGCTGCGACCTGGCGCCCCCCCGTTCGGCAGTCGCACGTGCGCACTCCCCAGCGGCACGGCCGTGAGGAGGACGGGGCACGGCACCTGCGGGCCACAGTGCGGGCCATGTCGAGGCCCAAGGCATTGAGCTGGTGGCCCCCGGGGATGTGCTTCCAGATGTACGTCTCGACGGCGGCGACGTCCAGCGAGTCCGCCAGAAGGCTCAGCCTCTTGCGCTGTTTCGTGACCTCGTGCAGGATTCTGGGCGGCGAATGGCAGGCGCGAGGGGGGCAGGCGGGGCCTCGTGCGGGGGAAAGCGACGGGGGCGCATCTTGACGGAGGTGCAGACAATGCGTATCACTGCGAGTACGAGATACACACTTTTATTTGGGGGGGGGGGGTACACACATGATCAGTCACTTGCTTACGAACGAGGGGGGGGGGGGGAGGTAAATGGCCTCTCTTTGGACCCACCCACCCTCGAACCAAAAGTTTCCTCTGCGGAAAAAACAAAGTTTGAATAGAGCGCCAAAAGTGAGAGGCCCATTTTAGGTACACAACCTCGTTTTTGCCCTCATACCCCCCCCCCCCCGTGTGGGGTACACCCCATCTTCAACTTATGACTCCACATGATACGCCCTGCGGAAGCGCGGGATCCGGATGTGACACACGAAATCCGTGAAGAGAGAAAATAGATCTTGGCGATCCCCCACAGGAAACACGCAATGCCTGTGGTTTTGGTGCTGCCTCTACTGTGCCTCCGCATAGGGCGGAAGGGCTCACTGACGGTGATGCCGAACCCCCACCTGATGACGCACCATCAGACTCAGAGTCACTGCCGCTTGTGCCCGATGGAGAGGATGGTGTGGCTGTGCCACTGCCATTTTGGATGAGGAGAACCCCTCGGAGGAGGAGGCAGCAATGTCTGCAGAAGGCGAAGAGGGCCGGACACAAGTGTGATGCACGCGTTTAACATCCGGGATACGCACATGAGGAACAGAGTACTGAGCGGACTCGTAGATACCCATCATACAGGACCCCCATGGCGCCCCGGCTGGTGAAAGCACGAGCCATAGCTGATGGAAAAAAGGCGGCTGCCATTGCCACGTCCACAGCAAATGGCTGCCCCGACCCTTCTTCAGGACACGCCTCGACAGACGTCCACTGGACTTTCCGGATTTCCGGGTCCCGCTGTCCCAATGCGCGTGCGGCGGGAGTGGCAGGGCACGAACAAATGAAGGGGCTTGTCCCCATCGCATGGGGTCCGCCAAACCCCCGGTGGGTGCGCACTGACAGACGTCGATTGACCGCTGACCGCGTGGACGGCCTTTCCTCGTGGAAACCCCCGGCGGAGGTCTTTTTCCGTTTTTTGTTGCGAATTAAGAACCGGCCGTGCAGATGGAGTGGATCCCAAGCCTCAGACACCGGCGGAGTACGGTCACCCAGTGCCAGGCTCGGGAGTTGGATTCCACGCGGCCCCGTCCGTTGGGGCCGGGACACGCCGACGCGGGAGCTAAGGCCTCCCGGCCAAACAGACCTGAAGCACGGCTTCAACACGTACTTGTCCAGATCGGAGGGCGTGCAATCCGCGTCGACGATGACCTGCGGGGGCGGCATGCGTACGTACACACCGGACCCGCACTCAACCGCCCCCGCGGTGCCGCACGCTCACGGCCCCGCGCGCGCGGCAAAGCGGCCTCAAGACCGATGGACCGCCTGTGCACCTGCGGTGGGCCTGTGCCTCTGCACAGCGCCGCGGATGAGGGGGAGGGGGGGTCTGGTGCCTCGTGAGTCCTGGGGCCGCTGTCAGGTCGTGCCCCATGCGCGCGTGCCGTGCAGCGGCTGCGTGGGGTCACTGCCGCATGATCCGCTGACGAAGCGAGCGGACATCAAAATGAGGGGTGTGGAGAGGGGGGCGCCCTAAAGAGTCCCCATCGACTTGCCTCAACATTTTGTGAATCCAGTACTGTTGTAAGACGGGGCGTCTTAGAAAATCTAAGACACATGTAAGACGCATGTAAGACGCATGTAAGACGGATGTAAGACGCATGTAAGACGGATGTAAGACGCATGTAAGACGGATGTAAGACGCATGTAAGACGCCCCGTCTTACATAATCTAAGACGGGGCGTCTTAGAAAATCTAAGACGGGGCGTCTTAGATTATCTAAGACGCCCCGTCTTAGATAATCTAAGACGCCCCGTCTTAGATTATGTAAGACGGGGCGTCTTAGATAATCTAAGACGGGGCGTCTTAGATTATCTAAGACGCCCCGTCTTAGATTTTCTAAGACGCCCCGTCTTAGATTATGTAAGACGGGGCGTCTGGTACTTGGAATGTGTATTGCAGTGTGTGATGGATTGAACGAATAATATGATAATAATAGAATGAAAAATATGAAAAAGAGAGGTGTGTAGGACGGGGTTGGTCATACAGATCTAATACCATGCAAATCCGAAAGATTTGCGTAAATAATTAATTCCCGGCACAAGGTGTTATTGTCCGCAAAAAAAATGTGTAAAGAATTATTTATTGGCTTCATGCCTTACGCAAAAATGGGTTCCCGGTCCCATCGCTCCATCCTATCACTCCATCCCATCACTCCATCCCATCACTCCATCTCACCACTCCATCCCATCACTCACTTCCTTAACCGGGCCCTCTTCTGCGAAGGTGGTTGCAAACAGGGAAGGTTAGGGAAGGTATGCCTGTTTTTCTCTTGTAGGTTTCGTTTGGTCAGCGCGAAACGTTTCCGAGATCGATATCAGTGATGTAGTGCAGCGAGCGCCAAAATCAGAGAGGAAGTATGAAAACAATCAAAAACGAGGTTGGGTTAACAAATTCTCTCCTTTCCAAAACCCGGGCAAGCGACCTGGGGCCTAGCCACAGGGTGGCAGGTGACTGTCTGGCACGATATTGGTTTGTGGTAAGTAGGAGCTTTGTCTGGACCACTGCGACCTAAATAGACCGCTGTGCTTAAATAGGTGGGATCAGTTACTACCTTTGGGTCAAACAAGATATTGGGTGATTGTAAGTAGGTACGTCTCCCTTCCCAACCCTGGGCGACAGACCTGGGGCCCAGCCACTGGGTGGCGGGTATGCAGACCTACTTGTTTGAAGGATGGATGCACTAGTAGCACTAGTAAAGATAGGTAGGTGCAGTAGCAATTGTTTCGTTTATTTTCGTTTTCTGCTATTTTGGCGCGGCAATTTTCAGCCTAAGAAGCAAACCAGGGTTGGCGCCGGAATGGAAACCCGAGGGGTCAACAATGCCTATGGCGGCTCTGGTTTGTTTCTGCAAAACAGCAATCTTTCTTTGCGGCGCTGATGCCGTGAAGTTAAGACTGCCCCTTAGCGCCCTGCATTGGCTATGCAGGAGCGAATTGTCAAGCCCTGTCGTCAGGTGAGTCTGGTATATGAGGTACTGGTTACCCGGGGAAACAAAACATTTGTATGCCTGTGTAGGAATGGACTGCAATCCCAGAGTCCAACTCATCCACATTTGTATGCCTGTGTAGGAATGGACTGCAATCCCAGAGTCCAACTCATCCACATTTGTATGCCTGTGTAGGAATGGACTGCAATCCCAGAGTCCAACTCATCCACATTTGTATGCCTGTGTAGGAATGGACTGCAATCCCAGAGTCCAACTCATCCACATTTGTATGCCTGTGTAGGAATGGACTGCAATCCCAGAGTCCATTTTTGGAGGGAAAACAGGCGGATACAAGTGCAATGCTTCACCCCCCACTATCTCTGTAGGTCCCCCTGCGAGGGGGGACCTTGTCAAATTTCCTTCACCCCCCACTATCTCTGCAGGTCCCCCTACGGGGGGGACCTTGTCAGGCAGTTACAGGTCAACATACCCCTTAAGCCCCTCCCCCTTGCTCTCGACCCCTTCCCCGACCTCCGGTGCCTTTGGCACTAGCCATTCCCAATCAAGGAAACAAACAAAAGTCTGTTAAACACAAGGGGGCCACTGGCAGCACCGCTTTCGCAAATTTTATTTTTTCTTTTTTGGGGACTGTCTCTTTCAATGTTAAACTGGTGCTGTCTGATGGCTGGGTGCCTGGGCAGGCAGGTTTCACCTTCTTGCCCTACAGGGGGGGGAGGAGAGGACGCCCAGGCACCCAAGGGGTCCAAGAGAGCATGGTGGGATATAAAAATAAAAACCTGTAAGTTCCTCTCCTGCCCTCCCCGCCAGGGCCACCCCCGCCTTGTTTGCCCCCAGCCTTCGGGTTCCACACATTCAGTGACTTTAACAGGTCAGGGATGTTGAAGACTTTAAAATTTTTTTGTGGTGTGTATGTGTTACGATTCACATGGTTCATTACTCAGGAATTGCACCCAGCCCCTCCTGTTTTGCACTCTTTTGTGACGGCTTTGTAAAGGAATTTGTTCGGGAAAACCTCAGCATAGGCCACAGAGGACAGACTCATTGACCTGCAGCACTGTCGAAACCCCCTCTCCCTTGCGGTGTTGTGTTGTGACGTTGTGCCAACAGGTGTTCTGTAGAGTTCCAAATTTGTGTGTTGCATGTCAGCATGTATTAGCAAGAAGTATTGACAAGAAGGGTGAAAGGAAGGAAGAGAATACTTGCAGCAAAGTACATGGATGCAAGCAGTTGTAAAAAGAGATTAGAACAGGAGAAGGGAACAACACCACATAATAGAATGGGATGTTGCTGATGTGAAAGTGGACACGGCAAAAGTTATGGTGCAGCCACTGTTGCTGTGCACCCTGCTACAGGGTGCACTTGTGTTGCTTTGTGACGATGTTGTACACTCTTGCCTTTCATAGCAAACTACTGCATTGATTGTGCCATGCTTGTCCTATGTACAGGAGCTCTATATGTCTGCATTTCAGCGTTGTGAGGGCTGCTTGTGGCCTTTGGATGCTGCAGGCTGGTGCACAAAGGGGCGATTGCACTGTGCTCCTTGTGGTTGCCCGTTCAAGAATGATGGATCTTGCCCCCGTTGCAACCAAGTAGTGTGGGACGACAATTTACAATACTACGTTCCACTCTTGCAAGACACACAGGAAGACATGGTGGCGGCAGACGTGTCGGACTCTGGGTCTGACAGTGGGTGGGATGCCCCATCTCTACAATGGTCACCGACACCACCACCTTCGTTCCATGAGTTTGAGTCTTCCTCGGACTCCGACTTTTGAGAGGGTCCTGAATGCCGTTTCCATGAAGACTGGCACACTTTGTGTCGAACACGGTGTTTTTCAACACCACTGCTTGCCCCACTTGGTGGGGCCATTTGAAATTGTGCTGTGTGTCTTTTCGTAGTTGTTGCACAGGCAATTGATTGACGTTTGGAGGCCTAGGTACTCTACCCCCGGGGGGGGGGGTCTGCGTGCTATTTTTTGGGATTTTGGGTGCCCTCCGGAAACCCCCCCCCTGTTCGGGGCAAAATTTACCACTGTACGGGCCATTGTGCGGGGCGGACCTTTTTTGTTAGAAAACCCTCAGCAGGGCATTGCGTAGTGACCCCAATCACCAAAATATGTTCAGAATGTATACCACCAATAAGCCAAAAGTTAGCAGAGACATGTCATAGCTAAGTTGGTACATGCGGATACTCACAGGGGTGAAGTCATGAGTTCAATTCCCACCTCTGACACTTTTTTGGCCCTTTTTCTGGCGCTTTTCCTGGCGCTTCTGGCGCTTTTCTGGCGCTTCTTCTGGAGCTTCTGGCGCTTTCTCTGGCGTTTTTTCAGTATTACAAGTGCACATGACATGCATTGGACACAATCACAAACAACCCGGAACCTTTTCTGGCGCTGTTTTCTGCGCTTGTGGCGCTTTTGTTGGCGGTTTTTCTGGCACTCCTGGCGCTTTTGTGGCGCTTTTTCTGGAGCTTCTGGCGCTTTCTCTGGCGGTTTTTCAGTGTTACAAGTGCACATGACATGCATTGGACACAGTCACAAAGAACCCGGAACCTTTTCTGGCGTTGTTTTCTGCGCTTCTGGCGCTTTTTCTGGCGCTTTTTCTGGCGCTTCTGGGCTTGTGCAGCATTACAAGTGCACATGACATGCATTGGACACATGCATTGGATTTCTTTGCTTTGCGCAAGGGTTTCACTGGTTTCACTGGTACAGCACGCTGGCAGTAGTAGTGGTGGGCCAATAGTGGATTGGGCCTGTTTTCTCGACATCACCTGTAGGCCTTGAGTGCCCTGTTACACATTGTTGGCAGCCGTGGGCGGTAGCTGAGTTGTTAGTACATTGTAGTGCACAGGGTAGGATTATTGGATGAATATACCCTTGGAGGCTTGTCAGTAGCACAAATGTCATTGCCCTTCGTGGAGGTGTTTGGCCCATGGACGAGGAAACCCAGGACTTCGTCCTCGGGTTTCTGGCGAAGCATTTCCATTGCTACGTGGAGTTTATCCGTCATGAAGGCCACGACGCCGCTCTAGATATCATTGTGGATGACATTCGTCAATCAAAAAACAGTATGCAATGTGTCCTACCTTGGCCAATTTGTGTGCCACTTGTTACCTCTGTTTGTATGTTGCATTTTATTAGGTGCTTGTACTACAGCTATGACATCTATGTTCATGAAAGGGAGGGATTGCACACATAAATTGTCAGATTTTTCGCTAAGAAAATTGGATTTTGGTCTTTATGCCATCCATGAAAGTCCCTGTGACCACTGTAAGCAGTACCCTAATGGTACATATACCTGCATTCAGAGGTGGATGCACAGGTTCGAACCCTGTTGTATACATTCCAGTAATCTAGGGCAAACTAGGTTTGAATCCCAGTTTTTCATGTTGGCTCACAAAAAATTTGTTTTGGCACCTCTAAAAACTCAGCACACCCGCCCCCCCTTGGGGGGGGGGGGGGGGCAGACCCCCCTCCCCCCAAACCCCTTAACAGGAACTCCGCCCTTAGGAATCAGCTGCAAATATCTAAAGGCAACCAAGAATGGACAGCATTCATGCAACAGGGGTTAACAACATTTATCCCAAGGCTTGTAACTAACAGCGATGATCCACTGAGATCCAGGAAATGCACCACCTATCCAGAAAGTTGCTCATGTATGGGTCTGCGGCGCTGTAGGGCAATGGAATAGTGTGGGGTTGTGGGGCTACTGTGTCAGAGAGTTGTGCACATGCGCACTGTTCTTTGCACTGTCAGTGAACACTTGTCACAGGTTCTCTACCGACAGACAAGCGTACAGCACGACAGTTGGTGTTGGACATGCTGATCCGTGTTTGGCGTAGTGGCGTACCGTTCCTCAGTCCAACATACCAGACAGTGGGCCACGAGTGCACCGTTGATGAGGCCGCACCGCCGAAATACCTCCTCCCATGGACCCCGCACTGTGTCAAGTGCCGTGGCGAAGTGCTGCAGCAATATGGGAGGATAAGGTACACTGAAGAGTCAGTCACACGGCAGCCCATAGCTCTAATTTCGATGCGCTGCCACCGATGTCTGGCATTGTACGGCTACGATACAGTAACAGTGGGTGAGGGTGAGGACGAGGAGGTGTACAGGTTGTCACTTCCGAGAGATCACATTGTACGGGCACGCAATGTGTTTGGCCGCCCATATGTCCATGAGTTACAGCAGCGCATAGTATTGCAGTTTGCAAGCTTCCAGGCAGAGGGTGGTGTCAAGGAAGTACCGCGCACCAAACTCCAAGAGGTTGTTTTCTTGGATTGGTGCATGCGGTACTACCGTGAGGCGCGAGGGCAGTCCCTTTTTAGGTGCCCAGATTTGCACACTGTTGTCTCAGAGGTGACAGGGTTCCTTCGTCTCAATGGCTTGCCCAGTAAACATCATCAGTGCTCTGCATGTGAGCCCGCTCATCTCAATCACTTTCGCGGTATGCCAACGGTACGCCCAGACATAAAACGACATACAGCAGAGGTATATGATAGGTGTGTCGTCGTGGATTGCATTTCAAAGGTGTGCAGACGGGTTTGCATGTACGGTATTCGGCAGAATAAGCGTGACCCGTCAACTGGCCTGCACGTACAAGCACAGTGTAGCAAAGCACCCGTGCCTGGTACGTGCTTCTGTAAAGAACATTCCACCCCTGGGCACGTGGTGTACACACAGGTGCTTGAAGGTGATGTTGGCAGTGATGTCATGGAGGCATTGCCAGAGGCTTCATCAGGGGACTCTGAGCATGAAACTACAGATGCCTATAGTACTGCACAGGAGGAGGAAACTGCTGTGTCACGGAGTCCACGGCCCACATTGGACACAGAATACACATCTATGCTCCATGAAATTGCTCTTTCTCATGCTACAGGTGCCACTTGCACTCCAAGCACAACAACAACGCAACAGTCACGGCAACAGCCACCACACACGGCAGCAGGACAGGGGCGGGGAAAGGGTGGTCACCAGGGTGCAAAGCAAAAAATGCGCCGCAAGACAGTGTGGTCCGTTTCTGGTCAAGGATGCAAAAAGAAGGTTGTCGTTTTCACTGGGTTCACCAATGGTTTGATGACAGTGTCTCGCCCTTGTACAGTTGTTGTGCATTTCGACGAGATGGTGGGCGCTGAGGGGTCCCACCAAATTCTGTACAATTTGTGGTCTATCTCGACCCGCCACAGAACAGGTGGAATTTCTTTTGATTGGATTTTGTTTGATTATGCATGCAGGCTTTCGCAAACATCTGCCAAATACAACGTGCTGTCTGATGTGCAGTGCGTGTTGGACCGATTTCATGGTACCGTGCATAAATGTCAAGGGTACGGGATGTCGCAATTCCCAGAGTTGTCGCGCGTGAACAGCTCAGCGGCTGAACAAGGCAACAGTACGACAGGTTGCTATAGGTTTGCTGCTAACCCCAGGGACGCGGACACTTTTTATTTTTACATTGCCAACTGCTTGGAGGGCCGCAACAGGTACATCATTGGTGGCCATAAGGCATCTGCTATAACCGCGTTGGGAGGTTTGCAACCAGTCGAAGGAGTACATGATGATGAAGACCCAACGTCGTGGGTCGTAGATGTTGCACCACTTGCAGGCTTTGGCCAATTTTGCACTTTTGTGGCCCGCCTGGCCAAATTGTACCACCTTCGAGCTACGTGGGCTGCAGACCCGTCTTATGTCCCCTTTAATCCCTTCTCCGCTTTTGCTCATAGGGACAGTGTGAGGAATGTGCCAGCCCTCAATCCGCATACCCATGGTTCTGCGCGTAGTACTTCCAGTACCGTGGCGCGGACACCTGCCGCATCTGCTGCATCTACCGTTTGCACAACTGCAACATTTGGTAGCCCTGCAGTGACTACATCCAGTGCTACTGCACCATCTGCTGCACCTGTGGTGAATCCCACCTCTGTGCCCATGGAGACCATTTCTGTCAGTAGTGATGATGATATTTTGACAGCCCCAGTGCAGGACCCTGCAGTCCTAGGAGTGGTGAAGACTGAGCCTGGTGACAATGTCCCTCCTTCCCTGGGCACAGGTGCTTCCGCTGACGTGCCGCAAGACCCCTTTTCCACTGCACAGGACGTGTCTACATCCCCCCTTGTTGACCCCTATGCACGCAGCCGAAGGTTGTCTCCCCATGCATCATTGGATGACATTTCTTTTGGCGAGAATGATGCTTCGATAGCTGCAATGGAGGACACGGACCCAGAGGTCCTTCGGCATTTCAAGATTGAGCCTGATGTCAATGTCCCTCCTTCCCTGCACACACTTAGTTCAGCACGTGTGATGCGCAAACCCTTTTTCACCGACCGGCGCACGTCTGCATCCCCCTCTGCACATCCTTATGCACGTAGCCCAGCATCCTCTCCCCACGTGTCCCCTTCTCGTTTTGACATCAGCCCTGACGACCCCTCCACTGGTAACGCTTCTGATGGGGCCCCAAGAGTGGTCCGTGCACGTGGCAAAAAAGCCAAGGTTTACAAGAGTTCCAGTTCACGCCCTGGCACTGTTGTTCAGGCTGTTGCAGGCCCCGATGCGATTTCTTTTGTACATAACTACACTCTGCTTGGAGATGTGGACCGGGGTCATTTCACGCGAACACAGCAGCCTATTCCTCTACAATCCGGTGTATGGGACTACGCGGCCGAGCCTGAAGCATTTCAGGCCCTCTTGGCCCCACCCTTTGGCATGCAGGAAGTACACAGTAAGCCCAACATGCTCCAATTGCTGCAGAAGGTGAAAGGGAAACAACTTTTTTCTGTGCGCAGACTATGGTCCACCCTATTTGCAAATAGGAAGCACCCCCCCTCCATGTCACAATTCAAGGCCATGCTTGTCCATCTCCACCAGGCACATTTGGTACTGCTTGTGATTGTGGGTGCGAGGGCCAGATCATGCGCATGTCTCATGTTGCCTGCCCCCTGCCCTGCCCCTGCTATTCTTGTTCAGAACAACATTACGGTGGACGAGTGGGATGCACGTTGCTCTGCAGATTGCTTGTACTCCGTGGCATTTGACCAAAGTTCAGTGCCTAAGCCACCACCTCGGAGGCGGCGGTAAATGAACCATGCCAACTTGGCAACCCCGAAGCAATGGTAGAACATTTGGCATGGACCGGAAGTCTGTTCGTCAGTGGTGCTTTGCTGCCTTTTTGTGTCTCACACATTAGGGACACGATGCTTGATTGCCATATGCATCAACGCCCAAACTGCTGCGTTGTTACCCCAAAATGATTTGTTGCAAAATGGGTGCAGAAGTAAACAACAACACCCAGCGCCAACAATCATGCCTGGGGGTCTCCCACCTCAGTACCCTAGAGGGCTAATGAGGCTTAACATCCGAAAATGGATGGTAACATGGGACATGCTCAGAGTACAGCTGCTACTGCCACCATAAGGGAGATGATGCTTCAGTGCCATATGCATCTATGCCCAAACTGCTTGGTTGTTACTCCCTGCAAAATGGGTGCACAATTAAACAACAACACCCAGCTGCAACATTTGGGCCTGGGGGTCTCCCACCTCAGTACCCCACAGGGCAAACAAGGCTTAAAATCGGATGGTACCACGGGACAAACTCAGAGTATGGCTGCTACTGCCACCATAAGGGAGACGATGCTTCAGTGCCATATGCATCTATGCCCAAACTGCTTCGTTGTTACTCCCAAATGATTTGTTGCAAAATGGGTGCAGAATCAAACAACAACACCCACCTGCAATTGTATTGGGTGGGGTCGGGGGGGGGGGGGGCTCCCAAGGGACTGGTACACAACCTGCTTATGTAGTTTCTCACCCTGTACAGGTGAAAAAACGAAATTTCCGAAAGTGATTTTTTTGATATCCCGGCCACTCACAATAACCATCCAAGCTGTGTAAAGCATGTTTTGAGCAGCATTTAGGTGTGTTCCACCCTATTTGGGGATTGAGTGTGTTTTGGGGGGCATCCCATCTACAGTTTGTAGACACTGTCTGCCCCAGATGTCTGCCCCAAGTAGACGCGGCCTGCTAATTGTAGACACCGTGGGCATGTTGTAGACGCGAAGTGCCAATATTTGGGAAGGGGGCCGCAGGCCCCCTTCCCCACCAAACGGTCCGCTGGCAGCGTTCACCCGCGCACACGGGCATGGTGTTCTGTGGTCTGTAGACACTGTGCACCACAAGTAGACGCGGCCTGCTAATTGTAGACACCGTGCGCATGTTGTAGACGCGAAGTGCCAATATTTGGGAAGGGGGCCGAAGGCCCCCTTCCCCACCTAACGGCCCGGTGGCAGCGTTCACCCGCGCACACGGGCATGGTGTTCTGTGGTCTGTAGACACTGTGCACCACAAGTAGACGCGGCCTGCTAATTGTAGACACCGTGGGCATGTTGTAGACGCGAAGTGCCAATATTTGGGAAGGGGGCCGCAGGCCCCCTTCCCCACCAAACGGTCCGGTGGCAGCGTTCACCCGCGCACACGGGCATGGTGTTCTGTGGTCTGTAGACACTGTCTGCCCCAAGTAGACGCGGCCTGCTAATTGTAGACACCGTGGGCATGTTGTAGACGCGAAGTGCCAATATCTGGCCCCCTTCCCCACCAAACGGTCCGGTGGCAGCGTTCACCCGCGCACACGGGCATGGTGTTCCGTGGTCTGTAGACGCTGTCTGCCCCAAGTAGATGCGGCCTGCTAATTGTAGACACCGTGGGCATGTTGTAGACGCGAAGTGCCAATATTTGGGAAGGGGGCCGAAGGCCCCCTTCCCCACCTAACGGCCCGGTGGCAGCGTTCACCCGCGCACACGGGCATGGTGTTCTGTGGTCTGTAGACACTGTGCACCACAAGTAGACGCGGCCTGCTAATTGTAGACACCGTGCGCATGTTGTAGACGCGAAGTGCCAATATTTGGGAAGGGGGCCGAAGGCCCCCTTCCCCACCAAACGGTCCGCTGGCAGTGTTCACCCGCGCACACGGGCATGGTGTTCTGTGGTCTGTAGACACTGTCTGCCCCAAGTAGACGGGGCCTGCTAATTGTAGACACCGTGGGCATGTTGTAGACGCGAAGTGCCAATATTTGGGAAGGGGGCCGCAGGCCCCCTTCCCCACCAAACGGTCCGCTGGCAGCGTTCACCCGGCGCAGGTAGGGTGTTTGGTAGTTTGTGGTTTGTTTCCTACATTTGTATTATGTCCTGATCTTGTTCAATCCCATAGCTTTTTGACTGAATAAAACTGCACCTGTACCTACTCTAAGACACCTTGTTCTTATTAATGTAAGAGGCCCCGTCTTAGATAATCTAAGACGCCCCGTCTTAGATTATCTAAGACGCCCCGTCTTAGATTTTCTAAGACGCCCCGTCTTAGATTTTCTAAGACGCCCCGTCTTAGATTTTCTAAGACGCCCCGTCTTAGATTTTCTAAGACGCCCCGTCTTAGATTTTCTAAGACGGATGTAAGACGCATGTAAGACGCATGTAAGACGGATGTAAGACGGATGTAAGACGGATGTAAGACGGATGTAAGACGGATGTAAGACGCCTCCAAATCTAAGACGCCCCGTCTTACAACAGCCCTCGTGAATCGGAATCTTTTTCTGAAAATCTTTGTTCTGGGGCCTGCGGCACCGGTACTTTTTCTTGGGCGTCTGTGGCGCCCAGTTCTCAGGGCGCAGCATTCATGGCACCCCCCCCCCCCCCCCCCCCCTGGAAAGCAACGCTAAAACAGCCTCACCGTTCTTCCGTTCTTTCGGGGGCGGTAGGGCGTGAGGAAAGGAGAAGGGGGGGGAGTCCTGAAGGGAGGGGGGTGAGGGGGGTCTGGCTGGGACCCCCCTCCTCCCAGGGTCCCCCTATGGTCCCCACCGAAGGTGGGCCAAGAATTTTCAAGTTTAAATCCTCTTGGCGCCAAAGCAAAAATGTAGCTGTCAGCCTCAAACATTGGAAGGGGTGGAGGGGGGGGGGTCTATGGGGGGGGCTAACCCCCCCCTCCTCCTACGGTGTACGGCCGTTCAAATACATCACGGGGGGGGGGGGGGATGGACACCGCAAAAGACCACGCATCGGGTCACACAATTCTGGCCCCAGATGTCGGGGGGGTGCAGAGAGAGGGAGGGGAGGGCGTGTCATCCGGAGCATTTTGCATCTGCACAAGTGGGGGAGAACCATCGAATGTCCGCTGGACTGCGCTGCCGAAGGGGGCGGGCACCAAGACTCAGGGTCAGCCGAAGGTTTGTGAAGAAGCCAGCCCCTCAAACCTGCTGGGCCCCATGGGCGTACATTGGGGCGTCGGGAAGAGGGGGAGCGGGGGCCCAGTCCTCCACGTCACCGCCGCCTGTGCCGAAGGCACTCTCCAAACTTGATGGTCTGCAAAGCTGAAGCCTGCCAGGGCTGCCAGGGCGCGGGACCACACAGCAGAGTGCAATCCTGAACAGTGGGACAAACATTCCGCTCTCACCCACAACACGGCCCTGCCTCCCCCCCCGCCCCCAAATCCAACCGCTTGGAACGGGGTGTGTACGATGCGATGTAGCATGATCTCCACAACCAACAAAAGCAGATCACAGACGATTGACAGGGAGAGGGACCAGCCATGGGCAATCTCCTACTTTCTTGCGTTTGCTGTGTGGTGATGAGGGAATCCTGCATTGACCCAAAATGATGATTTTCATGGAGGTATCCAGACAGAGACCAGTATCAGACAAATGGTGACAGGCAGTGGTGACCCAGGACCAGATTTTCCAGCGGGTCTATCTTTAATCCGAAAATACTCGGGTATAGACACAGCACCCAACCATTCATGGAACACCCCCCCCCCCATTGATGGTCCGCAGTTGTCAAAAGGAAATCTGCTGCTGCCGGTATCCTCCTGTTCTCCTCTGTCGCACCTGATCCTTCATTCCAGGCCTTCACTGCGCCACTGCTGACGCCTGCGGTGGCGCCCCGTGATCAGCGTGTGCAGACCCTGGCGCACCACACCAATGTTCCCCTGTTCCTGTGCCACGAAACCCGATAGAGAGCCCTCGGGAGTCGTGCGTCCGCCGCACTAAGAGGGCACCTGTTGCCATTGTCTGGCACTAGACATCGGTGCCCCGTTCTTGTATTATGGCACACGGTGCCGCTGCAGCATTCTACACACACACACACACACACACACGATGAGAACCGCAAACAAGAACAGAGCAAAGAAAAGCGGTGAAAGAAAACTCCTCCGGAGCCGCAGGGCAGTGCGGAACCAAAACGTGGTGCAGGTGAGGGCACAGGAGGAGTTCTGTATCACACTGAACCCACTGTCCAGGACTGCACTTTGTCGTTCTCTCTATCAACCTAACCAACAGACCAAAAAACACCCCCCCGAAGGAGTTCGTGTTCATGACAGCCCAAAAAATACGGCCTGTGTCCTGTGCACCCACCCAACCGCACACACATACACACACAGAGAGACAGACGGAGAGAGAGAGAGAGAGAGAGAGAGAGAGAGAGAGAGGGAGGGAGGGAGAGGGAAAGGGAGAGGGAGAGAGAGAGAGAGAGGGAGAGGGAGTGTGTGTGTGTGTGTGTGTGTGTGAGGGAGAGACAGAGCGAGAGAGAGAGAGAGAGAGAGAGAGAGAGAGAGAGAGGGGGAGGGAGAGGGAAAGGGAGAGGGAGAGGGAAAGGGAGAGGGAGAGGGAGTGTGTGTGTGTGTGTGTGTGTGTGAGGGAGAGACAGAGCGAGAGAGAGAGAGAGAGAGAGAGAGAGAGAGAGAGAGAAGAAGAAGGCCTTTGCTACGCACCTGCACCACATCACATGTCGCTTTCAGGATTCGGGTCACCTGATCCGTCTGGTAGAAGCACCTGCAGTGCCAAAGGATCAGCAATGACCCGGGTATCCCTTTGTCTCCCGCTGTCCCTTTTCCGACGGAAGCTTTGGTGCAGAGGTTTGGACAATACAGTCCTTGCCACGTCCCCATCGGGGGTCGCGTGCCAGACCCCCGGCGGCGAGCCCCCCGTGGTACGGCCACTTCTGTGGCTCCGTTGGCGACCCTCAGTTCAGCTGTTGGGATGGCGTCGGCTGTGGCAATTGCCTCGGCCATTGCGTTGCTTTCTGCCCATGGGATGCCCATGGGAGCACAGACGTGGGCCCCGTTCTGGCCTTGCGGTGGTCCGATCCGTGGGTCTGTGCGTTCATATTCATTCCCAAGCCTCTGGAGCCCGGAAAATGGACAAAAAGCTTTGTTGACCCCCCAGCAGCGCTGGTAGAGACGTGGTGGGCCTGTGGTGGACGACTATGATGACTATGAGGCTTCGGGTGACAGTGAAAACCTGAATGACGCGTGTCAGAATTGGGAGCCACCAACTCAGGCAACGGAAAGCCTCAGGATTCCTGGAGGCGGCGAAATCTTCCCCTTCCGAAATTAGCCCCGTCGAAATCGTCGAAATCGTCCCCTGGCCAATCCCCCCCCCCCGTAAGTGTAGCAAGTGTAACACATGTGGCGTGTGTAGTATGCATGAGTGCATGTGTGTGTCTGTGTGTATTGCTTTCATTTCCGGGGGGGGCTCTGGATGGATCACAGGCACGAACGACCGATCGATGGTAACGGCGAAATTTCCCCCGCAAAATTCTCCCCTCCTGAAAATTGCCCCCCCCCCCCCGTACCCCACACGCACGGCGTGAGGAGATCAAGCGCACAACGAGGGCAGAGCACTGATCATCAAAACAGCTCGTCAGGCCAATATCAAAAGAAAGTCATGGAGGCTAGGCGCCTTTCTGACGGACAGTGATGGTGATTGTGCAATACGGTTCAGCTGCCCAGGCAGCGTCACTTGGCAGACACTCACATCATTGACCGGTCTGAGAGTTATAGCTTGGGCCTACGTCATGCAGCAACCCTTACATGCCTCTGATCCAACACACACACACACACACACACATACGACATCTACTACAGCACATACTTCGATTCAACCAAGAGGGGGTTCTCTTGCGTAGTCTCTATGAGCAATTGCAGAAGCGACAGGATGTGCAGCACCGACTTCGTGGCTGGGGACCCTGCGTCCCCTGTAAGCCGCTGGTGGACGGGCAATTGGGTCAGCAACGTCCGCATTTCCTGCGACTGCGAATGGTACAAGACGAAGGAGCGAGGGAACAACGAGGGGAGCGACGGACTGCGAGGGGCAGGGGCGCAAAACTGTGGTCCAAACAAAGTTTCGCGAACAGTGCTCTCATTGCAACACGACACGGTCTCTCCGTTTGTTGCAATGGTCAGCGCACGGACTTTTTCCCACAGGCGGCATGCGGCCGCAGGCGGTCGGGGGCGGTGAGCCACCCCACAACGTGTCCGACCGGAACGAGGACATTACGCCTCAATATCCGAGGATAGGGTGGGACCAAAGCAATGGGAACAGCACAAACGTTGGAGGAGGGATGCAAATCAAGAGAAGCTGATTCAAGAATCCTTGCGTGGGAGGGATGTGCATGTGGTGTGGCTGTGTCTGGCTTTGGTTCCTTTTTGGAAGAAATGGCTCCCAGCGAGAACTGTTGGTGCTCACCGACTCCACCGATTCGCTCGTGACGGTGACAACCCCTTCCCTTTGATTGTTGCATCGTTGGCACTGTTAATGGGCAAGGCATTGGTTCGTGGAGTTGCTTCTCATCAACGAGCTTTCCCTGGACAACCGAACATGCAATCCACGTGTCCGTTAGCATGTGGTTTGGGAAATGCCAGCCCCAAGAAGACCCGAGCAGGCAAGACACAAGCACAAGGAAATCACACACTGTCCTCAGCCCATTTCCCGATGGATACGTCCCAAAGAAAACCCTCGCCTGGCGGTTGTGTAGGCGGAGTGCCGCGGTGGTGCAGCGGGAGTGTACACAGGCGTGCCCGGCAAACAACGGTCGCGCACACACCCGAACGGCAATGGCCCGCACGGATTCGCATCCGGGCGTGTTGTTGACGACCAGATTGCGAATGACTTTGGTGGTGATCAGTTGCACGTCCTGGCGAAGAGAAGGCTGCACAGTCCCTCGGCTCTGGGAGGGCACACGCGGGCGAAGCTGGGCTCACAGACCCGGTCGGACCCCATTGTTTGCCGAGCCCCATCAGCGAAGCGACCAGGTCACCGACCGCAACCGCGGGTTCACTGACAGTGCAACGCAAAGGCGGTCGGTCGATGAGTGCACCAACGCGGCTGCAGACGCGCTTCGTGTTGCGAGGGCACATACCATGAGCTCCGCGTTGTGGGATCCCCCGACATCCAGACCCTGCCCCAGACAGGCCAGGCATGCGTCGATGGCCACGTGAGAACTGCAGAATGGGACGTCCGCAGCAGGTCCGAGTCATCGCGGGAAGGAAGGGTCATATACTGCCCTTCTGGTGTTGGTTCGCGTCAGTGTGACGAGATCGGGACAGGCTCCACGTAACAATCCCCAACGGAGCCCCAGCCTGCCCAGGGATGTGCTTATCCAGGGGGGGGGGAGGGGGTGATCTGGCGCACCCCCCCCCCCCTCAGGCCAAACCACCCCCCACCCAAAACAAAAAAAATTCCTCTCGAGAAAAATAAAATTTCGATTAGAGCAAGAAAAATGAGAGGTCCATTTTGGGTCCACAATTCTTTTTTTGCCCTCATACAACCCCGCCCATCCCCCCCTGTCCCGTAGGCCCAACACTAGGCACAACCCTGAACCTGCCAGGCGTCTCGCTATGTGTCAATGGGCGAGGGGTGGGGGGGCAAATTCAAAATGTTCGGGCACTCACCGCCCGTCGGGCACGCTGAACATAGCGGGAGACTGGGGTACGGCACGAGGAGCGCAGTGAGGGCGTACCTGAGCGCGCCGCACAATTTGGGGATGCCGGACAGGCGGTAAAGAATATACACACAGTAATACCTGTGGAAAACGCAGACAGCATGCAGCAGCTCCAAACGCACCATGCCAGGCTGCAATGGGGGGGTCCTTGGGGGGGGTGGGGGTCAGACGGGAGCAGACTTTCAGTTAGTGTGTATGTATCCCGCTGGCGTGAGATGCACAAATTTTTTGGGGGGATACACTGGGATACACGGGCAATATTCTGGGGATACCCTGGATGGACAGGCAATACAGAGGCAATTGGGGAAGTGTGTGTTTGGGCAGGGGCGTTGGTGTCGATTGTGCTGTTGATCTTTGCACAGTATCGCTGTGCTTCCACGCTGCTTTCAGCACAGGCTACAGCCCCGGCTCATCAGCAAAAGCGTGGTAAGGAATCACACCATACGGCTGTGGTTCCGGAGGAGGGGCGCTGGGCCTCAAGCAGCGCAGATACTGCTGCACTACTTCCATTACTCGCCCAGTACCCTCACATTACTGGGTCGCAGTGGTTGCCCCTGCAGATGGTGCCGCCTTGAAATACTTGATGATGATATTCAGCGACAAACGGCGCTGGTCCACAACCATGTCCAATGTGGCCATACATATATATACGGTGGGAGACACGGAACACAACTTTGGGATACAGTGTGACACACGGAAGAGGGGTTTGGGATACACAAGATGCACAAAAACAATTTTTGGGATGTACACTAACTGGAAGTCTGGTCGGCAGCCCTCAGGAGCTTAGACTTGAATGACTGACGAAGTACCTTTGCCATCCATACTGCAACCTAATCCCCCGCCATCCCCATCCCCCCGGTACAGGCGTGGCAGAGAGGAGGAGGTAGGGAAAGAGGGAATTTTGGGGAGAGGGAGCCATGGAGGGGGCACGGGGTGGGGGAGAATGAGGGGGAGAGGACGGCATTGAGACTGTGATCTAAAGAGGCCGCACGGCATTGGCATGCCTGGGTGGTCCCTTGGTGGTTGGGAGCTCCTGCCGCCAGGCACTTGAGAAGGCCCCGCCCCCCTGAAGCCACCCCACGCGCTGTGCGGTGGCAGCCTTCCGTGAGTAGCGTCGCGTTGTGTGTAGGCACGGGTACGTGGCCTGCTGCAGGGGCTCACGCGTCAGCCTGTGCCTCCAATGCGGTGTGCTGGCTGCTGGCTGTTGGGGGTGGTTCCACGCCCAGCGTCATGGCAACGGGGGACCTGCCATGTGATAGGGTGTCGCCTCCCATGGGATTTGGGGCTGCAGTGGGGGGGCAGGGGGTGGGGGGGGGGAGGGAAGAGCCGCGCACGGGCGCACACTTGATGTACGGGGTGTACTGCGACTCCCCATCGGAGTGCACGGCGGCGTGGGACAGCGCCTTCACCACAAGCGTCGTGCATTTCTCCGGCAGCAGATTCGGCACCGTGCCCTCTTTGTTGAGGAGCATGGCCACGGAGCCCCAGAGATATACCGTTGTGGCACTGAATACCCAGACGACCGGTGCAGAGGGCGGAGTGACGGCGCAGGACCGCACAGAGTCGGGCAGATGCATGCAAATGACCCACCACAATGGCCATGGGGCATGGGGGACATGGCATTCAGGGGGGGGGGCAAAAAAGGCAAAAAAAAAAAGGTCATTTTGCCTTAAAACCAGCTAAAACGATAGAAAAACGGCTTTTTTAGGGCAACAACGCTTGCAATCTGAAATGTAGAGTTGCACAATGCAAGTTGGTTGGTGTTCGCACAGATTTGCGAAAAACCCTTTGGGAATCCCCATCGGGTGCCTGTGCAATAACACTTTTTGGCAATAAGGCTGTGGAGGTATGGCAGTTGGCGCTGGCTTGAGTGTTCAGGAGGAAACTCCGTTGCTTGTGTTAAACGGAGCTCAGCGAAGGCGCAGGTGGAGGATGGGATGGGAATCCCCACGCGCCCTCCCGTGTCCGGACCACGTCCAGCCCTTGCCCAGGACTGCGGGTAGCAAACAACCCAAAACTATGGAAACGGGTGCTGTTCGGCGTCAGCCCTTCGCGGGAGTCGGCAACACGGCCATTCTCCGCTGCCCTGCGCCGAGAGTTGGTTCGAACGATGGTCAAAGTTGCAGGCACCGGACCGGAATTCCCACCCAGTGTCGACCGGCTGGAGAACAATCTGCTGGTCATCAGCCTCGAAGCCCGAAACAGCACTGCAAACTGCACCTGCCGGATCATATCCACATCAACGGGCAATAGGGAGTGGGAAATCAATTTGAGGCGGGGGGGGGGGGGGGGATCGTTGGAGCCCGGCTCACACGACAAAGCCCCAAAACCATCCTGGGAGGGCCCAGGAGGGGGGCGTCAAGGGGGGGTGTGGGTCTGGGTACCCCGATTTAACGGAGTCAAACCGATCTTCATGACACGCTGATCAGTTTGGGGTGCGTATCCTGCGGCAGAGAACTTTCTGAACAAACCCATGTCTGAGGGCCACGGTGGGGTCCATTTTCAAGCCACCGCCAGCCCCGGGCAGGACCGGGGCGGTCTTCAACAACAGCCGTGCGACAGTAGAGCGATGCTGCCGTCGTACCGTGACTGTGAACCCTCACTCAACTACGACGCCCCCCCCCCCTGCCCCCGCCGCCAGCGGGCGCAAATGAACTTTTCACGTCCCATAGTCCCACCCGGGGACTGCGTGCACACCCACAGAGGGTGCCAAGCGTTCAGGCACCAATGAAGAGCTCTTGAATTCCCAGCAAAATCCCAAACACGATGGAGACAACCCACAAGAGGACTACTGCGCGCCATCGATGGTACAGGGGAACAGAGGCGAGCAAGGGCTGCATGGGGGGCACAGCGAATTGGAGCCAACAAGCGTCCAAAGCACTGAAAATACACACAGACCGAACCCCCCGGGCTCATCCACTTTGTTGCTCGCGTGCACGGCGGAGGGCGCAAATGCGTACGGGGGGGGGGGGGGGGGGCAGGGGACAATTTTGACGGGAACAATTTCGGAATGGGAAAAGTTCGCCACCTCCAGGAATCCTGAAGCTCGCTGCCATCTCCTGCTGGGCTCTGGATGGAAACAGACACATCTCTGTCCCCTCCCTCCACCTGGTACACCGCTGCACATGCCTGCATTCACACTACTCACCTGCATCTGAATTCGCAGTGAAGTTGTTTCACACGCCGCGGAAATTTCGCCAGGGGAGAAATTTCGCCACTTCTCTTAATAGCGGAATTCTCGCCTCCCGCAATGCCCCCCCCCCCCCCCTCCCCCTGTAGCACTGCAACAAACGGCAGTGCAGGGGAGTGGGGGCCGTGAAAGGCACAGAGGGCCGTGCAGGGGACCGCAGGCCATGCCATGACACAGACGGTGAAGGGCACCACCGGCACTGCGAGAGGGGGGGGGGGGGTACCTGCTGTCATGCGCCTCTTCGGTGCTCAGGATGTTGGTCGCGTCCACGGAGTAGTGCTGCTCCAGGCATTGGAAGAGGATGGCGAGCAGCTGGTCGTCCTGCGCCGCCCCGAGGCTCTTGCCGGACTCCGCAAACCGCAGGGCCTTCTTGTAATGCGGGGTGGCCTGGGGGAGCGCGCACGTGTCCGCAGGTCGGGACAGGGCGTGGGGCAGAAGGGAGATGGCCCCCTCAGAAGGGGCAGGACATGCAGGCCCAACCCTCCAACCCCCTCCCCCACACCACTTGGGGGGGCTCGAGCAGCGCTGGGATGTACCCACCAAAAATCCTTGCGGTACACCCGGTGCTACACCCACCCGTTTTTCCCCCGTCTTTCCCCATCCCCCCCCCCCCGTTTTCCCCCGTTTTCCCCGGTTTTCCCCCCGGTTTGTCCCCGTTTTTCCTCGCTTTCTGCCCGTTTTTGTCCACCCCCCGGTTTCCACCATTTTCCCCTGTCTGTCCCCCATTTTCCCCCGTTTTTCCCATTTTTCCTGTGGTCTATGATGTACCGGCAGGTATACCGGATCTGGCTATTTCCCGGCCCTGCTCTAGCAGCTGTCCCGTGGGACAGCTGCTATTCCATTGCCATTTCAATTCCATTTCTATGACTGCCCCCCCTGTCCACCGTCAACGCAGGCGAATGAGTTGTGGATTTCCTGCCCCACGATGATCCTTCGGCAGACGTGTAGTACCAAGTTCCCAGTCGGAAACTCACGGCGCGCAAGCGTGCGTTTTGCTGGGCACTCCGACGGAACTCGGCCCGCTTGGCTGCCATGCCACGTGAGTCCACACGACGTTCTCACTGTCTCGATATTGTGTGTGTCATAAAAGTCGCCCCCATGGCGTTGAGCTCGATACCGCAAAGGCCATTTGCCCGTTGTGTCGGTCTCCAGTTACCAGTTGTTGACCACCAGGCCATTGGTGTTGCTTGATTTCGCATACCATCCCTTTGACGCCGTTGTCTCTGCATTCATTCGTTGCGTTCATTGATACCTGGACCTTTGCCCAGCTACCGACTGAAGGAGTATGCCGGTTGGTACCTCCGGGTGTACGTACATATCTCCTTTTGAGGAGGGAATCCTCCGCGCGTGGATGAGTGGGTGGATTGCACACCCGTTGGGTTGGGGGCAGGGTCATGGGAGGGGGGGGGGGGGGGAGCCACCCCCTGACGCACTGATCATTTTGAGGCATGTGTCATGAAGGAAAGACCCGTTCCAAGTTTCCATCCGGGGCGCTCTGTTACCCAGTTCTGAGCCACTGCTGGTTCTCTAACAGCGAGGGGGAGATCTAATTTAAAAACAGACAAATACAAACCAGAGGCAAACCTGGGGAAAGCAGGGGAAGGGGGCACTGAGGCCCATTTCCCGGCCCCCCTTCCTCCTTGGCGCCAGTGCCGGGCCCCCTGCCCAGCCGACAACGGCCGGCAGGGCAGAGGGGGTCGGGGGGTTACCTCAATGCATATGACTCACACCAATGCCCCCAACGTGCTGATCAATGTGGTCTGTGTGTAATGGGGGGGGGGGGGGATCAAAAGCATTCTGTCCGACACGCTTTGTGGCCAGATCTGAGCCATCGCTGAACCTCGGACAGGCCGGTCTCCCCTTCCTTCACCCGGCCTCCGTGCCCCCCCCCCCCCCCCGTGTGACATTCCGTCTGGTTGTTGCTCCTTTACGGGGCCCTGGACAGTCACCCGTTCTTCCCTTCGCATGTTGCGTCGGGTCGCTACTTTCTGTCGGCCGCTGCGGCCGGTGCTCTTGCTGGTGTCGTTTCCGCGTTCGCGGAGCCTAGTAGTTGGTGTGTTGGGGCTGTGCTGAATGTGGCATGGTGTGCCGTTTGCGCGTCAGCGGCGCCCAATAATTGGCGTATTGAGGATGTGCTGGTTGTTGCCGGGGTCGTTTGACTGTTTTTGCTGTCCACGTGCCTCTGTCCACAGGCCGTCCATAGCCTGCCTCGCTGTGTTTCTGTGTGCGTGAGGCCCAGGTGCCCTGTTCCTCCACGCGCTGTCCCGGCCGTTCACCATATGTCCTTTTCCCCCTCACGGTTGGTCTGCCCCTGATGGGCTCCCGCTCCTGTTGCGCAAACAGCCCATCTGGGCTGCGGGAGACACCCCCCACCTGATGCCGGTTGAGCAGGGGTTGCCCTGGCACCCGGTAGCGACGGGGCTGGCTGGCCAGGCCATCCCCTTTGTTGTTGCTGCCTCCCATGAGCACGCTCTCCCATCCGCTCCATTCTGGTTCCCTGTTCCCGCTGTTCTGGTAGCCTCTCCTGCCTTGCTGTGCCCCTCCTCCTTGTCTGCTGTGCTCGCCCTTGTCCCTCCTGGTGTGGCTTCCGCGTTCTGTGTGTCTGTGCTGCGCCTCCCCTTGTCTGTTGGCGCTCCTGGGTGCCCCTGTCGCGCACCCACTCCTGCCCCACCCGCCTGGCCCCCCCTGTACGAGGATTTCACATCTCCGTACGACGTGGACTGTCCCGTGCGCGGTTGGCTGGTCACGGCCCTGTTGCCACCCCCGTGGCGGGCACCTCCTGGCGCGCGGGGCGCAGCCCCCTCCCGCCATGGGAGCAACTTCGAGTGGCATCGCCTTCAATGCAGCGACGGACATAGACACCCTCCCGATCTTTGCAGTTCATGTGGAGCGGAGTCAAATGATTCCAAACTCATAGATGGGCCAAGATGTTCGATTGGTGTGTTTTCGGTTGCGCGCTCAGTGCTAAGTGGCTTGCTGTTGTGGGTTGCAAAGTAGGTGGGTGACGTCACTTGGTGACCATTCACTTTGTTGTGGCGCGATGGCGATGACACCCACTCACCCACTCTCACCTCCTCCTCCTCCCCCCCTCCCCAGGGATGCATTGGAAAGGGGGGGGGGGGGGCACCCCCCTGTGTGACATTCCGTATGGTTGTTGTTTCTTTACGGCACCCCCCCACTCCAGGGCGCCCAGCCTATGCCCAGCCACTGTCTCCCTGACGGCAACTGCGAGCTTCAGTGGCATTTGTAACGGACAGTAACTACCCCCAACCGCTTTGGCAACCTCCTCCAACCGCCTGTCTGACCGCTTCTGGGGCCGCCTTTGAGGCCCCTCCTCTTCAAATGCATTCCTGCCCCTCCCTCCTTCTCTGTTTCCCTCCGTCCATCCCTCTGCCCATGCTTCGCTCCTTTCCTACCTCCCCATCCCAGTCAATGTCAACGGGCCCTGAACACACCTTGCCCTGATCCTTCTTGTCGTACCAGCAATTCCCTGCAGAAACGCAACCGAAGGGACGATGACAACGCCAAGCACCAGCACGGCAATTGTCAAACCGGCGGGGGCAGCGGGTGCGGCGCGTGGGCTGGGACCGGGTGTGTGGGGGGCTGGTGGAGCGGCCGTGGGGATGTGCCTGCGGGGGAGGGGGGGGGGGGGGGGGGCGGGTTGTGCCATCAAGGCTGAGTGAGTGTGCCAGGTGGTACTTCTGGGTGTACGTACGCGTTCAACTTTCGAGGAGGGAATCCTCCACGTGTGGATGGGGGGTGGGGGGTTGTCCACCCCGTGGGTTGGAGACAGGGACGTGTTAGAAAAGGGGGGGGGGGGTCTGGAACCCAAAATCTTGTGTACCAAAAATCGTCCGATGGCAAATTTCGTTGTTCCCCACGGCGGACAACCCATCCCGAGGGAAGTATTAGGATGGCCGTACACCGTAGGGGGAGGCGAGGTAGCCCCCCCCCCCCCCCCCCCAAAGACCAAAGTGACCATCGGGTTGAAGGGGGCGGGCTCAGACGAGGGGAGGCGGGGAGGCCGCTCCCGATGCACGAAACATCGAGACACGATCGCACAGCGCCAGACGGGGGATGGACCGGGTTGAGCACCCATACGACAGGCGGAAGAGAACACGAGTAGAAATGCAGAAGGCGAGATGAAGCAGGACAAAGAGAGCGCAAAAGGCGCCTGCGGATGGGGCGGGGGCGGGGGGCGGGGGCGGGGGGGTACTGTAGGGCAATGTGTGTTTGTTGTTTGTCAGTGGCGTTCCCCGACCAATCCTGTCGCCCACTATTCCCACGCCCGGTCCCGCACGATCCAATTTACATAAGTTCGCCCGTGCCACGCACATGTGCCAGATCCCTCTCGCCGGCACACACCAGAATTCAACTCCACCCGCTTGCAGGGGCGAGGGGGGGGGGTTGCGGGCCCAGTCAAATTCGCGGTGGTGAATTTCGCTGCGGGAACTTCCGTGGAGGCCCCGCGTTTTGTGTGGCAAAATTCCGCAGACACTCCCAGAAACGTTGTGGTGTGTAGGGCTTTGCAGGCGCGGTGGAGCTGAGCCACTGGAGCCAATTCCGCGGAGACCTCTGGATTTTGCGTGGGAAATTCCGGGGCCAATGTGAAACGCGAAGTTTCCCCCGCGACGTTGACTGCCCCCGAAACCCCCATCCCCCTCTGAAGGCCACCCCATATGCCCCGGGGTGCCCGTGCGCCGCACGCGCGGTGAGGGCGGGTCCCATTGGTACGACAGCAAAGGGACTGACATTCGCTGTCACTTCGAGTCCCACCTTCGCAGACCGCGCCGAGCCCGAGGCCCGCGGACGAAGACGCCTGCAGCACCCTCCGAGCCCTCCCTGCCCCTTGGACCCCGTGCGGGCGCGGCACACCGATGCAGCAGCAGGCGCGGCACTGCAGGCCGATGCTGTCCGTGGCCTCGGCCAGGCTGAGGGCGGTCTGGTACTGCTCCAGCGCTTTGTCGATGTTCCCTGCGGAGGGCCCCCGAACAACGGCGGTGCAACGGCGCGGGGCCCTGTGTGCAGAGCTGCGCCGGACGGTGCGACCGCAGCCCTCAGACATACAGCGGCCACTAATTTGAACCGAGGGCCCAGTCCACTTTTGCCTTCTTCATGGGCCCCCGATGACGAAGGTCAGGGGGGGGTATCCCCGACTTTCCAAGATCAGCCCCCCTTTGGGGCTCCGCTGGAGAGGCCTTGGCCGTTTTTAGGGCCGTGATGGGCCGACTGAAAGATTGGGGGTGATCGAGCCCCAGAGCCCCCACGTGACCCAGCCGCCCCCCTCCCCCCCCCCAAGTCCCAGAACGGATACTGTTGCCACGTGGACGATACCGCGTTCGGCTCCACAACTTAAACCCTCGGAAAAGGGGGGGGGGGGGGCGGATAAAGGCTGAAAGAGTACGCCGGTTGGTACTTGCGGGTGTACGTACGTGTTCACCTTTTGAGGGAGGGGGGGGGCAGGGGGTCCAGACCGCCCCCCCGTATGCTGACGTGCGGACTGTCACGTGCGTAAGCAGTGGTGGTGGTGGTGGTGGTGGTGGTGGGGATGGGGGTGACACTGTCAGCACAACAGGCAGCACCTGCGGGGCCACGGGAGAGAAAGCCTGTCAAGGGCCGAAGACCCGACCCCAGGCGCCTTTCGCAATCAGATCCGTTGTGAAGGCGTGTGCTGATGCCCTCGTCGCGGGAGGACGGCGGCAACAATCGTTATCCACTGCAACATGAATGCCCCCCCCCCCATGTCGTCCCCACTGCCAGTCCTTCCGTCCTTCACCCTCCCTGGGCCCCAATGACCGGGTGCGCTCTCTACGGCGTCCAGCGCTCCAGAACACCCCCTCCCGATGGTTGGCACGGGTCATTTACGTGCTTTTATGGGCTACGGAGGGTCTCAGTCTGGCGTACTTGGGTCTGCGGGGGCATTGCTCCAGGAGCCTTTTTCCGGGTGCCCAATGGCCAAGTTACCCACGCCTACATCCCTCCTGGAGGTCTTCCCCCCCTTCGCTGTCCTGTGGAGGCACTCCAGCACGCGCCGCCTTTGGTGGCCACCGTCGCGTCAAGCCACCGCCGTCACTTCCGGGACCCCCGCCACCCCCGGCCCACCGCCCCTTCCCACATGACCCCCGAGGCGACTGTTTCTCCCGCTGGTTTCTCACGGGGGCCCCTGGCCGGCAGGGAATCGCGTGAAGGGGTAGGTACCCCTCTTTCCCCCAACACTCCGGCCCTCACTCTGCCCCAAAGGCCTTCCCATACCCCAACTCCAGCCCCAACCGCATTCCCAACCGCCAATAGCGCCACCCAACCGCCCTCACAGTCCCCTATAACCGCTCTGTGGCTGCTCTGGAGTTAGGCCCCATAGCCCCCCCTTTCCTTCAAGCAAATCCCTGCCTATACGTCGCCGATTGCCCCGGTCGCCCCAGACGGCGTCAGGTCTGCTGCACCCTTGTGCCTGCCCCCTTCTCTTGCCCTGGTCCGCGGTGCGATGCTGTTTCCTGCGCCGTGCACAGAGGGGCTGTGGCACGGGCTGGTGCCGTCTCAGGGCCCTACAGAGGGAGGGATTCGGTGCTTCCTTCGCTGGACATGGGGGCGGAGGTTTCTGGCCGGCGCCTTGGAGCGTGCCCCTCTGTGTTACTGGGCTCTTGCACGCCGACCACCACCTTCTGCTGATGCCTGGGCTTGAGCGTGTTCATCCCCTCGAGCAGCCTGCCCACGTCCCGTCCACGTCCCTGCGGGCCCGACACGCATCACATGCAGCCAGTCCCAGACCGTGACGTCTGGAGGGCGTTCTCCACCCCAAACCATGCAACACGGGGCCAGGCAGGGATTGGCTTGAAGGGAAGGGGGGCTATAGGGGCAACTCCAGGGCAGCCCCGGAGCGGTTACAGGGGACTGTGGAAGCGGTTAGGTGGCGCGTACTGGCGGTTGGGAATGCGGTTGGGGCTGGAGTTGGGGTATGGGAATGCCTTTGGGGCAGAGTGAGGGCAGGAGTGTTGGGGGGGAGGGGAGTACCCCCCCTTCAAGCAATTCCCTACCGGCCAGGGAGTGGCAGATCACCGCTGTGCTGCAGTTCCCGGCCCTGTGCCCGTGGTGTTGCGAATAGAGGGCGCTTCGGGAGGAGGGGGCAGGCAGGGATGCATGAGAAGGGAAGAGACCTCCGAGGCAGCCCCAGCAGCGGTTAGACAGGCGGTTGGAGGAGGTTGCCGAAGCGGTTGGGGGCGGTTACTGTCGGTTACAATCGACATTGAAGCTGGCACTTGGCGTCAGGGAAACAGTGGTTGGGCATAGGCCGTGCGCCCTGGGAAGGGGGGGGGGGTATGCCTCCCCCCCTTCTAGTGCATCCCTGGGTCCCCCCCCCCACGCCCCAGCCCTCAGCTGAGCCTTGCCCCGACCCGCCGCCCGGACCCACCCCCCCGCCTTGCAACACACCCTCCATCCCGGGCCATGGCCCCAGACCGCGCCCCCCACCCACCGGCCGCACTCCCGCGGCGCGGTGCGCCCCCCCCGTCCCCCCGGCCCCCGCCCCCGCACACACACCCAGCATGAAGTGCGCGTTGCCGAGCAGCAGATACGACACGCTCTGCAGGGCCAAGTCCAGGCTCATGTCCGCGCACATCAGCGCCTTCTTTTGGGCCTCCAGCGCCTGCACAATGCACCGGTGGCAAGGCCCGGAAGGGTCCGGACGGGCACCAAATGACGGAACGAAACCGAATTCTTTTCGAACAAAAAAAAAGTCGAGAAAATTTTTTTCGGTTGGCAAAGAAAAGAGGAGCAGTCACCAAATGACGCCCCCCCTCCCTCTGGAGGACTGTGCTCCGTCCCCCCCGGAGGACTGTCCCCGGGGGCCGGGGGGTGGGGGGGATACTGACAGCACAAGATCTGTGACGTGCAGGTGGGACCAGGGCACAAAGCGGCGTCCACGGAGCACCAAAGAGCCCACCACAACAGTGCCCATTGGACCCCCTTTTCAATGGAGGGGAAGCGCCCCGGACCCCCTCGACGGAAGAACGCGCGTTGCGCCGCATCACAAACATCCAACAAATCGGGGCCCGAAGGACTCGGGCCCCGCCTCTGGGGCCCGGGTCTGGAGTGGTCTTCCGGGGTCGGACTCAAGCTTCTGCTGGCGGTTGACAGGGGATGGGTGGGCCATCAACTTCGTGGGGAGGGGGGGGAGTCGATACAGCCCTTTGGCTAGATCCACCCCCCCCAAAAAAGGCTCCATTGACGGACCCCCAAATTCCTACCGAGACTGACCCCCGTGCCTCGGAGGTGACCTGGACTCTGAATGTCTGAATTCGAAAAAAAAAGTGAAAATGAAATTTTTGGAATCAGCGCGTCGAGGGAGTCCAGAAAGGACAACACTGGCCACGTATTTGGTGGGGGAAAAAATTGACCATTTTCAATGCTCCAAAAAATCTTCCGCGCCTTCGGCGCCAGAGTTCATGATAACTAATGAATGGTCCTGTCAATTGGACCCGTTTCCCGCCCCCGCTCAGGCCTGGGGGCTCTATTGATCGCCCCTCCCCACACTTGAACACCCGACTTCCCCAGTGCACGCGTCCTCTTCATTGCTCCGGGCGCTTGCTTTCTCGACGCAGCCCCCAGTTTTTGCTTCGACATGAGATTCCGTGCCCCATTTTTCTTCACCAACCGCCAGCAGGCGGATGCACGGCGGTCAGCTGCTTCCAACTGCCGTCGATTCCTTTCAACCGCCGTGACTCAACCTGCGACCGCCTCGGGTCGGCACCCGCGACCTGGGGGTCAGTACGAGAGTTTGCCGGCCACTGACTGTACTCTGGGCGCCGGTCGAGCGACTACCAGACGTCCCGGGGTTCGAACCAGGGGCCATGGGTCAGGAGGCATGTGCACCCCATAAGGAAAAAAAAAGGAAGAAAAAGGGCTCGTAACACCAACAGAAACGAATGCTGTCTGCTTCGTGGTCATGAAACCTTCTCTACTTCAAAGGTTCGCGGTTGGCGGCAGTTGGCGGTTGGTGGTTGTTGGCGGTTGGCGGTTGGTGGCGGTTGGCGGTTGGCGGTTGGCGGTTGGCGGTTGGCGGTTCGTGGCGGTTGGTGGCGGTTGGCGGTTGGCGGTTGGCGGTTCGTGGCGGTTGGTGGCGGTTGGCGGTTGGCGGTTGGCGGTTGGCGGTTGGTGTTTCCTTGGGGCGGTCCTTAACGAAAAAAAAGCCTGGGCTCTTAAGGACAGCCCTGATGCAACCGCTCCACCGGCCGGGGTCTGCCAGCACAAGCTGGTGACCAGCGGCGGTTGGCTGAGCCTCGGGCCATGGGGACAAGAAGGGGGAGGGAGGGGGCTGAGAGGGTGTGAGGCGGGTGCACTGTGAACCCCGTGGGCGTGTGGGCGTGTGGGCGTGTGGGCGTGTGGGCGGCGCAGACAACACGCCTCAGGCACGTGCGGGCGGAGGCGTCCAATGCCTCAGGGAGGGGGCGCGTGGGGCAGACCCGTTCGAACTGGGCGAGACGAAACCAGGCGGTCCCCAAGCCGTTCAGCGCGCCCGCCTGCCCCGACCCGTCCTGCATGTACTCGTACAGCTGCGCGGCCCCCCGGTAGTTCTCCGCGGCCTGTTCGAACTCCCCCAGCCTGTGGACAGGGCGGGAAGAAAATTGCTTTGCGGGGGGGGGGGGATGGCATGGAAGTCCATTTGCCCATTCCCCCCCCTCCCCCTCCTTGGTCGCCGTGCCGGGAGGGGGGTTTGGGCTGGGGCTGCCCTACCTGCCGTGCCAGGGGGGGGGGGGGTCCGACCCCAACATACATGGCTCAAAATGATCCCCACGTCGCGCTGATCATTTTGACTACACATATGTGGGGGAAAATTTTTTCGTGAAAAAAAATTTTTTTGTGAAAAAAAATTTTCCAGGCCAAAATTTGTGTTCCGGCGCCTTTGGTGGCAACATCTGTCCTTACACAAAACAACGGGCCCGGCACGGAAGCCCATTTCTGGAACCTCCCCTCCCCCTCCTTCGCCGGGCGCCCATGCCATCCCCCCCCCACAATGCAATTTTCGGGCCGCCCAGCGGCACCGCATCGGCCCTGCGCCCGGACCGCGGCCCTGCCCTCGGCTTTGACTCCCGCCGTCCCACTCCTCAATCCCACTCCATAGCGCAGGCACAGTGTTGGGGGAGAGTAACTGTGGACGGTGCCCCCCCAATCGGGGGCGGGGGGGTGCCGTGTGGTCCTGCACCCCAACACCCGCGGCCGGAGGGGGTGGGGGAGTCCAAAATGTGTTCGGGCATTTTAGAATTCCCTGTTTCCTTCTGAGCCCCGGCGATTGGACGGCCGAGGGCGATGTTGGCGTGTGCTGCGCCCGGCAGCACCGAGCAGCCCATCCGGTGCAGCACCGAACACGCAAAGCGGCAGGCCACTGGCCACGTGAGCCGCCCCGTCTCCCCAAATCACCGCTGAACAGTCCCATTGGACAACCGCTGACATCTGAGCCGTGGATTGTGCGACGGGGGGTGCCCAGGTGCAGCCCCCAACAGCGACGCCCCCCAAACATTTTGGCCCCCTAAAAGGGGGGGGGGGCTACCAAGGGCTGCACTTGAGCACCCCCCGATTTGGATTGTGCATCGCACATGACGACGAACGAATGACACCGAAACGGGGGATCTAAGCCCAAACCAGCCCAAAGGACTGGGGCCACGCCGTTACCCCCCCCCCCCCCCACCTCTTGTCAAAGCAACGGTAAACGGAAATCGACGGCACCAACGCCTCGTGTTGCTTGGACAAGGGCGTTGCTCATGCGGTACCCTGCGCATGGGACTTGCGGAAAGACATGGTGTACTACTCGGAAAACGAAGGGGCAAGATGTGCTACCAAGGCCCTCATGCCCAGATCAACTTCCTTCACACAAAACATGAACATTGCGCATCTCAAAACACAGGGATCGGACCGCACACACGGCACACAGCACAGGACCAATGGAAAACTGCACCACCGAAATCCACGGTGCGAAAAGTGACAGAACCAGCGCCCAGTGTTGCTTGGCCATGGGTGTTGCTTGGCCATGGGTGTTGCTTGGCCATAAAACGATGGTCGTCATCCTTCGGAATCTCTCCGGAACTCTCAGTGCATTGTCACAGAACGGGGGGTTGCTTGGACAAGAGAGGGGGGGAGGTAGCTCACCAATCCTCAGGGGAGGGGGGGGCGGGGGGGCAGACAGCGTAGGTCACACAAGTGGCGGATGAGGCATGCGTGTTCTGTCTTGGGGGTCCAGCCTCTGGGGCAAGCAGAGCCAGACATTGGGGAGCGTGTGGGGCTGTTGTGCTTCCCCCAGAGTTCCAGGCCCCGCACCGCCTGATGCCCATCCCCTCCCCCCCCGGCCCCCCCTCCAAGGCCCAGCGCCTTCCAGACATCGGGTCCCCAAAATGCAGAGGACAGACGATCGGAACCCCTGCCCCATCGGGGCCCAGAGAGGGGGGGGGGGGGGGGGCTTGACGAGGGCTGCAAAGGCCCCTACCCCCAGTGACACTCATGTGACTTTCAGCCGTGGACACTGCCCTTTGGGCACGGTCCAGTCAGACGCAAGCCTGGCCCAGCCCCGCGACCTTTGATCACCAACGGAGGCCTGGGAGAGCGGGGGGGCACTGCCTTAGGCACTCACTCCGGGGCGGCACCCAAACACCCAAACACACGCACACACACAATCTCTCTCTGTGCCCATTCATTCATTGTTCACTACTACGCCCCCACGGGTACATGCCCCTCTTGGCCATGGCCACCCCTTCAGGCCCCCCCGCCTCGGGGCCTCTCTGGCCCAGGGCCCAGCACAGACACCACTGGACCCGGGGTGTTGCCAGGGGGTTTGGCGGGGGGGATGGGGGGGGGCATGAAGGCTGAGGGAGCGTGTGCCGGTGGGTACTTCCGGGTGTGCGTGCCTGTTCGCCTTTTGAGGGGGGGCAATCCTCTGCTCGGGGCGTCAAGCCTCTGCTTGTCGAGGCACAGGGGCTGTTTGCCTCGCGCCGCCCACAATCAGAACTGCTGGTGAAGAGGGCGGCAGGGCCAGCGTGTATAAGAAGAGAGGGGGGGAGTCGCGTATGGAAACCGAGGGGTACCCCCCCCCCTTCTCTTCTAATACATCCCTCGGGGGGGGGGGGGGGGTGACGCCCTCTGCGGCCCAGCCGGCGGCGCGTGCCCAACGCCGTGAACGTGGGATGGGCGACACAACCACCGGCCCGGGCGAGCGGCCAATGAATCGGATGTCAGAAGGCAGCGGGCCACCAGCGCCCGGCCCTGGAGGCGGCCAGCGCGGCCCCCAGGGGCAGACCCCGTTCCCCCGGGGGCGGGGCGACGGCTGTCACGGGTTCGACTTGCCAAAAGCAGGAGCTCTCAGCGCCATATCGGGGGCCCCTACCCCAGTATTAGAACGGCTGACACCCGGTGGAGGAGGGGCCCCCTGGACCCTGGTCCCTGGACCCTGGACCCCCCTGGACGAGCAAGGGGAGATAACAGGACATGGCAGACCGCGCTCACTGAAAATGGTGCAGAGCGCAGAAGGAGAACAAGGAAGGGACGAAAGGGAAGAATCATTGTGGTTGTTAGAAGCCCCTGTCAGGAAAACTATCCTGCAGATGCACACCCCAGCGCGCACAAGTCAGTGCTGGAGTCGGCAAACCCAGCAAGGACTCGGAGTGTGCATCTGGATGCACCTGCTCAACGGCACGGGCAACAGCCCGTCACCGGGACGGCCGACCCCCGGAGTAGTCAAACAGGACAAGTCATCCGGGGGCTCCGTTGACACAACCAAAACACGTTCAAACCCACAGAGGGTCACAATGAGCAGTGGCCAATAGGCGCCGCCAAAGGCAAACAACCGAATACCGAGGCCTTGTGCCAACCCCCCCGGGACCCGGATTTCATAGTTGGAAGACCCAAAGGCACCAACCGGCACACGCACTCTGCCTTTACGGCACACCCCCCGGGGGACGAAAAGGTCATACTTGTAATGCGCCGTGGCCATGCCCATACACGCCCCGCTCTGGCCCTCCGGGTAACCCTGGAACAGTCCGAAGGCCGCCTCGTGCTGCTCGAGGGCCTTCTTGTACTTCCCCATCGTCATGTACACGGTCCCGATGTTCGTGTGCCCGGAGGCCTGCACGACCGCCTCGTCGCACTGCTGGGCAAGCCTGAGGCAGGAGAGACACGGCCAGGGATGTGTTTATCCAACGGGGGGGGGGGGGGGCTGATCTACCCACCCACCCCCAGGCCAAACCAGCCCCCCACCCAAAACCAAAAAACATTTTCCTCTCGAGAAAAATGAAATTTTGAATGGAGATCCAAAAATGAGAGGCCCATTGTGGGTACAGAAACTGTTTCTTGCCCTCATACCCACCCACCCATCACGCTGACTGCCCCCGAAATCCCCCCCCCCCGCGTGGTACACAAACCTTGTCCCGGCCTCAAGCCCGCCCTACCAACCCCCTGCCCCATGGGGCCGTGGGGGGGTCGACCCCACCTCGACCGATAGACCTGCCCTCCGCCCGATACGCCGCCACCACCGGGGCCCGGGAGGTCAGATGTGGGGCAGTCGGAGGCCGGCCAGACCTCATCGCCTGCTCATAGCACTCGATGGCGCGCACCGGCTTCCCCTGCGCGTGGTACACGTGCCCGCGGCCGGTGTAGGCGCTGCTCTGGTCCTGGAGGTTGGAGGCCTCTTTGGCGATGAACAGGGCCTGCGCGGCAGTGAAGAGATGTTGTGGAGGAGTGGGGGGGTGGGGGGGTCTGTGGGTGGAGGGAAACACCCGCCTCCAGAGAACGGGGCGGGGCGGTGGGACTAGGACCGTGATAAGATGAACGTGTTGCGGGATACTAATGTTTGCGTTTGGGTGTTTTGACTTTTATTTCCACACAATTCCGACGGCACACAAAACAGGGAAACAATATTTCTTTTTGCGATTTTTTTCTGCGGAATTCAGTTTTTGCGGACCTGTGTTCGGTTGACTGAGTCAAAACTGTTTTTATTTTTGCGTGGTTTTTTTTTTGGCGTGTGGCCTCCTTTTGGGGGGAGGTTATGTTGCATAAACTTGGTGCCACTAATAAATCCTTGGGCCGGGGGGAAAAAAATTTTTGCAACTTTTTTTGCGGATTTCATTTTTGCGAACGGGATGCGGCTGAATTCATCTTCTTTTGCGTTATTTTCTTGTTGCGTCCAACAACACCTTGTGCCGAGAATTGATGACTTTTGAAAATAATTCTTATTGGCACGGTACGTGCGGGAAGGTTCTGCAGTGGACCGTCCTGGGGATCCGAATCCGGCCACTTTCAAAACGCGGCGCCGTGGGCCCCTCGGCGTACCACAGGGGTATTGCACCGGCCATTTGCCGCCGACGGTGTGCCACGGCGTGCGCGCGTCACAGGAACTCAGAACGACCACTCGAACACGGACGGCTTTACCGGAATTGGGTGCAACACGCAGCGCACGCGGCACTTACGTCGTAGCGCCAGGATGCCGTTCAGCAACATGCACCGCCCGGGGCAGTGCGGGCCGCGCAAGCTGCCACAGGCGATGCATGTTGGTCCTGTGATCCAGTGGTAAACATCCCCCGCATGTTTGAAAATGCTCCGGGGCCGTTGTAATCTTGTCGAAGCTTTTCCGTTCAAAACCCCCCAGCGCTGCAGCATCAACTTGGCAACAACGGGCCCTTGCACACACACACACACACAATCACACACACACACACACACACACACACACACACACACACACACACACACACTGCGTGAGGTGAGATCAAGCGAACAGCGGATGCACAGCACTGATCGTCAAAACAGCTCGTCAGGCCAACATCAAAGTAAAGTCATGGAGGCTAGGCGCCTTTCTGACGGACAGTGAAGGAGACAGTGCACGTAAATCAGCATGATGCGTCACAATGAACCATCCCTCCATTGACCGTAACGAGAGTATGTACAGAGCGTGTACCCCCTGTCGTTTCTCGGTTTCCTTTCCTATCCTATGGTGAAGGGGGAACATGTTCAGGCCCTGTTGGTGTCACCATTGTCTGCTGTGATGTGCACTTAGATCGCGCGCGCGCGCACACACACACACACACACACCCTCACGCACATCGGTACGGGACGCAGGGCAACACCTTCGAATAATGAATGTGGGCCTCTTCGTACTCCCCCAAGTTCTGGTACAGGCTGCCGATGTTCCGGTGGGCGCGCCCCTAGAGCGAAGCACGGACGCAACATCGGGCGGCCGGCGCTCGTGATCCCTGAGCCATTCGACGGGTGCCTTGGGGAACATCTCGTTTCGCAAGGGCTCCCCGTCTCACCGCTCCACGCATCCACAGCGCGGAAGCCGCATCGCGCTGCCCCGAATCCCCGCAGCACGACGGCCACACAACCCCTCGAAACCCCAGCCATTAGAAGAGAGGAAACGGGGGGGGGGGAGGGGGTCTGTAACCCAAAATTTTGTGTAACAAAAATGGCCCAGTTCAATATTCCCTTTTGTAAATTTCATTTCTTCTCAGTATGAAATATGGGTCCAGGGGGGGGGGGGGGGAGGGAATCGCTTGAAGCCCCCCACCCCCAGGGCGCCGGCCCTGACCATACCCCGAAGGCATTTCCATACCCCATCACACCCCCCAACCGCGTTTCCAACCGCCAGTAACCGCCCCCCCAACCGCTTTCATAGACCCCTGTAACCGCTGCGCGGCCGCACAGCCCCCACGGCCCGTAGCCCGTAGCCCTGCGGCTCGGCAGCACCGACAATCCCACACCTTCACAGCGGCACAGCACCACAGTCCCAAGCTCACACAGACCGCCGGGTGGGGCACGGGGGGGCAGAAGGGGCACACCGCCGCAGCAGTGGACGAAGTCTGTTCGGCGATGGCCAGCTCCCGTTGCTGGAAGTCCAGGGCCCTCCGGAGGTTGCCCATGCCGTAATACGCCTGCGCACACGACGGAATGAAGTAGTGTGAGAACGGCACGAATTAGACCAGGTCACTGTCAGAATGCTGTGTGGAATGCGGGTCGCTACCCTTCCCTTTGCAGCATTCGGGGGTTCGATTCCTCGTGATACCAACACTCTTCTGTGTCTTCCCCCTCGTCCTCCTCCTTTGGGGGTGCCCGGAAAAGCAACGGCCTCAAGCCGGTGTCAGGGGGCGAGTGACGCGCAGAGTCGGCAGCAAAGGACTGGGCGTAGCAAACCCGCAGGCGTCGCCACCAAGACCCCCCCTCCCCCCCCCCCCCGAGAGCAACACCACCGTCCCAAAATTAGACGGAAACAACACCTACCGTTGCTCTGACAGGGGGGCGTACTTATAAAGGGCAAAGAGGGACATGGTCGCAACGGTTGCGGAAACAACACCTGCTGATGCTCTGATGAGGGCGTTGCTCTCGCAAGGGGGGGCGGGGGGGGTACCGAGAGCAAAGCTCCGAATACGGCGTTCAGCAAGCACGCGACCAGGCCCGCACAAGGGTCACTTTCGAGCCGAGCCCGGCGTCTGAGTCTGTGTGAGAGCACCAACCCGGACGCGCATCTGCTCATCTTTTTGAATATCTTACCCGACTCAACAGACGTCATGCACAACGGTACGTCTTCGGCGGAGGCGGCGGCAGCATCGACGGGGCGACAGCGCCGTCAAAAACAAACTGCCGACGCCGGCACAACCCGTGTACCGTGCGTTTTGTCGCAAGAGCACCGCTGAAACTCGACGGGAGTTTGGACCACAACATGCGCCCCCCTGCGCCTCAGCCCATCTGCGGCAGCGAGGCCACCTGTCGCCATGCCATCCGAATCCGCAGTGCGGCGTCGTAGTCGCATTTCTGGTTCGGCATGGAACCGAAAAGGCAGAAGCGAAAAAGGAGTGCAGGCGACGGCCTTGTTTTGTGTCGCTGGCAGGTCTACGGGGCCAATGACGATGCCCCCTGTGCCTTGCCCAGACCAGCAGCGGTGCACTGTGTGCACTCACAACAGTCGACTTGACCAATCCCCGCTTCCGGTGGCGGACTTGGGGGAAATTGCGAGTTTCGCGCTCGCAGTGCGCACTGATGCGGGATGTCGGGCGCCACGTGGACTGTCCTTCAAGGGGGGGCACACAGACCTTGCCGATAAAACAGCACGCCATCGCCTGTGCATCCAGATCACCGGTCGCCTCCGCAATGGCCAATGCATTCTGATGGCATTGCAACGACATGTGAGAGTCCCCCAAACCATCGTACACTCCTCCTGCGCATGAGAAGGACCGTTGGTTGCGTGGCAGCAATGTAAGGCGCACCGTCACGCCTTTCAACACAGCAATACCTCGACCATCCAGGTTGAAAATTTTAGATATTTTTCTTATCTGTGCCATTACTCGTGAGTGGCTGCGCTGATCACTCCATCGATTGTGTTGGCAAGTACGGGCATTGTTTAACAAGCATGAAACTTGTGTTTGGCTCTTTGTTCATGGGTTTAAGCGTGCTTTTGTTGATGGTGTGGTTGTGATTGGCCGCAACCTGCATTCAGGCTTTCCTCCTCAGGACCCCAAACACCTGAAGCGCTGGGCCAGACCACATCTTCAACTAAGGGCGGCTGCCCACTCTGCAGGCTGTATTCCTACGCCACCGACGGAATTCTGACGATTAAAAAAACCATTCGTGAAGACCTTTTTCATGCTGAAGTTGCCAGAGGCAACCCTTTTGCACAGAAATGCAGCAATGAACGGTATATATGCGTGTGCCAGGGAATCAAGTCGATCAGCTCAAACTGCGAGGTTCAACCGTGTAGGTGTCTGTGTATGTGTGGATTTAGTTGTTGAACCTCGCAGTTTGAGCATGATTTGAATGATTTGGGCGTCACACACACGCACACCCACCCACCCACCCACCCACTCATCCACACACAAACACACATCCACTCCCACACCCACACCCACACCCACCCACCCACCCACACGCACGCACACACACACACACACACACAGTTCTAGTGTTCTTGTGTTCTTGTGCCCCGTCGGCAGGCTCAGGAACTGGGTTGTGCGTGCGTGTGTGTGTGTATGTGTGGGTGTAGGTGTGTGTGTGTGTATGTGTGGGTGTGGGTGTGTGTGTGTGTATGTGTGGGTGTGGGTGTGTGTGTGTGTGTGTGGGTGTGGGTGTGTGTATGTGTATGTGTGGGTGTGGGTGTGTGTGTGTGTATGTGTGGGTGTGTGTGTGTGTATGTGTGTGTATGTGTGGGTGTGGGTGTGTGTGTGTGTGTGTGGGTGTGACGCAACAACTACGTCCTACTCCTAGACGACCGAACCGTGAGTTCTGTAGTTCTTGTGCCCCGTCATCGGGCGTCAGGGAACTGGGTTGAGCAGTGGGCACTGGGCTGCGGTCACCTGGGTGGCACTGGCTGGGATGTTGTACCAACGGGAACTGGTAGACGGGACTTGGGCCCTAAAACCGAACCCTGAACTAAGCCTTAAACCCTGTTGCGGGGGCGTCGTAGGCTGCAGGGGAACCCTGGGGACCCCTTGCGTCTCCGCTTGCTGGTGGTGCCATAGCTCTTGGGGTGCCCTTGAGATGGTGGCCCAGGGTCCTGCGAGTTCAGGATCGTGGACTTTGCCAGCACATGGGTCCACCACACCCACATCGCTTCATCCGGCACCTGCCCAAGCTCCTCCAAATGCGTTGGCGACATGGCATGAATTCAACTGCGTGTAACGTCATGTCTAACTGTGTGTATGCGAGGAAGGCGTTGGCGACGCTTCCCTCTACGCACACCCTTTCATTACAACCTGGCGAATACTGCCTTCCCTGGTACGTTTCACTCATGGAAGACTTCGGAGGACCAGAAATCACCCCAAAGATTGCCGGTGCAAGCACGGCTCCAGTCAACAAGTGCAACAAGCATGCGTTCTGTCACAGGCCCAATGTGGACACATCGCCATTGCCGATCCACCCCCTTCTTGGAGAGGGTTGCACCTCAAGGCAGAAGGCTGGCATGGGCAAAAGCAACCCTCACAGGCATGGCACAGCCGCGCTGTCATACTACAATGGGGGCATATCCATGTCATTGTCAATCAGAAAAAAAGCAGTCGAACAAACAGAAACGGGTTCGCAGTACCTGAACAAGGCCACTGTACCTGGAGGAGTTGGGGGTTACAACTGGAGATAAAGACGCAAGCAACACAAACCCATGTTGGCATATGCATCTCCTTGCCCGGCAACATCTCCCGCTTCTTCTGCAATGGACAACGCTTTCTGTGACCATGCACACAGAACGAAGGGTGAATCCGCAAGCACTGTGGGTGGGCGGTGTTTGGAAGACTACAAAGGGGTATGAGGTGTTCATGGTATTTCGATGGAGCACTTCCTTTGGCTCCATCATGCACAACTGCCAAATTTCCTCCTGGATATGCCGGAGTGGTTAAAGAGGTAGCACCCCGGTGCAAGCCAAGATGAAGCCCGGAGATTGAACCCTCTGACTCCCCCTAACCGGGAATGGCACGGGCGCACCGAGCATGGGGGATTCCCCCCATTACCAACGCCGGTGCCGGGGCTGCCCGGGCTCGGGCTTGCCCACTACCCCGCTCTGTCCCCAATGGGCGCCTCTGGCACTTGTCTTCGGGGCCAAACGAGCACCAAAAGGAAATGTGTGACCGAGCAGATGAGACGGCTTCGACAAAGGAGCACAACACAATCAGTGCGATGAACTCCAAGCTCTATTACGTGGGGGCACCTCTAGTGGCCTGGGGGTACTCATAGGAGCACTTTGCGGGCGACGAGGGTATACTTAGGGGCGAAGTAGGCGAGGGAAAGAGGGAGGCATGTGTAGCACTACACAAGGAGATGTGGAGTTGGCCAAGGCTAAGGCTGGGGGACCTCCCTTTTTGAAGAGGGTTCTCAAGGGTTGCTGATGGCAGTGTTGCATGCAAAGCCAGACAGCAGATGGTCAATGATGGGTGTTTTGAGCAGTTCCGGGTTGTTTGTTGACCGCGACCAAGTTCCACAATGCCCTCAACAATTGTCCACAGCCCCCCACCGTGTCCAGCGAACAATAAAGTCCTCAAGAAAGATGGTCAAAAGGAGTGTTCATTGGACACGCCATTTGGGACCTACTTAATCCGGTACCCAAACCCGGTACCCAATTAATTAGGTCGCAAAAAATTACGGCCATAGGAACAGAAGTGTTCGTTGGACAATGCATTTGTTGGACACCGGGGGGGGGGGGGGGGCTAGGTGGACTGTTGTGGCACATTGGATTACATCGAAAATTCTCAAAACCCTCGGAAAGTCACATAAAGGGAGTCACAGGTGCGGGGTGCGTGCGGTGCATACATTGGGGTTGAACCCAGAACATACACACCCAGCAGTGCCCAAAAGTAGCACTGCAGTGCAGAACCCAGCAGGAGCCTCCAAAGCACAGTACTTTGAGGCTGGACCATTGGCCAAGGCTTTGTTTTGAAGCCTTGCGCAGTGCACACGCAGTGCACTCTCCCACAGGGGCCCCTTCCAAAAAGACATCATACAAAATGGAATGGGCCATGAACCATGATGGTTGCCACCCCAGGCATCACACCCTCAACAACATGCAAGCTTCTTTCTGTTCAATTGGTACCTAAGTACTACTCCACAATTCCTTCGTCAGAATGGCCAACCTCCTTCACCGGAACTCAAAGCCCAGTCAACCCGGTGTAGAACACCTTGCCCCCAAAATAGCAAAAGAGGTCTGACAACACGAGGGGCACAAATTGATTTCCCGTAGCAGACCCGCTGAATGTATCACCATACCCCCAGATCAGCGTGACCGTTTCACGGTGCACATACACGCATGGGGCAATTTGAGCAAACAAACAAGCATACATAGTGGCATAGTGGCTACATACTATGGGGGGAAACCAATTTTTGGATGATGAGAAGCATGGCAGCATGGACCTGTGCATCATCACCCAACAATGGAACCAAGTCAGTCCAACATTGCAAGAGGGACCAAGTCTCCAGGTGTAGGCTCTGCATACTTTGTGATACTAGGGGCATCATTGTTGTTTGGCAACAGGTTTTTGATGCTCCTGCTGCATTGGGGATATGGCATATTTGGGTTTTCACCCAATTTCACCCATTTTCACCTATTTTCAACCTTTTTTAAACACTTCTTGCTCATTTCCCCACATGTTCTCCTTTCACACTGCGCTAAGGGCGCCCCCTGACAAACATGCCACACGCCTTGCACACTTTTTGCGGCAGTTATGCCGGGAATCCCACCTCACAGCCATGTAAATGCCTTAGCACGCTCACACATGCACCATCAGAATGCAACACCTTGTGACAGTCAAGCGCTTGCTGAAGGTGGCCCAAACTCTCATATGTGTTCCCCATGTGACTGTATGCCATTCCTTGAGCACCGAGGTTACCACTTCTTTGTGCAGTCATCAGATGCCGCTGGTGATATAGCAACGCCCGGTTGTAATCCCCTGATAAGAACAACGAGTGGTCGTGAACCTGTGAATCGCTGGAGAGGGAACATCGCAGCATAAAAGCGTACCGAAAAGGACAGTCGGTGAGTACTTTGCCCAAGCAACAGCCAGAGCCTAAAAATTGAGAGAAACAACACTGGACATGACGCTGATGAGGTAGGACAGGGGGGGGGGGGGTAGTGTGCTCCACCAGGGCCCTTCGGTGGGCCCAGGCAGGTATGTGCCGTTGTGCAGGGGGAGGGGGGCATAACATACCCATCAATCGGTAAATCAATCCGATGTGACAACAAGCTACGCCATCCGCATCCGTGTCCTCCCTCACTTCACCTTGGGTAGGATCAGTGGTAGTCATCATGAGCAATTGCTCAAAGCACTGAAGCGCTTGTTGGTAATTCATTCCTTGAAAATACGCCAAACCCAAGTCGGTGTACGCGTTGCGAATAGCCAAAGCATCTTGCCCTTGCAAAGCCGATTGCAAGATTTGCTGGCACGCTTCCACTCGGTCGTTCATCATGAAGCCGGATCAATGGTTATGTCACAACGCGCAACCACGGCCTCATCAGTTTCCATGGAATGATGTGACATCCTTGTGACATTCCTTGCAAGCCAAAAGCATGGATAGCGGAGGTGACATCCTCAGGGTTCGTTGAAGAAAAAAAAAGCGTCCCGTGACATTCAGCACACCAACCGCCGGCCAACCCTAACCGTACCCAGGACTGAAGATTGGGGCCGAGCTGGTGAGGGCAGGAACATGCTTCCCTTTTGAACAGTGTCTATTGGCCAAGGGTTGGTTGCAAAGAGAAATACTCTATATGCCCCCCCATTGTGTGAGCATGGACTTTTCGACGCACGACGACCCTGTTTGACACCCGTTTTTTCAACTGCACCTGCCAACACCCCACCCACACATGTCTCAGAAGGACTTTGTGCGACAGGGCGTTTTCTACTAAATTAAAAAAACCCGGCCCGCGCAGTAGCAGCTCAGCATTTAAGCACTCAATTGCACAGCATCTGAAGGGTAATCAAAGCGGTTGGAGGGTATCCAACGACGGTTGGAGGGATGATGGTAGGGTAACCAAAGGTGGTTGAGGGTTGACGTTTTCTAATAGGCAAAACAAGGGCAAACTTGTCCACTGAAAATGCCCTGTTGTGTGAAGCATGCCGACACTGGCATGGGAGGAACACCAAGGGGCAGAAGCAGCACTTATCAGGGGGGAGAACTGTCCCACTGTTACCTACCAAAAATACGGCGTAGTGACCTGGAACAAGCAATGTCAACAACATCATTCCAAAAACTCAAACCAGTGCATACACATGGAAGTTAGTCTTTGTTGTGTCCCTGTTGCCACACACACAATTGGTGTTACCACACACACAGATACCCCCCCGCCTGAAATCTCCCCTCCTTTGCCGTAACAGTTCCCTCCCCCCCAGGTGGGGGAGGGGGGGGGAGGGGTCACGATGTGACGGGGGATTGCACCACAAGACTGCAGCACTACAACTGCGGCAGTGCATGCAAAATATCGGCAGTGTCAATCCCATTGAAACATGATGGCACCGTTGTGCACGTGCCGTTTCCACAAGCACTGTATGAAACTTCTGTTGTACATGCAAAACAAAACAAATTCAGGCCATATGACTCCAGGTGCGCAGCACCGCAGTGACATAAGAGGCGTGTGCCTCCATAGAAACTCGAGAAGCAGTTCTTGGTGGGTGGGCGGGGCGCCCCCATTGGGTGGGAGGGTGGGCCCCGTTATAATATAAAAAGTTCTGTGATGGGAGAATAGCACACTGCAGTCACAAAACAAAATAAGAGCACAACTCCTGTTACTGGGGTAACAGTGGTTGTACATGCAAAACAAAACAAATTCAGGCCATATGACTCCAGGTGCGCGCTCCTTTGTTCATGCTGGAGCCTGCAGCGCAAGGGATGACTGTGGTACGCCACGATGTCAGTCGTCCCAGGAAATCACGAAGCGGCCCCGACTGGACAAAACGCGATCTGAGAGGGGTCAGGAAGAGAAGCTCCGAGGTAACAGTGACAGTGAATACTGGCATTGTGGTGTGTTCCAGGCACCGCTGCTGAGGACGGCGGGATTACCCGACTCGTCCATAATAGTCTGGCGGCTCTCGCCATCACAGACCGTCTCTTGGCACTGTGACGCGGCGGGCGTTCCCGTCTCGCGCATGGATGACTGTGGTACGCCACGATGTCAGTCGTCCCAGGAAATCACGAAGCGGCCCCGACTGGACAAAACGCGATCTGAGAGGGGTCAGGAAGAGAAGCTCCGAGGTAACAGTGACAGTGAATACTGGCATTGTGGTGTGTTCCAGGCACCGCTGCTGAGGACGGCTGGATTACCCGACTCGTCCATAATAGTCTGGCGGCTCTCGCCATCACAGACCGTCTCTCGGCACTGTGACGCGGCGGGCGTTCCCGTCTCGCGCACGGATGACTGTGGTACGCCACGATGTCAGTCGTCCCAGGAAATCACGAAGCGGCCCCGACTGGACAAAACGCGATCTGAGAGGGGTCAGGAAGAGAAGCTCCGAGGTAACAGTGACAGTGAATACTGGCATTGTGGTGTGTTCCAGGCACCGCTGCTGAGGACGGCGGGATTACCCGACTCGTCCATAATAGTCTGGCGGCTCTCGCCATCACAGACCGTCTCTCGGCACTGTGACGCGGCGGGCGTTCCCGTCTCGCGCACGGATGACTGTGGTACGCCACGATGTCAGTCGTCCCAGGAAATCACGAAGCGGCCCCGACTGGACAAAACGCGATCTGAGAGGGGTCAGGTCGAGAAGCTCCGAGGTAACAGTGACAGTGAATACTGGCATTGTGGTGTGTTCCAGGCACCGCTGCTGAGGACGGCGGGATTACCCGACTCGTCCATAATAGTCTGGCGGCTCTCGCCATCACAGACCGTCTCTCGGCACTGTGACGCGGCGGGCGTTCCCGTCTCGCGCACGGATGACTGTGGTACGCCACGATGTCAGTCGTCCCAGGAAATCACGAAGCGGCTCCGACTGGACAAGACGCGATCTGAGAGGCAGCTGCCCCTCGACCCTTCGGGAAGTTAAGTAACCACACAGGGCAGGGCAGGGAAGGGAAAGCCTGAAGCGCCATGAACCGATCCCAAGCCGCGGCCCCTGCAGCTGGAAAATTTCCCGCAAAGTCGCTGTCAATGCGCGAGAAGCAATCAGCAGGATTCAAATCCCCTGGCACCCATTCAAGAAAAACAGTCGACGGCGCCCTCTGTAAAAGATAAAAAGCCCGGCGCAAATTCCGATTATGTCTATAGAGCCCTGATTTGGCGCGCATACTAGACATTTGTCCTACCGCAGACTCATTGTCGCCGACGAGGCGGAACACTGGCCAGCCCACGTTGACAATTAATCTCAGGCCCTGTACCAGAGAGTCCAGCTCAGCCTCTTGCTGCGTGGCGACATCCGGGGGGCAGTGAAAAACCCGCCCCCCTAGACCTGGACCCCAAACCCCTACTTTAAATCGGTCTCGGTCGAAGGCGGCATCCACAAAGAGCAGACCCCTGCCCGATTGCGACGGCGGCAGAATGGGGCGGGGGGACCACCCGCGCCGCGCCATAACCAGGCAGTGGAGAGAGCTGAAGACCAGTTTGAGGGGGGTCGAGGGCACGAAAGTTAGTCCCCAGGCGACGTGTGACCACCAGCCAGCCAGAAAGGGGCAAACGCCCACCTGGGGGCGAAGGGCCCAAGAAAGGCGCCCAATAACCCTTCTCGCAAACTTCCGGGACAGGGGCAACAGAGCAATTCTAAGCCACAGGCCCACCAGAACCACCCACTGATCTTCAAGGATGAAAACCCCCCTGCTGGGCCCCGAAAGCACCAGCCTTTTCCCCATCCAGACGATGGACGGGACCGGGTCTAAAATGCTCTTGGGGCTGATGATGGCCCCCTCCTCGTTCAGGTACGCGTCCGCACCAGGGGGCAGGTCGAAAAATCCCCGCGATTCATGCAGGAAATGCAACTGGATCAGGGACGCAAGGTCCTCAACCACGGGCAGGGAAAAGGACGGGGGTTTGCTGGAGTGCTGTCTGTTGAATTCAACCAGATGAACGATCATAGAAGCTTTCTCAGAATTCTTCGGGACGGGGAACAGCCAGCCATTAGGGGGAAGTGCGGCCTGACAGGGAGCCAGCACCCCATCTCGAACCAGAGCCCGAGCCATCACCAGGCCCTCAGAGGAAATGCCCCTGATATTGCGCAGCTGTCGGCTGGCAATCTCGAGTGTGTCATCCGGGGCCACGGCATGCCAGATGAAACTCGGTATATTTATATGACCTATATCGCCGATCCCCCTGTCTAAAACCTCCAGAGAGAGACCCACCAAAATCGGTTTTGGGGAGGTAGATTCACGGAAAACCGCCGCCCAAACTTCAGGAACCAAAGCGTCCAGAGCCAAGAGAACGGCCGGAATGAAATCAAGCACCCCAAGGTCCGCTGCGACAGAATTACCCCTCAACAACAATAGCCGAATCCGCGCCCTCACCAGACCCCTGTCCCTCGGGGCCACGCGCAAGCCTGCGCCAACGTGATCCAGCCAGAGCTGGCCCCGGGGGGAGTTCAGCAGCGAGTTGACCGTGTCTTCCGAAACGTCGGAGGCGCAATGGCTTGGACCCCCCCCCGTTCCCACGCACGACGGCGGCTGGGGGGGGGGGGGTTGTCTTGGCCGACTGTTGAACTTGGACGCGGCAGAAACGCTGGCGACGACAGTCCTGGGGGGCAACGGGGCAGGGGCGGGGCTGGGGGGGGGGGGGGGCAGGTGGTTGCTCCGAGGGGCGGGGGGGTCCCGATGAAGAGCTGCTCGGAGCAGGGGGTTTGGGGGAGCCAGGGGCTCGCAAACGGGAGGGCGGTGATCCCGATGGGGGGGAATGCCCCAGGGAAGAGCGGCGCGGGGGCTTGGGTTTCGGGGGGTTGCGGGCCCGCAGACGGGAGGGCTTCGCTGAAGTCGATGGCCTGTCGGTCTTTGGAGGGGGCTGCATTGCGTCCCCGGAGTCGTCCGCCTCCTCCCGGAACTCCTCCCCCCGCGTTCGCTTGGATCCGGTGGCCGGCAGGCGGGCCGGCTTCTCGTCGTCACAGCAAAGGGCCAGCAGCGATTCAGGCCAGAACTCGCGGACTGAGGTGTCCAGCCACCGGACGCCCGAGCTGGTGGGCCAAGGGAGCCGGAGGTGGTGGTGGAAGACGAAGTCGTCCGGCGCGGCCGCGTAGAAGTGCGCCATCCGCACCCCCGCCCACCTGCCCCACCAGCAGAGGTACCGCCAGGGCAGGCCAAGGAAGCGGAGGAAGGAGGCCCCCGCTCGGCGCCAGGAATGCCAACGGTAGGTGGCGTAGGGGCTGCTGTGGAGCAGGCGGGCCATGCCCTCCTCCAGAACCGCCGAGGACGGGACCAGGACCTCCCTTCCAGGGAACTTTTTCCGCAACCAGTGGGCCCATTCACCAGCGAACTTCCCCAGATCACGGGAGACCCATCGTGAGTCGCGTTTAAGACCCCAGAAGGCCACGGACTTGGATCGAAGGCCCGACCTCCGGACCAATGCGATTTCGCTAACCCGTGCGAGGCTGCTGAAGGACATGACGGCGGCGGCAAAGACACCCCAATCCTCTGGTGACTGGCAGGCCTCGGCCATGACTTGGAGGACGTGTGGGCCTGCATAGGGTCTGTCCCCCGGGGCAGCCACCGGCGATTTGGCCAAGCGCCAGAGGCGTTCCCAGCGGAGAGGCGGTAACCAGTCCAGGAGCCAGACAGCATGCAAGGCGGAGACGCAGCCCCTGAGCGTCGCGGGCCTGTACCCCGAGCGGAATAAGAGCAGAAGGACTTCCTCGGCCAGTCGCTGTGTGTCCTCGGCAGGCGTCTTGTTGTGGAAGAAGGCAAACCTCCGGAGGTGGGACCCGTAGGTGGACCTGGACCCCGGCTTCCACGTGCTGACCAGGCAGGCCTGCACACTGTCGGCGGGGTCGGCAAATCCCAAGTCCCGCCAGACCGCGGCGATGGATCCCCAGTTGACGAACTTCCCGGCCCACGGAGATAACGACTGTGACGGAACGACCAGCGCTGCCTCCGCAGAAATGGGCGCAGCAGACCCCAGGGCATCCCGTCACTCCAGAAACGGGCAGCGCCAGATCCAGTGGCGGACTACCTCCCCCTTGGCGCGGCACGTCTTACAAGGGCCCACAGGGTCTTCCGTCGTGTTAACCCACTCCCCCTTCTGGATCTCGAAGAATTCGGCCCCATCGATGTACTTAAAGCGCCGCCGCATGACCTTCTTCAGCCGCATTCCCGCCTCGCTCAGCCCAGGCTCGAGGCGAATATCGTCCCCCGACTGCGGCCCCGAAGTTGAAGACGTTCCGGACTTCCCCTCGTATCTCTGCTTGTACGTGTTGGCCGATGAGTAAACCAGGGACCAAAGGCCCTCCACCAGGCTTTGAAGCCGACGCTGTAGGTGATCCGGGTCGGAAGCCTCCATATTGACGTCGTCCCCAGCTGGCTTGCGGTTCTGCCAAGTTGTGTCATCCTGTTTGTCGGCGTCGGAGAGACCGAGATGGATGCATGGCCTTCATGGCCTCGTCCGTCATCTTTGGGATGATGACCAGAGCCGCCGGCTGGGGTGTCTCAAACCTGAGAAAACTCGCCAAGAGGAACAGGGCCCGATTGATCCATTGCGGGTGGTTCGTGGCAGCATTGATCTCGTGGAGGGCTTTTAGTGACAGGTCCGGGATCCACAGCTGCTCCTTAGCCGGTGCCTCGGTGATGCTCTGTACCTTGCTCGCCAGTGACTCGATAAGCTTCCCCTGATCCTCCAGCAGTTTCAGGATGGAAGGGTCGACCTGGGGCGGCTGCTGCGGGGCTGAAGATGGCGGTGCGGTCTTCCGGAAGGCCCTAGTCCCCATGTCCAGCGTGACGTCCTCAAGAAGCATGTAGCCCACGATCCTGTCGACAAAATCGTCCTGGGCACCCGTGAACGATACAGAAGCTGCAAAATCGCGTACCCAGGCCTCGCCGCCATGGTCCAGATCCTTGAGCTCCTTTGTCAGGGCCAGTCGCTTGCGGGCCCATGTTCGTGCATCCGAGCCCTGCTTGAACTCGCAGTGGACGTCTCCCCCCAGGTAGTCGTCAAAGGACAGGGTGTTCTCCGCCATGGTAATGGCTGCTTGGCCAACTGGTCAAACTTCAGGTCAATAATGAGCAGCTCTCAATGAGTTCAAGGGAGGACAGCTACTCGGCCTGTGCAGCAAAAGAACAGAACCTTCATTGAAGGCCCCGTTATAATATAAAAAGTTCTGTGATGGGAGAATAGCACACTGCAGTCACAAAACAAAATAAGAGCACAACTCCTGTTACTGGGGTAACAGTGGTTTACAAGTCCTTCTGATCTGGGTGTAGGTGCCTTTGGTGCAGCTGTAGGTGCTGGTTCCGGAGAATGACAGTCGTCACCAGATCCCGGCAACTGGGGAGATGCAACGCATACTGCCTCCAACCGACATAACTTGGCTGCCGTATGGTCCACAACCTTGTCCGTGGCCCCCGGGTATTGAATGTGCAGGAACTCGGGTCCAGAAGGTGAGGACCGATGACAGTTGCCAACAGTGGGGCACCCTTGCTGCGAGAGGGAAACATGAGCACCTATGGCATACATTGTTGTTGTTGTTGTTTCCAAATGGCAATTCCAAAAGTTGATCTGTGGTGCAATCCTCATGTGTTTACATGCAACAACGAACAAGCGGGACATGTGGACATCCCAGAACCAGCAGTCAACAATGCAAGATGATATGTTTGTGAGCTGCTGGTAGTGGGCAAGAGGTCATGTCTGTGAGAGTTGTTTCTGCTCATAACAGAGCCATTGACTAGAAACTGCAAGGATCAATTTACTTGGAGGAACCTGGTGCAGTCCTTGACCCCGACACCCCTTAAACATTTGGGCCCCTTGAAAGGGGGACCAAAAACCAGCCCTTTCTCTGAACCACCGTGGTGTCCAAGCAATATTCACACCCAAGCACGCCGTGCAGCCACCTCCAGATCTATTCATGCCCAAGGCAACCTTGCTGATCATTTCATAATGTTCTCCACCCATGGTGTTTCCCATAAACCTCACTATGAACAAAGTGGCTGGGACGCAGTGGCCTAAGGGGTGAGCATACAACAAAGGAGGTCTCCTCTCTACCTCCTCGCCAATGTCATGGTGGTTGTAGCTGCCCACACCCCCTGCGGAGCACGGGGGGGAGGGGGAGTTGACAGAAAGAGACCTCTTTGGCACGGCTCGCACCAAAGAGGGTGCCCCACAGGGTTCTCAAGGGTCCCCACACCAACCGCTACCTCGTGCTGGGGCTAAGCTCCGAGGGCAGGATCTTAATGAGCAACAAACGACATTTCTATAGCGCCTTCTCAGGGGTCCCCTAACAACGGGGACATAATCAGAAGTGTCTTCATAACCCGAGCCTTTTCAAGGTCCCCATGCTGGGAAAAGATCGATATGGTTATGTCACCCCCTTTCCGTCTTAGGTTCCCCATAGTGCCAAAAGACCAACATGGCTCCATCACCCGTGCCTTCTTGGGGGCCCCCATGGTTGGGAATGATCAAAGTGGTTATATAACCCTTGCTTGCTGCCTTCTAGGGGGATCCCCAACAAGGGGGACGAAATCAAAAAAGGTTGCACAAATCCTGCTTTCTTGAGGACTAGGAAAAATACCCCCAAAAAACCGAGCATTTTGAGTACAAACAGATGGGGTGGCCTGTTTACCAGCCCCTTCAAATGGGGCACCAAAATTTTCCGGCACCTATGGCTGGCCAATTTCACCATGTTGGCTTGTACTGTGGTCTGGACCTTGTAAACATGTTGGCCCCCTTGAGGGGGGGGGGGGGGGTTGAGGTTGGGGATTGCACGTGGGTGCTCTCTGTGGCCTAGGGTGTGCAATTTCTGAATTGTCATCAATTGACTGCCTCCTCTTAGGGATAGCCATATCTCCGGCCACCTCTGGAGTTCAGTTGCAAAAGAAATGTATAAACTTCCCCTAGATGCTCCCATGACCATCCCACCCTTGAATTTCCAATATGACCAAGGAGAGATGCCATTGTGGAGCACAGTGCTCTCACTTTATGCCACATTTGTGCAACACACAGTATGTGCAACTTTGTTTTTCACATCGACAATTCCCGGTTTGGATTGTAAACATACCACAAAAGACAAAAAACCATTTTTCGAGGATGATTCCTATTTGGATAGTAAGCATGCCACAAAAGACAATTTGGTTTCACAACTTTCTTACTGGTAGGACAGTGTTAACCTGTGCACATAGTTTGGTGTGATCAAAAGAGTCCATGCTTTCCATGCGCATGCAATGGAATAAACATGCACAAGAAACAGTGGAAAAGGCATGAGTCAGCATGTTTGAAAAAATAGTCACGCTGATTCCACAGATCCTTGGAGATCCTATTGCACCTGCATGACAAAATTACAAAGCAGTGTCGGCACCACGATGCTCAGACACCATTGGCTCATTCTTCCAATAGGACCTACACCACGAACACTGTATTGGTTCCCAAACCAGAGATTGTTTGTTAGCAGTAGCTGCTCAGAAAATTCGGCCTCCTTTATTCTGCAGCTTGCATCACGAAGCCCCACATTTGTCTCACCTCCCCTTTTCCTCGTGTAGATTTGTGGTGACCCATGGGTGTCCACTCTTCTAGATCCTAGAAGAGAATAGGAGCTCACCTTTGCAGCCGTAACTAACGTATTCCCTACAGCCCTCCTCATGTACCTTAGATGCTTTAGCATGGCATGCGTTGTGTCAGAGGACGTTTCGCTTGAAACATCAGTTGCTCGAGCCACCATGTTCAAGAGCGCTCTATCTGCTAAACTTGATTGCAACGTAAAATACTCCACATGCCCCCCACACTGTGTGAGCATGGATTTTTCTCTGCACAATGACCCCGTTTGACCGCTGTTTTTACAACCGCACTTCTTGTACGTCTGGGCTCAGGCACACATCCAGGCTAGGGCAGACATCTGGGCAGAAGCAATTCTTCCGGCATTGTTAGGCATCCAAGCACGGTTGGGCGCCAAGGTACAGATAAGCGTCAAAGCACACACAAACGCCTAAGCACTAAGTGGACGGGCCATCAAAATAAGCCACAAAAAGGGCCAAAAATTGCAGAGACAACACCTGCTGTTGTTCTAACGCAAAACGGGGGATGGGGGGGTACATTGGTGAGAAACACAAAACGGAACGCAGCAAAAGGCAGAAAGCAATTCATTGACTGCTTTCGCATGTGCATCAGTGAACGCGATGCGTGGGCTCATGATACATTTTACATTTCCGCATCAACGAACCTCTGAACCAGGTTAGCTGCAGCATCCCCAAGGGCAGGGGCAGCATCATCAAAATGAAATAGATTAGTTTGTAGTAATGCATTTGAATGTTGAGCAAGAGGTGCCATTCACCATCTGGTCGGAGGCTTGCCCAGGGCGGCAGTGATCTTGGACTCGCCACAAAAGGGCGAAAAGGGTGAATGAAATGGCATCCAGGTCAGAGCAGGGGGGCTGCAAAGACACGGGAAGAGGTGGGGATCAGTTTCAGGGGACACGACAAGGGGCAACCAGCAGCTGAGAATTCGGTGCGTAAGGTGAAGCACAAGTGGGATCAGGAGGATGACAGGACAATCAGCATCATCTTCCATGGCTTGATGAGGATACAGGGTGGCTGCCGGCCGGGATACACAGTTCTGTGGTACAGGGCAGGGGGGGCGGGACTGTGGTGAAGGTCACGGCGATGAGTCAAAATATGGACATCGGGTTCCATGCATGTTCGAGATCTTCACAGTATCTTGCCAGATTGATAAAGAGCTGTCACACGCGGGATACAGCGAAAGCAGTCCCCCTCCATATGGCGTTGCCTGATAGTTTGCTTGGATTGCTTCTGCTGAGAAACTCATTCTTGCAGCACTTCAGGCCGAGGCCACAAGTACTCTGGTAGATCGTAATCACATGAATCCTGACCATCAAATGCAGGCAAAATCCACATGTCAGCCCCTTGCGGTCGCAGCGGTTCGTCACCTCCCCTGAACGCCCTCGCAGTTTGTCCCTTTTCCACCGCAGCAGTGAGTGGGTCAGCGTCAAAATACGGTCAGTAGCATCGAATCGCCGTCGGTTATCCACCAGCCAACCACCAACTGCCATTTGCCTGTGGCTGTCCTCAACCAGGATTCAACATGAGACAGGATTTCTCAAAGATGGCCCTGGGTGTTTGTGCAACCGGGTCAACAAACAGGAGTGATGCCCGTACCGCTGTCACAGTAGCCCCGCGGTTTCCGCAGACAGTGCTCTGGGCTTGCTGGTTCCTGGGCAATCCGTTACAGGGTCAGGGGAAAAGGGGGTCTCGGTGGGTGCCTCAAATCCTCCCTCTTACAAGCATGTGAGAGGGGGGGGGGGGGGTTGAGGTGCTCTCCTGCAGCACCCCAGCACCCTTTCCCTTTGAGGTGATGCTACCACGGCTATCGAAGAACATCGTCCCGCTTTTTTTTCGGTTTTGTACTTTTCTGATTTTTTTTGTTGGTTTTGTGGGTTTTCTGCTTTTTTTTTATTTTTAGAGTCTTTTTTTATAGATGCTTATGCTGCCTGCATTTCTGCACAAGGCACCCGCCTTGCGGGGGTTCCTCAGTGATTCAGGAGGATTTTCGGCAGGAACAAAAACTCACACTTGCCTCCCTCAAATCGGGAAGCGCTGATGCAAAATTTCCAAATTTCAAAGACGATTCAGACCCATACATCTACTGCCAAAAAGACACGGGATGAATCGTTTCAGCAACAACTTTTTGGAACTCCTTCCAGCCTCGTTGCCCCTCAAGCGCATCCCTGACTGGAGGGAAGGTAACATCAGTGAAGCGGGGGACAAGGCAATCGTATGGGGCCTTTCTGATGGGCTTGTCCAAGGGACAATGCTGCTACTGGATTCCCTGCAAAAGAACCCGAAAACCCTGACAGGGAAATCTTTCAAAACTGATAATTCAAATACGTACGTAAAAAGGAGGTATGCTTCCTGTCCACGTGACGAACACCATCCGTGATTTATTGACGCACATCGGAGGATCGTCTGTACAATATCTCAGCACATCGAAGCGCTTAGAGCAGTGGGAAGGGCGACCGAACGGAATGCCGACTGCGATCATTAAAATTGTTGCCTTGCCCTCCATCGTGGTCAAAATATCAGTGTGGAAAAACAGGACAGTGTATGAGGTGTGGAGAACAGGCCAACCCCTGAAATCGTGATGTCGGCATCGCAGCATCGTCGCTTCTTCCCACCAGATTACACCACGGAACATTCACAGGTGGTATGTGCGGCTTTGGACCATGAAAACGTCACGCGGGGGTGTTTGAGGGGCGGGGGGGTTGCAGTGCAGGGGATTCGGCTTTACACCGGCTGCAGAATTGTTGCAACCGCATAGATCGAGGGTGCCAGTTGCAGAGAGATTAGCGCTGAACCATCGAAGGTTCGAAAGTAATATACAAATGAATGCAGCCAGCGGTGCTGGGGAAAATATGGCACACGCGACCAACTACAGCCCCTTCAGCGAAGCATGAAAGGGGTGGTTGGGCAACGATGTGGACCGGGTACACTGAGTACATGAATCAACTGGGGACGTGTGCATTCATGTCAAACCAGGCAAACAACACAGCTCACGGGGGCAAATCGGAGATACCTCACACGGTTCCAGAAAATGAATAACAGAAGCAACACCCAGCGTTTGTGGCACAAGGCTTTTTGGCGGAGCGGGCGGGCAGTTCACTGTCCCAGGCAGCTTGTGCGGTGGTCCCAAAGGAACCAAGAAGAACGATCACCGTCGCTGCCCGCTGTGGGCAGGGGCAGACCATCAACTTCCACAGCAATCGACTTCTTTGTTCCTCCCCATCAACAAGTGGTCATTGAGTATCAGAGGAAAGAAAAATGCACTGTCCGGGAATCGAACCCGGGTCGCATCCGTGGCAGGGATGCATGATACCTCTACACCAACAGTGCTTGGTGGCTGAATAGTCGGGTACCATAACCAAAAATCGTCCGGTCTTATTTCTGCTGAGCTGTACTTTTAGGAGCTCCACTGAGCGTCATGAGACGGGGAGCCATGTTGTGGTGGATACCAAAGCGGCACTGACGGCTGTCGTGCCTGATTGGCGTATGGCCCAAACGGAGCCCGGGGGTATGGTGGGCCAATGTGCTGGATGTGGTTCTGCATGTGGTGGTGCACATGGTTTGGTGGGGGGTACTGTGCAAGGGTATGTGGAGGGTAATGTGCGGGCCCGTGGTACTGGTGTGCAGGGTACTGGTGTGGGATTGGCGGCTGCACATAATTGTGGCGGCCCGGCATGCGGTGGCCATTTTGCTGCCCATTCTGATACAGGCTCATACCTGCGACTGGGCCATGGTCAGGCTGGAGGCAGGGATTGCAAGGCAAATTAAGCGGCCGATGCGGGTGTGGAGCAACCTCAAAACCCGGTTGGGCGGCAAGCAAGGGCGGCAGTTCAACCGCACCGTGCATACCGGCCTTTCCCTTCCCTTTGCCCTTCCCCTTGCCTTTGCCCTTCCCCTTGCCTTTGCCCTTCCCCTTGCCTTTGCTGTACCAACTCGCAGTGAAATTCGCGCGCTCCAGAATCACCATCTCATTCTCGAGGTTTGCCAGGAACTCTTCATACGCGTCCTCCGCTTCCTGGATGCAGCAATGGAATGGTGAGAAATTAGGCTGCAAATTGTAAGAACAAAAGGAAGGTGGGGGCCAGAAACAGAGAGAGTTTTTGGGAGGGGAGGGGGGGTAGAGGTACAGTGATGGAGAGAAAGCGAACATAGTAGAACCACTGCACAATTTTCTGAAAGCAAATTACAGAGCCCAGAACAGTGACTCATCCTTCACTTGAGGTAGAGATGGAGGTGGAGATTCAGGTGCAGGTGGAGGTAGAGGTGAGGGAGAGGTCGAGGTTGGAGGTGGAGGTGGGGGTAGAGCTAGAGGTACAGGTGGCGGTGGAGGTGGAAGTAGAGGTAGAGGTAGTGGTGGGGGTAGAGGCAAAGGTAGAGGGAGAGTCAGAGGGAGCGGTAGAGGGAGAGCACCTCGTCCATCCTGGGCTCCTCGTGCTTGCTCGCCACCAGCGCGGTATCCGGACCATGCACCACCACCAGCCCCGGGTGACTGTGGGGATCTACGGCCACGCAGTCCCCGTTCCAGTGCTCCAGCATCAGCGTCGGCCCTGGGGGTGGCCCATGCCACGCCACCCGCAGGCCCAGGGCGGTGAGACACGCCCCGTCCCGCAGGCCCCCAACGTGCACCCGCTGCAGCTGCGGGCAGCGGGCAATCGTCACCTGCGCGGCGCTCTGCGGGATTTTGAGGGCCTGGAGCCGGGGCAGGTCCACGAGCCGCAGCTCCCGCAGCGGGACGGACTGCGGGACGGTGACGGCCACCAGTGCGCAGTCCGTGATCTCGAGGGTGTGCAGGAGCCGAAGGTCGTCGGGGACGGCGAAGTCGCGCGTGCCGCCCCCGAGGCTCAGCCGCAGGACGGCGAGGCGCTGCAGGCAGGCGAGCTGCGCCATGAAGACGTCCGGCTGCCGGCAGACGTGCACGCGCAGCAGCTCCGGCTCCTCGTAGCACGTCAGCTCCCAGTACGCCGCGTGCGCGCCGGAGGGCTCCCCACAGCCGCGGACCGCGCGGAGGACGTCCGGCAGGTACTGCCCGAGGCACCACTTCTTGAGCATGACGTAGTTGTCCGCGATGGCGTCCCGGAACGACTCGGTGTCGGCCGGGACCGTGACGGGCTGCGGCGCCGCGAGGCCCAGCGGGTGCAGCGGCTCGAGTGTGACGCCGGCGGGGACCCACAGGAGGGCCTCGCGCCACAGCGGGACGTCCCCCGGGGCTTGGACGCGGAGGGTGCGGAGGTGCGGGGCTGCGCGGAGGAGGTGGCGGAGGCCGGCGAGGGCCGGGGGCGCGACGGTGTGGCAGTAGGGCAGGTGGACGGTGGCGAGGCAGGGGAAGGGGCAGGGGGCGGAGGGCGGCGCGGGGGCGGGGGCGGGGAGGGAGAGCGGGCAGTGGGAGCTGACGCTGAACTCGCGGAGGGCGGCGGTGTTGGGCAGGGCCATGGACTCGACGGCCTGGATGCCTGCAAGCAGAGGGCAAAGGGAGGGCAGGAGGCTGCCTGCGCCCCTGAGCCGCTGCCTCAGTTGCCTGAGCCACAGCCCGGCAGCGACGCGCCCTTGGGGGTGATGCGTTCCAGGGTCCAAGCGGCACAGCGTTACTGATGGGACGTTTCGCCGCCAGTAAGATAAAGGCGCCTGGTGACTGGATGCAAACCTCTTGGAACCTTTGCTGTGATTTGGGAGGGGTCTGGGTCATTAGAAGGGGGGCGGCTGCCAGGTCTGAGAAGAAGACGCCATGTGAGATTGGGCTCTCGGTTGCCAAGAGATTCGGGTCATTGTGCTTGGGGCCCACAATGCCCGGGCAAGCGGACCAGTTGCTTGTTTTTCACCGGCCATTTCCCCTTCTGTCCGCAGTTCCCCCCACTCCCCCCTATTTTGCCCCTGCCCACATTTTTCCTCGGGGGGAGGGGGGGGGTTCAGGAAGTTTGTGGCCAACCCATTTGGGGAAGTGCCGGTCCCTGCAAGTGCATTGGAAGGAAGGGGGGCTTGATTGGGGTGTTGGGGACGGGTAGGAAGGCAGTTGGGGGAGTGAGAGATACGGTATTCAGAGCAGTTACTCCCGTGGTCAAGTTGGTGGAGCAAGCTTTGCAGCCTTCATGTGTGTGTGCACCTGGTGTGCCCAGTGGAGGGGCGGGCGGGGGGGGTGGGGGATGGTTGGATGACGAACGGAGAATGCCGTCTGGCAAACATCTGTGTCAAGAGGTCTGGCACAACTTTTCCCACGGAGTTTGACTGACCGTGGCATTGTGCTGGCCTTGTTCTGGAAACGGCTCCAATGCCCCCCCCCCCCCCCCCCACTAGAGTTTTGCTTAACAACTCGGCGTCTCCTGGGGGGGGGGACCCCGGATTTCGGACCCAGATTTCATAGTGGAAAAAAATGAAATTTACAAAAGGAAATATTGATATCGGCTATTTTTGGAACACAAACTTTTGGACTTTTGGGTTCCACACCCACCCCCCACCCCCTTAGCAAAACTCCTGCAATGGGTCATCTACTTGGACGGCCAACCAGCGCACACCCAACCTCTGTTGTGGTCTTTGATAACCTGGATAATACCCTCAATATGACTCACACCATTGTATGTGCACATAGCCACAACAAAGCAGCACCACAGAAAGAGACCCATGGATTCCATGCAAGCCATCCAAAAACACCCGCCGAAGGCCATTTTGGCGGGTGGCGGGTTGGTTTGGGAAAAAGTGTTGTTTTTTGGTTTTGTTATGGTGTTTTTTGGTGTTTTTTGGCATTTTCTGAGATGCAGTCCACCCAAAATGGGGGTTTTTGCATGTTTTGATGGGGAGGCGGGGGGATAACTAATGGTACCTATTACCCCTTGGAAGGGGTAAATTGCATCTTGAAGAGCGCACATGTGTTCTCACCACCTGGGTCGTTGTTATTTCTAGTGTTCATTTGTTGTGCGCATTGGCAGGCATGAAGACGGGAAATAAACACAAGGCCAATCCCACAACCCCAAACACCGCTCACATTGACAAAGACAAAGAGAATTGAACACTTCGGTCTGAGTTTTGGAATGTCTTGGAATGTCTTGGAATGTCTTGGAATGTCATGCGGAAAGTACTTGAAATTCGGAACCATCCTGCCTAGTGCGGAGAGTAATAGGGTTAGGCTTACGGGAGCCACTCTGATGAGTCCGCCTCCGCCTCTGCGATGGATATGTGTTGGCATCTGAGCAACCACCGTGAGCGATGGTGCTCTGCTTCTTCTTCGTCCTCCGAAGAGTCAACCATCTCCACATCACAAAGGACTGAAAAATCTTTGAATGCTAACACCAACTCAGGGGGCCACGCAACAAAGCGTGGATTGTGAGTCCCTAACCCCAACTCAAGGGGCCACGCAACAAAGCGTGGATTGAGAGTCCCTAATTTTGTTCCCCTTTGTTGGGGGCCACTTCTGATTTTGCTCCCCTTTGTTGGGGATCCCCGAGAATGCAATTTTACCTCCCATTTTCTTTCCTTTTTTTTTTTTTGACTCCCACGCTTTTGTGTGGCCCCTTGAGTTGGGGTTAGGGACTCGCAATCTACGCTTTGTGGCGTAGCCCCTTGAGTTGGGGTTCACCCCTACCTTCTCGGGGGTCCAAAGGAGGGCGGAAATGCTACGTCACCCCTGCATTCTCAGGGATCCCCAACAAAGGGGAGCAAAATCAGAAGTGGTCCCCAACAAAGGGGAAGAAAATCAGAAGTGGCTGCCTCACCCCTACCTTCTCGGGGCCCAGAGGAGGGCGGAAATGCTACGTCGCCCCTACATTCTTGGGGATCCCCAAAAAGGGGTTCAAAAAGGGCCCTCACCGGGCCAGTGGAAAAAAGCCCCTCACGGGGGTCCTAGATAGTTCAGGGTGACCCTACAACAAACGTTCCTTAAGAGAAAAAAAAAAGAGGGTCTGAGGGAACGTCCTGTCCCAGTCCCATCCCTTTCAAGTATCGCGCATACTCTCACTATGACCTTATTCCCACGACCCCTACACGCACTCCTATGTGCAACCCTGTGTGCGCTTCCTTTTATGCCCATGTCCTTGCGAGCGCTTTGCACTACCTTCAAACCATGCCATGTCCCGTGCACCCGGAAGGGTACCTGATGAACCTTTAGCAATTGAGTGACCCACACCTGATCCTGTTGGGGTACCTGATGAACCTGTATGAATCGAAGTGCGTTGCGCAAAACGCGTGCAGCAGGTAGAATGTGGGAAACAGAAAAATCGAAGAATGTGGTATTGGGGTGCCTTGGAATATGGTGACATGTGCTACACCACACCAAAAAAAACACCAAAAAACACCAAAAAAAAACACCAAAAAAAATGCAAAACGGGGAAAAATGTGCGTGTGACAGGGCGCAGGGGGTTGGGTTTTGTGGGTTGTCACCGGAGGGAAAATGGAGGAATTTGAGGGGTGGGTGTGTGGGGGGGGGGGAGAGGTAAATTTTCGCCCGGTTTCTCCAACAAAATTCATTTTCGCCCCCGTTGCTCTGCCAAAATGCATTGTCACCCGGTTGCTCCGCCAAAATTCATTTTCACCTGGGCCGCCCTTCCAAAGGTCATTTTCGCTCTGGCACTCCGCCAAAATGCATTTCTTTTCGGTTGCTCGAGGAAAAAACATTTTCTCCAGGCCGCTTCGCTGAAATTCATTGTCGCCTGAGTGCTCAGCCGAAATTCATTTTCACCCAGTTGCTCCGCCTAAATACATGTTCGCCATGTTGCTGTGCCAAAATTCATTTTGGCCTGGTTGCTGCACCTAAATCTTAACCTTAATCTTCGCCCGCCCGCTCCGCCAAAATTCATTTTCTCCTGGTTGCTCCGCCAAAAATTCATTTTCACTGGAGCACTGTGCCAAACTTCATTTTCGCCCGGGAACTTTAAGGGGAGATGATTGATATCATGGAATCAAGCGATACCTAAATACCCGTTGTGCCACCCGTCATATGGCAAAAAACACCGTTTTTTGGGCAAAATCGGCCATTGCAACTGCCTTTCAAGGGCGGTTCCCCACCATTCCTCCACAGATCTTTGAAACACTTCCTGCAAACCGCAGTGGGAACTTCCAGCCCTGGTCCCTGGATCCTGGTCCCACCGCCCAGTCCAGCCCCAGTGATGCATGAGATCCCACATATGCACGGCCAGATCTCACCCCATGCAGCCCGGATGATTGCTGACGCCCACCGCCATGTGATACCAAACCGTTTACAACAAACAATAACTCATCCGAAGGACAGAGGCTCTGGTCGGTCGACCGAGGCCGAGAGGTAATTGCAGCCTGCGAACTCTTCCACAACATAGTGCTGCCTAGATTTGAACGGACGACACTCAATCCATAAACCTGTGCATATACCACCCATCTGGGCAATACACGACAATGCATTGCACAGAGGTTGGTGCATCCCATGAAGAAAGTCCACACAGTCAAATCATTTCTTCACACTGCCCTTGTCACTACGTGTCTTGCGTTTACGTGCCTGTAAAGTGAAAAAGGCGCAATCGTAATTTTCATTCTGTCATTACCGCCTGGCTCAGCAGCCCCCCCCTCCAGTCCCAGACCTCCCCTCCCCCCCCTTTTGAACCCCCCCCCCCGGCCCCCAAGCAATTGGATTCGGCTGGCGAAAAATTTTTCTCCGGCGCCTTCGGTGGAGGTCCATCTAGGGCAAAATTTTTCTTTGGTGCCGACCAAAACTCATATCAGTTGGGCCGCATAGCTGGGGGCCACGGTGCAAAAAACTCAGGATCAGTGGGGCTTTTCTTAAGTGAGGCTCTGGTTGAGGGAGCGGTAGTGGCACAGGGCACAGAGCGGATTCCTAAAGAAATGCGGGTTCTCCCCTGGACGCTAACGGTAGGTCTGCACGTGAACCATTTCAATTCGGGTTTCGGGGCCCCCAGCGCCCCCAGCGTGTCTCGGGATGATTGCCAATGGACGCACTTTTGGTGTTGCTGTGGCGTTGTCTGCGAGATCCCCTGATGAAGCACCAGGCGACATAGATTTCTCTGCCCAGCCGCTCCCTGGGCCCGCAGGCATGTTGCACCTCCTCCTCCCATTTCTGCGCGAGAAGTTTATTGATTTTGTGGGGTGTAGTAAGTAAAACGTGGTAATAAGTGATTGGAGTGGTGACTCTACCAGTTGGCATGTCAACACACGCGGTTGTTGGTGCTTGGGATTTGCTTCTGCAATGGCTGCTGTATTTACCCCTGGAGGATACCGGATGCGCCCCCGTCATCGTCAGACCTCCGGTTCAAACCGCTGCCCTTCCCCCTCCCCTTTCCGCTGGTGCTGAGTTGCTAAGTGAAGCACTGCCCTCAACACAGAAAATTCAGTAGGAACTAACTGATATCAGTTGGCGATTCAGTGAGACACAGCGCCAGGGCTAGCGGCAGGTGTGGTCACGTAGAAGCCTGTTTGCATCAGTTGAAGGAGGGAGCCAGGGAGGGACCTGACAGCCCCACACAACTGAGGTTGGTGGCTTCCGTGAGGTCCAGCGCGGTGAGCCCGGCGCAGTTGCAGAGCTCCAAGCGGTAGAGGCTGCGCACCGCGGGGCCGAGCGTGAGGCCGCAGGCGGCGCCCTCGAACACGATGTCCGCGTACGCCAGCACCTCCAGCCCCGCGCCGTAGTGCACGGGGGCCGCCACGCGGAGGCGCTTGAGGGTGAGGCAGCGCAGCCGCAGGCAGAGGCCGAGGTCCAACGCGGTATCGAGCGCGACCGCGGGGGCCGGGGCGAGGGCGGGGTCGGGGAGGGCGTTGGGGCCGTGGAGGCTCAGGTGCGTGAGCGCCGGGAGCGCCGCCGGGCCCTCGGCCGCGAACTGGGCCAGCGCCGGGGTGCTCGTGAAAAGGAGGGAGACGTGGGTGAGGGCCGCGCCGGTGCCGGGCCCCGCCGTGCGCCAGAACGCCGCGTTGTCGCGGTGCAGCGGCGAGCACTGGGCGCACGTGCGGATGGTGGGGCCGCTGCCGGGCCCGGGGGCCGGGGCGGCGGACGGGGCCGGGCCCGGGGCCGGGGGGGCCAGGGTGTCCCAGTAGCAGTCGGCCACGCGGCTGAGGAGGCGGGACAGGGCCGCGGCCCCGAGGAAGGCGGTGGCCCAGGGGCTGGTCCCGGCCGCGTCCTGGACCTCCGTCTGCGTCAGGAGCGGCGCGTGGGTGGGCGCGGCCCGGTCCTGCAGCGCCCGCCACACCGCCACGTCCGAGTCCAGCGCCGTGGGCATAAGCACGCCCCCGTCGGTGGTCCACATCTCGATCTTGAGCCCCTGAGGCCGCGCCGGGGGGGGGGGGGGGGGGGCAATGGCCTTTGAAGGTCTGGGGCGGCGAAATTTTGCCGCACAAAATCCAGAGGCTTCCGCGCAATTTCCCGCAGCGAAATTCACCACCGCGAATTTGACTTGGCACGAAATCCCCCGCCCCCCCGTTACGCACACACGCCCGCTCGCTCGCTCATGCAGCGCAAGACGAGCCACGCCTCTCACCCAAGGATTTACTGGCCATCGCGGATGGATTGCATGTGCAGTGCATACGTTGGGATGTGTGGGAGGGATGTGTTAGAGAAGCGGTGGGGGCTGGTGGGTTGACGCTGCCCACACTGGGGGGGCGAGTTCCCAACACCGAACCGTGTGCACTTGCAGGCAGCCTGTTGTGAGGACCGGGGGGGCGGGGAGAGCGGGAGGGGGGAGGGGGCTTCTTTGAACAACTCGGCACCACTGGAGGGGGGGGCGGGGTCCCACACCACCCACCCACCCCCTATGGACCCACGCACTCACCCACTCACCCGCCCGCCCCTCAAAAGATTGGGCCAAATTTTCTTCCAGGCCTTGGCTCAAAAAATTCCTCGGGCGCCTCTGGCGCCAGTTAATTCCTTACGTTAGTGCAGACCAGAAATTTTCGTGTGCGCCCCTAAACACTCAGCACCACTTGGAGGTGGCGGGGGGCTGGACCGAACCACCCCCCACCCCTGGACCCCACCCCCTTGCCAATGCATCTCTGGGGCCGGAGGCGGGGGGCTGAGCATCAGGGACTGGCCTGGGGTGGTGTCGTGACCGTGGGTTTGAACCGGCCAGCACTGCGCTGGTGACTGTGGCGGAGTTCCTGTTTTCCGGGCCAACGACAGGTCAACGCCAGCACGGGCCTGAGGACCATCAGGGCACGACCGTGCTCCGCGGTCCCGCCCCACACCGCCCCACACCTCCCCGCCCCGTCCGGCCCCACACCGCCCCACAAAGCCCCGCCCTGTCCTGCCCCACACCGCCCCGCACAGCTCTGTCCCGCCCCATCCCGCCCCACAGCCTCCCGCCCCACAGCGCCTCGCCCTGTCCCCCCCGACAGTGCCCTGCCCTGCCCCTTCCTGCCCCAGACCACCACGTCACGCCCCACACCGCCCTGCCTCGCCCAGTTCCGGCCCACCCCCCCCCCCGACCCGCCCCACACTGCCACCGCCCCACCCCACACCGCCCCGACCCGCCCCACACCGCCCCACCCCGCACCGCCCCGCTCTGTCCTGCCCGTGTGTGGGGCTTTGCAGGCGCGGTGGAGCTGAGCCACCGGTTGCAATTTCGCGGAAGCCCCTGGATTTAGTGTGGGAAATTCCGCGGCCAATTGAAACGCGAGATTTCCGACACAGCGTTGACTGCTCCCCAAATCCCCCCTCCGCCCTCTGTAAGTACGCCTGCGCGCGCGCGCGCGCGCGCCGCCGCGCGTGCGCGTGGGTAAAGGAGTTACTGCGCCAGGGAGGGTCAGAGACCTGGCGGACCAGCATCGCCCAGAAATGGAACTCGATGAGGAACGGGGCGCGCTTCTGTGTGACGTGGTAATTGTAGAGGGCCACGCTGCGCCAGCTCTGGTCCTGCTGTTTCAAGGACAGGGCCTCGTAGCAGTCTGGCCGCCCGGCCGCCAGCCGCGCCACGTCGAGGCAGCCCATGGCCGTATTGAACGCCAGGCCGAAGCCGAGCTGCGCGTCTGTGCGCAGGGGGGCCAGCACGTCGCGGCTCTGCAGGCACGCCCACAGCTCTGCCTCCTTCACCTGCGTACAAAGGGGGGGGGGGAGGGGGGGTTGCCAGGGGATAAGTTCGGAATGGGAGAAATTCGCCACGTCCCGGACTCCTGACGCGTGCTGCTAGTTCCTGGTGGGCTCTGGATGGAAACACATCTCTGTCGCCTGGCACACCGCTGCACATGTCTGAATTCACACTACTCACCCGAACCTGAATTCACAGTGAAGTTGTTGGGCACACGCCGCAAAAAATTCGCCGGGGAAATTTTTTTTGCCACTTTTCTTAACGAATCCGGTAGCCTCGTGCGTACGGCAAATGAATGTACAGCGCACGCGCACACCTGCAGGTGCCGCCAGGCCATGGAGTACGGCGGCACCCCGGCCGTGGCCAGCGGGGGGTGCTGCGCCGCCGGCCGCAGGTACTTGTGCAGGTGTTCGTGGGTCGTGCACCGCGCCGCCGGGCCCGGCGCGGCGTGCGCCGCGAGGGCGGGCGGGAGCGGGGCCGCGATGGCCTCCGTCAGGCCGTGCTTCTTCAGCAGCGCCGCGACGTCCGGGAAGGCGGCGGGGCAGCAGGGCCCCCAGGCCGGCAGGCCCTCCTTCGGCAGGTGCTCCCGGAACTTGAACTCCATCCAGCGCTGCCCCACGAGGGCCTTGACCCAGACCGAGGGCTGCTGGTCGTCGATGGACTTGGTGTTGACCCGCAGCCCGTGCACCAGGACGCAGGGCACGTCCGCGTGGTACACGGCCCGCGCGAGGCTCAACAGCCCCACCGCACGCTCCTGCACCGGCGGAAGGGCTGCGCAGACCCGGACGCAGGGCTCCTTTTTGGGGGCGGAAGAGTCTGGGGGAGGTCCGCCCCCCCCCCCCCCCTCCGGTGGTGCTGAGGCTGTAGAGGCACCGAACCGAAGAAATTTTTTGGTCTAAACCAAGGTAATTGGTGCCGAAAGCGCCAGAGGAAAAATTTTGATTGGCCAAAGACCTGGACAAAAATTTGGCCCCATCTGTTAAGAGGCGGGGGATGGGTCCAGGGGGTGGTGGTGTGGGACCCCCCCCCCCCCCGCCCAGTGCTGCCGAGTTGTTAAAAGGAGCCCTGCCCGGAAGGGGCAGCACGAGGGCTGTGCTTAAAGGGGGTTTTGGGGGGGGTTCTGGGGCCCAACAGTTTGTGTACCAAAAAAGGCCCGACCATATTTTCCAGATTGGAAATTTCGTTTTTTCCCACGATGATCATTTTGGTTTGGGGGGGCGGGGTGCCGGGGGCGGGAGGGGGGGGGGGGCACCACCTTTGCAAAAAAACTTTAAGCACCGGCCTGGGCATCACGGGGACGATCCGATGGGGTGTTTGAGACACGGCCCATGGCTTGGGCTAGATGGGCCCAGTGGCCACTATGTGGGTCCCCATGGGCGCTCAAGTACCCGTATTGTCACCAAACGATCACCCAAACCCATCCTAAGAGCAACCGAAGGGTTTCAGAAAAAGTCGAAATGTGAAAAAAAAATTCTATTGCCTTTGGCAAGTCCATCTCGCAGAGAATCTACCCCAATCAACACACACCCAAAATAGGGTAAAAACGGCATAACTACAGCCTAAAACATGCTTTAAATACCTTGGATGGACATTTTAGGCGATCACGGTATCAAAAAAATAAGTTTCGGAAACTTCGATTTTTGAGCTGTATAGGCTGAAAAACTGCATGAGCAGGTTGTGTACCAATCTCGTCTGACCCCCCCCCCCCCCCCCCCCCCCCCGCACCCAATACCCAAATAGGATGAAAAACACATAAATACGGCATTCGTCGATTTGCGTCCACTGGTCTATGTACAGAGGCAGAGGGGCGGGGAGGTGGGCCGAGTCGAGTTCAGGCGCCCGTGTCCTCCCTGAAAAACACATAAATACGGCCTAAAACATGCTTTACATACCTTGGATGGACATTTTAGGTGATCACGGTATCAAAAAATAAGTTTCGGAAACTTCGAATTTTGAGCTGCCTAGGATGAAAAACTGCATGAGCAGGTTGTGTACCAATCCCGTCGCCTGCCAAAGGGATCGTGGGAGACTCGGAGGTAATTGGTTGGGGGGTTGCGCTGAAGGAGTGTCGGATAAACCTCGCCTCCTGGGCACCCCCCACCCCCCCACGGATGGTGTGACATGTGGATGGGTCGCTTGTGGGAGTTGTGGCATCGGACTACGCGGAGACGTAGGCGCACATGCAGAGCCACGGGGTTGATTGGCTTGTCAAGGACCGGGACTGGTCCGAGGCGGCTTTCACCACAGCTCTGTTGGGGATGGGGGTGCGGCATGACTCCCCCCCTCCCACATCCCAAAAGCCCAGTGAGCAGCTCACGTACTACAAATACGTTTCCCCGTCCGTGGGCAAACGATACAAAGCACGTTCTCCTGAAGCCCCAAACCGGTGCGTACACCCGGAAGTACCAACACAAAGGTCCTCACGATTCGAGCGCCGTCTTCTAATTGTGTGGGGGCGCTTGCAACTGCTGTGAAAATATGAACGTTTTGCGGAATACCAATTTTTGTGTTGGATGTTTTGAATTTGATTTACGGAAAATTTGCGACAGCACCCAAAATAGGTTTTGTGGACCTGTTTTTGGTTGACTGAGTCAAAACTGTTTTTGTTTTTGCGTGTTTTGTTTTTTTGGCGTTTGGCCTCCCTTTGGCGGGGGGTTATGTTTCACTCATTTTGGTGCCACTAAAATCCTTGGGGCGGGGGGAAAAGGTTAATTTTTTTTGTGATTTTTTTTGCGCTTTCATGTTGCGAAGGGCATGCAGCCGAAAAATTCAGATTCTTTTTGCGTTTTTTTCTTTTTGCGCTGGGAATTAACTATTTCTGCACAGAATTCATGTTGGGATGGTACTGCAGCACCCGCGCGAACTCCGCACGCAGTGCCTGTCCCCCGGTGCATGCCCCTTTTGCGCCCCACAAACACCGCGCAAAAACCAGAAGCGCCTCACCGTCCGACAACGGGCAACCCCAGCACAGCCCCCCACACACCTGCTCAGAGCACAGGCGCGTCTTGAACAGCATCGGCAGCAGCGGCTGCTCGGGGCCCCGGTAGAACTGCCGCCAGTCGGCGTCGGCCCCCTCGGCCACGGGAAACAGGAAGGCGCAGCAGTGCAGCAGCAGCCAGAGGCCGTCGGCGGGCGGCAGCAGCGGCAGCCCCGTGCAGACGTGATGCAGCAGCCGCCCGGCCGGGCCCGGCAGGCCCTCGTACGGCGGCGCCGCGGCGCCGCCGGCCCCGCACTCGCGCAGGACGAGGTCGCGGTACTGCGCACGCACGCGGTCCTGCTCGGCCGGGGGGAGGTCGGGCGCCACTTGGCGCAGGCTGTAGCGCAGGGACGGCACGTCGCGCAGCCGCGGCTGCGGGCACCGGACCTGCACGGTCCAGTGGCCGGTGGGCGCGCGCGACATGTGCCCCAGGCGGCAGGTGCACGGCGCGGCGCCGGCGGCGGCCGCGGCTGCGGGGCAGGCCTCGGTGTGGCAGGCGAAGGGGATGGTGCCCAGGGGCACGTACAGGCAGAGCCGGGCGCAGGTCAAGTCCTTCTGGTCCTCCAGGACCTGCGGGTGTGTGGGAGGCCCGTGGGGGGCAGTTCAGCGCAGTTCTGGACCCCAACGCGCGGTGGGGGGAGCCTAAGGGCCCAAAGGGTGGCGTAGGGCGTGGGGGGGGGATGGGGGGGGGGGGGGGCAAGATCATTTTTGTCAGGGTTTGGGGGCGTTTTGAAAATCCACACCCGCAGAGAGAGAGAGAGAGAGAGAGAGAGAGAGAGAGAGAGAGAGAGAGAGAGAGAGAGAGAGTGTGTGTGTGTGTGTAACAGAGAGAGAGGGGGAAAGACAATATTAAAGAGGGAGACCCGCATGGGTCCAGGGCCCCCGTGGTCGCCTGGGGCGCCACCAAAATCAGTGCAGCGTACATTGCGTGCGCCACCCTGTCTGGCGCCCACCGGGGTCGCATCTGGGGGCAACAGAGAGAGAGAAGGAGACAGAGAGAGTCAGACAAAAAGACACAAACACACACACACACAGAGGGAGAAAGAGAGAGAGACGTGCGGCCATTCTAATACTTCCCTGGTACAAGGACTGGGTTTGCTGTGGAGGGTTGTGGAGGCCCGTGTGGCGGATTGTGGGGAGGGCTGTGAAGGGTCGTAGGGCCGGGACACAGAGACTTGCGGACGCTCACGATCCAACCGTCTGACAACAGCCGGCGATCTACAAAAGACCCCAACATCGGCAATCCAATCGAGAGACGACTGCGAAGGTGCTGCCGCCGCGTGAAAGGTCTCCACAGCTTTCACGATGCTACACTGTTTTCGGTTCCATTTCCCCCCTTTTCTCGGACTCTGAGGTGGGCCGTTGTGAAGAGTTGTGTGGAAGGCGTTGCGGAGGGGTGCGGCGGGGCTACCTCCGGGTTGGTGAGGACACACGTGCCCGCATGCCCCAGGACCTCTTCGAGATAGTCCGCGGGCGCGTAGTGCCAGGCACTCGGGCCTGAGAACACAGGGAAGCGCCCCCCCACGAGGCTGTCGTACATGTACGACTCGAGCGCGACGTCCGTCCCGGGGTAGACCAGGGCCGCCACTTTGGGCGGCGGTGGCCCGCCCCCGCCGCCGCCCTCCGCGTCGTCCGGCGCCCCGTGGGGGTCTGCGCCGCCCCCGTGCGTCGCCAGCCCCACGTCGTCGGCGGTGGGGGCGAAGGGGGAGGCGAGCACGCGGCGGGCCTCGGCGGAGGGCAGGGTCTGCTGGGGCTCTGCGTGCATCAAGATGCGGTAGCAGTCCTGCAGGCTGAGCGACTCCATGTCCGCCGGCAGCGGGTCGATGGGCTGTGACGCGGCGGTGCTGCCCCGGAGCAGTGCGTGTATGAATGCCCGCCAATCCTTGCACACCTGAGTGTGATAGGGGCAGACATGCCACGAGCGTCTGGCAGGGCAAACGGGAATCGGTCCCTCAGTAATACCCGCCCCCCGCACCACCAGAACTCAGTAGGAACGCGCTGCATTCAGTGCGTGGTTCAGTAGGACCCTGCTCCATCCGATCATGTCTGAGCCGGCAGACGCCAGTGGCAGGTCTGGATAGGGTGTGTGCGACAGGCATGTGGTGAGGGGCATAGGAGGATGTGTGGTGGGAGGTATGTGAGGGTGTGTGGTGGGAGGTGTGTGAGGGTACGTGACAGGGGGCGTGTGAGGGTACGTGATGGGGGGCGTGTGAGGGTACGTGATAGGGGGCGTGTGAGGGTACGTGATGGGGGGCGTGTGAGGGTACGTGATAGGGGGCGTGTGAGGGTACGTGATAGGGGGCGTGTGAGGGTACGTGATGGGGGGCGTGTGAGGGTACGTGATAGGGGGCGTGTGAGGGTACGTGATAGGGGGCGTGTGAGGGTACGTGATAGGGGGCGTGTGAGGGTACGTGATAGGGGGCGTGTGAGGGTACGTGATGGGGGGCGTGTGAGGGTACGTGATGGGGGGCGTGCGAAGGTGAGGTGTGAAGCACGTGAGGGCGTGCAACGTGTGTGAAAGGCACGTGGGGTGTTTGGTGAGTGTAGCCATACAAGCTTGCGTAACGTGTATTGAGTCATACCACACGTCCTCACATGCGCCATCGCACACCGTCGCATCCCTCACACATGACACATCGTCCCCCGCGAAGAGCGAACAGAACAACAAAGCGATTGCCTGAGTGTACCCACTTCGTCAGGTCGCAAAACAAATCAGTGTTGTCACACGAAGCACGAAAAAGGCAGAACTGAAGTTCTTTCTTCCGAAACAGCAAAACAGTACCGCGAATACTGCAGGCATTGACTCACTGTACCGGGGGGATTTGGTGTGCGAAACTTGGAACGGCGAAATTTGGTGCGGAGAACATTTGGCGCCAATTAGTACCACCGAAAGATTTGGTACAAAATCCCCAGATCTGTTATTTCCTGGAGGCGGCTCCGCAGAGTGCGCTGTGCTGCCCGGCAGGGGGGCCCTGTGCCCTGTGCCAGGGGTGCAGGCCTCAGCGGAGGTGCACACGCGCACACCTTCATGAGCTCCCGCAGGACCCCGCGCGGCAGGAAACCGAACACGCGCCACGCCGCGAACGCGACGAAGGGGAACGTGCAGGCGCGCGGCGCGGCAGAGGGCGGGCCGGCCGCCTTGGGGTCCAGAAGGTGTTGCAGCCGCCGCAGCCGCCGCAGAAACCCAAGCCCTTCGTGCGCGGCCTTCAGGACTGCCGCCCGGTCCAGGGGCGCGGGGCTGCGGCGGCACAAGAAGCGGCGAGCTGCTCCGCTCAGGCCGGCGACGAGGGTCGGGATGTGCAGAGGCTGCGTCTCTGAAGAAGTGATGAGGGTAATCGGCCGCATGTTGAGGAGAGGCGTGATGGGCGCTGCAGGAACACCCCCGCCCCCTTTATTCCCCCTTTACTCCCCCTTTATTGCCCCTTTATTTCCCCCTGGGGCCGTCCTTAACAGGAAAAAACTCTCGTTGATTTACGCTTGACCCAACAAATGCGCACACCGACAGTAACGTGGCCAGCGTTTTGCTTAAGAAGAGGGGGGGTCTGGAACCCAAAAGTCCCCCTTCGAGGTTTCTGCAATAGTGATCGCAGACAGTAATGCCAGCAATACTCATTTTCACCTCCTTAGGCTTCTGCACCTTAAAAACGCTTGTACACTGCACGAGAAGTGCTGTGTGGTGTGTGTGTGTGGACTGCGCTCATGCCGAACAGACAATTGCATCTTGCCACCGGCGAGGGGTATCCGTGAGGTACCGGGGTCTGTCCTGCAGCTTTCAACTTTGTCTGAATGGCATCAGCTCGTGGGACAAGGAAGCGGTCCATTCATGGCATGGAGCTGCCGCAATGGGGGAATGTACTGTGTAGGATGCACTGCACATGTAGACAAGCACGCTGTTGGGGCTTGGGACCATGCAACTATCCTGGTGCTGCTTTGCTCAACCACCTGATTGGGGAACAAATAAGTGCCAGACCTGAAAAATGGGTGCAAGAATTGCGTCACAAATTTTCAATCAGAATTATGCAACAGAATGTTCACGGTACATATTTCCCCCACGCCCGCAGTAGCACAGGTACAATACCTGCTCTTAGTGCTGTGGACACGCGTGTGTGTGTGTGTGTAGGCTGCGGACAGTTAGCGACTGGTGCTCTGTGCCTGCTACCTCGTCACCTGACCCCCTGCCCCAGGCCTCAAGCGGGGCAGGGGCAAGGAAACCTGGTTTAGGGGCTCTGGCAGGCCAAATTGAAGAAGAAAAAAAAGGAGGATAACTTTTGTCTCACACACTCACAATTTCACAAAACAACTTAAGATCCAACCCCCCGCCGGGTGTGCTGCACGAAGACCAGGAACAATGAGGGGAGTGTCGCCCACGCCTGTCCTTGATCTTCGAGGTGATTTACCGAAGAGGTCGGCCCTCTGACCCTGCCACCTGCCCGAAACGGTCGCGTTGCTTTATAGCACATAATCAGAGGGTACGGGTGTGAGCCTCAAGTGCCGGGGGGGGTAAAAGGCAGGAGTGCTTGGCGCTAGGGTCACCCACGGGCCAGATGGGTTGGATAAAGGGAAACGTTCCCCTGGAATGCAGAGATCGTCCAGGCAACCTCGCCTCACCCCACCTCACCATGAACCTACCCCCTGTGTGACATTCCGTCTGGTTATTGTTTTTTTACGGGGCCCTGGACAGTCACCCGTTCTCCCCTTCGCATGTTGCCTCGGATTGCTGCGTTGTGTCGGCCGCTGTGGCCGGTGCTCCTGCTGGTGTCGTTTCCGCATTCGTGGAGCCCAGTGGTTGGTGTGCCGGGGCTGTGCTCGTTGCGGCGGATGCCGTTTGTGCGTCAGCGGTGCCCAATAGTTGGCGTACCGAGGTGGTGCTGGTTGTTGCAGGGTTCGTTTGACGGTTATTGCTGCCCACGCACCTCCGCCACCCTCCGGTCGTCCACAACCTGTCTCGCTGCGTTCCCGTGTGCGTGAGGCCCAGGTGCCCCACTCCTCCACGCGCCTTACCGGCCGTCCACCCCCTGCGCTCCACCACTCCGTGGGTTGCGCGCGCGCATGACGCGTTCCTTGATGGTCGCGGGTAGCGTGCGTACCATGAACCTACCCCCCTGTGTGACATTCCGTCTGGTTGTTGCTCCTTTACGGGGCCCTGGACGGTCACCCGTTCTTCCCTTCGCATGTTGCGTCGGGTCGCTGCTTTCTGTCGGCCGCTGCGGCCGGTGCTCTTGCTGGTGTCGTTTCCGCGCTCGCAGAGCCCAGTAGTTGGTGTGTTGGGGCTGTGCTGAATGTGGCAGGATGTGCCGTTTGCGTGTCAGTGGCGCCCAATAATTAGCGTATTGAGGATGTGCTGGTTGTTGCCGGGTCCATGCGCCTCTGTCCACAGGCCGTCCATAGCCTGCCTCGCTGTGTTTCTGTGTGCATGAGGCCCAGGTGCCCTGTTCCTCCACGCGCTGTCCCGGCCGTCCACCATGTGTCCTTTTCCCCTTCATGGCTGGTCTGCCCCTGATGGGCTCCCGCTCCTGTTGCGCAAACAGCCCATCTGGGCTGCGGGAGACACCCCCCACCTGATGCCGGCTGAGCAGGGGTTGCCCCCCAAAGGTCTCCAGCGCCTTCCAGTGGGACCTACCTTCAGCAAACGTCTGCTCCCCCTCCCCATCAGGCTATTGCTTAAGGACCCCAGGGGGGGGTGGGGGTTTGGTTGGGGCCCCGGCCAGCCCCGGCCGACTGACCCACCCACCCACCCACCCACATCAGAAAAATTGTCCTCAGACACAAAATGAAATTTATCAAAGGGGCCGGAAATTTGAGGCCGATTTAGGTACACAAACTTTTTTCGGCCTCTTTTTCTCCTCAAGCAATGGCCTGCTCCCCTTCCCCCGTGTACCTGCAGGCACCCCTGCGTCGCCGCCGGCGTCCGGGGCATCGGTCGCATGCTCCAGCGCCACAAGTGTCAGCGAATGCACGAACTCGTCCTGCGGGCTCACGCTCGGGTCGCGGAGGCCGGCCCGGGCCTCGGACAGCAGCTGGGCGTCCGGGCGCACGCAGCCCTCGGCGACGAGGGACGGGAAGCGCTGGGCCATGCACCGCAGGACCCGGAGGGCCTCGAACTGGTCGACCAACGGGCAGGCGACGGGCCGGAGGAGGTCCGGGGCCGAGAACAAGAGATGCGCGACGCCGGGCCAGTCGCGGCACTCCAGGACGGAGGCCCCGGTGATCTGCCCCGCGCACTGCGTGAACGCCGCGAACGACCCGTCGCGGGGGTCCCGGCCGTCCTCCGCTGCCTCGGCGCCGGCCGCGATGTCCTCCACCGCCGTGCGCGAGATCTGCAGCTGCACGTAATACGCCTCCCCGAAGGCCTCGTCGACGGAGAGGCCCCCCTCGGTCAGGCGCTGCACCGCCATCAGCAGCCGCCGCAGCCCCGGCCACGTCCGGAACCCTCCCCTTTGGAACCTAAAACAAGGGTCGTGGTGGGCTGCAGAGAGGGAGGGCATTCCAATCGGGGAAATGATGGGGGCGATGATCTCGACTTTCCGGCCGGTCCAGAGCATGACTGTTATTACCGCGACCGTTTCGGGCAGGTGGCAGGGTCAGAGGGCCGACCTCTTCAGTAAATCACCTCGAAGATCAAGGACAGGCGTGGGCGACACTCCCCTCATTGTTCCTGGTCTTCGCGCAGCACACCCGGCGGGGGTTGGATCTTAAGTTGTTTTGTGAAATTGTGAGTGTGTGAGACAAAAGTTATCCTCCTTTTTTTTCCTTCAATTTGGCCTGCCGCAGTCCCTGTGCCACTGCCGACCAAACCGCCGTTGACGCTCACAGCACCGCGGGAGATTCTGACAGTGCAATCGGGCACCTGCCGGTAACCTGCACTGCAGTCGGTTAGACATTCCGGTCGGTCGAGAGGTTAGAGCACACGACTCCCACCGTCTCGTGGTTCCGGGTTCAAACCCCAACCGACTCGACCGGCGCCGGAGCGAAGCCACCCCCAAAGACCCCAGGGCTGTGGTCCAACCCCGAGCTTTGACACCGATGATTGGAAACACGCCGAGAGTGTCGACCAGTGACCCTCAGATATGGACATAGAACTCATGCCCCGGAATGCCGGGGGGACGACCCGAAGGACTGTGCTCGGCACAAATGCAATGAAATGGTTCCGCACGGACGTCCGAATTCAACGGGACGGGCAGCGCGGGGACATCCCCCACACCCACGTCCAGGGCTCCGTTTAAAGCCCCCCCCCCCCCCCAAAGTGGTGCTGAGTTTTGGAGGCGAAGAAAATTTTTGGTCTAAAATGACTGGCGCCGAGGGCACCAAAGATTGTTGGTTGGCCGAAGACCCACAAGAAAATTTGGCCCAATCTTTTAAAGGGGGTGCGGGTGCTGGTGTGCGCCCCCGCGCCCACCCACCGCAGTGGTGCCGAGCTGTTCAACAGAGCCCTGCCCACGTCCCCGTTCCCATTTCCGCGATGACATGGGCAGTGCCATACCTCCGCAGCAGCACCATGTGGTACCGGACGAGCGCGCGCACCGCCTCGAGGCCGGGGCGCGCGGCCAGGCCCCGGTCCTTCGCCACAAGCCCGGCGTGATGGACCGCGATCGCGGCGAACTCGTCCTCGTGGTAGTCCTTCAACTGCAAGACAGTGGGCCCATGCACCAGGTGCCCACGCACACACATGCACACGGCGCCCCTGCCACACGGCGTCCCCGCACACGGTGCCGTACCCATGTGCAAAGAATTGCGCACGCAGCCCAACGCGTTTCGTGCCAGCGGAACAGGGCCCCAATATTGGGCACTCCCGGGACAAGGGAAACCAGGGCTGTACCTTCATTTGCCATACGTAGGGGGCTACCGGATTTGCAAAACCCACTTTGGGCTGACCCCTACAAATCACAGCTGCCCCCAACGCAATTTGCAAATCCCTATTTCGGATGATCCCGGCAACAGAAATCTCAGGGGCGATGTGGGGCGGCGCAGCCGCTGTGGTGCCCCCTACGGAATTGCGCTGCCCCCTACTGCACACGTGAAACCCGAAAAAACCCTCCAAATCCTGCCCCCTACTTGGCTGTGGTCCCTACGTATGGCAAACCAATTTACAGTACAGAGGGGGGGGGGTTTCGTGCCCAGTCAAGTTCGATTTTGTGTGGGAAATTCCGCGGACACGCCCAGAAATGTTGTGGTGTGTGGGGCTTTGCAGGCGCGGTGGAGCTGAGCCACCGGGGCCAATTCCGTGGGGGCCTCTAGATTTTGTGTGGGCGGCCAATTTGAAACGCGAAATGCCCCACACGACGTTGACTGCCCTCGAAATCCCCCCTGCAAATCCGGGCGGCAAAGGGGTGAAGCCAGGGACACTCGGGAGACCGTGGGTCGCACGAACAGCCTCGGGTGGTCGACATGGATGTGGATTGCGTCTGGGCCGCACCCCTGTCACATGTGGTGACGTCCGTTACTCATGGCACGCCCGCTTTGCCTTTCCACTTTGTGCCACCCTCGTCACACTTCATCACACTCCCGTTGCGGAGGGCGGTATGATGGCTCCTCCGGCCCACAGAGGGAGTTCACGCGCCGCGCGCGCACCGCGTCGGGTATTTGAGCAACTTCTGCAGGAAATGGTCTACCTCTGAAGCCCTTGTAAATACTGCCCCTTGGTGGAGGTTGCTGGGGGAACAGTTGTGGCAGTGTGTGAGGGGCCCCTTGGGCGATCTCACATGCAACCAAAGCGCAGCAGCAGGCTGAAAGAAGACAACTTATTGCACACCAATCCCTATTTGCACGTGGGTACACTGCCCAAGTCCCTTCTGCAGCGTCAGGCACAGTTTTGGGCAAAAGCACGGCGCCAACGGCACGTAGCCTCCACGCAACAACCCCAGGAAACGCACCGCGTGTGCACCGCGCGCGCACCGCGTCTGATACTCCCCCACTGGACCCACAAGCGACAGGTCCTACTCTTCCGGTGCACTCAGCGTCGCAAATGCAGGAGAGTCACCGCGAACACCTGCAGGACGTTGAACAGGTTCTGCAGCCGCGGCGGCAGGGCAGCCCGACCGCTGTGGCTGTTGTCGTTGATGGTCCCGACCACGAAGAAGCAGCGGTGCGTGCGGGGCGAGGCCATGTGCGGCAGCAGCACGCCCTCCAGGACCTCCGAGGGCAGGAGGTTGAGCTCCGACACCACCAGCACGACCCCGAGGGCCGCGCACCGCTCGAACGTGGCCTTCAGCGCCGTGAACCCGGCGCCGGCCGCGGCGTTGAGGTGATGGAACGCCGCGCCCCCGTCGGCAGCGTCACGCCACGCGGCGCTGTCCGCCAGGACGTCCTGGTGTTGAGGGGGGAAGGACGGGAGCGGTGGGACGGGGGGGGGGTGGCGAGCATCCGCAACGACGGACCGCCACCGAGCTCACCGAATCGAGACCTTTGGGGGCCGGCGAGTGTTGATGAATGACGAAATTCCCTTTTTTGCGGTCATTAAGTGCGGCGATGTGTTTCTACAGCTCAGGCACTGGAGGGCAATCACGCGAGCCTCCGAAGAAGGAAAATCTGAGTTTCAGGAATTGAATATTCGTCCCATTTGTCACTTCCTGTCCTCCCATTTCCCTCGGGTGAGGGGGAAAATTTCCGGGGGCGGGGGGGGGCATTCAGGCCCATTTTTCAGACCCACCTCCCCTCCCATTGTCCTCCCATTTTCCTCCCATTCTCCTCCCATTTTCCTCCACTTTACCTCTCCATTGGACCGATTCACACTCCATTCCCCGCGGGGTTTGCGTACCGCGCACGCAGCACTGGGCAGCTGCCAACCGAACACAGTCGCAGAGCACGCAGCGGCGGTTGACGCATGACGCATGACTGCTGGCGGTTGACGTCGGTGTAGCATACCTCCACCTCCACGAATCCCTGTGTCTTCAGCACGCCGTCCACCACCACGTCCTTGCCCCGCCCAGACGGCCCCTCCACGAGCAGCCCTCTCTTGCCCCGTGCCGCGCCCTTCGCCGGGATCCGGGCGCGGCGCAGCGCCAGCACTTCCCGCACGTCCTGGGCGAGCTGCACGGTCTGCCGCGTGCTCACCAGCGTGGGCGTGGCCCAGGCGGCCGGCAGTGGGCACTGCGCCGCTGTGGAGGTCACGGGACCTGAGGCGGCAAGGGAATGACGGGGTGCGGGGTGGCGGATAGGCTCAGTGGATGATATAAGACCTTGGCAAAGCCGAAGTAGGGCCTGGTACGGGTTTTGTAGGGAAGAGGTATTAAGAGGTTTCTTTTTTTTTGTTTGAAAAGAGGTAACCTTTTTTAGTTTTCAAGCGTTTCCTTTGTAAAATCCCCCGGGGAAGCTGTTGAAACCTCGTATCCTGTTTTGCAATAGAGGAAGAGGTTTCAATTTGAGAAAAAAGTAGCGTGCCTGAAGCCGAAGTCAATCGCGGAGGCCTATCGCGGGAGCGCCTGGCCCCGCCGTTCCTTCACCAGGAAACTCTTTCGGTTGCACAGGAGTGCGGCACAGATGGGTGATGGGGTCAGCAGGGCAATGGGAAATAGGATGATCGGGTGAAACGGCACGACGGGGCGGACGTGTGACGGGAATGTAATGCGGTGGCAATGTGATGGAGTAACGGGCCATGGGCTGATGGTGAGACACAGGCTGATGACATATGAATGAAAATTGTTGGGGATTCGCTCCAAGAGGAAGAGAGGAAGTGGGCAAAATATTTGTGTTGGGGGGGGGGGGGATTCCTTTGAGCCCCTTTTCAAGAGCCCCCCTCCTCCCCAAACTTTCAGGGTTCCAAAGGGCGGACCAAAACACCTCAAATTGATCGCCTGGACGCGCTGGTCGTCTTTTTTTGCGGAGGGGGCGGGGTTGGGGCATTTGTATCGTGGCAAAATCTTCTTGCGAAAAACTTTTGAGACTGCTTTGTAACAAGATATCGGAGCCACTTCCCCAGACCCTCAACCCTCTCATTCAGGGGGCGCAAATGCCCCGCCCCCCGCCATTCCCCGCGCTTACTCAGACTCTATCCCCCTGTGTGACATTCCGTCTGGTTGTTGTTCCTTTACAGGGCCCTGGACAGTCACCCGTTCTTCCCTCCGCATGTTGCGTTGGGTCGCTGCGTTCTGTCGGTCGCTGCGGCCGGTGCTCCCGCTGGTGTCGTTTCCGCGTTCGCGGAGCCCAGTAGTTGGTGTGTTGGGGCTGTGCTGAATGTGGCGGGGTGTGCCGTTTGCGCGTCAGCGGCGCCCAATAATTGGCGTATTGAGGATGTGCTGGTTGTTGCCGGGGTCGTTTGACTGTTTTTGCTGTCCACGCGCCTCTGTCCACAGGCCGTCCATAGCCTGCCTCGCTGTGTTTCTGTGCGGCCCAGGTGCCCTGTTCCTCCACGCGCTGTCCCGGCCGTTCACCATATGTCCTTTTCCCCCTCACGGCTGGTCTGCCCCTGATGGGCTCCCGCTCCTGTTGCGCAAACAGCCCAGCTGGGCTGCGGGAGACACCCCCCACCTGATGCCGGTTGAGCAGGGGTTGCCCTGGCACCCGGTAGCGACGGGGCTGGCTGGCCAAGCCATCCCCCTTGTTGTCGCTGCCCCCCCCCCCCCCCCTTGTGAACCTTTGACCCAGTTCCCAACGGTGGGGGGGGGGGGGGTTAGGGGCCACCATCCCCTCCCACCACAGCCACCCTTCACCCAAAACGGCAGTTGTCTACACCCCCAACCTCTACCAACTGCTTTCCTGACCGCCAAAAACGCCCCACACTGCTCGGTAGCCAGACCCGTCTTTCACCGCCCCGGCCGCTACTTCCCTCGAGCGATTCAGGAGGGCCTTTGGGGGATGAGGGGAAGCGGGAGATCGGGGGATACCCAGACAGCTGCTCAGCAAGTGGGCGGCAGCACGGCGCTGATGGTGGTCGAGGTGGCCCGCGTAGACCAGGAGCGCAACGCGGTGCGCGCGCTGTCGTGCGGCAGCCGCGTCAGCGTCCGGCGTACCGCGGGCGGAGGCCGGGGAGTCCACGCCCGGCGCCGAGGCAGGGGCGCCAGCCGCGCCCTCTTCGCGCAGGGCAAACAGGTCGGTGGCTTCCTCCGCGTGCCGCACGCCAAACTCTTTGCGCGGGAATGCCCGGCAGAACACGTCGTGCACGTCCCACAGCGCGTGCGGGACGGAGCCCTCGCGGCGCGCGGGCGCACCAACGGGGGCTTGGCTCAGGCGCCGGGGGGCGAAGGCCAGTGGCTGCGGGTGCCAAAACATGGGGCTGCTGCAGCAGATCAAGAGGTAGTGGCGGTCGGACACGATGTGAGGCTGCCCGCAGAGACAGACCTGACAACGGCGGTGGCGCGTGGGGTCGGGCGAGGGAGAGAGGGTGTGTGGCAAGGGACAGCGAACGCTAAAACGGGGCTGCGGCGGTGCAAACGCCATCCAAATCCGACCATCCAATACGCACGGGACGTCTCATGGGCACACAGCGCGAGAGTAGCCGCCGGTCGGTTGCCGGTCCCATGAGCAGCGCGATCCACGCCCCCACCCCCAGCCCACACCCACCGCACAGAAAACGGTTTGGGGTGAGGCCGAACGGGACACAGCGCACAGCCCGCGGAATGACCGCATCGCACCGCCATACGCACTCGCCATGCCTGCCCCCCCCCGCCCGTACTCCCCCACCCCCACCGCGCGGCAATACACGTCCGACGGAGAAAGCGACCCATATCCCAGACAAAGGCAACACAAACGCAACACCAGCGCCTGACAAGTGCAGATGTGCACGGCTGAATGGTCGCGGTTGTTGCTGATCCCGGACACAAATGCAACACAATTGGGGGGGGGGGGAGGGGGAGGGATTTCGTGCCAAGTCAAAAGTGCTGTGGAAATTTGGCGGTGGGTCCCCCGAAATACCAAAACAGCGCTGGTAGATGCTGATTTATCACCGGCAATTTGGCAGCCACTTTGAAACCCGTTTTCCCACGCCAAATCAGACCCTGTCCGCCCCCCTGTGTGACATTCCGTCCGGTTGTTGCTCCTTGACGGGGCCCTGGACAGTCACCCGTTCTTCCCTTCGCATGTTGCGTCGGGTCGCTGCGTTCTGACGGCCACTGCGGCCGGTGCTCTTGCTGGTGTCGTTTCCGCGTCCGCAGAGCCCAGTAGTTGGTGTGTTGGGACTGTGCTGAATGTGGCGGGATGTGCCGTTTGCGTGTCAGCGGCGCCCAATAATTGGCGTATTAAGGATGTGCTAGTTGTTGCCGGGGTCGTTTGACTGTTTTTGCTGTCCACCCCCCAAGGCCCCCCTGTGTACGAATGCACCGCAAGTCCCACGAGCACTCCACACCTCCGGGAAGCCAGCAAAGGCGCACCACAGCCCCGGGGGCGCCAGGTGCGCGTTGTGAAGCACCAGCAGCTGCGGCCCCGCGCCCGACGCCCACGCCCTCAGTGCGCCGGGGAAGTCCGCGACGCCGTGGTACCGCGCAGCGCCGGAGGCAGGGCCGGCGTGAGGGGCCGAGGGGGTGGCGGTCGACGGGCCGTCCGTCCCAGACCCGGGCCAAAGCACCGCCTCCGACGTCAGGAACGTCACCCAACAAGTGGCATTGAGGTCCTGCTGCAGCCCCTGCACCAGCGCGTCACCCACGGGGCCCTGGAGAACGAGCACCCGATGATCGCGCAGGACCGCGGCGTAGGGCTGGACCACGGATCCGACGCAGTGGGGCCCGCCGTCCGCCCCACCGTCACGCCCCCCGCCCTCCAAACGCCCCTCTTCCTCCGCCTCTGCCTCCGCCTCCGCCTCCGCCTCCGCCTCCGCCTCCGCCTCCGCCTCGTCCTCACCCTCCGCCAGGGCGTCTCCCTCCCCCTCGCCCCCCCCAGGGCCCCCGCACCCGCCGCCTTCCCGCGCCTCAGCACCGCCCGGCGCCTCCGCCGCAAACGCCGCGCACACTTCTCGCAGCGCCCCCCGCCGCCACGCCGCCCACCCCGCGGCAGCCTGGGCCACCTCCTCCCGCAGCCGCTCCATCACCGCCCCCTTGCGGTACAGCTCCGCCGCCGGGCCCAACACAACCCTCGGCTCCGCCCATGGCAGGCGAGCCAGCAGCTGAAAGTAGGACTCCCGCAGGTGCTGGAGGCTGACCACGCCGGAGAGTCCGCGGGTAAACGCCGCACCCGCAGTCACCCCCGCATCCGCCTGCGCCCACATGTCTGCCACCGCCGCAGCCTCCGTGCCATCCGACACCCGGGCCCGGGTCTCGGCATCGGCGTCGGACTCGGCCCCACTGACAGGCACGGGGCCGATCTGGCTGCCGAACACGGCCCACGCTTGCAGCCGCAGATACGCGTGCACCTCCGCGTCCCCTGCGAACGCCTGCAGCAGCTCCTCCGCGGCCACCACAAAGGCCTGAGCGCGCGTCTGGGACGGCCTGGCAACAGAGCACGGCGGGCTCGGTGCAGGGGATGATACTTGGGGGGGGGGGGGGGCGGGGGGGGGGATTCTGGCCTTCCTGGGATTTGGCCCACCCACCCATGCACCCGCAAGATCACAAAAATTTTCCTCCGAAGAAAAATGAAATTCTATTGCCTTCGGCAATTCCACCTCGCAGAGGATCTTCCTTGAGCAACGAACACCCAAACAGGGCGCAAAACAAAAAAAAAACACATAAATAAGGCCTAAAACAAGCTTTACATAGCTTGGATGGCCATTGTGAGCGGTCACGATATCAAAAAAGTAAGTTTCGGAAACCTCGATTTTTGAGCTGCCCAGGGTGAAAAACTGCATGATCAAGTTGTGTACCAGCCCATGCACACATGTAAGCCATTATTGGTGGAAACAGTGATTTGGCGTCTTTCACACGGGCCATGACCCGCCCTAGGCAGGGCTAGAGACTGCAAAAAAGGTCCTTTTGTATCCCAGTAGGCATATGCTGCCACAAAATCCCCAATGGTACCCCTTAGAGTGGGTACCACGGGGTCACTAAAGCCGCCAAAAACGTCCACATAGCAAAAACGATTTAACACTGCATAAACTGCAGAAGCGCTCACCACACTCCGCTCCACACAAACCCTATGGATTCAGGACCCGAAAACGATTTTTCGGCTCAAAATTGAAAAAAACCAAAAGATTCATGATTTTTTACCCAACAAAAGGGCGGGGTCATTTTTTCGACATTTTTGATCCCCCCCTCAAAAAATTGGGTTTCAAATGGGGGGGCGGTCTGGGGGGGGGGGTTTCCGGACCAAAAACTCATTGGGGGGTGTGTTTATTGAACAAAATAATGATTCTATAAGGGGTAAAACAAACAATTCAACCCCTTGAGGTAGGGTATGCGGATAGGCCCAAAAAGGGGCTGTGTGGCGTTTTGCCCGATATGCGGGGCTGCCTGGCTTTGATCCAACAACCTTTGCGAGGTGATTTATAAAACGAGCCGGAAAATGGAGACCGATTTCAGGTACACAAACTTTTTGTGGCCTCAGACCCCCTCCCGGTATAGTATGGACCGGCCACCGAGCAATCTCCTGGCTGGGTATCACGGTGGGCGGAGTGGAAGGGGATTGGCGCACGAATCCGGTATGCGCAGAGCAAGCGCCACACACGAATCGGAATTGTAACTGGCGTCTGTGATCAGACGGTTGTGCCCCCCCCCACCCCAAATCCTCTTGACGTATCGGCACCGTTCACCAAAGGATGCCGTGTAGCACCCCCAAGTGCAGAGGCGGGAGTGCGCCAACGCCAACGCCAACACCAACGCCTACAGCTACAGCAATACCCCAACACCAACACCAACACGGCACAAGCGATGAGCTGGGCCGTTGCGTTTGCTGTTGCGTTTGCGTTGCATTTTTGCGCCACGTGGGCCTAAATTGGACCGCACGTCAATACTGGATGGTTCGTGATCGGTCCACCCAGCGGTCGTACGTTCACGCTCGAAGTTGGACCCTGATTTTGGAAACACGTCTGGTCATGCACTGGCCCGTCAGTAGGTGGTCGGACATAATTCATGTCCCGCAACATCCATCTCCACCCTCGCCACCTCACGCCAACGATGAGCCTACATACATCGCGGTGAGGCTGGCGCTCAGGGCGGTATAGAAGAGGGTCGCGCACGCGAACGTCAGGGCGTATGCCGTGGGGCAGGCCCCGGTGCGCCGCGTGCGCGGCGGCATCATTTCGGGGGTGGCGAGGATGTCGAAGAGGGCGCTCACCGCCCCGAGCTCCGCATCGGAGATGGCGCCCACGGACGGCGCGAGGGCCTCGCTGCTGCGGCGCAGCACCTCCTCCGCGGTGCACGGGTGCGTGCAGGTCCAAGGCACTGGGACTGGCAGGGGCTTTCGGACGATTGCCATCACCGTCCCGGTCACTTCCGTCCAAGCCCCATTGACCCAGAGGTAGGGGCGGGCGCTCAGAAAGGTCTCCAGATGCAGAGCTAGGGCTGGAGCGTCCTCAATACCACACACCACAACGCAGCCCCCGGTCGTCAGCACCTGCGTCGAAAAATGTGGAGACGCTGCACGGTGAAGCGTTCATTCGTTCGACTGTGCTGCGGCGGTTAAGGCTCTGCCTGGCACTGAAAGTTCCGCCGCCGCCCCCCCCCCCCCCCGCCTGCCGCATTGTTCAAACCCTCCCATGCCTGAAGAACACTGGGCCTTGCTTCTGCCAATTTTGCATCATGGCTTTTGGTGGTGTATTTTTTTTGTCAGCACCGAGTTCGCTTTCTGTACTGTTTGGTCCCTTGGAACTGAGTTGCAACATGGCCAAAACTTGGAAAAGGGAAGATGGCAGTTGCCTTTGCCCGGGCCGTGCGTGCATCATGACGTGCTTAGGATGCATGAAGTCCGCAAACGACGGCCTGTGAAACCCCTCGGCTGCAGGGCTGTCACACCACATAAGGTGGCAGGAATGGAGACAAATCCCTTCCCATCCTTTCAGCTCCTCCCAAGGGCCTCAGAAAACGTTTGGATGCCTTGACACGGCACACAGATCCCTGCCCTGGGCAGGGCACCCATTTGTTTGCTCAAGGGGTAAGGGCAAGGACAATGTCCTGCATGCATCCATCATCCGGCAACGCGGGTATGTGTTGTAGAGATTGATGCTGTGCCATGCCCTTTGCCGACGTGCCAAGGTGCAGGACGTGCCTGCAGTGTAGGATTGCCTGCTTGCGTTGGGGTTAAGACCCGAGGCTGGCGGTTTGCGCTGACCCGGTGATTCGGGTCGAGGCGATTACCACTGGCTTTGAAGAAGAGTACATTTTACAGTAGTTGCGACTATCCACGCCATTTCACAGCATGATAAGCCCACCGCCAAGTGTTTTGAACCTCTGGCCTGTCGTAACACGCCGTGGCCCGGGATGTGGGAAGTATACTGCACCATTCTTGCCCTTTGTACTTCCTGTTACTCTTTTGTCTGGAATACAATCCCACACCCCGTCCTGCGGTGGTTCAATGAGGAGGCCACCCCAGTATACCGCTGGGTGAGGGCTGTGGTGACGAGGAACTCGAAGACGAAGAGGAAGAGGAAAAGGTGGAGGACATGGAAGGGGATGAAAGGACATGGGCGGTGCCAATTACAATACTGCAAGAATTTGAAGATAAGAAAGAAGCGGAAGACTGCACGCCATTGGCATAGTGCAACCTGCGCAGAAGAGGTCGTCACCAAGAAAAGGATAGAAAGCCCAAATACCCGATGCCGCATAGGGCAGCTGAGGATAAGTTTATCAGAAAATTGCATATTTTTCATGGAGAAATGCAAGGCAACTTGCCCCATTTTACTCCACTGAGGCCAAATTGCCCGAGCTTGGCTTGGACCTGGTGAGCAAGAGGCTAGGCTGGATTCCCAGTAATATGCCAAGCATTTTTCTCACACCCGATTCCGGACAATTTGTCCCAGCACCTCGCCGGACAATCCCAAGGCCAATTTGGCTGCGCACGCTGGGCACCCACTCCAATTTGTCCAGGTACCCTGGTGGTCCAATGTTGCCGTTTTTCTTTGTCGGCACAGAGTTCTTTACTGCCACCCCTTTGTTAATGTTGACAACCAGTTTGCCGGAGGCAAACCTGTGCATTCTTACCTCTTGATTCATGACAATTGGCTTTGCATTTTTAACGCACTTTTATGAACTCTTGCTCTGGTGCTTTCTTGTCCACCATTTTCATTTTTTGGGCCCGACGGGAGATTTCTTGTCTCTCTGCACTACCAAGGAGCCTAGGCTCGTTGTTCTCCAATCACCCACCTATGCCCACCGAACCCACAGACTGACCACCACAAGCCCCCTACTCTGCGTCACAAATCACACCTCCAGAAACGGTTGAGGTGTAACCGCCAGCCGCCGAGGGGGGCCCGGCACTATGGTCGTGCTGGCAGAGAGGGCCTGGAGCGGCACCAGATCGGAGACGTGCACCACCATCAACGCTGCAGAGCGCCGGGTGATCAGTGCCGCCTTCTCCGCAAACGTCCGCCGCACACTGTGCACCGTGAGCAACGGGTCCGTAGAGTGCACAACGTACGCCTGCCCCTCCGAGGCCGCGCGCAGCAGCACCTCCGCGTCGAACGGATCTGAGGAGGGCGCCGAGGGGGGAGCGAGGCCCACCGGCACGCCAGGGAGCGCGTCCCGCAGCCGCCGCCACTGCCACGCGGGGAGCGACGACGACACGAGCAGCCGCTCGGTGCTGGCGGTGTCGCGGAGGTGCTGGAGCAGCGGGCGGACAGACGTGAGGGCACCGGCCCCGGTCACCTGCACGCCGTTCGTGATGGTGTAGAAATTCGCGTAGTTGATGCGGCGGGGCCGCCGGGGGTCCGCGGGGCCCGCGGCCTGGCAGCCCAGCACCGCGCGTCGGACGTCAGCGCACACGACCTCCTCGGGCGCCTCCAGGACCGCGAGGCGGCAGTGGCGCGGCACGTCGCACACGCCGCCGGGCCCCTCGACAAACCCCTGGGCGGCGACGGTCCGGAGCCAAGACTTGCATGCGGCGTCGGGATGCTGGATCAGGGCCGTGCGCATGCGGCCAACGTGCGCATCCGCGGCCTCCGCTTGCAGCCAGTGCAGCAGCCGGCCATCCCGGTAAACAGGCTGCCCGGTGTCGGTGATGTGCAGGGCGCCGACGAGCTCTTGCTGCCAATGCGGCGTCAGGTGGAGGTCGATGTCGATGTCGGGGGTATCCTGGGCATTGCGCAAGAGGCATCGAGGAGGACTGCAGCAGAGCAGGGCTGCCATTGGCGTATTTGGAAAATGGGGCTGGTGCTTAGACAGGGCCGCCCGTGCCTCTTGGGGTTGCGATTGGTGTAGTTGGTTGGTCACGGGTGTACACCGTTGTTCATTGCCGATTCTACATTTCGCATTTACAAGACATCTCTTTTGAAACCCGGTCGTGTCCATTGCGGGTCGCCACTGTCCACAAATGCCGTTTGCACACCACCGGTGGTCCCGAATCAGTTCTGCAAAAAGAGGCAGCCCTAATTCGAGCAGCCGTTTCCAGCTCCATCCCAAGACAAAGTCCTGGTTCGGGGCCGGAAACACCGAATTCAAAATTGTGTTGCATGTTGCGTGTGTTCACGAAAAATTGAGTCAAACCGTTCCCTTTCACAATCCACGCCAAATTTCACACCAGACACGAGTTTCACTTGGCTTTTCCGTACTACTGTTACGCGGCTTTGCAACCTGATCAGTCGGGGCATGTCTTCCGCGGCCGGGGCCTTTTACTGCTGCCTACAAGTGCCGGCTGGGGTAAGGTTGGGGCAAGGGAAAGCGCGGGCACTGGGTCAGGGGCGGGGAGGAGGACGCGGAACCTGGGCATTGACGGGCCACTCCTGGAGGGGATCGGCAGCCAGAAGCGCGGCCGGAGCGGGCGCAATGCAGCAGAACCGTTCGAAGAACGGGGTGGCGTACCGCTCGCGGCACACGGTCTGCCGCGTGATGAGGCAGACCACAGACACGGAGGGAAGGACCTTCCGGCCCAAGAACCTCCGGTCGTTGATGTCGAGGAGCGAGTTGAGGCTCTCGAGTTCCTGTGACAAAGCGCACCATCGACAGCGACATGGGGGCAGGGGGAGGGACATCGAGAGGGAAACGGGCTTGGGGCAGACCGCTGGCGGGTGTTGAGGGCGGGAGAGGGTTGTTGGGGGCTGCTGACGGCTGAGCGTGGTCGACGGATATTGAGGGTGGTTGGCGCGTGAGGGTTCTTGACGGTTGCTGACGGTTGCTGACAGGCGTCGCAAGTTGCTCAGGCTTTTTGAAGGTTGAACGAGGTCAAAGGGGGTGCGAACAGTCGTGGACCATGGTCGATGGTGATTGATTGAAGGTTGTTGATGAGTGTTGAGGGTTGTGGAAGGTTGTGGAGGGCTGGTGGTGCATGGTGAGGGCTGTTGCAAGATGTTGACTTTGTTGACGCTGGTAGAGACGGACGCTGGCCTTTACTCTGTGGGTTGATGACCCGGTGGCGCCTATGGGCCCTGCTCGCATCCACCCATGCCAAAGGCTAAGGCCAGGGGAGCCTGCCGCGTTGTGCAGCCAGGCCCCCCCCCCCACGGCAACGGATGCCAGACGGATACTGAGCACCGACTCACGGGTCATGCGGGCCCGCCACAAACTGTTCGGTTTCAGCCCCCGGCACGCCATTCGGGCCGCGGGGCTGCCGCACCGGCGGGCGTTGCCCGTTTGTGCCGTGCGTGACGGGGCTCGGACGTGCCGCGGGGGTCTGGGGTCCTCCCCTTCCCAGTGGACAGTTCAGCAGGTGCCGGTGGTGCTGGGGACGGTCCGGTCCTGGGCAACGGGAATGCGGTGCCGTTAAGGCTGCGAGGGGTGGTGAAGTACCCCCCCCTCCCCTTGTCCTGACACGGGCTTGTCTAAACACAGCAGCCCCGTGATTCCGCACTTTTGGGGCTTTTGGGGGCACCATGCGGTTCCAATCCAACGGAGAATGTGGTTTGTGGCTTTGGGCAGGCTGCAGGACGGGTCAATATAGCGGCAACATCGCAGATCGCGGCTGGGGGCCGTTGGGGGTTGTGTCTTGCTGTTGACGGGTGTTGAACGGTCGTCGACGATCATTCCGCAACGCAGACCTGCGGACTGAAGGCCTCGCAGCTGATGACGAGGGCCCCTCCGGTGCTGAAGAGAAGCGACATCAAAGGGCTGTCGGTCTGCTGCACGGTAAAGATCGACGGCGTGTCTTCGGTGCACTGGTTGCGAGGCAGCAGCGCGGCGTCGAGGCTCAGGGGGTCCGTGACATACACGCAACCCACCGCATCCCGGCGATGCAGCCCCGCGTGCAGCAGGTGCTGGTACACCCCCACGGCGAGGAGGTCCAGCGCGGCGTGCGTGGGCGCCACGAGGAGGGACCGGCGATGGCCGAGGACGGCGTCCCAAGTGATCGCCATGTGGTACAGAACTGTCGCGAATAAAACTTGGCTCTCAGGAAATGCAGGTTCGGATGAGGGCCAACATGTGCGCACCTGCGGCAAAGTGCAGAGGGATTCCAATTCATCGCCAACTGCCATAAGGTAACGGCCAACAACCGCCAACCGCCTTTAGGAAATCGATAACCGTTGTTAGTGGACCAGGAACCGTCAACCACCAACCCGGGATCCTGGACTTTTCCTGACTACACCACAAATTCACCTTGGCACATGTCGTTTGGAGTGCGTACAACTCTGAAACCGTGGGTTCCCGAGGGGATTTCGGGGGGGAGTTTGCCCTGCGTGCGCCCGGTGCGCTACTTTTGTATCAACTATCCCGACTGCTACCCCAGGTTGGCCCTCCCCTGGAGAAGCCCCGCAGGTAGATTGTGAGTCCATATCCCCAACTCAAGGGCCCACTCAATTTGTGGATTGTTTGGTGTGGATACGGGAGGAGGCAAAGCAGGGAGGGAGTCGAAAATGGTCATGGGTGGGGAATGGGCCCAAAAAAATGCCCGGTACGCGCCCGGCGTGCTAACGCTCCCCCTTCTCAGTGTGCATCCTCCGTGTGCTGCACACTTCCGGGAGCCCTGGTGCCCCACATTCTTAGGTCAGTACGGATTGGTTGTGAAGCAGCCCAAACACGTGCTGTGGTGACTCACCCATCTTCATGACGTCCTTTTGGCTCCACTTGTCGTTCCCAGGCAGGCGGATGCTTGGCAAACCGGGGGGTGGAGGGGTGTTGGGGTGGGGAGGAACCAGGATGGCGACTCCTAATGGTCGCGAAGGGCTGTCCTTAGTGGGGGAACAAAAAGCGTGGATTGTGGACAGCACTGGCCAACAAGCCCGGGCAAACACAGGATCCAGGGCCCATGCGGGGTGGGGGGTCCATTTCGCTCGAAATGACTGAAAATACCCATGGTCCAGCCACCCACCCACCCCTCCAATCCCCCCTCTACTCTTTGGTCGGGTGTCTGCCACACCCAGCACAAGCCTGGTCGTTACTCAGTGCGCATTTGACGAGCTACGATGACATACACCACAATAAGCTGCAGGCACCCCAGTCCATCAACCGACCGGGGAAAATGTGCCTACAAACGGGGCGCACGGGCTTACGAGGCAGGTGTGGACCACTGGTACGACCGGCAAATGAACTCCAAGACTCCCATGCGTTCAGGGACTGGGCCTACTGCCACGATTGCCGGTGCTGGTAGGCTGCATGGGCACCACAAACCCTTTCAGCCACGAGTGCACAACAGCCTGCGCCAGTGCACGGCACGCTCACACAACAATGTGTATGCAACCTGCACCTCGGCCCCTGCAAGACGAAGACTTGTTATACAGGGCCCTGAACAGGCACCCGTGAGTTTATTCTTTTTCGTACTGATGGGCGACCTGCATTCAGGCTTTCCTCCTCAGGACCCCAAACACCTGAAGCGCTGGGCCAGACCACATCTTCAACTAAGGGCGGCTGCCCACTCTGCAGGCTGTATTCCTACGCCACCGACGGAATTATGACGATTAAAAAAACCATTCGTGAATACCTTTTTCATGCTGAAGTTGCCAGCAAAAAACCATAGCCAAAATGGTTATTATCACGTCATTCTCAACCAAGGGATTGCACCACCCCAAACCTGGACCTACACACCACAAACCACCACAATGACCCCCTATTTCGTTTTTTTTCTTGGCACACCAAATTCACAAAGACCTCTCGGGCGACAGCCGGATTAAAGAGCAGCGCATATGCCCCCAAGTATTTCTCTCCCAAAACACCCGGACACAACGGCGTAACAACTGCCAGTGCTACCGGGAGAGATGTAGCACCCCAAGGACATTTTGGTCATGCCTGGCACAGCAAAGCAGTGGAGCCTGGGAAGGGTTGCAACAGGTGCTGAGCGGTGCACTTATGTGGGAATCAGATACGTGTCGTCGCAATCAGACATGTGGTTATAAGCGTGCGTGCACGCTTGTGTGCACGCTTACATCCCAACACTCCGCATGCTTGCGCACGCTTAATCCTGGTCTTTGCACACGTTTATAACCACACGTCTGATCGCAATTGAAAATTAGGGCAGGGATTGCAGCAGTAAAGGCACTGTAAGGCCTGGCAGGCATTCTGCTGCAAAGCAAGAGGCGGCTCTTATTCCCTAAAACATCTCAAATTGCCCATGAGCCATTACCCGCCAGTCAGCATGCTCATAGAGCAAAAGTTCACGTCGGAGAACCAAAAATCAATTCAAATAATTGTTGCATTCGTAAGGCACTGTGTTGACGAGTGACTAAATCGTACATATTGTATTGCACTGCAAAAAAAAGTTCGTCGCTATGTTGAATAACAAAAATATATATATGGTACTTGCTAATGGGGAACAGGTGGCTTAAGAGAAATCAGAGTTTGGCAAGGGAAAAAACCGTGGATGAGAAAATGAGCAATCGGTACATTGGAACAAGGTACAGTGCAACTGCAACTACAGAATACGAAGCAAACTGAAGCACTAAATTGAGCCGAAGTTGCAGCATAAAAACTTCAACCAATCACCAAAGGGCAGGTAGTGGGTCAAGGAAAGGAGGGTTAAGGGTCTGAGCACCCATCCCCCGTGTCATGCTGAGTTGGTAAGTGCAACTCTGACCGCAATGCGTTCTGGAAGCGTGCATCGCAGTGATATGAGCCGTGGTGGTGACTGTGCATTGATCATCTGCCCCCAGATCGCGACCCTGGAAACTGGAGGGCTGACGCCGTTCTACTTGGGGGTGTGGGTCTGCCCTGACACACCTCTTCGTGCTGCCTTGGCCTGCCCAGATGGAGGTCACATGCTGCCGCCGCTTCCCGGGTCAGAGAAATGGGTTTTTGATTTGGAAGGCTGGAAGGTTCCTGGGGGTCGTAAAAAGGTTTCTGGTTAGAGACTCATTGCCCTGGGTGGACGTTCCTAATCTTCTTTGTGGCATCCGTGTGGCTGTGAGCAGTCCTTGACACAGCGTCCGCCCTGGTCACTTTCTAATCAGTGAAATCATGGGTGTTGAGACCTTATGCTGGTCATCCATGACTGAAAGGACATAAGGGGCAAGAGTTGACTTACTCCGTTGTAGGCTCAATCAGGATAGCCCAGCTTAGGCGCCTGCCTCGTGGGTGGGCTGCAGAGTGCATGAGAAATGCAAACGCGATAAACCGCCTTCTAATGAGTTCAATTGAAAAACCTGCGTTTCAGGGGGGGAAAAAACTTCAAGCTGAGTTCACGGGCCACCGAAAGAGCCCGGAAACCAGAGACAAGAGGCGGCTGGTTCCCCAGCTGAACAAGTCGGTTTACCAGCAGAAAAGGTCGTTTGATCCGGCAAAATTCAGCGGGGCTGACACATTGGACAGAAATCGACCCTGCGTGCCTTTGGAAAGCCCTGAACTGTAGTGCAGAGACTAGACTATCGCACTTCATTGACGGAAATGAAGAAAACAGGTTTGCATGCCGTGTTGTGCTGCCAATAGGTACGAGGATGATGCAAAGGCTGTGCGTTCAAAAAACTTCTTGCCCAACAACAAACCAACATCAATCAATCTCAAAATCAAATTCTCAGGTCCGTGAGTCGTTCATCACCGTTGCCCAAGCTCAAGTTCTTTACGGACACCTGCTTTCCTGGGCCAGTGTCCACGGGGCACGACCTCATCAACAGCCTCAACATTCTCAATACACAGGGGCTCCGTATCCCAGCTCCATGGCCGTGGGTCGTGCGCCACATGCTGTCTGAGCTGCACACAGAAGAGTGATCTTCCAGACGGCCGTTCGGCGTTCGGCGGGACATAGGCCTGATTATCGAACACTGGGTCATTGGCCCCCACCACCATTAATGCTGAGTTTCTGAAGGATATCACCGACGTCATAGTGCACCGGCTATCCGACAAACTGAAATCCCCCTGGGGCCACAGGGGTGCAAAAAAGAAAAAAAGCGGGCCAGTTTGGCGTCGCGTTTGTGGAGCCTCCCGGAGGTCCCAATGTGCCGGACGCCTCCACTCATGAGTACGGAGACAATATCCTTTCTGTTACTCCCCGAAATCCTGGCATTGCCCAGTGACAGCGGTTTGCTACCTTGCCCTTGGCTCAGCTTCCCATGCATTCTCCCTCCCGCTCGCCCTCCCGCCTTTGCTCCCTCAGTCTCTCTCCCCCTCTCCCCCCTCCACCCTTCCACCCTCCATCCCTCCCGAAGCACCCTTTGGCGTGGTTGTATGCCTGGGGACATTCTCCGGCATCCCCCCCCCACCCCGCAAATGTTGACGCGTGGGTGTATCACGTGGTGGTCAGTGGAAGCCTCAAAGTACGAAAGCAAGAAAGAAAGAGGTACCCTTGTCAAGGACCGAAAATGGCCATGGGCGCCTTTCGCCCCCGGCTCCCGCAATGTTGCATGGCACTGATGGTGCACCGGTGCTTTGGACCTGCTCTTTCCCGGCGTTGACCCGACCCCTGTTTGCAGGGTCCAGGTCCTCCTCTGTCAATTGCGGCAGTGCGGTGCGGTGGTTCATTGGTTCACTGGAATCGGGCAACGGTGGGGGAAAAGGCATGGGAGTAATGCTGCGGGAGTCATGGCGTAGAGAATTTGCCAATGCTCCTGTACCATTACTCCTCCACCATCACATTCTACCATTTGCCTTATTTCTTTCCTTCGCCATCCATTGCCGCCCAAACACCCCCACCACCAAAGACCCACCGACATCCCCCGCAAACGGCGCCAAATGTGGCCCATGAGCGTGTCACGTGTCTTCCTCATCCTCCTCATCCTCCTCCGGGTCTGCATCCAGCTCAGAATCTTCCTCTTCCTCGTCCTCGTCCTCCTCATCCTCCTCTGCATCATCTTCTGCATCCGGGGGCCTCACGCTGTAATAGCACATGACCCCTGACCAGAAGGTACCGAGTTCAAACCCCCGTCACAAAAACTAACGCTGAGCTGTCCTCGGCGTTGGAGTGTCCTCGGCGAGCATGCGGAGCGGCCAATAACATCCGCTGGTGCACGGAGAGCGCCCGGGTCCTGCACCACTACCCTACCAAGACAGCGGTGCTTACGGGTTGAATTGGTTCATGCACGTCAGGCCTGGCACTCACTTCATAGGGCAAAGCAATTCCATTTTTGAAGTGCAAGCAAAAGAAACTCAGAGCCGCACACTCGGCTTCGATGAATCCCGCATTAAATGGTCCCATGAACACAAAGCTTCAGGGATTGATCACGTCCCACCTGGCGGACGCGAGGGGCAAGTCTGGTGGTAAACGTCTTAAGTAGGACACATTTGTGGAAGGCTGTTCTTACAAGAAAGCAAGTGGTAGATCGTGAGGAGAGGGAGTAGCGCTGCGTCACGTCCATGGCCGGAGAAATGCGGAATGAGGCAGACCAATTGTTGGGAACGGCCAGCAGGTGTGGAAGGGAAGGTCCACCACCGTCCACCCAGACCCTTTCGGTCACTACGGTTCAGTTCGTTGGAAGCTGCCACGTATGTGTCATGCTTGCGACTTTTTCAACCGCAATCCACACCGCTTCACCCACGGACGGCGGTCATTTGCTGAACAGCAACGGATCCGGGTAATTTGCGGACCGGGAGAAAACTGCCAACCGCCGATGTGACGTGCACGTCCACAATACCGTCTGCATGATGGCTCCGAACGTCTCTCAGGGACGCCGGAACACATATCAAACGCAGGGGCATGCAGGGTTCGGGTACACGGGCCTAGTGTCAGAGGTGCTGCTGAACGCGACTCGGCAAAACGCCGGTGCGCGGTTCTCAATACCTCTTGGTGGATGGACCCACTGAATCCCCCCGCCTGGGAAGTATTAGAAGAGGGGGGGGGGTCTGGGAACCAAAAATTTGTGTACCAAAATGGCCCGAAAAGATGTCCCCTGTCGTAAATTTCGTTTCCCCCCTGTATAGTCACTTTGGTCTGGAGGGGGAGGGGGGGGCGGGCTCCAGGGGGGGGGGGGGATAATCCCCATTCTCCTATGGTGTACGGCCATTCTATTACTTCCCTGCCCCCCGCCCCGCTCCCAAAAAGATTGAGCTTTTCGTGGAAACAGCAGGAAAGCCATGGAACCGTTGCAGAAAAGGAAATGATTGGCCACATAGACACAGGATAGAAGGTGGACAAAAAAGGGAGAAGAGTGGGACCAGGGAGTGGAGGCACCACACTCCCATGCACCGAACTCCTGGTGGAGGCTCGCTGTAATACAACATACCACTGGATGACAACTCTTCCATCTCCTTGCAGCTGTGGACAGCGCTGTAAGCGCGACACAGTGGCGTTGAAGGGCAGCGTGTCCGGGAGGTCGTTTTCGGTCAGAAAGACCCAAATCCTGGGGTGTGCGCGGGGCATGATCACGAGGTGGTATCTGCATGGAGGGCAGCTCACGGGAGGGTGTGGAAGACGTCTGGGAGGCACGAGTGTGTCGATCCAGACCCGGGTCTGGGCCGACTTTTCCTGCTAGTTCGAGCCCCTGGGTCCTGGGTCCAGGTCCCCTGGGATCACCCTCCCTAAGCCTCCAGGCGCCGCCGCGTTCAGGCTGACATGGCTTGGCTGGAAAAAAAGATGACGCCGCAGAAGTTGTTGTGACGGTGTCCCCTCGCCGCCCAGTGTCCCGTCCCATGCCCGGCCTGGGTCACAAAGGCTGCACCTGAGGAGAAACTTGACATCCATATTCATCAGAGTGTCCAGGAGATTCTTCACCATCGCATGCGGTAAGGAGGTGCTTCTGAGGCCGAAATGCACGTATTCCAAGGTGGGCAGGGAGTAGAGGAGCGACGCCGGGAATGCCAAACAGGAGAGCGGGGCGTCGCTGAAGTCGCAGTTGCTCACGTCCAGTTCCAGATCGTGGACATGCGTGCACTGGCACAAGACACGGGCGGGCGTGGGCTTACAGACGCGCGCCTGGAACGGGAGGGGAAATCAGTCCTCCGGCTGTGCTGGACCGAAGAAGGTGGCCCTGGATGGCTCTTCAGCGATAGCTGTTGGCCGGCCCTCCCCCCTCCAGGGGGGGGGGGGTTGGGAAAAGGGGCTCTAACCCCCCCCCCCAAATACACTTTTCGGGAGCCTGGTGCTCAGGGAGGGGATGGGGGCCTCCGGCATGCTGTAACGCGGAACGGGGTGTAATTCCAGCAGGTGTCCAGGGATTCACGCACCAACTGAGGCAAGCAACCTCAGGGACCTCCTGTGACGAAGGCGGGAAATGTGTTGGAGCGTGCGACTTCAGGTGCTGCTCACACGACACCCTCCGAGACCTCTGCAGCCTCTACTTCCCAGGGCCAGTAGGTAATAATGAGCAGTCATTTGCGGTTGTGAAGGGGAAATTGAGGTGGGCCACTGCGTGTTACCAGCTCGTGCACCGCAATACCCATACATCAGCCAGTCACACGACATGCGGACATTGTACGGACAACAACATTGCACTAGGGCTCCACGTGACGGGGGCAAGGCGTCAAAGAGAGCGGGAAAGTCGGCGAGCTCTGAAGGCGCGGAACGAAAAGAAAATTGTGGCCACCATTGGCCTAAGATAGGACCCCAGACACCCGCCATTGGTTAGGGAGTCCAGAGGACAGAAACACATTGAACAGGACCGGGTCTAGATCCACACATGGCGCGCGCAATTGGCCCATTGTTGCCTATCATGGTGCTCAACTCCCCAAAACCACCCATTTGAAGCCTGGAGGCACCGGGGGGGGCCAATGGGTGGTGTTGCGTGGCTCCCGACGAGTCTGTATGTCTTTGAAGTGTCACCAAATGATGACCCGTGACCGGAGGCCTAGCGGTATCAATAGGGGGCTGACCAAAACCCATGAGCACAATACGAGGGCTGAACTGAGGGCCATCAGAAGTGCAGGGCGTTGCTACAGGTCTGCAAAGCGCTCGGCGCATTACAGAAAGAGTTCACGGGGATGGAGTGACACGATCTGCTTTGGTCCGTGGCATCCACCATGAAAGGCTCCCAGCCCGACAGGCGATGCGCCTCTGCCAGAATACCTGGGCTGTGCACGGGCTGTCCTGGACGTGGGGACGTGGCGAGGGGATGCGGGGGACGCCGCACCCGGGGTCAGCCCCACAACCAAGACCGCCAAAAGGAGAGCCACGTAGATTGGTGGGCTCATGGGGATGCACCCGAGACTTGTTGCCTGCGTTTGTCACACGAGCGTCCGCAACAAGTACCAAGCAGTCTAACGTTCGGGGCTATGCAAACACATGAATTAAGTGCAAACGCACGAATGCTGGCAGTAGATTTCCGTACGTTCCGTACATATCGACCAGACCGTGAAATTTCTGCAACAACTTCATGTCTGGGGCGGGGAAGCGGGGCAGGACGCGGGGGAGGACACGCGCGCCCACGGCCTCGGATGTGCATGGATTGGGTCGGGCCGCAGGTGCAGATGCGACAGGAAACGAGGATTGTGGGGTGAGGGATGCCTTTGGGCACAGCACTGGAAAGCCCATGCACGCACCTTGTGCAGCGGCGCCATCATGTACGCGTCGGCGGCGCCGTGCAGTGAAAGGCTCAAGGTGCGCAGCTGCAGCTGAGCACAAATTCCATAGATCGTATGAGCACTCGCATCCCGAATGGCCTCCAGGTGGTGGGCACAGCTTCCTGCGTACTGTTAAGAAATTGCACAAGGATGCGAAGTGAATGATGCAAAGCGAAGTGGGCTCCGCCTCTGCGTCCAGCACCCGCGGGCAATCAATGCATGCTGTTCACGTTCCACTGGGCACAGATGTAATGTGTGCCCTGCGCACGCCGCGCCCCGGAACCAGCACCTATAGGGTGCTCCGAAATGCTCCCTAATAACAGCGCCACCAGTGGAGCGCATGGTACTGCACAAGCGTGTTTGGAGAAGATATGAGTGCTCTGCAACAGGTGGGACACAAACTGTGAAGTATAATGCTGCAGACTGTGGTCCCCTACCTTCCCTCTTTGCAACACCGCAACATTCCCTGAAGTACAACAAATGCCAAAAAGATGCCCCACGTGCCCCATGCAGCACCCGTGGTTTTCGACAGCCGGACGGTCAGTAGGGGAGTTGGGTCCCGGGTCGGTGTCCCCCCGCTGTATCCTGTGGGTCACTGGTTGTGTGTCCCTTTGCTCACAGCCGTCCGCGACGTGAGCCGTGAGCCACACCCCACAGTTGGCCTGTATCTGTACCCTCTCCTGTCCTGGGCTGGCAGGGAGGGGTTCCCGGCGTGGGCCTCGGTCCACGTCCACACTGCGCGAGGCGGGTGCGCGCGGCTGGTGCCTGGGGGAAGGGGGGGGGCGGGCTGGGGGGTTGCAGGGTGTTGCTTTGGGCAGCAAAACAAATTCATCCTTGGCACTCCTGGTTGCCCAACGTGTGTGGCAGCGGTTGTACAAGGTTCACGGAAGACGGTTGCACCACAACGCGGAGGGCTTGGGGGGGTGCCACGGGTGTGAAGGGGCTGGCAAGCAGGCAGCCCAGTCCGTCTGCACTCCTGACAGGTCTCACAGCAGCCACCCTCCAGCCCCTCACAGTCACCTGCGGCAGGGCCACTAGCCCCAGCTTCAGATACCGCAGCTTGGGCAGGTGTGGAAGCCAACTCAGCCCCGAAAAGCGCGTGGCCCGTGTGTGCAGCGCAAACTCCTCCAGATTGGGCAGCACTGCCAAAGGCCACGTGCGCAACAAATCCGTGATGCCTTCCAGCGTCAAACACAGCTCTTTTAGCCGCGTGAACTTCGCTGCAGATGTGGGTCAGGGAGACATGAGCACCTCAACCCCTCTTCAGGTGACGACAAGAGTTTGGCATAGGGTCATGTCAGACAACGTGCCACGTGTGCAGCAGGCGGGACCCGGAGGTGCATGGCAGAATGCAGAAACCGGATAACGAAATCAGGACGTCAGGTCAGAATACAAGTACACGAGGAAATACTGCACGAACCGTCATGAAGGAGCAATAACACATCGGCAGTCATCGAGCGCTGTCTAATGCCCTGATGAGCCCCTACCATCCCCCAATATCAAACCAGTCCGGCGACTGTCGCCCACTAGACAATTTGTTCCGCTCGTCTGTGCTGCGTGGGGTCGCCATGGAGCCTCAATGGACACTGACTGACAAAATGCAGTCCGTAATGTACTCTCCCGCGAACGCATGCTGCGACCCATGACCCTCAGCCCACCCCTTATTGCCCCAGCTTGGTTTCCAGGGTTGTGGTGGCCGGCAGAGCCTAAGCCTCGCGCGAAGCCGAAGCCCTGCCCAGGCGCCCGGATACTTTGCTGGCCATGGGCGTCTTGAGGCGTGTGTCACATGGGCCGTGCAGCACCTTAAATTCTCGGCACCTCGCTTCGACATGCTGCAGTGACGCACACAAAAACAATCGGCGTTTGAAAACTTACGACCTCAAGGGCACTGCACAATGCAGAGCGCCCCGCAGCGCACACGGAAGGCCACGACAGCAGGCATTGCCGGTTGGGGTTGCACAGAGATTGCTTGAAGAGGAGGCAGCAACCTATTGCTGTGCAGAGGGCATTGGTGTCCTGCTCCTTTCCCTGCAAATCCAGCTCTTCCACTTGATTCACGACGCTGCAACACACAAAAGATTCAGTGGCTTGGAAGGCAACTGTTTGGCACTGGGTGATCAGGAAGGATGGCGGCCTGAGCCGAGCCCTTGTGCCGAATGGTGCGTGGGTGGGACATGCCTCCATGAAACACAACCAAGTGCGTTACAGCAGAAGTATCAACTGCAAAATTCCTCAGCTTTTATGGCAACCCCCCAACAAACCATTCAGCCCTGGGCCTTGGATCAGGCCGTCATCTACGTATCTTTGCGGGGAAGTGTGTCTGTGGAAAGAAGCTGTGTGTGTGTGTGTGTGTGTGTGTGTGTGTAGGAGGATGGAGGGAGGGATAAAGTTTGGTTTGGTTTGGTTTGCCCCTCCTCTCCCCTGCGGTGCTGGTCCACCCTGAAGCGGGCAACAGCCCTCGCCATTGGCAAGGTGCATCCAAGCGGACACCCTGTACTGGCGGTGGGGGAGGACTCCCCAACGGTGGCTTTAGGACCCTAGGATGTCCACTTACGGGATCATTTCCCTAACAGGGGCACATAACAACCTTCAACCTGCCCTTTCCCGCGCTCAGTCCTCCTTGTGGCGAGCGCGTGTGTGGGTGTGATTCTCTGGGGGGGGGGGGTGCAGTTTTATGGGTGACAGTGCAATGTCTACCCGACTGCTCACACTGACTGCATTCTGCCCCTGTGGCGTCCATTCCCCTGCCCATGTTGACAGGCTTCTCATTCAGTCATTTGAACACCATGAAGTTTGGGGGGTGCGTTCCACAACATCTGATGCGGGCAAATGAAACACAGGGCCAATGGGCTCCAGATCACCCGGTGTGTCACATCAGTGGCGCGCTGCCAATCCAAGGGGCATTTGGGAATAGGGGAGGGTCAAACAACAAGCAGTCGAAACACCGACTCATACATCTCGTGCTGTGCATTATCATTTTCAAAAAAATCCATTCTCCATGTTCACGCGCGTGCGGCTTCAGGGGGGTATGCATGCACCACCGGACGTGGCGGGACCTGCCAGTGTGAAATTGCCTCCGGCCCCAAGCGGTACTCACTCGTCCAAGGGTGGGGAGATGGTGCGTATTATTGGCCGTCCTCTGGTACGAGTCCTATTCCATGCCAAAGGGTGAAGGGACGGTTTTGAGGGTGCAGCTACTTGGACGTCACTTTGGCCCAAGGGCCAAGGTTGTGTTGTCCACGGCTGCTCTGGACCAAAGGGGCAGGTCATCCATGGCGCATACACACGGTACAACTGCACATCCAGACATGTTCAGGGCTGGCAGACCACCAGCGTGGGATGCAATCTCCAGGGTGGGCTGCGGCGGGGGGGGGCGCGGAGGGGGGCGGCTTTGGTACTGAGGTCACCCCTCCAAATCTGCAGTGAGCAGCATCAGTTGTGTATGTGTGTGCGAAATTGTTGCTTGGAAACTGTTTTGGGCACAGGGGAAGCGCTTCAAAGAAGAATGCTCAGAAGGAAGGGGAAACTGTAAAGGTGGAGCAGCCGGTCAGCAGGGGTTTGCCATAAGTGCTGAGTGAGTGTGTCGGTTGGTCCAGGTGTGCGCACTGGCTTGAATTTTAACGGAAACTGCGTGCATTGATTGTCCCAAGACCTGAGGAAAAGTATTTTGTCCGTCAGTGAGAGTGGGACAGTTGTACCTCTGCTCACAGGCCCCTTGGCGTCCCTCCGCCTTGGTGAATCAGAAGGGGAGTGAGACCTAATTGAAAAACAGACAAATGCAAGGGTAAGTCAGAAGGGGAGCGGGATGTGCACCATCAGAAAACATAGGGTCTTGGGTGGGTGGGGGTGGGGTGGGGGGGCGGTGGGGGCTTGCCTTGCTGAACAGATCCTGCACTATCGCGGCTGGTGCCAGGGCACTGCGGGGTGGTCCTCAGCTCCAGGAATCCTGTGGCTGACTCCATGGACCTGTTCCCACAACGGCCTTCAAGCGAAAAAAACAACATTGATGGGAAGGGGGATCAGGGGGCACCCTGATACTTGTCGTTGCTGCTGGTGTGGTGCTGGTGTCGCTGTTGTTGTTGTTGTTGTGTGGGTGTTGGTGCTGTTGTGCTGTTGGCGTTGGGGTCCGCCCTGCACGGAAACTGATCACGCTGGATTGGTCTGGTGTCCCTGACTGACAAGGCATTGCAGGCTGACAAAGCGTAGCGTACGCAGCAGCGCATAGTTTGATTGCTGGGCGCTGTACTGTCAGCGATCATACGGCAATGCAGAAAGAACCTCGATATGTGGTTCACCGCAGTACTGACAGGCAGGTGGCGTGGGAGATCGAGGCTGAGACGCCTGAGCCCCTGCAACTTCTGCAACCAAATGGCACCTGCGAAGGAACATTGTAAGGCGGGGCAGCAGATGCGGCTGACGAGGAGCAGGACGGGGTGTTGCAGTAGGCGAGAGGGAGCACCATCATTGGGATCACCAAGCGGTGTTCAGGAGAGGCTAGGCTCGGGTAGACACGTCTCCCCAGGGGCCAGAGGGAGGGAACAGATGCAGTCAAAATTACGGCAGAGTGCCGTGTGCCTTCCGGGGTCTAGAGGACGACGCTAGGTGAATACCAACAAAGACTTGCTGTGGTGCTTGTGGTGTACACAGGTAGTGCATCATGCGTACTATGTACATGTTTGGGCCACGCATGCCCAGTACTCAAGCTCCATGCAAACACGCGGGTACATGTCTGTTCCCGACGGTTTGCTCCTTCTGCTTCCCATCCTAGTCGCATTTTTATTGAGGGAAACTTGGATGCACGTTTCATTGTAGCGTTCATAACGCCGGATTTTTCTTTCGGGGGGGGGTTGGTAACAATGGCTCATTGCACACTTCCACACGGTGCACTGCTATCCCGTCTCACCCAGCCATCGCATGCGATGTGGCACTCTTGACTGTGCTAGAACGAGCAACGGCAGGTATACCCTTGGTCCATGCTGCCTGCTCTACTTTGTACAAATGTATCGTGAGGTCCGACAAACACTTCAAGGGCTCCAAACGCCATGGGAAGCCCTCGATGTCCAACATCACCTTCAGCTTGGGTCGCAGGGCCATGGCTCGCGAGAATTCAACCCAACCTTGTGCCTTGCAAGATAGCACGAGTGTCAGCTTTTGCAAGGACGGCAAGCCCATGATGCCAACGAGGGCTTGGAGGTTTGCGGCAGGGGACTCAGCATCGATGCACAGCTCCCTAGGATAAGAATGAAATGGAACAAGAACATCACACAGCAGTGTTTGATGGCAAAAGGTGGCACACAGCCCTGTGTTGGCTGGCACAACCACATCACACGGTAGTTTTTTGTTTGGTTTAGTTTTTGTTGCTGCAAACGTCGCCACGGCAAACCACGCGGGGAAACTCAAAAAACAATATGACGCGCATGCCCACTAAGCCCATTTTGGCAATTCGTTGAAGGTAGCCGTTATCCTCGACTCGATCCTGGGCGCGTGCCGGTGGCGATTCCATTACGCGGAGCCAACATCGAGCACACAGACCGCCGGCATGTCGATCGACTTCATATTGGTATGATGCGCATTTGCCGGGTGGCCCAATTTCTCTTCAACTCTAGTAGCAGTGTTTTGAGTTCGGATAGCACTGTGAGGTGATGACAAACTTCCGACAAGCCCGCAATAGCGAACGACAAATGTCTGCTCCGTAAACGCTACTAGGCCCACAACAATTGCTCAATATCCAATTGACGGCCGTGGGGATAATGTATTTGGACAAGCGATACTTGCAACAGTGAGGAATCTGCTCCTTTCGCTTGTTCCCGCCGCTCCGTGTAACTCACCATGTTCGTACGGAGTGGAATGTTGATTCCAACGACTAAACTCAATTCCGTACGGAAGCTTGCAACACATTTTGGGGCCCGCTCCGTGGTTGTGACGAGGCGAATAAACGTGGGTGTTACGGGTATTAGAAAGGGAAGCCGGTGCGAGCATACAAACCAAATAGACATGTCCCGCAAGCAGAGAATATCGGAGAAGCCCATGTTGCGGGGGGTCCGATCAAGGCTAGTAACCGTGTTGGGGGGCGGGGGGGGAGGAATGAGAGGTGGGTGCGGGAATGTGCTCCTAGGAACCCCTAATGCCGTTGCAAACTATCGTGCATTACTAAACTCACGAACAACCCTTGCCGCTTAAAAGCCTGACACTTGGACATGACATTTATGCTTTCAGGGCGAGCCTTCTGAACACTTCGTGTCTTGTTTTTTGGTTTGGTTGATGATAAGCCGAAAGCAAGGCTCTGTGTGCGTTTCTCGTTTACAAATCTTGGCACAAAACGTTAAACTAGTGTCCACTACCTTGTCCTTTGCCATCACTTGCTTATTGGTGGGGGGTCTAAAAGTGGCAATACACGACGAAGGGAAGGACCAAGCACTTCGCCCCTCTTGTGCAACAACGGAGCGGAACACGTACCGCAAGTGTAGTGAGTTCAATTTCTCAAAGTGACGTGCATCCTCCTCCAAGATGGGCACGTCGTGAAAATAGATGCAAATACTCTTAAGAGACGGCACGGATGCGGCCATCGTGAGCAACTTGTCGAGACTCGCCGGGGTCGCAATTTGTAGGATTGCCGTTACTGGGTTGGTGGCGCGCATGCGGTCCAGCTGTTCTTTGCCAAGAACCTCCGAGAGGTTGAGCTCGAGCGGAATGCATTGGCGGAACAAGTGTGACACGAGCCGAAGGTGTGTACAATTTATCAAGTAGCTCAAAACCTCTCGCCATATTTCGATGGTGAGGTGAGAAAGGGTTGAAGGTTGCATGAAACTGAAATTCATAATATTGGGAGGAATGTTCGGTCCCACACAGGCTTCCCTCTACCACCAAAGCCCCACTCATTATTTTCGAACGTTGCTTGTGCCCGCGACCGAATGTGTCCTACCACCAACACCACCAAGTTGTCAAACACACGGGGTGGTTGTGTCCAATTTTTTTTCGCTAAAATGCGTTGATGCGTTGGTGGCGGTCTTTTTGGCAACACTCGGAAATTGCGTGTATTACGATAAACACATAATCAAACACCGCAAGCAACATGCACCACTCAACAACAAGCTGCGACACCGGAAAGGAAGTTGGCCTCAAGTGCCTTAACGGGGATCGGTGTTCCACCGCTTTGGTGGCACGATGACTCGGTGCATTGCAAGTGTACACGGATGCAATTTGTTGTGTGTTGCGCATAAAAAACACGACGCGAATTCGTGTACGCCCACGTTGCTATGAAGTGTGGGTCCTTTCGCTGCGTTATTGCATTGTGTGTTGCAAAGGCACTTGCCGACCGCCGGATCCAACCTCCCCCGAGTTTGTTTGTTAGAAATCCGACGTCAAAAGGCCATGGGCAAATGCCATTTTAAAAAGTTGAACGAACGAAAAGAGAAGTGTGACATGTGAAATGCAATCATGACAAACATGACACGCCTTCAATTGCCATCATTGCAGCGTGCCATGTCTAATGCATGGGGCCATCCTAGTTATCTTGTGCTTTTTTGATGCATGTGCCCATCGTCGCACGTGATCTTTTCAGGTGCACTGGCTGAAGATCAGGTACTTAATTGGTGATGACAACATTAAAATCCACCTATCAAAAGATGGCTATTACTGCAGAATTAGGGCTAAAGACGCAGACGCGAGGCTTGTGGTGGGGGCATTATTTAGCGAGCTGCGAGGTCGCGAGTTGCGACGGCATTGCTTGGCCATTACTCCCTACCACGGCAGAGAAGCAGTGCTCCGACGTGGAGATTACAAGCTACACCTAAAATTCACCGGGGCACGTAGTGACATAAGCAGTGCCTATTGACATAAGCAGCACCTCCATTCCTAACGAGTTGGCAATTCTTACCGATTTGATGTTGAGTCATCCTACTGTGAGATTGGACCAATTTTTCACCACTTTCTCTTTTCTTTTCCATTTCTTTTGCATTGAGCTGGAGTTGGAGTTGAAGCTATTGCTAGACATGGCCACGGAGGTGGAGTTAGAAACCGGATTGGAAAAAAAAATCTTGAGGATTGTTCATAGTTCTTTGTTTTTTGGGAGGATTTGTTGCCTTCTCCTTGCGGGCTTTGGGTTTGGCGTCGGGGGGCGGGTTCGCTGGGGGGGGGGGGGCTGCTTGTGGTGGAGGCTCTGGTGTCAGGATTTCCACTTGGGGGGCGGGGATATCCGGTGCACTTTGTTGTGGCTCCTCTGGGCTCAGGATGCTTCTCAACACCACCTCCACTAGTGACTTTGCCTCTAGCTCTTTTGTCTTTCTCCTCTTAAATAGCTCCAAGTGAGAGCGCAAACGAGGACTTTGTGTTCACAAGCAAATGATCACAAATCATCCTCAACCTCGGGTTCCCAGGGCAAAAAATATAGGCGGACGGGAGACGTGCTGAAGGTGCGGGCGGACGGGAGCTTTGCTGAAGGTGCGGGAGATTCTACTTCCACCTCGGTTCGGCGTGCGTCCCATCGTCGGCTCAGCACCACAGCATCAGCATCGCTGGGCGCTCAGTCGTGGCAATGCTGACAGGGAATCGAACCAACGACTGCCAAAAAAAAAAAAGCAACGCTAAATTGTCCAGCGCGTATAGGTACATTTTAAGCAACGCTCGGCCTGGAACAAGGTCTGATTCCAAAGAAGCAGCGCTGCTTCTCTACTGTGGTAGGGATTAATAAAAGTTGCCACGGTAAGACGGCCCAGAGGGATCAACCCAAAGGTTCACTCCGCGACAACCTGTTTCGTGGCAGCGCCAGGTATTTCCAGAAGAGTGGGAGTAGAATTGGGGAAAGACACTAATAATAATGGTCCGATTTTGTGCTCGTCTCGCATCCGCGTTTTTTAATAGTAATGTCTCAGAAAAGCACGTGCATCTCGCGTCTTTTTTTATGGAAAACTTTGGACACTAGACATGAGGTTGTCCTCCCGTGTGATTGCTTGAGTCCTTCAGCCCAAAGACAGAGACTTTCCTGATTGCAACGCTGAGTGTTCATCGACACTGTATGGTTGTGGTATGTGGTTTTGGTGCTTTCGTGTGAGTGTTTGTGTTGCTCTTGTGTAGCCTGAGGTACAGTAGCGCCGTAGCTTAGCTGAGGCGTTTTGGGCCCACGTGTGGTAACGGCACTTCGTCTGCAAGACCAAACGCAACTTTAAAAAAAAAGAGCCCCAAACTCCCCGGCGGGGCGGGTGAGTTTTGCGGTCCGTTTGCGAGTGAACTTCTGGTCTGGCTACCGTTGTGGAATGCACAGCACTGCCATAGCTCTGCTTCTGGCCAGCGGTGGCTCGCTCCTTCCATGGGTAACGAAGGAATTTGGCAGGGCAGGGCCGCATTTTACAGCAATTGAACATCTTTGTTAAATTTTGAATTTTTGTGAAAAATTGAGCGTGCAGTTTTTTTTCACCACCCAAAACATCCATATTTGTAATTGTCTTTCAATCTGTGTAACCTGTGGTTCAGATCGTTGCACCGCTGCCACATGTTTGCGTGTTGCTGTTTGTCCTCCTGGAGTCAAAATAGAAATATCGGCCCGGAGGGCCCTGAAGCACAAAATAGGTCAAAAGACGCGAGCCCCAAATTTTCAAAGTAAAAGAAGACGCGAGACGCGAACCCTTTTCCGAGAAATTATTCTTAACAGACGCGGACGCTAGACGCTAACACAAAATCTAAACATTATCATAAGCGTCTTTACCCCAATTTTGTAGTAGAGCCGGTCCCACTCCGGTCCCAAAAGGCCGTGGTGAATGGGCACATGGGAATTGCAATGCCTCCAATAAGGTTAAGACATGGTGGGCAAACCACGCGTGGAGAATTTGGAAACAAGCACACGGTATGGTCACTATCAGCATGTTCCCGTACCCACCCATGAAAATGGTATCCACTTCTAACCCACACCGTTCGGTGAACATTGTGAGATGGACTTAGACTGACAGAGAAATGCGTGCTAAGAGTGCTGCAGTGCAAGGGGACAACACCACACAAGATTCGAAGCCACAATATCTGGCACCTGCCAGACGGCGATTGAAGGGGGCATTTTCAAACGGGTTTTTTTTTGCGTCGAGAACGCAACCACACCACATGACAGGGAGGCGTGACACGTTGGGGCATTATGGGGGGGTCGTGGCACAATATTGAGGGGTATTGACTGGGTTGGTCCCTTTGCAACTTTTGTCCTTCAGGCCAAATGGACAACTTTCCGTCAGAATTTAAGCGAGGTCATGAGTAATCAATAGCATGACAAGGTGTCATGTACATTTGTAACCAATAAAACGTGTCGTCTAGGTCCACAAGGCTTCGTTGCAGGTCGAAACGCCAAAACTTCCACAAAATCAGCAAGAGCCCAGACGTCGCCTCCCGATGTACTCCCGAACACATTCGTTCTACTCACGTTTGTGACTGGTCTAGTTGGCTCACCCTCGTGATTGCCTAACCTGCAAACTTGCATTCTTTTTTCGAGGAGCTTTTTTCGCGAAGTATGAAAACACACGAAGGTAATGCGGCCCATGCCACCGACTTAAAAGGTGTGCAGCAGCCTGTGGATGTGGCCAATTCTGGTGACGTCGATGCTGTGCAGCAGCCTGCGGGCTCCCAATACAAGGGCGTCTATGCCGTGCACCAGCCTGCGCCCCATGCTAGTGACGTCGAAGCTCAGCAGTTTGGCAATGTGGCCCATCCCCACGACATAGAAGCTGTGCGGCAACCAGCCATCGTGTATTCGGACAATCCAAAGCGGGCTGAGAGCAGAGAGGGGGTTGGCATCCAAGAATCCGCAACGCCACGCCGCTTCCGCGTCCTATGCACAGCCATCGTGCTGTTGGTCGCCGGGTTGTTAGCAGCCATGGTTGCCAACCTGCGTGCCATGTCATCAACGCCAGCACCAACAGCAAGCCTTTTTTCGGGAGCAGAGGCGACCTGTACGCTTCCAACAGGAACGATCACTCCTAACGAGCCGGCCTGCAACGACGGCGGAAGTGGCTGCACCGCCAGTACTCTAGCGGCAGTCAGCGAGGTTGCGTGTGCGGACTCACATATGGGCACCCCAGACCTGACAGGGGCCACGTGTGCTGGTGGTGGTGGGCAGTTCACGGGCATCACCACCTGCACCACCGTGGAGCAGCTCGTTTGGTCGGGCGATATGCAGCGTCCGGATCATCGCGCAAGATGTCGCTGGAGGAGTTGGGCGTCGCCGCGGAGGGGAAGGCATAAGCGCTGATGAGCTATGCTAAAGAATTGTAGGAGTTTTAACAAATTGTTTTAAATTGCGCTTTTATTATTGATTTTATCAAGTGTTGGTCAAGTTTGCGCCGACAATCAGCGCGTTGACTAGCGATCAGGAATAGAGATCCAAACACGAGATAAGATCAAATTGTATGCTTATATTATTACATTGTAGCCCTCCGCACATCGCATCTAACCTTGTGCCAATATTTGTCGGCACTAGAGGTGACCAAATACATTGCCTCATGTCCCAAGCAAGCTAACATTTTAACGAATTCACGGCTTGCATAGGAATTAAACCTCCCATGTATCCATGCGGTTACCGGGACAATGTCAAATTTGTGAGCTCTATGCGCACTGCGGTGCCGTGAAGATGAGGGCCAGAACGTCACATGAGTCTATAAGCAGATCACACGGAAAGAATGTGGCGGTTGCAAACAATCTGTAATTGGCTGTTGCCATGTTTGTTTTCTGCTCCAAAAAGAGAACCATGGATTCAAAAAAATTTACTAAATCCAAGTATTCCTAAGTTTCTATCAGGCTAAGCCTACTCAGAATCAATCAACAATGCTTCAAACAATCACAAATTGCAGTATTAGCCATTGATTGGAGGTTCGAAAAATTTAGAAAAATTTAAACTCGAGCGGACACATAAAATCAACTTTTCAAAAAAAAATTGGAAAATGTGTCAAATCGCCTTTTGAAATCAAAATGTTGCACTGCCATCCCCCTCCGAAACATGATTCAAATCTCATATGCCTACATACTACACACCATTATCTTCCTAAAACAGGCCTGATCAACCTTCAAATCACTATGGACTTTGAAATATGAATTAAATCGTAGCATAACGAACCCAAACTTCGAAAATATGCCTTCACGTACCATGTTAATCACCATGGCAAGTAGGCATACTCCTTGAAAAAATAAATAAATGAGGTATGGTACAAACGCGCAAAACACACACCGCACACCACACCCCACGTTAAACAAGAGCCCAAGAGCCATGGATGCCGTGCTCAAACCACAAACACCACAAAACATGACAAGCACACACGTTGAACATGGCACTTGATGCCACCCTATCTCCCCCAACATGGCAATTCATGCCACACCCCTCTCCTACTGACAGAGGCGCACCAAGTCCAATGTGATGTGGATGGTTCACACGACCACTTGAATGAAAGTGTGGTTCATTTCCGCAGACCAAGAAATTTTCTCCTAGAACCCGCCCATAAACTTGAGGAGGCTTTGTGTAGCATGCTACAAGCTCCAGCTTGGAGATCTTCAGGGAGACAATGATACCCCAGAGGTTGGCCAAAGCACAACCTCCCTACTCCTGCGTAGCAAAAAAATGTATTCTATTGGTCTTTTGATGTGTTAATTGATTGTGATAAAAAATGGAATATTCAAATATCTTTTATCTCCATATTTGGGCCAAAATGATGCTTTTCTTGTTGTTGTTTCCCCCAATAATCACTTCATGAAACCCAGCTTGCTGGGTTTCATTGCACAGTCATATCCCTTTGAAAACTTGTGAGTTGGGCAACCACGTCTCACTCCTTCTGTGGCATCAAGGCATCAAGGACTGATCATGCCGTTGTCACTCACCATATCCAATGCCCTCCACTACCCCAGTCTGGCCAGCTCAACCAGCAACACTCGCTGCCTCTGTGCAATCAACCCCCTCCCTGGGCCAATCACCTGACACCGTCTCACCCTGGTCCCACATCACCCACGGACACAAGAGCCCACTCCGCCCTCATCTGTCATCACAGCCTGCTCTGTCACCCTGAAGCCATCCTGCCCTCCCTTCACTGCCGCCTGGAGCCCAACTGCCCCGATTCTGGCTGCGTCTACTAGCTCAGGTTCCTACCCTCACCCCAGGGATGTATTAGAAGGGGTGGAGAGGGGGGAGGGGGGTCTGAAGTGGGCAGGGGAGGGGGGTTTAGCTGGGACATCCCTCCTCCTTAGGTCCCCCTATGGTCCCTGCTGACGGCGGGCCGAAAATTTGTAAGCTTAAATCCTCTTGGCACGGAAGGCTGTAAGCCTCAAACATTGGAAGGGGAGGAGGGGGGGGGTGGGACCTCCCCTCCTCCTACGGTGTGTGACCGTTCTAATACATCCGTGCCTCACCCCCACCCACCCACGCACTGGCACATGTGCTGGCAATCACCAACACTTAATGCCCCAGCAAATCACTACACTCAATATCCTGCCAGTGGGCATTTGCGTGAAACAACACACGTGTTGCTGTGAAGAGTGTTCCAACATTGTTTTCACTATTCACACATTGTCCTGCGAGACCAGTCAGCAAAGACTGTGTCTTTGGGATGCCACACAAGAAAACCCTGGACCCACAGCCAACAGGCGATAAGCAGGTCCAGCCTGGGGCAAACCTGATTCTGGCTGGCATGTGTTTCCAGAGCAAAGTGGTCTCCACTCACAGTGCTGGTTAGCAGGAACTCTCGGTGGTTGTAAATGCATTGGCAAGCAGGGCTATGTGGCATTTTGTTACATTTTGCAGACACATAAAAATACCAATCCTGGACACACTACCAGGGTTGGCTGGAATACGTTGGAATGCAAGCAGATGCAGGACAGCACTAACGCATTACGGCAATGTATCCGCGTGTCCGGAGCGTGATTCTTGGCCTTTTCCAAAGGGAACGCCTGACTGCATGGAATCTAGAATTGGTTAGACCTCCTATCAAAAATCCTGAAATCCATATCATTATTCACTGCAGTGGAGGAGCACACGGCCTCGAGACCACAATGTCTCGCTGTATGCAGACAAGAGGGAGATATTGTCGACATATGCCCCTTCCATTGGGGAACTTGGGTGCCAGAGCACATGGGCGTGTCTGGCCAAGTTCTGCACAAGAAGTGGTCTATTATACACTGCCCAGGCACAGAGTATGCACGTTCTTTGTGTGTTTGGACTGACGGACATACAGTGTGGAGGGGCACATTTGTGCTTCAGCTACACCCAACTGATGGTCATTAGGGTACATGGCAAAGACAGACACTCCCGAAGGAAGACCGAGCTGTAGCACATGTATCATACTTGGAGATCTGGGACGAACTTGCGTGGTTGAACGAAAAGCCCCCCCCCCCCCCCCGCGCGTGCTCACCCTCCAGCGCGCCTGATGACAAACTGACGTGCAAAATCAGCATAGCACAAAACACCCGACTCTTGGGGCCAAAACCACACATGCCACAAGTGTCCAGCAGGGGTCGGCCCTGTACCATGGCCACTATCCGCGCCCCAAATCATTAGGAACCGGCTGTGTCCCAGGTCCGACTCAGTAGGACCCGGCTCCTTCTGATCACGCATGACCTGGTGGACCCTCGTGGCAAGTCTGGTCAAAGCATTTGAAAGCCCCACACCTGTAGCACATGCAGAGCCCCACACGTGAAGCACGTACAGAGCCTCAAGCACATGCAGAGCCACACCTGAAGCACGGGGTCAACATGAGGGGGGGCGCAGGACATTGCGGGGCCCACAGCACGTTTGCTGGACTGCACACTGTGGCGTCGGGCTGCATGCCAAAACAATTTCCCGCAATTTCGCGGCCCCGAATGATCACAAGACTTTCGTTCGGAGTTTTTGCAAGCGCCCGTTGGATATCACAGCGCTCAAGCATCCCCCCCCCCCCCAGCGCGTGCACCCCCGTCCCAGATCCAACCCCAAGTGGCAATTGGCACGACGCCCCGTCAAGTCCCGTCGAAGCCGCTCAGGGCACTGTGACTCCCACCGCAACAACCCCATCCCTAAGATCACCGCGTCCGGCTCATATTGATCCCTTATGGCACGGCACCGTGAAACCCCCGCTCCCCTGAGCCTTCTTTATATTGGGTATCGCACCGTAAAGTGCCCTTTGTCAGGTGCCGGAGACTTGCGAACAATGCCCTGGCTCATGGCCCGTTTATCTGTCTCAACGCAGCTGCACGCACTGTGTGTGTGCACAGGGGGGCAAACGGTGGCATGTTGTTACATTTTGCGGGGAATCGACCTCCCTGACGCTACGCCCGCACAAGCACGAGCACGATGAGCGTGGTTCGAACAATCCAGCCTGTTCCCATCCAATGCCGCGTGGACGGGGGTCCATACGATGCATCGGATGCACCGTGGTCTTAACCATCTGCATCCACCCCACACCCTCCGTGGCAGTGCGACCGCATCCTCGCCGTGTGGGGGAACCCCCAGATCACACACCAACCGGGTCACAGTCACAAGCGCACAAACGACAGTGGCTTTCCCCGTCGTCACCAAATGTGTGGACGCGTACACCTACACTTCATTCTGTACAAAAGGCCATGGCTCACTGAGATGCGGGTAGAGACTTGGAATGGCATCGTGCTTCGATGACAATGCGCCCACAGAATGCGGTTGACTGCATCCATGCCTTTTGCTCTTCAGTTGGACCATGACCGGAGGAGGATACCGTCAGTGTTTTGCAGCCATCGGAAGTGGCGGAACCCTGAACCACACGTCCGAAACCGGCATTGAAGCACTTTGCCAAAGGCATAGTGTCAAACCACAGAAATCAGGCTTCTGAATGCGTCGCTACGTTTGGGGCCGAATGCAATCTGGCCCCAAATCAATACGGTCCGTACGCGTACTGCGCACTGGATGCACCGTGGTCTCAGCCCTTTGCATCCACCCCACACCCTCTGTGGCAGTACGGCCCCACCCTCGACGTGAAAACTGAGTGGAGGAACCCCCAGATCACACAACACCCAGATCACAGTCATAAGCGGCAGCGGCCTCCCCCGTTGTGCAACGTCTGCCATTACCCAGAATGAGATACCACCCAGCCTTTGCCTACCAATCGACGTTGAGTGAGGGTGGCGACCTCCCCTGGCCTGCCGTCCTCACCGCGACCCAGCCCCATCCGGTGGGCAACTGAATCACAAGCGGCCGCATTCTCACAGCCCCTCACGGGTAACGAGCGCTGACCGTGCTGAGCAAGGGCGTGATGGTCTGAGACCCGAGGGCCCGTGCACCAGAAATGACCACAAACCTTTGCCTCGTGGAAAACTCGCATTTTCCTCTCGGGACTTTTCTGTTGGGCCTGCGACGGGGAGGCGGGGGTGCGATTGGGGAGTGGATACCGGTGAAGACACCCGGACTGTCGTTTAAAGTCCTTCGTGCTGCTCTGACGGCTTAGACTGCACGTAGTGCCCCCAAACGGGATATGATAACAAACTGACCGTGCACAACAGACTCCTTTTGCCGATTCCCGGTGTATGAGGAGCGGACGGGACAGCAATGGGGGGACGGTGCATGAGCATTGCACACTGCGCTGGGGCAGCGCCAGGGATCAACAGCGCCCCCCAGCCAGCGAGGCCACGTACAGACTTGTGGGGTACATGCCCCCTCTCCGCCGGGGGCTTGGGCGGATGGTGTGGCGCACACTTCCCCCCACTTTCCGCTCGGCGATCATGAGACCTCAAGGCTCCCGCTGCAGAGAGGCCCACGGCCGGTCCCCGAGCACAGTCACTCCGCCGAGTCCCGGCAGAGGGCGCATCCCAGGGCGTACTCGCAGGGGTTCGCTGGGTGCTGCCCGCCGAGGGGGCATTGCGAGGGCACGCACGCCTTGGGCTTCACAGTCCCGGCGATTTGATGGCACGGATTGCAGAAGTGCCGCTTTCCTGTGGACGTGACCAAGTGGGCCCGCGTCCGAACGAATCGCATCCGGACTTCACCGCAAGTGCACTGGGGCTGAGGGCGCAGCTCACGCCGGGCAGTGGGCGATGAAGGTGCTGATGGGGCGGGCGCGTGACGTTGTGCAGGTCCTTGTCCGTGCCACCCTTTGTTTCGTTCGCCAGTCACTCGTGCTTCTTTGGCGATGCCGCCGCATCGATTGTCAGAGGCCCAAAAAAAATTGGCTTTGGCGACTTTTGGAAAACACAATTGGTTTTGATCGATCGTCACACGAGGCACATGGGTCTTCATCAATATTCAGCCGCGCAGTGGCCGTGCAGGCCTGAGCCGTAGCTGAACAGAACTCATTCAGGGCGTCCCAAAAGAGCCCCTACCCCGGGACGCCCGTTTTGTGTTGTGGTGGACCTCCGCACCCGGGGCCAGCGGTTAGAGCCAACCGCTGGCCGTATCTGGCCAACCGTTGCCAATCAACGGCCTCTGACCGCCAGCGGTTACCAGATTCTATTGCCTTGGACAAGGCCCCTCCAATAGAGGCAGATCGAATTGTAACAGAATCTCAACTGCCACTACACGACCTAAAAACCAGCAATTTTGGGGCTGTTGGGGGGGGGGGGGGGGGCATGGCCCGGGCTACATGGGCCTAGCAGCCACTATGTGGGTCTCCATGGGTGCTCAACTACCCGTATTGTCACCAAGTAACCACCCAAGCCCATCCCAGGGGCGACAGAGGGGTTTCGAAAAAGTGGAATTTTCGCCCGCAAATGTTTAGCCCGCACATGCTCGCCCGGGAAAGGCTGAAAACGGCCAAGTCCTCACTGGCAAGGGCCCATGAGGGGGGGGGGGGGGGCAGAGTTCAGACCCAGGACCCCCGCCATAGGTTATGGGGTCCATATACAAGAAAAAGTTCTTTGGTACCCGGATCCAAATCCACGCACAGCGGCCGCAATGGGCAAAGAAGTTTTGACCCCCCCCCCCAAACCCCCAGCCCCCAAAATGGGGTACCCGGGTACCGGAGGGTAGGGGGGTCAACTCAGGGGGAGGGCTTTGGGCTTTGGGCTTGTCTTCCCGGTCCGAAGAGGGCCTTAGGGGCCCACTGAATGCCTCTCTTTGGGGAAGCCAGGCAAAGGCGCACCTCACACACTCAGCTGCCAGTCGGTCAGTGAGCGGGGCACACGCCTCCTAGTGCGGACGAACTCGGGAGGAGGGGGGGGGGGGGGGGCAACTCCTCGATTTTGGACGTCAACTACCCCCCCACTAAACGTTGGCCGGAGGCCCCCTGGGGGGGGGGGGTTCCAGGTTAGAGCTCGGGCTAGGGTCACCGAGCTGGTGGAACCAGTCTTGATTTTATAACCCTCTTTAGTGCCTAGGGTGGACCTAACAGGTTTGGCAAGCAAGCAGCAAGCAAGCAAACAAGCAAGCATCAAGCAGCAAGCAGCAAGCACGCGCGAAATGGGGGAAAATCACAGCTCCTTCGTGGTGCTTTGCATTCGGCCAAAATCACCTCGTGTTGCTTGGTGTAGATTCTCTGCGAGGTGGACTTGCCGGAGGCAACAGAATTTTGGTGGATGCTACCTATGGGTGTGAGGGACAACCACACAAAGTATGAGCTAGAAACTCAACCGTGGCGGCCGGGGATGGGCGTCGCAAGTGCCGGACCTCCATTTCAAAATCTGCCATTTACGGCCAAAATCAGCCTTTTTCGGCCCAAAACCGCCCTAGAACCTGCTGAAAAAAAGCCAAATGAAGGGAAATAGTGGCTACTCTACACATGCAGCCAAACTTCCCCGTGCCGAAGGGCCCTTTAGGGCCCTCCAACTCCACAATATGTCCGCGAACCGCCCCCAAAAGGCCCCCAAAAGCCCCAGAAATTGTGCACAATGGCCGCCGACAGCCCCAAACCAAAAACAGACCATATCTTGGGCTACGCGGCTAAAAACGCGATTTCGAGCGCACCAAATCCACCCGCAACCTCCCACTTTTGGTGGTTTCCACCAATCAAAATTGCCCTAACCGACGCCTAGACCCCCATACCTAGGCCCAGTAGGCTGCGGCAAGCTGCACAAGGTGCCCAAAGAGGTGGGTGGCAAAATGGGTCAACAAGGTCCATCGGGTGCAAAAAAAAAAAAGACTTTTTTCAAAAATGATCGTGGACCACATGGAATGCCAAAACAAGTGTTTTTGGCGCATTTTGAGCTTGTGGTGGCCCATTTTGGCCCTCCTAAAATCCCAAAATGCCTTGAAAATGGGCTGTTTTGGGACAAAAAATGGGTCAACAATGGGTCAAAAATGTGTTTTTCCAAAAATGATCCTAGACCATTTGGGGTGCACAAACAAGTGAAATGAGCCCTTTTTGAGCCCATTGCAAGCCATTTTGGCCCCTCCAAAGTCACAAAATGCCTGGAAAATGGGTTGTTTTGGGACCAAAAATCAGTCAAAAATGTATCAAAATGTGTTTTTCCAAAGATACCTTTGGACTATTTGGGGTGCACAAACAAGTGGAATGAGCCCATTTAGAGCCCATGTTGAGCAATTTTGGCCCCTCTCAAGGCCGAGAGGGCCTTGAAAATGGGCCAATTTGGGACCACAAATGGCTCAAAAACGGGTCAAAACCATGGTTTTCCAAAAATGATCCTAGTCTAGTTGTGGTGCCCAAACGGATGAATACAGCTCATTTTGAGCCCCTTTTGAGCCTCTCTCATCCACTTTCCAGTGCATACCTCATTTGTCATTGAAGTCTCCTGGACAATGTTCCTTCCCCCGCCACCTCGGTCCCAATATTCAATCTTAGTTAGGGTAAGGGTTCGGGCCAGGGCTAGGGCTAGGCTTAGGGTGAGGGGTAGGTGTAGGGGTAGGGGTAGGGGTAAGGTTAGGACTAGGCTGAGGGTTGGGGTGGGTGTCAGGGTCACGGTTGGGTTTTAGGATAGTGTTGTGGTGCAAAGTGGACAAAATTTTCCTTCGGGCAGCTTTGGTGCCCATGGAGCGTCGGGCGCCTTCGGCACCCATGGACTCATGGGTGGCACCTTTGGCAACTAACTGTTGGCCAGAGGCCCCCCCAGCGGGGGGGGGGGGGGGGGTAGTTGGCATCATAGGACCCGCGGAGTCGCCCCCCCGGGGGGGTCAAAATCGAAAAATTCATTGGGGGATCATTTTGTCTCCCAAAATTATGATTTTACTAGAGATGAAACATCTATTACCACACCTCGGGGTATGCTATGCGAATGACCCCCCAAAAGGGGGGAGGGGGGGTATATGGCGCCCGCGCTGCTGATGCTGATCTAACAACCCTCTTCGAGGTAATTTTGTCAGTCCCTTGCCAATCATCGTCGGTGGCTGCTGATTGACCAGTCAACCTCTGTTGGTGATGAGCCGGCCACCGTCCGTTGACTGCCGTTCCGGCCCCTGAAATTGTGCGCATGGGGGGGGGGGGGGGTGTAACTCTGAACCCCAACCCCCCATGGGTGAGACGGTAGTCTGAAGGGGTGGGGGGTGGGGGGGCTTGGGCCGAGGCGGGGTCCGAACGGGGACAGGGATTCGACAAGCGGCGTCCCGGAGACCCGCGTCAAAACAACTGGTTTCTCTCTGGCACCTTCAGTGGCCTGTCGCTGCCACCCAAAATGTCAGGCGCCTTCAACGCCCCGTCTTCACACGCCAAAACGGGGCCAGGTGCGGGCCGACAAGGCCCAGTGCATACCCCAACAGAAGAACGTCGCGCTGTTGCAGCAGTAGTAGCACTTGAACCCGATGAACTCGTTGCCGTGCTTGGCGCAGGTCGAGGCCCCGGCGGAGGCGCATCCGGGGCAGACGACGTCCTTGGGCTCGGGGGCTGCCGCGACGGCTGCAGAAGCATGTGGGTTGAGGAACGCATGGCACCGAAGGCTCTGCCCCCACAGCGCGTGCACGCAGAGGGGGGGGGGGTTGGCACAAGGCCTCGGTAGGCCTCGGAGGGGGGGGGGGGTTCCTGTGAAAAAGTGGACCCACAGCGCCCCCCCGGGTCAGAAATGATCAAAAGGAGGTCGATCGTGCGGCACATTGCCCAGGGATGCGGCAGGTTCCCACTGACTTCCGGGTGCTGCAGGCGTGGGTAGCACTGAGTGGCACATGGGATAGGGCCGATACTTCGTGACACTTCGGGGGGGGGGCTGGATGCAAGGTTGTTGCATATCATTGATATGCTGGCAAACTGGGACGTCATAAAGACGAAATTCGGACGAAAAATGGCTCCATCTCAACCTACAGCCCAGCAAATGCCCAATTGGTTTGAGGAATGCAGTGAATCGGGTTCTCCAGTTGAGGGTGGGGTGTCTGAAACGGATGCCCGTGAGCTGTTTTTGGATGCCCTTGGCACCAAAGACAAGGAGCAAGATGGCGGCGCCGCGCACAGCGCCCAATAGTAAAGCAGCCTTCCCGTGACCACCCTGAACACCACCCACCACCGGGGACGCACACCTCCAGAGGGCAAAAACCAGCAGATTCAGACAGCAATCTGACATTTCAGTGTGAAACATCATTTGTTTTGCACAGAAATAAGCACGGGGCAATGGGGAGGCCTGCAGGCAGCCGCCCCCCTCCGCCCGCTGGTGCGGGGGCGCTGTGGGGCAGCTTGTCCCCCCCCCGTGGCCCACGAGAGCCAGCGGCACACAGCGCTCTGGGGCTTGGCGGGCCGCACGCTGAATGCCTTCGCGGGCGTGGGCGGAGCGGCGCAGTGTGAGGCTGCTGGCACACGGGTCTGTGGCGGTGACGGAGAGGGAGGGGGGGGGGGGGGGGTCTGTGAAGGCGGGTGGCGGAGGGGGCGGGTCGAGAGAGCGTCGGTTGGGTACAGGCTTTGCTGATAAGAGGGGGCGGGAGGTGTGGCTCTGAGACCCACCCACCCCCAAAGAAAATCTTGACCCAAAAAATGGCGGAGGGAAAATCAAGTTTGAATGAGCGGCCCCTTTGTGGGACCCACCCAGACCCCCCCCCCCCCCGGGTATTCATTCCCCACAGAGCTTTGTTGGGTCCCGTGTCGCACAATACGGTCCGAACAGAAGTGTTCGCTGGACACGCCAATGAACTCAGTACCTGAGCCCGATACCCAAATTATTTCGGTCCGAAAAAAAAATACGGTCCGAACGGAAGTGCTCGTTGGACAAGGCATTCGTTGGACACGGGGGGGGGGGGGGTATGCTGCGGATATGATGCGGTTTCAGCCCCGCCCCCCCCCCCCCCCCCCGCGCCCCTCCGCTTAAGGGGCCGGCCCGAAGGGCCAGTCCAATCGCCCGCAACGCAGTGCACAGACCTTCGCGGCAGGCGGCCAGATCCGCCCGCCCGCCGCAATAGGGCTCCCCGCACTGGTAGCACTGGTAGTAGTTGTACTTCTTCAGCGCCTCCGTGGGCGGGAGGGGGCGTGCCCTGGTGCACAGCTTGTCCTGTTTGGCGCGTTGGACGGCGTTCGATTCCTGAGGGAAAGGGATGGGCCGCATCAGCGCATGGGCCCCGGTCGCCCGAGCGCCGCCGGGACGGACCGCGCCGCTCGTGCCCAGACGCTGGCACCGACGTGGCGTCGGGCGGGGGGGGCAGGGGGTCGCTGACTAAATGTCAGATGTGAACGGGCAGTGCCAGAGGGGCTTGCACTCGGGATTGCCCAACACGCTGTCCCCGACAACGCCCACCATCCCACACCGCAGCCTCCTACACCCGCCCCCCCCTCCCCTTCCCAACCTTCTGACGCTTCAAGGGGGCCCACACTGTACAACAACAGAAACTACAGAAGCCTGTTGTGGTTGTTGTTGTTGTTGTGGTTGTTGTTGTGGTTGTGGTTGTTGTTGTTGTCGTTATCGTTGTCGTTGTCGTTGTTGTTGTTGTTGTTGTTGTTGTTGTTGTTGTCGTTGTCGCTGTCGTTGTCGTTGTCATTGTTGTTGTGGTGGTGGTGGTGGTGATGGTGATGGTGATGGTGGTGGTGGTGGTGGCGGCGGCGGCGGCGGCGGCGGCGGCGGCGGTGGTGGTGGTGGTGGTGGTGGTGGTGGTGGTGGTGGTGGTGGTGGTGGTGGTGGTGGTGGTGGTGGTGGTGTTGTTGTTGTTGTTGTTGTTGTCGTTGTTGTTGTTGTTGTTGTTGTTGGTGTTGTTGTTGTTGGTGTTGTTGTTGTTGTTGTTGTGGTGGTGGTGGCGGTTGTGGTTGTGGTTGTGATTGTGGCTGTGGTTGTGGTTGTGGTCGCTGTCGTTGTTACGGCGGGGGGCGGGCAGGTGGCGGGGCGGGGGAGGGGTCGGTGGCGGCCGCGGTGGTGGTGGTGGTGGTGGCGCTGCTGCTGCCGCTGCTGTTGTTGTTGTTGTGCAGAGTTGCCAATGAAAATGTCAAGTGGGCCATGTACCACAGGCACGTCCCACAGGCAGAGGGTTGGAAGCGACCAACGGGCGCAGGACTGCCCTCTGATGCTTTGCTCGGGCTTTTGCCAAGGCGCTGCCCCCCGATGTCCACGGAGCGGGGGGTAGGGGTGGGGGTGGGGGCGGCCGGTCATGTGCGTTGTGGACGTCCCAATGCGGCGCTGGGGGAGGGGCAGGGGGGGACACCATTTGCCGGCGGATCTGCAAGAACTTGGCCATGCGGTCCCTCAGCAGCGGGTGCGAGATGATGTTGCCGCAGCCCGACGCGCACTGCAGCGCCGCAAACGAGATCTTCTTCCCCTTCCAGTCCACGCTCTCGATCTGCGCACGAGGGCGTGGGGGCTCGGGCGCCGCAGCGGCGGTCGGTGCACCCGCCCCCCAGAGCCCGGCAACGCGCCGGTCCACACGGAGGAAGCGCCGCTGCGCCACGCGCGCCGCACCGCACCGCACGGGGCGCCGCGCGTCACACGGGACACAGACAGTCCATGTCTTGCTCAGGGAAGTATCAGAAAGGGAGGGGGCGGGGGGGGGGGGGCTCTGGGACCCAAAAGTTCGTGTACCAAAAATAGCCCGACCAGATGTTCCCGATGTAAATTTCGTTTTTTCCCGCGACGGTCACTTTGGTCTGGGGGGGGGGGGGGGTCCAGGGGGGGGTACCCCCCCCGTATGGTGACGTGTGAGCTGTCACGTGTGTGTTGGTTGAGACGAAATCAGCACAACAGGCAGCACATGCAGATCACAAGAAGGAGAGAAAAAGCTTGTCAAGAGCCGAGACGGCCCTAGGCGCCTTTCGCAAAAAGTCTGTGAGGAGAATGTGCAGATGACTTTTTGCGTGGGAAAGAGGGCAACATCAGACTGTGATCAAAATGCAGCACATACATACAATACTATATCATGAGGTAGACAAAAGCGGACCCCCCCCCCCCCCTCCTCCTGCGGTGCACGGCCCTTCTAATGCTTCCCTGGTCCTGCTTCATGTGCTGACCACGGGAGCCGTCACAGCCCGGCACAGGCTGTCGTATTAGGGCTCAGTGCCCGTCCGTTGTCGAAGGCTGCAGCAGCACCCACTGTCCCCCAACCAGCAGCCCCAAACCACCGCTACTGCGCAGTGCTGTTGTGCAGCCACGCCAGAAGTACAGTTACGCACACGTGCGCACTGGAGGCGCGCCGAAAACACGCTCACGTACCCGAACTCGGTGGTGGTGTGGAGGCCAATGCTCTGCAAGACCCGCGTTGCAGCGGATTCTTGGCCTGCGATTGGCCGCTGTGATGCCGCCGGTGTTTTGAAAGGGTCGCGGGCGCTTGGGCGTTACATGCAGCGCGCTGACATCGTGTGCGGATGGCAATGTGCAGCAGCCGGGTTTCACAGGGACCGAGACCGTGGGGTCGTTTGCTCCGATGAAATACCGACCGGCCTGGCTACGGCGGGGCAGGCGGGGTATTGCGGAGGGAGAAAAGGGAGCAGGGGTACATGCGGGAGGGGCTGGGGTGCCGGGGGCGGGGTGGGGGCAGAGTTTTGCTTAAGGGGGTGGGGGGTCTGGAACCCAAAAGTCCAAAAATTTGTGTACCAAATATAGCCCAAATCAAAATTTCCTTTTGCAAATTTCATTTTTTTCCCATCTTGAAATCCGGGTCCGGGGGGGGGGGGGGTGTTAGCCCCCCAGGAGATGCTGAGTTGTTGGGCACAACTCTGCGGGAGTGTGGGGGGGGGGGGGGGGCATTGGAGCCTTGTCCAGAACAAGGCCAGCGCAATGCCACAGTCGCTCAAACTCCGTGGGAAAAGTTGTGCCAGACCTCTTGACACAGAACTTTGCCAGACGGCATTCTCCGTTCGTCATCCCACTAACATCCCCCCCCCCCCGCCCCTCCACCGGGCACACCATGTGCACACACACATGAAGGCTGCAAAGCTTGCTCCGCCACCTTGACCACGGCCCCCCCGCAGCGGATGGGGCCCAGGCTGAGTGGACGCGCACAGGACCTGCGAGATCAGACACCCGTAATGCATGACGTGCTTGCAGTCCAGTTGGATGCAGGGGGACTCGGCGTAATCGTCCCAACAGATGGGGCACTTGTCATCTTCGGCGGCGCAATGCGCACAGACGTTGCACTGCGTCTCCTTCTTGACTCCTTGGGATACAGCACCGAGCCATGGGGCAATGCAGGGGATGTTCCGATACGCCTCTGACTACTGAGTGGGAGGAGGGGGGAGGAGGAGCTGACTCCCGGTCACTAGTCCAGGGGAGCTGCTCCGTTTGTTGGTCCCAGAGGTAACCGACGACGGTTGGACGGCAACCGACGGCGGTTCGGCGGTTGTTTTGGGCGCTCCCCAGGGGCGCCGCTGCGTGCAACAAAAAGGAGAAAAGATGGGTCGGTAAATGAGCGCCATCGAGAGGGGGGCGGAGGGGGGGGGAGCAGTCGCATCTGCACTCCCAGAACGGTAGGCGGAGGGGGAGAAAGTCGAGAATTACAGTGGGGTCCTCAGGGCCGTGAAGCCTGCAAGGAACACCCGCAGTGTGGGGTATCCTGCATGACACGAAATGGTACAAAAGAAGCGGCAGCTGCTCTTGGTCGAACGCCGTGTTGCGTTGGTGCTGCACCGACAGCAATGCGCGATCAACCAACGGCGCGTTGGGGGGCACACGTTGGTGATGCGCTGGCCATTCACCGACGTCCGGTGGATGATTGATCGACACGTCTGTCGGTCATTGGTGTTGCACAGGGCGGGCGCGGGGGGGGGGGGGGGGGTGGCACGAGGCCATGGTGTTGGTTTGCTTGCCCTTGGCGGCACCTATTGGCCTCTCGCCACTGCTCATTCTGACCCTCTGTGGGTTTGAACGTGTTTTGGTTGTGTCAACGGAGCCCCTGGATGACTTGTCCTGTTTGACTACTCCAGGTTCGGCTGTCCCGGAGACGGGCTGTTGCCCGTGCCGTTGACCAGGTGCATCCCGATGCAAACTCCGAGTCCATGCGGAGTTTGCCGACTCCAGCACTGACTTGAGCGCGCTGGGGTGTGCATCTGCAGGATAGTTTTCCTGACAGGGGCTTCTAACAACCACAACGATTCTTCCCTTTCGTCCCTTCCTTTGCTTCCTTCTGCGCTCTGCACCATTTTCGGCGAGCGCGGTCTGCCGTGCCCTGTCATCTCTCTTTGTGTTTCCCTTCCCCCCTGCCCAGCTTCCTCTGGGCGGGCGGGGGGGGGGGGGGGGGTGAAACATAAAGGCCGTTGGGTAATACCGGTTTGAGGCGCGTGGTTCTGATTTGTGTGGAGGCGTGCGTCCAGTGCTGTGTGCAGTCATGAGGAAGTGTGGCTGTCGGAGTGGGGGATGGTTTGCCATAAAGGCTAAGAAACGGTGCCAGTTGGCGCTTCCGGGCGTACGCACTGGTTTGATCTTTTTTAGAAACAAATTGTTTGCATCGCCTGCCCTATGCCACCGTACTTTTAGTCGGTGAGGGTGGACAGTTGTCCCTCTACTCACACGTGTTGCTTCCGCCTTGGCGTCCCTCCCAGGCATGGCGGCGCCAGCACACTTCATACTCAGTCGTTCCCATGACGGTTTGTGTGTGTGTGTGTGTGTGTGTGTGTGTGTCTGTCTCTGTCTGTGTGTGTGTGTGTGTGTGTGACGCCCAAATCTTTCAAATCATGCTCAAACTGCGAGGTTCAACAATGATGCGACCAAACCATGTGTTCTTTGGTCCGAGTGCCCTGTCGCCGGGCTTCAGGAACTGGGTTGAGATGACACGCAACATGTGTGTGTGTGTGTGTGTGTGTGTGTGTGTGTGTGTGTGTTGGGGGGTTGCCATCAAGGCTGAAGGAGCGGGGGGGGGGGGGGACTGATGGGACTTAGTGGGGGAGAGCGGAAGCATGCGTGGGTAACACATTGTTGCCTCCGAACTGCGGCCCACTTGGATGGCGCGAGGGGAGGGGCGTGTTTATTCGCACGTGCAAAAGGGGGCTGCTCACTTGACCCCCCCAAAAAAAACACAAAAAGAGAAATGGGGGCACAAGCGGCTCATGGCAGTGCCAAGAACACAAACGCAGCGCTGAGGGCTGGCGCGCGCTTTACCGATGTGTCACATGTGGTAATCACAACCCTCTGGCCCTGTGTGACACTTTCGCACATTGTTTGTGGTGGAGAGCACTGGGACCCCCCCCCCACCATCGGGTTGGGGGAGGGGGTCTATGCGCTAGGACCCAAACCTGACCCTTCCGCTACAACTAACCCCCCCCCCCCTTGCGAGAGCAACACCAAAGTCCCAAATTTGACGGAACAACACCTGCCGTTGCTCTGAGAAAAGACGGATAAAGGAGCGCCCTGGAAAGGGGGGGTGAGGGGGTCCTAAGACCCGAGGGATTGTGTACTTAAAATACCCCAAAATCTCTTTTTAGTACCCCATTTGGGTTTGATCTTTTTCCCTCAGGGTTTTCCTGATTCCCCACCTGTTGTGCGGGGCCCTCGAGGCGGGGGGGAGGGGGGGGGGGGGGGGGGCTGCCAAAAATGGTCTGTAGCGTCACGGGCGGTTGGTTACCGTGTAGTGCACGGTGGCCAGCGCCATGTCTGCTACGTGGCCTTCTTGTGGGTCGCGGGTGTTCCCGTCCGTCGCGCAGTTGTGTCGGTAGAGTGGAATGCAGGTCCCTCTGCCCACTGCCCTGCGGTGCACTTCCCACATCTTCTGCGCCCAACAACCGACTTGTCTAATGGTGAGGGCTCAGGGATGCTACTTTCAGACGACGGCGTGCCCTCTGCTTTGCTTGATGCTTCCCATGGGATGCAGGGCTATTGCTTGGCAGTGTGCCGTTTCTGGTGCATGGGCCACCACCGACGGTGTGCACTGGGACCAGTGCTGGTGTGGAGCTCCAGGGTCCCAATGATGGCCGCATGTGGTGCCTGGGAATGGACGCCACGCAGGCAGTGTGCATCAGCACTTCCCCAGCATCACGTCTGTAGTGTGGCTGGGGGGCTGGCTCACACTCTGGGCTGCGGCCGCTTGCAAAATAGGCCTCGTCAGCCATTTGTTTGGGGTGCGGGGGTGTCTGGGAACGGTGCTCGAACGAACCCACCAGCACGTGAACGCTTCCCCTCCCAACACAATCAGTACCTGCGCAGGGGTGACCGCATGGCAGCATTTTATCGCAGAACAGCTGCCTTTGTCGTGGCACGCCTGCACACAGCATGGGTCGTAGGAGGCGTGCAGTTTGCACGTGTGAACCGGAAGTCCGATCAGGTTGGGTAACGTAAGGTTCATCCCACCCGCCCACCGGGCGCCGTTGGCAAGATGCGCTGAGCATGAGACGCGCGCGCGCGCGCACGCACGCACGCACACAAATGCGCGCGCGCGCGCACAACAAGCAATACCCAACCGCTCGAGAGGCTGCAAGGGCGGTCGTGAATGCCGCAAAGCCTCTTCCTGCGGCCCTGCCTCTCCCTCAAGTCCCATGGCCGGCCCATCGAATGTGAGATCCGTGCGCCGCCGGCCACAGCTCGGGAGCTTCTGACTGTATTTCAATCCTGGTCCATCGATTGACCGCCCTCCGTTCATGCCACTGACCCGCCTCCGATGTGCCGCAACCCACAGCTCCGGGCGCGCCAGGACGTTTCGCGAGACAACTCACCTCAGGTCACCTCACCTCAGGTCACCTCCAGGGATCTTCATAGTGGTCCCCCCGATGCTAACGCCCCCCTCGCGTGAAGAGCAAGTCCATCCGCTGCCCCGCGCGTTGCACGGCGCGTGCGCCACGCGAGAGGACCCCTCGCAGTCATGCTGATGCGACCATCAACAGGGCATGGCGTGCGCGGGGGCGGTGGGGGGCGAAGAGGGTCCGGCGAGGGGACAGGAGACTGCCACCTCCCCGTATCGGGGGTGGGGCTGTCGCGCTCGGGGGCTGAGGCAGTCCACAGTAATCGGTGGTTGTGTTCCAGCCATGCATCGTGCACAACGGAAACCTGCGTATCGCATGCGACCGCCAGAAGAGCCATGCGTTCCGGTTTCAGCGTGATGGCCTTGCAGAACCTGAGCAACAGTGGAAATCGAGTGGCGGCACAACCGCATCGATGCATTTCTCTGTCGCAGACGCTGTCCGCACATGCACAACGTACGCTCCTGCAGCCGCAACTACGCAGGCAGGCAGCACGAGATTGGGGGTGAGAACGGCAGGAATGAGGGGATGAGGATGGAAGGGAGGGAGGGGAGGGAGGAAGGGACAGGCTGAGGAATGGAGGAAGCCGATGGGAGGGCTCCGTGCCTCCCTCCATCGCTTTCTCTTGCGATATTTCCCTCCCTCCCTCCCTCCCTCCCTCCCTCCCTCCCTCCCTCCCTCCCTCCCTCCCTCCCTCCCTCCCTCCCTCCCTCCCTCCCTCCCTCCCTCCCTCCCTCCCTCCCTCCCTCCCTCCCTTTCCCTCAGCAGGTGCACTGGTGTCGGTGCGAAGGCAATAAAGTGTGCCAGATGCAGAACGGGAGGAACCAAACAGCCCAATGCCCAATGGGAGGGGGGCCCTGGGACCCTGGACCCCAGAGGACAATGAGCGCAGTGCGCACGTACAGGGCACACGGATGCAAGTGCATTGGTGAGGGAAGGGTCGGACGGTCAACACGCGACTGCACTGCGGAAAGCAGCGGGAAATCCCGGTCGGTGACCTGAGGAATGGCAACGAGGGCCCCTCGGGAACGTACAACGGTCCCTGGGCTATTTGACGTGCTCTGCTCCAACTCCGACTCCGACTCCCTCCCTGCCACCGTCCCTCCCTCCCATCGCCTGCCCGCCCTCGCTCCCTCCGGGTGGCAGACGATGACCTACAATTCATCTGCACCCCCTTCTCTTTGGTCTGCATCTTTCTTCGCCACCTCCATGTCCTGGATCTCCTGCTCTTCTCGAGACCTCCTCTGCGAGATAAACGCCGGCAGCTTTCAATTTCTCGGTTCAGGAGAGCCATGACCCCAGGACAATTTCAAGACCTTCAAGCGGCAGTTTGGGCAGGGGTGTACAGGGGGCAGGCTATTGCTAAGGAACCCCCGCGGGGGGGGGGGGGGGGGGCTGGCCAGCCCCGGCCGACCCACCCACCCACCCACATCAGAAAAATTCTATTGCCTTCGGCAGTGCACCTCGAAGAGAGGTTGACAGTCAGCCATTCAGTCCCTGCGCCAGGCCAGCAGTGAGTCATACTGTCAGTGGCAGATGCGTCCCTAAACAGTGGGGCGACGCCTCAATGCAGACTGTGCAGTGGCGTCGGCTGCGTTACCATTCGACCAGCGGTTGTCTAATGGCGGTGTGCTTCCCCACTGCTTGCAGCCTTCTGAGCGAAAGCCCCCCCCCCCCATGGGGGGGGGGGGGGGGGCTGGCCAGCCCCGGCCGACCCACCCACCCACCCACATCAGAAAAATTTTCCTCCGGCAAAACATGAAATTTGTCAAAGGGGCCGGAAGTATGAGGCCGTTTTCACGTACACCTCTGACCCACCCACCCACAACCGGAGGGGGCGGGGGGTTCTCCTTCAGCAATCGCCTGACAGGGGGCATTGAGGTTGAGAGGACCACCCGTGTGCTGCACCCCATTGTCCAGCTCCACCCCCTTGGGCATCAGACGATTCATGGACACGACACCCGAATTCAGGGGGCCGTCAATGCCCCCGACGCCGCTGCGAATGCCCCATCCCCACAGACCCTGTTCTTCGAGGGCATTCAGCAGCAAACCTCGGGATAAACATGCTGTTGCACCAAGAAAATGAGTGTAGTGGTTGGGACACGAGAGACCAATTGGGGCAACACACCGCTTCCCCCCCCCCCCCCCCCACCCATTGTTGCCCGGAACAGCCCCGAGATGGGGCCCGTGAATGGCTTCAGTCACTTCCGGAAAACAAAGCTCAGATTGGGGGGTCACTGTCCTTAGACATGGCCGTGCTTAAGCTACGGGGGGGGGGGGGGTTGCACTGGAAAGGCGGGGGGGGGGGGTACCCCCCCCCCTTCAAGGAGCCCAGCCTTTGCCCAGCCATCGTCTCCCCGAGGGCAAGTGCCAGCTTCAATGGAATTTATAACCGACAGTAACCGCCCCCAACCGCTTTGGCAACCTCCTCCAACCGCTTCTGGGGCAGCCTCTGAGGTCCTTTCCCTTCTAATGCATCCGTGCGGGAACGGGTGACTCTCAGCAACCCGACGGACCACATGCCCACAGAAACACAGCGAGGCGGGTGGTGGACGACCAGAATGCGGAGGGGTGTGGGCAGCAAAGACCGTCAAACGACCCCCGCAACAACCAGCACAACACCCCGGTGTGCCAACTACTGGGCCCCGCTACCGCGGAAACGACACCAGCAGGAACACAGGCCGCGGCGGCCGACAGAACACAGCGACCCGACGCAGCACGCGGAACGGGTGACTGTCCAGGGCCCCGCAAAGAAACAGCAACCCGATGCAATGTCACGCACGGGGGTATGAAACCTGCAGCGAGAGGGTGTGCTTTGGAACGCCACGGCCCTACACGCACAATTAACGTGACGAGCAGCCCCCCCCCCCCCCACCCACCCACGGGCGGCGGTGCAATTCAATTCAGTTCGCTCTCGTGCGGGCTCGTGAGGTGAGGGGCCAAAGGTCAGGTGTGGGCCCACCTCTACGCTCCAGCCGCGCCTGCCGTCCCACGGCTTTCGTTGCCATGTCGGTTCCGTACTGCACTGCTCATTCGGTTCTGTTCCCTGTCCTCCCTGACTCGGGGACGTGAGGTGGGGGGTACCTCCTCCTCTTGGAACTGGCGCATCAACTCGCGCGCCATAATTTCGTCGCGTCTCTCGATCGCCTTCGCTCTCCGCACCGCGGCACACTCCTCTTCGTACAATCGTCTCGCGAACTCCTCGTCGGCGCAGGAGTCCGGGGCGGCCGGAGCGCTCCGCACCGCCCGGCACTCCTCTTCGTACAGCTGCCGGGCGAACTCCTCATCCGACAACTGCTGCACCAGCACACTTCGCTGGGGACTGCACAGCCACACACGAAGCACGGCCTACGGTCGACCAGGCACTCGAGGGTGGAGCAGGGAAGTATTGGAAGGGGGAGAGGGGGGGGGGGGGTCTGGGACCCAAAAGTCTGTGTACCAAAAATGGCCCGACAAGATTTTCCCAATTGCAGTTTTCATTTCTTTCCACGGGGGCCGCCGCCAGCCAATGTGTGACCCCGAGGGGTGTTCGACAGTTTGGGGGGCTGTAGGGGGGGGGGGGGGGGACCCCCACCCCCCTCCGAAGGGGGGGGGGGGACCCCCCCCCCCTTGGTTGACCCAAACCCAGCACCTTTTCCGGCAGGCCCCGTCCAAGCGCGCAAACACACAAAGCTAACAAGATGCACTGTGAATGGTCATTGTTTTGCTGCACTGCAGCACTTTCAGAGTAGTATTGAATGTTGCCTTGAGTTCGCCCAAAGGCCTTTCCTTCCCCTTGTCACAAACCACAGACATATATGTAGAGAAGCGAAGGGAGCCACAGACATATAGAGAGAGAGAGAGAGAGAGAGAAGCGAAGGGAGGGGAGGGGCCTCAAGCTTCGGAATCATCCTCCCACTCGTCGCGTGCCCTCTTGCCGGTACTCTTGGGGCGAGCACGCTTCTTTGGCCGGGCTGCTTGTGCTCTTGTGACCCGGCAGGCTGCCGGCCCATCAGACATGGATTCCGATGGCACATAGTCACTAGTGCCTGACGGGGCACTACTGCTGGAGGATGCACTCGTACCGGAGGAGGCATTGGTGGACGAGCTGCTGCTACTACTACTGCTACTGCTACTACTACCTTGGTTTGGCCCAGAGAGAAGAGCAGGGAGAACAGTGGGCAGAGCCGGCGGCGCAGCAGGCTTCGCCTTCGGTGGCAATGGGGCCCGGAAATTGTCAAAGACTTGCAACACCTTTGTTTTCTCCTCTTCGCTGCACCCGGCATAGTCATGGGACACACCAGGGTGCGCTTGTGCCATGTGGTGTGGCATGGCGTAGGTGCAGTGCCATTTTCGGCAATCAAGCACCTTGCAGCGAACTGGCAAGTTGGTGCTAGGGTTCATCGCTGTTGGGGTTGCCGCGCTGTGTAGCCGTAGCCGATGGTACGCAAGACTGCAATTGCTGTCAATTTTCTTGCCGTGCACACTTGTGCGACAAAGCACCTTGTTCCGTGCGACAATTTTGGGGTCCGTAGAGGGGGGGGGGTCCCCCCCCCCCCTTTGGGGTCGGGTCCTGACCAGGAGCGGCCCCCGTGTTTCTTTCTCACTATGGTCACTTTGGCCTGGAGGGGGGGGGGGGGGGGCAGGGGGGGAAAGGGGGGATACATGGTGTACGGCCATTCTCATACTTCCCTGGGGGCGGAGCGTCCCCAATTCTACGGAGAGCAACTAAAACAAAAATGTCGTGTGCAATCCGTGTTCAACGGGGGCCTGGGGCTTTGGCACTGCGCGTGCGCACTGCGGGTCACACCTTCTGCAACAAGTACAAGCCCTCGTCAACGTGGCACCCGGGGGCGATGCAACCTCTTACACCTCGGAGCACAGGAGCTCCAAAACAGGCATATGTGCAGCTTTGCTTTGAGGGTGCACACCGGTCCGTAATGGTTTCATGGCTCCCATTCTCGAGCCACTTTCAAGGGTCATCCCCCGCAAAAGCGAACCACTGGTAGTCCAGGGGTGGCGGGCCAAACCAAGACCTCGTGCACCGTCGCCCCCCCCCCCCCCGCCCGCATGGACAGTCCTCACCGCCTCTGACACTGTGCTCTACCTCCCCATCCCAGTGCTGGCACCCCTGGCAGAGAGTGGAAACTGGGATCCAGAGGGGTGGTGGTCACGGGCACCATCGGCCTCCAGTTCTTCAGCAGGTGGGGCACAGCAACAACATCCAGCATTCCCTTTGTCTGCTCGGACCCGTGTTTTCTTCCTGTAGGCCTCAGTGGGTCACAATCAACATATCACGCAGCAAAAAGTGCAGTACCAAATGCCAACAAGCGCCGCCATCTTCAAAGGACTGACAGGGGTATATTTTCTTTCCAGACAGGGGGTTCTGAACAGCCGAGGCACTGGAGAATGAGCCTTCAACCTTTCGGTTGGTGTCTGGGACCAACAGAAAAATGAAGCAACAACCACATCATTTAACTGCCTGAAGAACCACAACTACCCACAAGCAAACTTTGGTCAATCAGGTGACTCACGTTTCTGGAGCTTGAAGGGGGTGTTGTGTGGGTGAGCGCCTGAAAGTTGGGGGGGGGGGGGGGGGGTTGGCACAAGGTGGTGGTGGTGGGGGGGGGCTTCACACCAATGAGGAATTCAAATTCACGCCTGCTCGCAAGCCCCGTTACGCCCACCATTCATCACTCTCCCTCTTTCATGATCCCACCCCCTTCACATGCCGCACTCCTTCACCCAGACCACTCTCCGACACCCCCCCCCTTCCCTCACACCCCGTCACAGGCAACACCCATCGGGGTCAGACCTGTCCATGAACTGCATCAGTTGGTCCACGTCCATTGGGACCGCACATGTGGACGAGGCCGAGGACGAAGAGGAGGACGAGGACGAGGAAGAGGTGGCGGAGGCGGACTGGAAGTTCAGGGGGGGAGACATGGGCCGCTTGGCCGTTTGGGTCCGGGGCTGCGCAGGGGCAGAGGTGGTGTGGGCAGAAGAAGGGGCGGCAGTGGCGGCAGCGGAAGGGGTGTGGGTACCCCGGCACCGCGCCTTTGCGGGGCTGCAGTGATCCGCGGAGAAGCCGAAATAGTCCGGGGCTCTGCGCTTGCGGCTTGGGCGTGGCGCTGCGCGTGCAACGGGCCCGAGGACTTCCATATCTGCGCAGCGCAATGGGAATGCTGCAGATCCGACAGAGATCGATGCCCCGACCCTGCCCTCGAAGCCGGGGCGCACCAAACAGCGGGAAACACCAGGTGTGGTGTGCAGCCAACCGGCTGAGGTGTGCACACAGGGCACAAAGTGGAGAGGGTTCGGGGTCGCGTCGTTTGCATGTGGATGACGGCCATGTGTGGCATGTGGTGTGCAGGCGTTGTGGCGTAAGGGGAACGGGGGGAAGGGTATTCCGTGGACGTTCCATCGGCAACCCCCACGCATCGCGCAGAGACACAGAGAGAGGGGGTGGAAGACCCACAGATAGTCAGACAGAGATAAAAACAAACACACAGACACACTGAGGGAGAGGGAGAGCACACACACACACACACACACACACACACAGAGAGAGAGAGAGAGAGAGAGACCCACCCACACACACACACATCCACACACACAAGCACAGGAATGATCAAAGCAAGCAGCGAGAATAGTAGGCAAACCACTAAGGCTAAGAATCACACAAAGCACAATGCTGTGGTCACATTTCCGAAAGGGGGTGCGCCATTCTCCATCATCTTATCAATGGCAACAGCTTTCGCTCACCACTAACTGCACTAACTGCACTTACTTCACCGCCCCCAGGTGTCCTCCACGACCCTTGCAGGCAAACTGATGCTGTGGAGTACAAAAGAATTATGCAAGGAACCTAAAGGCTGTTTGTGCAGCATCGCTGTAGATTGACCCAGACCGACCACATAAAAGAAAGAGCCAACAAAGCGACACAATCCACAGAGTCAAAAGAACAAACGAGTAGAATAAACGATCAGCAAGCAGCAGCACAGGCCTCTCGACACGAGAAATCACAGAACGCAACGAAGGCGACAAATGACACACAAACAAACAGTAGCACGCAGTCAGTGGCTAATCTGTCAAACAGCAAGCCAGGCGGCCAGTTCTATCATACAAAAATAGTACTTAACGAGGCAAGCTGTACAACGAGTGGTTGCACCCAAGAAACAACAAGTAGCCCAGCCACGCAGCCAAACAAGAAAAAACACAGCCCAGTGAAACACAACACTATCCGGGAGTACGGCATACAGCGCAAACAGCATCACACGAAAGACCAAAGATCACTTCCCTCAGCAACGACTTCCCAAGAGGACAAGCTGGGTCACAACCAGACAGGAAAGCAGCATGGCCTAACATACCATCTTCACAATGGCGATCGGACTCTTGGGAAAAGACGTCCACGTCGATGACTTCGATAGCTTGTGAAGCCATGAGGGCTCCTTAGTGTGCCATCAAACTGATCAAACAATTGAAGTTTGGAATAAAAAAAGGCGGCTACAGTTCTCGGGTGTGTGGGGGGGGAAGGGGGGGGAAGGCACTTCCGCTAGAGGAAAGGTTGGACCCCAACTCCCTGCCAGGCGCACTTCAATAAAGCGTAAAACAGGCTGCTTTCTGGAAGGAAACCCATCCCAAGCCTCTACAGTTTCCATGGCAAAAAGGGTCCAACGACTGCGTTGCTTCACCAGGGATGTCACTTCCTGTTGACCAAGGGAATTCAAAAAAAGGCGGCTACAGTTCTCGGGTGTGTGGGGGGGGAAGGGGGGGGAAGGCACTTCCGCTAGAGGAAAGGTTGGGCCCCAACTCCCTGCCAGGCGCACTTCAATAAAGCGTAAAACAGGCTGCTTTCTGGAAGGAAACCCATCCCAAGCCTCTACAGTTTCCATGGCAAAAAGGGTCCAACGACTGCGTTGCTTCACCAGGGATGTCACTTCCTGTTGACCAAGGGAATTCGCATTCCAACGAAATGGAAATCTCGAGGGGTGTGCGGGTGAATGGCCGGGGGTGAATTATCCCTAACCCCAGCCCTAATCAAGACTGAATATTGGGACCGAGCTGGTGGGGGAGGGAACATCAGCTATGACTGGTGAGGGACATCAAGAATGATTCACACATTGATGGCTCTTCACCAAGTGCAATCAGCTTGCAATGAACCCCTCACCACGAGGCCCACTTTCAAGGCTTTTTGGACTTCTGAGGGGCCAAAATGCCCCAAAATGGGCTCAAAATGGGCTCATTTTACCCGTTTGTCCACCCCAAATGGTCTAGGATGATTTTTGGAAAAATGCGTTTTTGACCCATTTTTGACCCATTTTTGGTCCCAAAACAGCCCATTTTCAAGGCATTTTGGGATTATCGGAGGACCAAAATGGGCCACCACTAGTTCAAAAGGGTCCAAAAACAGTTGTTTTAGCGTCGCACATGGTCTAGGATCATTTTTGAGAAAAGTCATCTTTTTGCCCCTACTGGACCCTGTTGACCCATTTGGGCACCCACCTGTTTGGGCTTGAGCTTGCAGCTTGCCGCAGCCTAGTGGGCATAGGTATTGGGGTCTAGGCGTCCGTTTGGGCAATTCTGAAGGGTGGAAACCACAAAAAGTGGGGGATTGCGGGTGGAGTAGGTGCCCTCGGAATTGCATTTTGAGCCATGTAGCCAAAGATATGGCCTATTCTTGGTTTGTGGCTGTCGGCATTTGGAGCTTCCAGGGGCCTTTTTGGGCCGTTTCCGGGACATATCATGGAGTTAGAGGGCCGCAAAGAGCTCGTTGAGACGGGAAAGTCAAGCCGCACGTGGAGTGTGCCCATCGTTTCCCTTCGTTTGGCCGTTTTGAATGTGTTCCAGGGCTTTTTTGGCCCAAAAATGGCTGTTTTTGGCCCTAAACTGCAGTTTTTGAAATTGAGGTCCGCCACTTGCGAATCCCGTTCCTGGCCGCCACCGTTGAGTTTCTTGCTCAAACTTTGTGTGATTGTACTTCACACCCATAGGTATCATCCACCAAAATTTTAGCCGAATCCGAAGCACCACGACGGAGTTGTGATTTTTAGCCATTTCGCGCGTGCTGCTTGCTGCTTGCTTGCTTGCTGCTAAACCTAGTAGGTCCACCCTAGACCCTAAAAAGGGTTATAAAACCAAGACTGGTTCCACCAGCTCGGTGACCCAAACCCTAACCCTAGCCCTTACCCTAACCCTGGCTCTAACCCTAGCCCTAGCCCTAATGTGATGATCTCTCTGGGGTATGTGCCATAAAACAAGTGGTGTGTCGTATCAGGGTTTTTTGTGACACACACTTTTGGCCCATGAAAAATGTCCCCAACCCAGATTTTCAGCTGACCTAGAGCGGAAAGGGGGGGGGGGGATCTGCCACACAATTACATGGGGATGATTCTTATCTTGTGGGATAAGCAGTTCACCCTCGGCTGCAAAAGTGCACATCCGTAGGGGGGGGGGGGGGTAGTTGGCGTCCTAGGAGCCGCGGAGTCATACCCCCCGTGGTTTGCATTACACTACAGACTAGTGAAACACGAAACGGGTGCAAAAGACCGAAACGTTGCGCTGAAGGGGCATCAACAAACCACCAAAAGGTGTTGCAAGGCCACAAGCAAGGGTGGGAACACATCATGGTGTTCAACTTAGGACTTGGGATTGCAGGGTCCATGGAGGATTCTAAACGCTCCCAATGAGCCTTGACTTGATCTCAACCTCCCTACCATTGGTCTTGATCCCAGCCCTCAACAGCCTCGTAAACATTTGCCCTTCAGCCCATTTGCGCCTTAGGCATGAGGAGCAGTCAAGCTCACGATCTGGCTAGCAGATAGCCATGCAACAATGTGGTTGAGCAATGCAGTGAATTGCATTATGGCCCTCTGGTGCTTGTAGTCTGGTGTTGGACCTTTCGACCAACCTCCTACATCAATGGTGTTGGCTTGCTTGCCAATGTATTGTCTTCTTAGTAGCAATGCTTCCATAGCTTGTTCGCGAATACCCTTGACGTCACCCTTCTTCTCAATGCCGAGCATGGTGGCTCTTCGCCCCTCTTGAGCCTAGTTGGTGCACTTGCAGCAGCACACGGCATGGTTTGCATTGCCCGAAGCTATTGTATCCTGATTTGGATAAATCAAATGACAAAAAAACTGCTGCTTTGTGGCACCATGGTGGTTGTCTTTCCCCTTGATGGATTACGGATTTTGGCACTCTCTGATGGGATACGTGAGTGAGGTGACCCACATCCGCAACATCCAACCACTGATGAACGGACTCATCCAAAGATCCCCGTGCCGCACAGTGCTGTTGCTTGGACTATTCTTTCCATACTACAAGATGTAGCAATTGTTTCTAGGTGGGTGCCCTCATGCTTTTGTGCCACAAACTTGTTAAAAGCCTTTGCAGACTCGAATGGAGGCTAACATCCAAGCCAAGCGATGTTGCCACCCCCTCGCCTCACCAACACACAACAAGCACAAGAAAGCGGGACATTGCACATCTCATCCAACTCAAAAGGCAGTTTCATTTCCGCCAGTTTGGCTCCCCCACAAATTTGCATTGCACGTCATGCGGCACAAACTTCTGAAGACTGAACGCGATCGCCCCCGAGCAATTCGACTCGGGGTGACGGTGCACTTCGTCATTTACCGCACCGCAAGCAGAGGACACCCGACGCAAACCTGACGCAAACCCGGCGCGAGGGGCAGCATGTGGCCACTCCCTTTCGGCAAGCAGGTGGCACCACAATGCGACGCCCGGGGGATGCAGTGCTGAGGGGCCCCATCCTTGCAGAATGGGGCCGGATGGCGAACAGGAATCACAGCATCGGATTTGATGGTGGCATCCACCCGTGACTTTTTTTTCTGGTCCAGACCTGCATGGGTAAGCTGGTAAAGCCCTCTTACCAAACGGGACTCGAGAGAGCTCTTGATGGTGGCATCCCCCCGTTATTGCGGTCCGCTCCGGTCTTCCCCGGTCCCTGGAACGTCCAGACTGGACCATCAATAAAGCCTCCAACATGGGGAAGGACGTCTTTGCCTCACACCGCCGGTGGCAGGCGGGCCAAAAACATGGTCTTCTGCATAGAGAGCACCATTTTGCTCAGTCCAGCGGTGCCGGACGGGCGAAGAACATAATCCATGGGTCCGAGAGCTCCCTTGTCCCCAGTCTACCAGTGGCAGACTGGCCCAAAATTGGGTGATAGAGTACCCTGCGCCCCCGCCACCCCTTGCGCAAGCACGGCCGAAGCAGGAACACCGATGGTCAGACATGGGCACCGCACTAACACAAAGGCCGTGCTTCAGGGCTCCTTTTAGGGGGGGGGGGGGGGTTGTGGTGGTGGGTGGGGGGGTTCTAGGGGGGTTGGGCTTTGGGCTTTGGGCTTACCTTCCCGAATCCGAAGAGGGCCTTAGGGGCCCACGGAGTGCCGCATTGGGGAAGCTCGGCTCCGGCGCACCACACTCACCCTTTGGCCATGCAGCCAGCGGGCGGGGCACACGCCTCCTCCTCTAGTATTGTCGCACGTGCATTGAGTGCGGCCGTATCCCTGGCGTGTTCGCGTTGTGCTTTGTACTGGGGCAGGGGTAGGGGGGAGGGAGGTCCACCTGTGCGGGGCACCGTCGGGGCTCCCGCTCCCCTGGTTCTGTGAGTTGAAGCACCTGCAGATGTGCTGCGGGGGGCAGGAGGGGAGGGGTCACGAAGATACAGTACTGGCCTCTAGGGGGGTTGGGGGGGGGGGGGTCCAGCCCCCGTTTCCCCCAGTGGTGCTGAGTTTTTAGAGGCCCTGAAGGTGCTGAAGAATTTTTTTGGTCTAAACTACTTGGCGCCGAAGGCACCAGAGAAAATCTTTAATTGGCCGAAGGCCCGGAAGAAAATTTGGCCCAATCTTTTGAGGGGGGGGGGATTAGTGGGTGGGTCCAGAGGGCCCCGCCAGTGGTGCCGAGTTGTTAAAAGGAGCCCTGCCGTGCTTCCACAAGACCCCTTGCGGGGTCTGGGCCCCCGGTACCGCTTCCATCACTGAAAATCACATCAAAACCACCGGCAAAAGGCTGCCATTGCGCACAGAATGTGATTGTGAGCAGACAGAACTCTTCACAGGCAGGATTTGGCCCCTCCTTCCCACTACAATTGGCTGACAGACATGCCATCATGCAGTCTTGACGCCAATAATGGCCGTCAGCAAAAGAGGGATCGGACGGCGTTGACGCGCTGAGACAGTGCAATGCCGTGCCAGTGCAAAGGCGGGGGGGGGGGGGGGTCAAGGCTGATTGAGTATCCCGGTTGGTACTTCCGGGTGTACGTACGTGTTCGCCTTTTGAGGAGGACTCCACTCGTGGATGGGGGGGTTGGGTGCCCCCCCGCTGGGTTTGGGGTGAAGGAGGCAGGTTCAAAAAAAAAAAGTGCGAGAGGTGGGGAGCCCGCTCGGCTAGCCCCAGGGGGGCGTTTTCGCACAGCGCGGGCACAGCTCCAATTATTACGTTGTTTATCCCGGGAACACCCCTGAAAACCACCCACCTGCAGAAGGATGTATGATCCATTCAAAACAGCATGGGGTGCAGAATTCAGGACCCTGGGACCCGTGGCAAGCATCAAACTAAAAAAAAAAACCCTGGTGTACCAGCAGGGGGGGTGTAGGGTGCAGAATTCAGGACCTTGGGACCCGTGGCTACCGGTAGTGGAAAACAGCCGACTTTTTGCACAGCGCGCGCACAGCGCACGGTGCGCCCCCTAACAGCCAAAGAAAATTATTTTTACTGGGTGAGAGTGGGACAGTTGTCCCTCTGCTCACAAAGGCTGCAAGCGGGGGGGCCGGGGGGGGGGGGGTATGACCACGCTGAGTGCACGAAGCATGAGCTTGCGGTATAGCACACAGCGATGTCGCAGCTGATCCTTCTTTCTTTAACAAATCGATTGAGAACACAGTGGACACTTCGGGACTTCAAGATCCAAGATGCAATCGCGGGCACTCTTCGAACGTCCTGGGCATCATGCCACACATGGACAGGACCAACGATGGTTTCATCAGGCAGGCTGAGTACCGTCGAGAGTGCCCAGTGCAACGCGCGCTCACGCGCCGTGAGTTTCCGACTGGAAACTTGGTACCACACGTCTGCCGAAGGATCATCGTGGGGCAGGAAATCCACAACTCATTCGCCTGCGTTGACGGTGGACAGCCTGTGGCGAAGAAAGCCGAACCTGGCAAAGGAATAGGGGGGGGGTAAAGGGGGAGTCGTAGAAAATCATGGGGATGTACTGGAATGGAAATGGAAATGGAATGCATGGGGCAGCTGCTAGAGCCCTCCCAAGACAGCGGAGATATCGTGCAGCAGGCAGTATCAATGATGTTCAGCATTGAGACGCTTGTGATACATCAACAGCCAAAATGGTGGTCGTGCGAGACTACGCAGCTACAGAATCGCTCGGCCTATGGTAACGTCGCACGCTTGTTCTTGTGGCGCACCCTGTGCAACAATCAGCTGCCGACATTCTCTGTCCCGAAGTCAGCAGAGCAAAAGAAAATGACGGCCTGAGAACAAGAGTAATGATGTAATGGTTTGGAGCAGTACAACAGAGCAACGGAATAGTCCATGGGACCAAGCGGTGAGATACAAATGTAGCATAGAGTAACGGAGTAGAGCAATGGAACACTGCAGTGGAGTAGGCTGATAATGGAATGGATCGTGGAATGAAGGAACAGATACTGGCAATGACTAATTGGCCGCGAGGTAATGGAGCAATGCATACAGGAGCATAGAGTTTGAATGAGCAAGAGTACTCCAGAGTAATAATATAAAGCGATGCTGCTCGGCAAGGTACCGCCGAGAACGTTAGCCATGGGGTTGCCCCCACAGACGGAATTCCTGATCACAAACAACAGGCCGACACTGTTCAACGTCACGTGCCATCAGACATCAGCGGCACGCCGCCCAAAACCTGAACACATTTGAAGCGACTGAAAGAAGAAAGAACCGCGAAACCTACCACCGAGGGAATGGCTGCACGGCGTACACCCAAGAGCAGTGCTGACCACTTCTCGATCCCACAAGGAACTGATGTGCAATTGCAGGTTTTCCACTGGAACCCCAAATTTGAGCCCTGAAAACGGAAAACTCAGGGACATCACGGCTTCGCGGCGGGACAATTGAGCGCCTTGGGCACGTGCTGTGCAGGTTTTCCTTCTCCAACACAAGTCACATTGTGGGGAAAGGGGACAGCATGAAGTCGGACAGACACGGACTTACACATTGTCATCTGCCACTACACAGCTGTGGCTCAACCAGCAACGCATGGCAGCGTATCCCACTGCAGCAGATGTCCGATGGAGGGGCCACTGAGTCTCAGGATGCAACGTCTAAGAGCTGCTGTTGGCTCAGCAACGTCAGAAATGGGTTCACTGTGTTTTGGGATTGCAGTGGGCAGTGCAGCAGGCCACGAGGACCATCGGACAATGTGGGCGGCCGCCACGCCGTGTGGCAAGTCGCTTCCATTGCACGACTGTGTGCCTCGAGGCGGTGGGCAAGGCGTGACGAGAGCATGACAAAGCGCCGGTGGGGCCCGGTGGGTGGGCGTCAGCCTGAAACATTTCGACGCCGTTGTGCGGCCTGAACCTGATATTGTGGGGGCATGGGGGCATATCCCGGGAAGTGGTTGATGGGAGATTTAATGTACCCTCAAAGTAGGTCCAAATCCTCTGGGAGAATGTACTGTTGAAATGCGAAGGGTAAAAAGGAAAGCAGGCGACAGTAATAATAAATGAAGTCCTCTTGACTGATAACAACAATAACAATAACAATAACAACAATAATCATGGTATTGAGCAAAGATTTCAGTTGAAACAAAACCTTTTGGGAATTTAGTAACTGGCTTAGCAACACGACACAAGGACACAATCAGCCATCAATCCTACAGCCTAATCATAAAGCCTGAAATCTGCCACTGGCGGCACTGTGGAGCAGCAACAGCGGTTGTGAGCCCGCTGACAGCGGTTGTGGGCTAATGGACAGCGGCGGGATTCGACGTATCATGACAAGAACAAAGAAAAGCTCTTGGACGCACCACCGACCGACCTCCATTGGCCATGCAACGGTCCAAATTTCAACCATCACCATCCACAACTGCACCGGCCCAGTCTACACAGGGAAGCGATATGACCCTGCGAAATCCAAAGCAGGGAATTGCACCAGGGCCTCCGACCCGATACAATCGTCAGCAACGAACAAAAACGGTAGACCCGCTACGATCTGCACCATCTTCGTATTTTCAAAGACAAGACAGCGCAAACCACATTAACATGGCTGAATGGCATCACATGAAGGATTCCTCGTGCACTACCTCCAAATATCACACTTATGTGGCCCTGATGCGGAGCCTGCATCGGCTCCTGCCCCTCTTGCAGTCAGCTGTCACTTGTAAAAAACGAGGTTGCATAGCTCAGCCACCAGGCACCTGACACCAAACCAGAGGCACCCAGTTCAAACCCTGCAAGCGGGAACACATGGCTGTCCTGGGCACTAGGGCATCTCGGTGACCCCGCGAGCCGGAAGGGACACTTCGAGGGATAAACGGTAATGTTATGCTGCGTCCGGAGATCTCCCGGGCAACCTCACCTCACCTCACCAGCAGTCACGTATAGGGCGGTGGTCACCGAGCTGCGAGCTGAGTCTCCCAGTGGAGGTTTTACAACCCATTTTAGGGTCCAGGGTGAGCAACGTATTTTAGCAACAGCAAGCAGCAGACGGGTACAAAGTCTTTTTGGGGACACCATGGCTCAAAACCAGCATCCAAGTGGCTCAAAACGACCGCAGAGCAAGTGCGCATCATCTAAAACAAATTTCGTGCGATTTTGAGCCGTGTAGCCCATTTTTTTCTTTTGTGGCCAATTAGATGTCCAAAAACGAGCATTTTCAGCCTGTTTTCAGGATGATTGCTAGTGTGTGAGGTAGGCGTCTCCAATGAGGGCTGTTCTTCGTCCAGGTTGATTGGGGCATCAAATGATTGCAAAATGGGTATTCAATGAGGCATCTCGCGCACTGTGGTGCCATGCGGTGGTCCATTTTTGAGGTGTAAATGAGCCGTTTCTCCACCAGGATCAAGATGCTTGCAAATGGGTGTTCAATGAGGCGTGTCCCACACCGTGGTGCCATGCTGTGGTGCATTTGGAGGTGAAAATGAGCCGTTTTTCAACCAAGACCCAGAGAACCATAAGGACACCCCTTGGTCCTAGTTGCAAGTCTTGACTTGGCGCCGTATGGTCCGCCCCGATACCTGCACTGTGCCTACGACCGCCCCTGCTCTCGGTCCAGCACCCAATACAGCCCAGCACAGACGGCCAGGGCCACCACCATGGGCCCACCGAACGGTCCCGCTCGGGCGGCAGCTCCCGGCAGATCCACCCCATTCCCCAGCCGCGTCTCCGCCCACAGGCAGTCTGCCGCGACCTCGGCTTCAGAGCAGCTGGTCGCGACCTGCGCCCGCAGGGCCGCGAGGTCTGTGCGGACGAGGGCGCAGTACGCAACGGTCTCGTTGCGCCGCGCCCCGGACTTGGGGAGCCGGTCGCGGTCCTCCGCGCTGCACTGCCCGTCACAGCGGCACGCAACCCACGACTCGACCGCGTCCACGATGCCGCCCGCGAAGCAGCACGCGATCAGGCCCTTCCGGAGGGCCCACGCGGCTGCGTCGACGTGCGTCTGCCCCGTCCAAATCCGTGGGTCCGAGGCGTTGCGGAGGCCGTAGTCGAATACTGTGCCGTTCGGGGCCTCGCAGCTGCGCAGCTCCGTGGCCATCGGGCGCACGTCGTGAATGAAAACGGCGTGCAGCAGGTCCCCGAAGGGGGAGTGCAGCATGGCCTCGGCCGCGCACCCGTCGCCCTGCCCGTTGTCGCCCCAGAACGCCAGCCGTGCGGTGGGGCGCGCGGCTGCGACGGTCAGGTAGTTCTCGGCCTGTGGGTCGACAGGTGCGCCTGTGGTCGGGCATCAGCGCCACGTGCCCTGAAGGAGCCTTCGTGTTACGCACGCAACGCCCCTCCCCCCCCCGAAACCCCAGGAATGCACTCGACGAGGAGGGGGGCTGAAGGGAGGGGGGGGGGGGGTGGCAAGAGCGCTTGCAGAAGGGGTTACTGGCGGTTGGACAAGCGATTGGGACGCAATTTGCGGCGTGTGCAAACCGGAGCCCCGTGCTCCACGTGCCCCAACGCGGAACAGACGCCAGTCGCCGTGGCACACTGTGTGCCACGGCGGCCAGACGGCCGTGTAACTCCCTGTCTGTCCATATGCCCTCATACCTCTCGGCCGTTTCCCTCGGCCCCGCTCGCACCCCACCACCCACCCCTTGCGAGAACCACGGTATACGCACAGGAAATGACGGGAACAACACCTCCTGCTGTTCTGACAAGGGCGTTGGTTGCGCGCACTGTGAGAAGACACAGGCACAGCAAAGCTTCACTGAGGCCTTGACAGCCATGTATGGGGGTGAATCAAAGCCATGTACTGAAGGAAGGGGCAAAAAGGGGGCAGGGCAGTAATCAGCATCCCTGAAATACCACCCCCAGCCCCAAATCACAGGAAAAGCTTGATCCTCACAGACAACCACAAAAAGGAACCGCCAAATTCCACGGTTCCAAAATTGCGGAAACAATGGGGGGGGGGGGAACCAGGGCTCTGGTGGCAGAGCCGAAATAAAAGGGAGTGCCTGAGGGCTGGCAGTGGCTTGACGATGGGCTAAAGAGGATTGGCATGACAAGCCATTCAACTTTGTCTGTCTTACACCAGAAACAGCCTCTTTGCAGCCTCCCATGCCCCTCCGGGGCCCAGTTGTTGAGGTGCCTTCCCCCGGTAAACTTGCTCTCTATCAAGTTCCGCAGGATCCACGGTCCACTGGGAGGCACTTGCGTAGGAGGTGCACACAAGACATGGGTCCGCTATGGACCGCGACACGACACTGTGGGGGTTGAAAGGGGGGGGTGGAGTAGCCCACAAGGGCATAACATAAGGGCAAGCGGGGACATGCATCCGGTGCCAGTTTGGTGAAGAAAATGAAATGAAAGATGCAATGGATTCACGTTCGCAGCACTTCCATTCCCTCCCTGAATGATGGCTCACAGCCTCATTTAGGGATCACTGGCGTGAACCCACCTGTATTAGCCCCTCTTCCCGCCAAATTGAGGTGAGGACTCGGGTTCTGAAGCTCTTGGTGGACGGCTTTACAGGGGCAGTCGTCCGGACAATGCAGGCAATTTCCTCCTGAAAATTTAAACCCGTGCGTGAGCCCGGAAGTATCAGCAAGTACCCAGCCTTCATGGCCGCCCCCCGTCGGCAGTCGGGCCGTCTGGTGCTCAGCGCCAGCAAAGAGAGAACACAGTGGTCTAATTCACTTAGCATTCAATCGGAGGCTAATGACACACCTGCAGGCTGCAGGGTCAGTCTCGGCATTATACGGAAGCCTCCCCACCTCCTGTGGAAATATCTGCCGCAGCCTGTTCTAAGGCTGGCACCCATTCACCTTGTCCCAGGGTATGGATTCCTAAGGGGGGGGGGGGGTTGCGCAGCCTTTATGAGCCAACCGACGGCGGCAGCGGGCCACCCGACGGCGGTTGGTCTGGGTGTTTTTCAACCGAAAAAAACTCCTTTCAACGAAAGAAACGCCGTGGTACAAGGAACGTCGCCTTGGCGTGCCAGCAGGCAACACGTACCTTGGTCTTACCATAATTGCGAAACCGCATGGCCTCCTCCGAACTGGCACTGTCGGCCACCGCCCCGTACTGGCTGCCATCCAAATTCAAGCCCCACCAGGAGTAATTCCGTGTCTTCGCCACGGTCTGGTACCATGCCGGCAGCTTCCCTCCCTGTTTGATGGCCAGCAAAGCCCCCGCCTCACGGGGGCGTGCCGAGAACAGGATGGGCCGCAGGGGCACGTACTCGGGGGAAAACTTGGGCCCCGTTGCCAGGGCGAGGTACAGCTCCGCACTGCCCGGGTAGATCTCCTTGTGCTCCAGGCGCTGGTCATAGCCTGCGAGGGCGGCCGGGAGTTGTGAAATGGAGCACTGACTGAGGGATTGGCACTCCGGATTGGAACAGGCCATCGTGTCATCGACGTCACTGAGGACACAAGGAAGGCAGAAGATTTGTGGGAGGGTGTAGGAGGAAAGTGTGTGGGAGGGAGGAAGCGGGAGGGAATGTGCTTGGGAAAGAGGGATTGAGAGAGGGAGGGAGGGAGGGAGGGAGGGAGGGAGGGAGGGAGGGAGTAGGGGGGAAGGGAGGGAAGGAGTAGGGGAGAAGGGAGGGAACCAGGAAGGTACGGGTCTCAAATGTGGATGCTGGAGCAAAACCATGTTTCCAAGCTCAGTATTTGGGTACCATTGTTTGGAATTGTAGGTCAAGAAATGGCAACCCCGTACTTTCAGCAGCCAAAGCGAGTACGCGAGTGACATACGTGCACTTTATGGGCAGCAGGTAATTTTCATTCACTGGCAGTGGCAGTGGCAGAATGGGCCTGCGGTGGATGGATTGACGCCAGAGACAGGCATCTGAACACATTTTTTCCCAAAAACAGTGTAGCGTTGTGTGCGCGGCGTCACGCTGTGTGGTACGCTGCTCTCCAGGCGTTGTGTTGCATATGCGTGCAACACAGCTCTTGCGTCCGGGAGGCCGGAGTGTCAACAAGAAGTCGAACACATGAGCGTGCAGCACGTGCGGAGGCAGGGGAGTGCGATCCGGCGGGCCCCTACTGGTCGAAGCATACACTCTGACCGGCGCGAGTTGTCATTTATGGCCCTTTTCGTCGCCCTCCAAAGATGGCAATGAACGGGCGGCTGTTTCTTCAGACTACTCACCAACATGCTGGCGCGCTAGCCCATGACTTAGTGTGCTATTAATGCCAAACCCATGTTGCAGCGTTCCATCTTTAGGTCGTAGCGCTGATCGCTGTCCCGTGATCTGTAGGAAAGCCTGCACTCTGCGCACTCCCTGGGGGGCGTTTGCGCACAGCGCGCGGGCGGTGCCAATTATTACGTTGTTTATCCCGGGAGCACCCCTGAAGACAACCCACCTACAGAAGCATGCATGATCAATTCAAAACAGCATGGGGTGCAGAATTCAGGACCCTGGGACCCGTGGCTACCGGTGGTGGAAAACAGCCGACTTTTCGCACAGCGCACGGTGCGCCCCCCTGGAAGTGCAAACTATGCCAGCCCTTGTCGGTCGGCTTTCGGCTGGAGCGTCCCGGTGACCGCAGCGTGCCTGCGGTGGCCGCAGAGGGCCACGAGTCCAGCCCATCACCTCAACTGCAAGGTTGAACTGAATGTAGCAAGCAGGCGGTAGCTTGGTGACTCCCGCGGGGGAGGGGGGGCATTTGTGGTCCTGGCAAACCCCAGCCGACCTACCAACCGACCCACATCAGAAAGGGTTTCAACGGGGAAAAAATGAAATGCATCAAAGAGGCCCGAAATTGGAGGCTTATTTTAGGTACACAAATTTTTCTTTGGCATCTGACCCTACCCACCGCGGTTGCTTAGGGTATTTTGCCCACTGAGCTATTGCCTGGTAGCAAGCCACAGGTCTGTGTCCAAGCTCTGCTCCCCATTTCAGAGCAGCAATTTCGTGTGCGCTTTGAGAAGAAGTCCTGCACGCAGGTCGGCTGCCTGCCAATGCAGTTGCCAATGTTGTTGCTGTTTCGAGGATGGCTGGATCCTGTCGGACACTACCACCAACAGAACGGCCGCAAATGGAATCGAGGGGAACAAGCTGCAGGTCCCATGTGTCAGCTGTGCAGACTCTGATACCAAGCATGGCTGCAGGGATGCTGGTGTGAGCTGCGTCTGTGTACTCAGGGACCCTCTGCATGGTGGAGCGCCCACTGCCTTTATATCAGGTGTCAGTCTTGTGTGGGGCCATGTGCCCTGCTCTGCTCCAACCCTGACTCAGGTGACGCTGGTTGCCTGGTTGAAGTGACTTCTGTTGGTACACGGTAACTATTTCTTTGCGCATTGCTTCTTTCACCGTAGCCTTGGTGCACGTTTGGGAGGAAAACTTTGCCCCACACGTGCCCCACACGCCCCGCACGAAGGCTATTATCCCTAGAACCTGCCCCCTCAGAATGCTCCCAAATGGCTGGGCAGAAAGCGGGAAACCCGGAGACAGGGGACAGCGTAGACGACCACGCCCTTGGGGAATCAGGTGAACGACACCGAAGCATGGATACGCGAGACACTGCGGCCTTGTCGTAGGTGATGTGCTGGAACTCAGTCCCGTGTGGCGAAGGCCCAACAATGTGCACTGTAACAGCGTCAGGGGTGGTGCACATGTACTGCACGGGCATGTTCGGAAAAAACATGAGTGGTCAGCAACATGCCCTAACGTACAAAAGTGCCAAAAAGATGCCCCACATGCCCCACACAGGATATTGCTCTGCAAGGGCTGGGTCTGGTTCGGGTGTGGTGACTGCCATTCGCAGGGTCACTAGAGTGTCGGGTATGGGGGACCGGAGGGAACCCGGAGCCTCGGGCTGGGCAACAGCGGATGACCTGAGGATCTGAAGGCCAGTCGGGTACGTCTTCTCGCACCCAAAGCGCAACTCATAATTGTATTTGCAGATGGGGGACTCACAGTCGATGGACACTTTGATCGTGGTCTGATCCCCGACGACCGCTTTTGGCAGCTCATAGCACTCGGTGTTCTCCTCGACCGCAACGTACTTGAACGGCGTGAGGAAAGTCCCGTCGTAAATCAGGCTGGACCCTGAGCACGCATCAGCGGGAGAATGGCACGTGCCGTGGGGTGCAATGCTGCCAGACACACTCCCCCCAACTGCACTCCACGTGGCAGGCTGTACTGACGGGTGAAAAGAACGCTTTGCATATGGTTGTGCTCAACTGAGGCTGGTTGAATGTACTGGGCGGGCACAATGGATGATTGGTTCCAAAAAATAAACATGCGCCTTCGTTCTGGAGTGCTTCTGGTGAGTGATGTGTCAGGTTGAGAAGCGCTGTGACCTGTTTAAACTTCAGGCTGCCCTTGGGATGGCACAGCCACAGCTTTGTTTTTCAGTGAAGGCAATTAATCCAATGCCGATGACGGGCAGATGGCAGCAGATGTTGTTGGGCACACACACTTGTAGCTCAATAGGCTGACACTGGGCAGAAAACTCATGGAACACACATACGTACTGTAATGTAACGTCCGTACCGTGCTGAGATGGCTGCCGGGCTGTCCTTAACCAATCCTTTCGGTTTTTTTCGGTTCTGTTGAGAACCTCCCCTTGCCAGCATTCCACTGCCGGTAGCTACGGGAGTGTTGGAGGTGGTCAGGGGCCACCCGTGATTGTGGGAGCGCCACCCGCACGCCCTCCCCCCCCTCCCCACGTCCAGTTGCTGAGCAGAGCTCTGACTAGCTGTCGTTTCGTCAACAGCTCCAGGTCAGCATGTGCAACCCCCACTCATGGCACATGGCGAGGGCGTGGGGTGTATGCCCTTTCCATTCCCGCTGTTGTCTATCCCGAATTTCAGACTAAAAGGCGGCTCGGGCCCGCCCCCAGGGCCTGCTCCTGGAAAATCTTGCTTTGTCCACCGGTTTGCTGCTGGGCTGTAGGCTGCGGTTTCCAACCCAAAGCACCCACCCACCTACAGACGCAATGTGCCACACCCCACCAATGCCCAACACCGTCATGCGGTACCTTCATTCCATATGACCAATTCGAAGGAGCCTTGCGTCGCGAGAATGCGGAACTGCTTCACGCTCGCCACGTGACCCGAAGGGCAGACTGGGGACACCCAGTGATGGTACGTGCCCAGGTACCGGGTGCCCTGCGAGGGGCAGCCATCACAATTGCAGGAATTGGTGAATGGCAGCCAAGCCAGCCAAATGATAGACAGCAAGGGAATGGTGCATAGCTTCATGGGAGACTGCAACAACAGCGTGGCAGGGAAAGAGTGCACGTGGTAGAGCATTGATCTATGACTCCGTGTTTGAGGTGTTCCTGCTACCTTCCATACCTCAGGAGCTGGATTGTCAGCAGAGTGACTTACCTGACCTGTTGAGCAGGTAGCGCTACCACCTAGCTCAGGTCACTTCAGTTCTTGCTAATCCGTGGCGGCTACGGGGCTGATCCTCCTCCTCTGCCATGGGTGGGCCATTCTAGGCTGCAACAACAGCATTACAGGCATTACGCTCTCTATACTGGTGTATGGCCCAGAGGGGCGGTGTTTGCCCGGAGTGCTACTTTTGTATTAACTATCCCAACTTTAACCCCGGATTTACCCTCGCCTAAGGAGCCCCCCAAGTTGACCAGAGTGGACCGCAAACCTTCCCTACAAAGCACGCTGCATAACCCAAAACGGAGAATTTCAACATCAATGTGTATTACTCATGTATTGGCTAATAAACAATTTGTACCCCACAAGTGTGGGCATCAATACATTCATCACAATAATTCTCCTTGCACTCACCACAAGCTGTGATGGTGGAGCGCTTGTGACAACACAAGCCACACACATCTGCCTCATCCTCTCCCTCATCTTGTGTGGCGCCGAGTTGCTTTTATTAGTCCAAACATGAGACAGGACATGGTCCCATGGTCCATAAGGAGGGATAGACCTGCCTCCAAATGCAAAATTGCGTGAAATGCAACAAAACACGCACAGACCGTGCAACTCATTAGGGCCGGCACGCGAGATGTTCCTAACCAAACCCAATGCCACAACTGCCCAAACAAATGCTCAATGCATTTGCACATCATTGTGCCACTGTTGCTGGGCAGTCAAAGTTCCATTCTTTCTTCCAATGAATGGCACAATCACAAAAATCCAGCCTTTGTAAGCGCCGTCATGGCCCCCATCCTCCAAATCAAAGAATTCACAACACACACACACACACACACACACACACACACACACACACACACACACACACACACATGCACACACACACACAAGCGCAAAGTTCTGGTCCCCTATAGCCCTGAAATGCATCAAACTAAAAATTAAAACTTTTTGGTGTGCCAATGGGCGGTGATAAAAATAATGAAAAAATGATATACATGTAAAAATTTGCGGTTTAGGACAGGGCTGCTGGAAAACGACAAATTTGCAATTTGTTGCTGCATGTGTTAACTGAAAGTGAGCAAAGAAATTCCTTTTCATTTACATCTGCCAAAATTCATTTCACTGAGCTTCTCTGAATGTCTTTTCCTCGCCCATGTAGAATGCCCGTCTCTGTGAGTAGGCACAGGGCGCTCAGGGATCACCGTTCAACCTTTTTTTTCCCAACAGCAGAGCCAAGTAACGCTTGTTTGTCACCAAACACTTCCTTGTATTTGCACTGTGGATTGTCAAAAAAGCAAATATCAACTTGGGATTAAGATGAGCGACTCAAGAGATTTACTCAAATTGATGAAGAGCCATTGGTGCTGCTCAATTACAGTACGTAGCCCATAGCAACCCAATATGAACACAATGATCTGAGACACCCCTTAATTGCTAGATTTTGCAGGAGTCAAATGCACTGATCGCTTTGAACTGTATGTCTTGCCTCTGGTGTCCTCGTGGTGATGGCTGGTGCTGGTGTCGATATGTGTGGTCTTCAGCAGCAGTAAGGGCAGAGCAGATGTGCTGGACAGAGCAACCAGGGCAGGTGGCAAATCAGGTGTCTTGAGGGGATTTTACACATATCACCACTGCTACACATCCAAAAGATTATTGACCGCTTGAGCCTTTCGTATCCTCACTTGATCTCATCCACACAGCAGCTTGCAACTCTGGTGAACACGGCACATGGCATGCGCAAAACTCAGATTGCTCACACAGATATTGTGTTTTGGAATTGGATGTGGTCAGGATGAGAAATGTGGGAAGGGCATGGGTTAGCAAACGGGACAGGTGGTTTTTGATTTATGGTCCAATCAGCACAGGTCTAGGATGCATCAGCTGGTCTTCGGTTGCCCATGAGCCCATCATTTGGTGCTTTGTACCTCCTTCTGCCCTGTACCTGCTCGGCAGGTGCCATGGATTATTTCCGGGGTAGTGGCTTGTGCCTCGCCTCCACTGGTGTCGGCCTCATCAGCCCGAAACTGCAGCTCATCAAAACTGCAGTTTGTGGACAGATCGTCGTGTGTGGGTCGTGTGTACTTCAACGCTTTTTGACGTTCAGGATCAATTCTTGTGGCGGGGGTGCATGTAAAGCAGTCACTTGCACCAGCTCGTGGGGCGCACATCAAAGGGTGGTGGCCTGTGGACGACATATGGGGCGCCGGCCACCTCAGAGAGACCGGCAGGAATCAGCGGACACTACATCTGGTGCTCCGGTTTTGGGCGTCACGTTGCAAGATATAAAGCAACCTGCCTGCAGGAGGTCGTCTTCATGTGCGGCCACCCCACGTTTACATGCCTCGACAAAGTTGTGCCAACCACCCGGATTCCGAAACGAGGGTTTGAAACGACCACCTTCCGTGATACGTCAGCCGTGGGATACTCCAACTGCCCTCATCTTTTAGACCTGCTGACTGACGCAAGGCCCCTAATGCACCGTTCCAGCGTTCACTCAAACCCCCGGCTGTACCCCGCCTTTCTGCTCCGCCAGAAACAAAGGCGCTGGGCCTGCCCAGCGGAACAAGAAGGCAGACGGGTCAGAGGACGCGAGAAGACGGGTAAACTCAGGGCTCGGGTGATGAAGGACTGGCATGCGAATCGCTCAGCGCAGAACGGGGCTGCACAAAGTTGGGGCTGGCGCTCGTCGCAACGAACTCCGCCCCCTCCGCGAACTGGGGCGTACGCGACCCCTGCGCATTGGCCCCAAACGACAGTCAACGCCCAGGCGCTGTAAGCGCGCGGTACTCTCCGCTTGCCCCAGAGTCGCCTGACCACCGTCGCGTGTCTTGGGCAAGGGTCGCGGCCCCCCACACCACCATCACCACCTGTTCCGTGTATCGAAACCGGCTGCAAACAACACATTCGACGCAGCGTGATGACTACCACAATGGAATCCGCGGGCCGAGCCACGCACGCTCGGGGAAGGGGGTTTTTGGGGGTGAGACCGAGCCACCCCCCCCCCCCCCACAAATTGCTGGGCCCAAGTTTCGGTTCGCGAAACAAAAAGGTATAATGCCCCCGACTGCTCTTCCGCCCCTATCCACCCCGACGATGATGCACCGTAGTCGCCATCAGGTATCTCGCCGTCAGCATCTGACCCAACTGACGACACGGTTCTGCAGACGTCCAGCAGCTTGAGGCTGGCAGAAGTATGCAGCAGAGAGCACACCGGTACAGCGCCGCGGGGCCCCCTTCCTTGTGCCCCAGGAGTGCGCTTGAAGGGGGAGGGATGCCCCCCCCCCATGCCCGTCGTTTGGGTGACGGTCAGCGCTGTCGACTACTTCTGTCTGCCCCCAACGGCGCTCCAACCGGTTTGTACCCGCCAGAACTTGCCTCTCAACCGCTTTTCCAGCCGCCGGTAACCACTTGTGCAACCGCTCTGAAACCGCCGTTTTGGCACCTGAAGCGCATCTCTGGTGTGCTCTATCCGTCTTACGCTGTTACGGTGCACTGTTCGGAGACCAGCCGGGCACGCGTCGGCGCCAAGTGTTCGGCAAATTCTGCCCACGGCCCTTGGAATGGCAAAGATAAGGGCAGGTCCTTAGGCCCCATCGAAGGTGTACAGACGTACTGCTAGTATCCGGGAGGGGGCCAAAATTCGGTAAAAGCAGCCCCATGCCGTGTGCCACTTATTAATAATACCCATTAACGTCACCCCCAGAACTCGGTAGGAACTGGCTGCATGCACTGCAAGCGTCAAGAGCCCGCGCTACGCGACCAAGTCTAATGTGACAGACGCTGGTGGCAAGTCTAAAAGTGTGTATGCGACGTTCGACGGCCGTTCGGCACGACAACACGGCCCAAAAGACACCGCAACTGGCGGTTTAGCAGACGGCGGCAAGGGACTGCAGTGGGCATTGACCCGACAGCGGTCGGCGAGCGGACGGATGGGCTGATGATCCAATGCCTCGTACCGCATCCCTCTTTGGCCCCCCGCCGGGCAACTCACGCTTCCGGAAGAACGCTGCAAGTGCGCTGGGGGCATCTTACCACTTCAAGCCCTGCAAAACCCCCTCTGTTGGAGGGGGCATCCAGGGGTTTGTAGCCCTTGGGCCCACATGTGCGGGTACATGCCTCCGTTGGGGATTCCCCCGGGTCACGAAACGCGCATCAGATCAGACACACACAAACGGGTCAGCGCACATACAGATCAGGCGCAGGTTGCCAATGGTGAAGCTTTGACGAGTGGATTCCTCGAGCGGAGCGCGGTATGCCAACGTAACCCACGGCACTGCGGCGGCAGACTTGCAGTGCGATGCGCCCTTCGGCTGCCCGTCACTGCGTCCCAATCCATCCACCGCTTCCCAGCGGAGCAAGCTAGTCCCTTGGTGCAGCACCCAAAAATTCCCACAAACACCACCTCCGCCATTACGTCAACAAACTGAGCCACTTCAAGAAAGAGGGACATGTGAAAAGAATGGACAAACAATGGTACGCTGCAGATCTAGAGGTCAGTGATGGGTGGGCATTCCATTGGCCCATCGCTCATATACTTGACTTGGGGTCAATGACGTTGCAAACCAGCAGCAGCGACTCAATCGTCGTTCCCATCAACAAGTCGAGCCAGAAAGAAAAGAGTATTACCACGAGCCGGTGGTCTGAAGCAGGGTTCAGGACGGGGTTCTTTGTCCCGAGTCACACCAGCACGTGTGCAGTAAGAGCTGACAGGGCTGCGGCGCGCAACAGACCCACGTCACGTTAAGAATATCATAAACCCACCGGAGGAAAAGTACGGTGTGCAACTTGGAGAGGGCCCCACTAAGCGTGGGCACTGCGACGTTGGCAACACGGAGGTGCTGTGCACGGGCATGACACCCCAGCCAATGGTTGATTGCGGAGTCGGCAGTGTAAACGGCATCTTGACGGTTTGTAACCGCCCTGGAATGCCGGCTGTGCACGTACGGCGGCGGTGCGCCGTATCCGCAGTGCACGTCTGAGCCCTCTTCGGTGATCCCCCTCGGCACGCCAGCCCTGAAACAGTTCTAAAGCCTCCTGCTGCGCCCTTGACGCCGTGCCCTCGTTTCTTGTGATTCCCTGGCTGCCCCCAACCTTGACCTTCCACGCGGGCACACAGCCAGTGTCTTCTGCCAGTGCCAGTACTGCGTTTGAATCGCGTTCTGTCAAAGCACACCAGTGCTCACCGTTTTCGTCGCCTTCGGCCCTGTGGCGAAACGATAGACAGGGGCCGGGCCAGCAGGCAGGGAGGGGGGGGTGCCAGGTTGGTACTCCCGGGTGAACGTACGTGGTCGCCTTCTAAGGAGGGAATCCGCCACTCGTGGATGGGGGGGTTGGGTGGGGGATGAAATTAAGGCCTCGGCGGTCAATGGTGGAAGTACTGGTTCTGGTATAGGTTCAGGTATTCTTGGTACAGGTACTCCAAGGGACCTCAGTGCCCCATCTTCCGTCGCCCTTCTGTGTGATGGAGCCGGTGTCGGGCAAGTGCTGCTGGTTACAAAACGGTTTGAAGGCAGTTGAAGGCAGTTCAGGGGCAGTTAAAAGCAGGTGGAACGGAACTGACTGGCACTCTGAAGGAGGGAGCCCCCCCCCCCCCACTCCCCCCACACCAAACTCCACTGTCATTAGAAAGACTTTGTGTGGAGCATTGCCAGCGCCGGCATGGGACGCCAGGAGGCAGAAGCAGCACTTGTGAGTAGCGGGACAACTGTCCCAGTCACGCAGCAGAAACAATTACCCCCCGGCTGTTAGGTAGCCCAAATGCTGTTCCCGACCGCGAGCAACTGCTTTTGCTGGAGCTCCAGAAACAGCCCTCCAGTCTCTCCCCCCCTCAAGCGCATCCCTGACCACAACAAGTCTTGGGAGTACCGGGGAGGGTATAGTTAGGAGCGTGCGAAATTTGGAGTGGCGAAATTTGGTGCGGAGAATTTGGCAGCAATTCTTAAATGCCACTCCAAAATGTGGCACAAATTCCCAGATTGTGGCACAAGAACGAGCATAGAACGTGAATGGTGGTGGTTGTTTCCGATGGGCTTGTGGTTGGATGCTGTTATTTCTTGGAGGCTTCTGGATGGTTGCTGTTATGTCCTGGAGGGTGGGGCATGATGGAGTTGTGCATGCCAAGAGGGTGCCAAGAGGGTTAAAAATGAAACCTAGAAAATGGCTTCGGGCCTCAAACACCATTATTTGGCACACTTCTGTTGTGCCGAATTTCGCCATTCCAAGCTTGGCCTGTTCCTAATTCTCCCCTCCGCGGTACAAGCAGGTACAAGCCGCAGGGAGGCCCGAGGCCAGAGGCCGGAGGGGCTGACATCATCCCATATCCTCCACCACCTCCCGCACCCTCCCACAGCCATGCACTACCTCTGCCTCCCTCCTGCTCCCTCCCTCTCACTCAATACCCGGTCAGAGCTGGCACTGCTGTCACTGCTGTACCGGGGCCTTTTCGCGCGAGGCGGGGGGGGCTCCGCACGTCGGACAGGGGAGCGCCGGGATGGTCGCGCCGGGGGCGAGGTTGCGTATCGGACAGGGGAGCGCCGCCGTGGCGGCAGCGGAGGGGACTCCGCGCGTCGGACGGGGGACCGCCGGGATGACCACACCGGGGGCGAGTCGCGGCGCTGGTAGGCAGGTGAGGGCTGGCGGCGCGGGGGCCGGGGAGGGGGCGAGGCATGCCTTTGGGGCGGCGACCAGTGACCTGAGGATTCGGTGATGCGCAGGGGAATTCCTGGTGCGATATGGGGCACAGATGAATTGGGGGGGAAGTGTGCCATTGGCAGGAAGTGGGCGTTGGCGGGTGTGGGAGGGAGTAGGAGGGAGTAGCAGGGAATGGGCGGGTGTGGGAGGGGAGTGGGAGGGAGTAGCAGGGAATGGGCGGGTGTGGGGGGGGAGTGGGAGGGAGTAGCAGGGAATGGGCGGGTGTGGGAGGGGGTGGGAGGGAGTAGCAGGGAATGGGCGGGTGTGGGAGGGGGTGGGAGGGAGTAGCAGGGAATGGGCGGGTGTGGGAGGGAGTGGGAGGGAGTAGCAGGGAATGGGCGGGTGTGGGAGGGAGTAGCAGGGAATGGGCGGGTGTGGGAGGGGGTGGGATTCTGGTTTTCATTCTGAGGGGCCGTCCATTGTTGGCTGACCTTTCGGCCGCCTCACGCCTTCCCGGCGGCCATCAGCGGACGGTAGGGCTGCCCCAGGGAGTGGGAGGGTTTCGCACCGGAATGGAGTTGGAGGGGGGGGGGGGGCAGGGGAAGGTGGGGGCGAGCCGTCGCTTAACCGCAAAACACTGCTGGCCACCGCCATCGCCAAAGAAGTAGGGCTAAAAGGCCGTTGTTACAGGGTCCAAGCATTACCACCCCCGTCCAGGGGCAGGGCAGTGAAGATGCCAATGGCACCGCGTTCTGCGGGTCCATAGTTTTCGGGCCATTGTTTGGACCGCAGATTCTTTCAGATGCCGCGCACGAGCGGCCGTTGGATTTGCCAATCTTTCTGACTCTGAACGGAGCACGGGCTTGCACGTGAGGGTGTGCGTGAGGCGGTTGGAGCTTTGGGATTTCCAAGGGTGGCGAAATGTTCCCCCCATTTCCCGCGGCGAAGTAATCAGCCCCCCTGTGTGACATTCCGTCTGGTTGTTCTTTCTTTACGGGGCCCTGGACGGTCACCCGTTCTTCCCTTCGCATGTTGCGTCGCGTCGCTGCGTTCTGTCGGTCGCTGCGGCCGGTGCTCTTCCTGGTGTCGTTTCCGCGTTCGCGGAGCCCAGTAGTTGGTGTGTTGGGGCTGTGCTGAATGTGGCATGGTGTGCCGTTTGCGTGTCAGTGGCGCCCAATAGTTGGCGTGTTGGGGTTGTGCTGGTTGTCGCCCCCCCCCCCCCCATGAGGCTTTGGTCCCATTGACCACATGCACAACTCGGACCCTCTGACCCCCGCGCTGCTCGGACGCACGCACAGACCTCGGCGCAGCGACGAGGCCACAGGCGGCGTTCTTGAGCGGTCCCTCCGCCGCGCGGACCGCACCGGGGGCGAGTCACTCCTGCGCCACGCCCCGCGGTCCGACCCCCGCGCCCCGAACACCGGCGGCGTGCTCCCGCGTCGCGCCGGGGGCGAGCCCGCCGGCCGGCGCGCGGGCGGCGCGGGCGGGCCCCGGCGCGAGGCCGGCGGATCCGAGTCGGCACGCCGGAACGACGCCGCCGGCCGCCAGTCGTCCGGCTCCTCCCACCAGTCGTTCTGCGCCCCCCGGCGGCGGGTCCGCTCCCGCACATTCCCGTTGCCGCGCCCCCCCTTCCCACGCCCGCCGGCCTGGCGGTCGCGGTCGCGGCCCTTCCCCCAGCCCTTCCCGCGATCCTCGGGGGTCGAGGCCGGCTCCGGGCGTGACGTGGGCAGTAGATTGGCCACGCCCCCGAAGCGCTCCTGCCGCTTCTTGCGTCGCGCCTCCTCCTCCGCATCGTCCGGGCCCGCAGGCGCCGGTTTGGCGTCATCGCCGCCGCCGCCGCCGCCGCGCTTCTGGTCCCGCTCCCGGTTGTACTTCTCCAGGGCGGCGTCCAGGGAGGCCCCCTTGCCCCCGGCGCCTTTGCCCCCGGCGCCTTTGGAGCCTTTGCCGCCGGTGGGACGCTTGGCGCTTGGCGCTTGGCCGTGGTCCCCGGCATCTACACAAAAGGGGGCGTGGGGGTGTAGCGCATTGTAAGTCAAGGTCGCGAAGGGCGGGCAGACGTTGTACTCGGTGTCGAGCGAGCCATTGTTTTAAGAGAACCATTGAACTGGGCTGTCGTTGGGGCACTTGGCCTTCGGAGTTTCCAGGCACCAAGCCTTTGGGGCAGGGCGGTACCGAGTGCAGCCACGGGGGGAGAGACGGGGAGAGCGGATGGGGAGATGTGAGAGACACGAAACACAAAAGATCACTCAGCAGAGGAAGGAAGAGAGCTAAACAAGGCGGGGGGGGGGGGTGACACGGAGGCCCATTTTCCCGACCCCCCGCCCTCCCTCCTTGGCCGCCGTGACGGGAGGGGGGGTTCAGGGCGGGGGTGCCCGACCTGCCGTGCCGGGGGGGGGGGGGGGGGGGATCAACCCAACACCTATGGCTCAAAATGATATCCACGTCGCGCTGATCATTTTGGGGAATTATTGGTGGAAAAAACCTTTTCGGGCCAAAATTTTGTGTTCCTGCGTCTTCGCCAACATCCGTTCTTACACAAAACAAAGGGCCCGACACGGAACCTCATTTCTCCCCCCCCCCCCCCCCCGCAGAGCAATTTTCAGGTCGCCCAAAGGCAACGGCAAGGGATGAAGGCGCAGCAGCAGGCGGCAGAGGCAGGTGCGGTTTGGCTGCTGGTTCCTGCGGGGGGGGGGGAGGGGGATGGTAGTGTTAGAAAGGGGGGGAGGGGGAGGGACTGGGACCGAAAAGATTGTGTACCAAAAATGAACAGATTGAATTTCGTTTTTTCCCGCGGTGGTCACTTTGGTCTGGGTGGGGGGGGCGGGTCCAGGGGGGGGGTACCCCCCCGTACGGAGACGTGTGGTGTACCCCCCGCTCCTCCTGCGGTGCACGGCCATTCTAGTGGACTAAACTGCCGCGCGGCTGACGCAGGGAGCGAGACGACCGCGGGGCAACTGAAGCCTGCAAGGGCAAGAATGACAAGGAATCGCTCTGGGAGTCGCATCAAAATTCAGGGTGACGACGACTCAGAAATATGCTCATGAAACCCTGAGCGCCGGAGACAACGTGGCCAGTCCCACCGCTTGGTATTTGTCGACTTAGAGAGCGGGCTTTGTTTTGCTTCCGGCGGCGGAATGAGGGCGTAGGGTAGGGGGACTGCGGGTGCGGACACAAAGGGGCTTCCATCGCATGCGAGTGTGACAAGCGGGTGGGGGCGGTGGGCTGCATACGGACACAGCGACAACGAAGGGCATTGGACACAGTGATGCGGCCTATGCTGAATGCAGGCGAAGTATGTGGGTCCTATGGAAATACAATCATAAGGGAGCCCCACAGGCCCCTGTTGGGTCGGGCAGCACTGGGAGTCAGAGATGGGCAGCCTGCAGCCTTTGAGCGGCCATGGGCCCTCGACAGGCTACAGTCCATGGCCATCCCCATCAGCGTAGCAAATGCTGGGGAGGCGGGACATGAAGGAGTCGTTTGGGGGGGACGGGGGGGGGGGTAGGGAGGGAGGTATACGTCGCGTGCGCTGGCACGCAGCGCTGAATATGATTGCTCGTCGGGCCGCGCGCCGGCGAAGATGTAAGGGGCACAGGAAAAATTGTGACACGAAGCGCAGATGACGACGCAGCACATGACGGGCGCAGCAGAATAAGGGGGGCATGACAAAAACCCAGTTTGAAGGCCTTGCGGTTGGTGGCGAACCCACGGCGGCTGAGGCTGAGCCAGCGGCGATTCTGGAGGTGTATCGCCAGCAGTCAGAGGCTGAGCAACGGCGATGGGGGGCTAAGCCAGGGATGGATACAGTGGTGGGGGGTTTCCCCCCCCCCCCCAGAGCCCCCCCCCCCCCCCCCCCCGATGACGAAAGACGATGACGAAATTCGGCCGGCCAATTTTGGCCAATTTTCACCACTTTTGACCCTTGCGGAAAAAGTGATTATTGGCCCCCACCACATAGATCCTTGCGTTTAGCACATTCCACTGATCAATTTGATGGGCCTCATTACAGTTTTTTGAAAAAAAATTTCCAGATGTTGGACCACTTTTTGGCCCCCCAGAAAAAAAATTCGGCGGCTTCGGCGGCAAAAATTGTCCTTTACCATAAGAGGGTCAAAGGAGTTTCGTAATCATCATTTCGTCATCTCGGGCCCTCAGAGCCCCCAGCCCCAACCCCCAACCCCCAACCCCCAACCCCCACCAAAATAACTCGGTCACTACCATATCCCTCCCTGGGCTAAGCGACGCAGGAACGTAACCGACGGCAGTTGGCACCGAACGGACTGATCGGAGGCTCAGCGCGGGGGCTTTGCGCCAACGCCATCCAACACCAACGCACCGACGGCACTCCCCTTGGCCCCATGCGCCCCCCGCATACGACCATTTAATTTCCGCTTGGGCCCTCTGCGAGGCAGCGCGTCCGAGTCCCGGTCCGATCCCGCGTCGGCCGCGTCGCCCTCCGGTTTGGGCATGAGGCGCTCGCTGTCGGGCAGCTTCGGGATGTTGTACAGCGTCCCCGGCTCCCGGGCGGTCCCTCCGGCGGTCGCATAGCCAATGAACAGGGTCTCCGCCTTCGCTTTGGCCAGTTTCAGTGCCTTCTCCTGAACACGGAAAGGGACGCGGTGGCGCCAGCGGCGCATCGGTTCTCGGCGCGAGCCGATGGTGAGCACCCGCTGCCCGTCGGGGACGCTGCGCTGTAGCGGAGACGCAGCTCCGGAGATGGTGCGGAGGCGGAGGGCGCGGACGGGCACTCCGAGCGAGCGCCATATGACTACAACTGGACCTCCACGGGGATGCGATCGGTCAGGTAGTGGACATGAGACATGCCCACAGACGTGGGATTCGTACGCTGCGCACGCAGAACATTTCCGCGCGCTGCACAACGCGACCATTGTGATAGATGCAGAGCCCCGTATGGTGACGTGTGAGCTGTCGCGTGTGTGGTGTTGGTTGAGGCGAAGTCAGCACAACAGGCAGCACATGCAGTGCACAAGAAGGAAGAAAAGCTTGTCAAGAGCCGAGAAAACGGCCCTAGGCGCCTTTCGCAAAAGGTCTGTGAGAGTAGTTTGGAATGAGGACCTTTTGCGGGAGAAGGGAGGCAACATCAATGTCAATGTCAAGCTGCAGCTAACATACACGCAGACCCCCCCCCCTCCCTCCCCATAACACACGCCCGCAAAGCAACGCCACAGTCAAAATGCCTGGAAAATGCAGCGCACCGCTGATGTGTAACACGCAGTGCACCTGGACTCTGTGGCGCTGTGTTACAATCCCGAATGCGTCGAGGCAGTGGACCACAGGGGCAACTGTGAGCAGTGGGACAGACATTCCGACCAAAAACAGGGCCCACAACTTGCTTTACAGGCGTTTTCGATCAGTTTTGGGTGCACAATATACAGAAAAAAATTTTGGAATTTTTTTTTCGATCTTTGAGCTGTCGAGGCTGAAAAATGTCTGAGCAACTTGTGCACCCGCCCCTTGGACTTAAGTATGATGGAGGAAAACCGTTGAATGGGGTCTAGGTCCGGATCTACGTATGGTGGCCGCAAATGTTGTCAAAATACGAAGGTGTCGATTTTCCGAGCGAGCCCCTGGCTGGAACGTCCCCTCCTGACCCGCCGCCCTGCTCCCTCCTCGCCCCCCGGGCCATGTCTGGGAACCCGTGCCCACCGGGGCGTTTCCGGCTGAAAACGAGGGAACCCTCTATTTCCAAGGTGCCAATCAAGCGCCTGGGGCGCTGGGGACGGCCAGAGAGGCGAGGTGGGGGGGGGGACGCATCAGAGCGGTTGCTGTCGGTTACGAGTTGCGTTGGAAGAGGGGCAGCTGAGTAAAAGAAGATTGCGGCTGCAGGACTGGCCCTCGCAGGAAGGGCTGTTCCATGAAAGCTGGTACGCCACCTACCGCACAGTACCACCAGCGCCAAGAAAGAAAGGCACATCCGGGCCACTGTGCCCAAAAAATGCCGTGGATATTTCCTCACGGCGATGTGCTTTTTTTTTTTGTGTTCGAGGGTGCGATTCCTTTTACGTGTGGTGGTGAGTGGAGTTTTGAAGCCGCAGAGCAAATCAATCGCCGGCCCCATTCAATGGCGGGGCCTGCGCCACTACCCAATGGATCAACCCCGGCCTCAATCTGCCGGTCTTGTCTCGATGGGAACAGCACAACGTGCCCCGCTACGAGCCCATGCCTCCCAGCGCACATGGGAGACACATGGCCGGGCATGGCAGCGGGCAGTAGAGGTCGAGCTGGAGCATGTGCACATGCCACACCTGCTCCGGCCCCAGAGCAGAGCCCATGTCATGCCAGTACCGCAGGCTGCGCTCGATGCTTCCGATTTCGCGACGGTCCAGCAGGTCCGTGGCCTCCCTCATGACCCGCATGAATTCGTCAGGCAGGCTGTCCCGCGGCAGCACCGCCGCAGTCTCGAGCTCATTGTTGGCCACTATCTCCAGCAGCCGCTGCAGCCAGTCCTGGAGACAGATACCATTGGGACAGACACCAGAAATAATGCTTTGGGACCGGTGTTGGGCCCAAAATGAATCCATGATTCCCCTTGAAGGTGGCTTTCAGGCTTCGTCTTGCGCTGGGTTTCATTCTTGTGGTGTGGTGTACTGCGGTATGGTATGGTGTGGTGTGGTGTGGTGTGGTGTGGTGTGGTGTGGTGTGGTGTGGTGTGGTGTGGTGTGGTGTGGTGTGGTGTGCCGAACGCGCTGTTACCAAATGGCAATGGCCGGGATGCCTTGCATACGGGTGATGCAAAACGGGAGTATGTGTCTGCGCGCATGCTGTGTGTAGTGTGTTGCGCACCTGTGACGGGGCAGGAGTTGCCCCCCCCTGTACGGTGGCCTTAGTTCAGGGCCGCCCTTGTGTTGTGTGGCGTGGTGGAGTACTATGTTGTGCTGGGCTGTGTTGTAGTGTTGCATTGCATTGTCCTATTGCCCTCTGCAGTGTTGTGCTGGCGGGGTGGGTTGGGTTGGGTTGGGTTGGGTTGGCTTGGCTTTGGGTGAGGTGAGGCTACGTCTAGGGCCTGGGGAGAGTCTCTTCTGCGGCACACCCTTGTCTCTACCCTTGGGACTGATGCTACCCTGCACACTAGACCCCTGGACTAGCGTGCTTGGAATGATGGCGGGCGAGGGAATGGTTTGCATAACGCTGAGGCCCTGACACACGGGGGGGAGGGTGTTAAGTTTTTTTATGTTGTGGCGACTTTCTCTGTTTCATTCTGAGCATTTTGAATGTACACAAATTGGCGGGGGAAACCGCCTTTATCATTTTTTTTATTGGGGGGGGGAAATGGGGAAAATGGGAGCGGGCGATTCTGTGCCCCGGTCTACAGAATCCAAAACCATTTCCCGGGCGCTGCTGCCGCCGAAGCGGGTTGTTCCTCATTGTTCACTATCGGTGTGGGTTAGGGGGTCCTGATGGGGGGGCAGGGGAGGGGCGACACGTAACCCCCTCCCCCGTGCCCAGACAGTACCTCAGAGATCCCCTTGTAGCCCAGGCACACAAGGTACTTCTCGGCGTTGCCCGGCTTGCTGGTCAGAGGCTTGGTGACGTGCACGGCCTCGAAGAGGCACGTGAGAAGGTACAGCAGGCAGATGGTGTTGCACTCGTAGAACGTGAAGACCTGGTGCGAAGGACACGGTCATGGAGGAAGCTGCGGGCGAATGGGGCCTTGCAGGAGGCAATGGCGTGTCGGAAGAGATGCCGAGGGGTGAGACCTACTTAAAAAAAAAAAAGACAAATGCAAACCAGAGGGAATGCACTCCACGGTGAGGCACAAGTGCATCTTTATTCTCTATGCCAAACCTGGTTAAACCTCAAGACACACACTGAGATACACGGGAGGGGGGGGGTTGCGCGATGAAGGCACCGGGGGGAGGGGTGTGTGTGGAACGTGCGCAATGTGGAATGCCGACATTTGGTGCAGAGAAAATTCGGCATCATTCCTTCAATACCGCCGGAAAATTTGCATTTTTCTGGGTGTCATTGTTAGCGCATCCAGAAGTCACTCAGAAACAACAGCAACCAACCAACAATCCATAAGGAATGCCAACCACTTTTCACGGGTCTACGCTTGTTCTTGTGCCACGGTCTGGGAGTTCCGTACCGGCTTGAGACCTGCCGTGGCAAATTGGGGCACACTTTTGTTGTGCCAAAATTTGCCGTTCCAAATTCCGCTCCGCGTCGTCCCGGTACAGTGGCTGTGAACGCTCGAATTCAGGTCCATAAAGTACGCTGGTCACTGTCAGGCCCCAGCCCAAGCGCACACGTAAACCCACGACATTCGGCAAAGCGGAGGGCGCCCACCTTCAGCACAAACCCGCGCCCCTCCTGCAGGGCCCCCAACGCGAAGAGCGTCTCGGCGTAGAGCAGACGCTGAACGGTGAGCTCCTGTTCGTTGGGGTCCTCGGCGCAGCTGATGCTGCCGTCGGCGGTGACCATGTGGGCGGACCCCCGCCCCAGCGCCTCCCACATGTGCTCGAGGTTGGCCCGGCGCATTATGTCGCCGCTGCCATCGGCACCGAAAAGCCAATGGTCCTGCGGAATGCGGGCGGTGGTTTGGCACAGGAGCTCATGGCATGCGATGGCAAACCGGGGGGGCAGGGGGGCATTTGGACCGTGATTCAGGATACGGGGGTGGGCCGTGTTCCGTGACGGCTGGTAGGCTATCGTGTAGTGCAACCGGTATCCAGTGCCGTGTCTTTTGGATGACCTGCATGTTCGTCGAGGTCGGCCCGGGGGGCCGGGGGGTCTAGTTCAGGCTCAACGCGCGCGCACGCGCGCGCGCACAGGCACACGGGCGCAATAGAGTGTCGGGCAATGAACCCCATGCAAATCTATACAAAGACCCTGCTGCACGCCCGGCCCTTGCCTTTGCCACCCCTGCCCCTGCCCTTGCCGCGCCTTGCCCCTGCAGAGTGCTATGTACCCCTTGCCTCAGGCTTGTTCCGGAAAGGGGGGGGGGGCAGGGGGGGTCTGAGATCCAATGGTTTGTGCACCAAAGATGGCCTTTACAAGATTTGAATTTTCCCCTGAGGAATCATTTGTCGGACCCGAGTCGAGGGGGGGGGGGGTGGTAGGGCAGAGGACGGGGGGCGGGTGACCCTCCGCCGTCCATTTTTCATGTTCTAAAACAATCCCGGGCTAGGGCCCGATGTTCGACTGCATCCTTTTGTTATCATAAGCGATCACGTGCAGCACCTGCGTGCTCCGTGTGTTTCGTGCTGCTGGCCCCTGCACGTCAGGAGGATACCCCCGCTTACACGCAGTCCGTGTCCGGGCATGGCATCAGATCACTGGTCCTCACACACCGCGTGCATCTACGAGGCCGATGTGGCCCAAACAATTTCCTTCCTTTTATGAAATTTGGTTCTCCGCCCTGAGGAATCGTTGTTCAGACCCGCGGGGGAGGGGGGGCAGAGGAGGGGGGGGGGGGTTGGCCTCCTGCCATTTTTGGCCTTCTAAAACAGGCCCGCCCTGCCTCTGCCCCCTTGGCCCCGACCTGTGGCGAACCCTGTGCTCTGCCTCTGCAGCTGCCATTTCTTCCTACGCCTCTCCCCCGGCCATCCACACCTCCGTGTGCTTCATCAGGCCGAGGTCATCGCCAATCGTCGCGCGCGGGTCCCGCTCCCCCCGCTCCGGGTGCAGCGAGTTGCCGTGCCAGTCGAGCCGCACCGGCTCCGACATGCGCGTCTTCACGAAATGGTTAGTGGCCGCTACGAACGCCCCCGGCGCCTCGCACACGTGTGCCGTCCTGAGCACCGGCAGCCCGACCACCGACTCGGGGTCCGGCAGCGGGAGCGGCTGCACCAGCCCGTCGTCGAACGTGTGCAGCAGTTCGTAGAGCTTGAGCCACGCGCCCGTGACAAGCTCCGCCTGCGCTCCGCTCCGCACGCGCGCGGGCACGCCCTCCATCAGATGCAAATGCCGCGTGTGCTCGCCCCACGTCCGCAGGGACTCGGTGTCAAGGATGTTGAGCTTGTCTCGGACGTAGTTCAGCCGCGCCTTGGCGCGCATCAGCGCGGGGTCCTCCCACAGGGGCCCAGCAGGCAGGATATCGGCGAGGTTGGGGAGAGCGCCGAGGGTGGCCAGGCGTTGATCGACGATGTTGTATGTGTGCAAGAGCCTGTAAGCGGGAGTGAAGGGGGGGGGGGGCATAGGAGGGGGGGAGGGGGGGGGGGGACGGAGGAAAGCATTGGGTTGGAGGGTGTCGTACGAGTCACCCACTTCCAGAGGCATCCCCCGGGTGTATGCGAGCCTTGCAGGACCTTAGAGTGGGAAGGTGGCGGTGCGGCAGTCCCTAGTTTCGGTCTCGTGCTGAACCTCAGAACAGACGGTACAGGCATGAGAGGCGTGGCATAGCCATGCCCCAGTCGAGAGCAGCGATCATGGACCTCCCCCCGCACACCTTTTGTGTGAGGTCTGCGGGGGACCCCGCTCAAGACGTGGGCCCGATGAAAGGAGGGAGGGAGGGAACGGGGAAGCGATTCGGAGGGGCGTGTAGGGGCTTTGAGCCAGGGCATATTCACTGGGATTAGGCTTGGGCTGCTCGTCCTTCTTCACCTCAACCTCCTCGAATGGATCCCATCGTGATCAGCAGCTCGCCATGGCTTCAAGTGGCCTAATTGCGAGTTATGTTGGGTGGACCGCTACCGAGGTGTCATTTTCACACCTGGTGAGCCGCCCACCAGTAGCTCCGTCTCAAGCACCGGGGGCAGGCCTTGCCGGAGCCTAAGACGGGGCAGCTGCTTGAAGTGCTGCACACCGAAACGGGTGAAGGGGGACGGGCACCAGAAGGCGTAGTCTCCAACGTGCTGTCCCACTGGGGCCGCCATGCGCACGCGGCAAGTACGGCGAGGGAGCATGTCAGCGGCGCATGTTTTGCGTGATTCAGTGTGTGCGGGAGGGGGTGGGGTGGGGTCAAATGGGCGTGCAAATGCCCTGCAACACAAGAGGAGGCGGTGGCAAATGGCATCCCTCGCAGCATATCGCCACTCCCTTGGCACGTAGCGTCCCCGGGACATAGCCACCCCCCGCCCCCGGTGTGCAGGCCAGAGGGAGGGACTTTTGGAGGAGTGCCGTAGCAGTGCACGCCGTATGTTACGTCAGAGATAGACGTGTGCAAGACAGTCTGCATTTTGAGATTGTGACCGACGGAGGTTGGCCCAGACCAAAATAGACCAATCGGCCGCCTGTTCCCACTTCATCCCTCAGTGCTCCTCCCCCTGCGCCTCAGTGACACGAAGATGGTCCTACCCCTGCCCTTGCCCCTGCCCCTACCCCTGCCCTTGCCCCTGCCCCTACCCCTGCCCTTGCCCCTGCCCTTGCCCCTGCCCCTGCCCCTGCCCCTGCCCCTGCCCCTGCCCTTGCCCCTGCCCTTGGGCTTGCTCACATCACAACGCACGCACGAGGCAGGGGCACGGCAAGAGGCACATACCCGAACGCCTCAAGGCCATCCAGCAGCTCCGAGAGCAGGTGCACGGGCACGCCACTTTTGATGGTGTATTGGGAGCGGCGCTGGCGCCGGAGGGCGTAGGAGGGCAGCACAGTGCAGTGGAGGCAGTGGTCCCGGAACTCCGTTTGGTGCACCCGGAGGGGGATCTTCTGGCCCTTCGGGGCACAGTAATCCAGGAGGAGTACGGCCCCCACGGGGGCGGTGGTGCAGCTGTCCTCCAGATCCCCCTCCTGAGTCAACGAGGGATTGGCTGTTGAGAGCGCAACAGCGCTCGGCACAAGAGCGGTCCCGGTGTGAGGCATTAGGGCTTGACCCCCTGTGTGACATTCCGTCTGGTTGTGGCTCCTTTACGGGGCCCTGGACGGTCACCCGTTCTTCCCTTCGCATGTTGCGTTGGGTCGCTGCTTTCTGTCGGCCGCTGCGGCCGGTGCTCTTCCTGGTGTCGTTTCCGCGTTCGCAGAGCCCAGTAGTTGGTGTGTTGGGACTGTGCTGAATGTGGCATGGTGTGCCGTTTGCGTGTCAGCGGCGCCCAATAATTGGCGTATTGAGGATGTGCTGGTTGTTGCCGGGGTCGTTTGACTGTTTTTGCTGTCCACGCACCTCTGTCCACAGGCTGTCCATAGCCTGCCTCGCTGTGTTTCTGTGCAGCCCAGGTGCCCTGTTCCTCCACGCGCTGTCCGGGCCGTCCACCATGTGTCCTTTTCCCCCTCACGGTTGGTCTGCCCCTGATGGGCTCCCACTCCTGTTGCGCAAACAGCCCATCTGGGCTGCGGGAGACACCCCCCACCTGATGCCGGTTGAGCAGGGGTTGCCCTGGCACCCGGTAGCGACGGGGCTGGCTGGCCAAGCCATCCCCTTTATTGTCGCTGCCTCCCATGCGCATGCTCCACCATTCGCTCCATTCTGGTTCCCTGTTCCCGCCGTTCTGGTAGCCTCTCCTGCCTTGCTGTGCCCCTCCTCCTTGTCTGGTGTGCCCGCCCTTGTCCCCCTTGGTGTGGCTCCCGCGTTCTGTGTGTCTGTGTTGCTCCTCCCCCTGTCTGGTGGCGCTGCTGGGTGCCCATGTCACGCAGGGGGGGTCCACCAAGCAATGGCATGATTGGTGTTGACAGACCACTATGTTGGGAGCATTTTTCCAGCCAAGAGCTTCTGCGAGCTCCAGCTCTACCTCTGCCTCTTGCGAGGGGAGTTGACTTCCAAGTAATTGTATGTGACTTGGCAAAGCAGGCTATCCAAACCCCGCGCACGTGCACAGCCTCGACCCCTGGCTCCGGCACATGCAGAGCCTCTGTGCTTACCTCCCACACGCACAGCCTCTACCCGTACCCCTGTCACATGCGCGGCCTCTCCCCCTATCAGCCTTGACCCTCTCAATCTGGCCCAGTGCGTGTTTTGTGTGCGCGCAGTTCCGAGGTAAAGGGGGGTGGCTTTATGTTATGGAATTTCTGGTGCCCTGGAGGGGTAGCAGGGGTGCCCAAGGTGCCCACGTACTCCACAAGGGCGGGGGCTGCGCCCCGCGCGCCGGGAGGTGCCCGCCATGGGGGTGGCAACAGGGCCGTGAACAGCCAACCGCACATGGGACAGTCCACGTTGTACGGAGATGTGAAATCCTCGTATGGGGGGGCAGGCGGGTGGGACAGGAGGGGCTCCTCGGGGATGGGGGCTTTTTGGGGTTTGGCTTGTGTCTTGTGCGTGTACGCGTACACGAAATATGCGTCTCCAAGTGTCTATGCAGACATACGCAGCATGTACAGGTATACGCTGCATACATGTTTAAACCCCCCCATTAAAATTCCCGTGGGGGTTTTGTCGGAACGGAATGTCTGGGGTCCACAGAGGGAGGGGGGGGTTTGGCATGTTGCGATAGATTTGTTGTTCTCATCTGCAGCTGGCGGCGCCTACTGGCCGATCGCCATTGGCTGCCCTTCCCTTCCCTTTCCTTGAGTTTTGGTCCACCTTTTCTGTTTCTCCAAGGTGGCGGGTCCCGTTGACCAAAACATTAAGATCCATATGGCAATACCCTTCACCTCCACGAGGCCACATTCATGCTCATGGCGGAGTGCTTCCATCGCGCGTGTGGGTGAGCTGCGTGAATATTGCACGCCCGTCACCACTTCCCCCCATGTGTCACACTTTCACGGCTCGACAGGAGCGTCAACGGTGGTGCCCGGTGCAAGCCGCGAGACCATCCTCAACACCCCCGGCACATGCGGAGAGAGGGGGGGGGGGTATTCGGGTTGGATTGTCAAGATACCACGTGTTCTATTGTCTGTATCTCGTCGCATTGTGTGTATCAGTCGCTGTGGCGGATATTCTGTTGCATTCAGTGTGATGACGACATGTACTCGATGCTTGGTGAGTAGGGTTTCAGGCCCCTTCCTGCACGATGTGAAAGACAGCCGGACTGGCAGTTTACTGCGGTTGGCGCTTGCCCCACGGAACTTGACATTCAGCTGAAAACCCCTTTCAGCTTTTAGTTTCAGTGCAATGGGGTTCAGCTATTTTTTTTTGTTCCATCAAAAGACCGGCATGACGGGGGGAGGGTTGCGGCCTGCCAAATCCTTCAGTCTGGGTTATAACCCCCAAGCGGCAGGTGCTGTGAGTACAGTGACCCCTGCTGCATACCCATTTCAAACGGATGCAATCTTTCGCCGACACGGTGACCTCCGCGTCCACATGCGTGAGGACACCGTTTTCCGTTGCCCTTACCATTATCACCACCTCCTCCGACTCTGAGGCTTCGGGCAATGGCTCCTCGAGGGTAGCATCCGGGGCGTCCGCGGGAGCGTCTTCCTTGTCGACCTCTATGACCTCCGTCTGTGGACAGAACATGCGTATGAGCTGTGCATTGAAAGGGCACTCACACCATACCATAAGCAGAGTGCAACCCGGACGTTGTGCAGGAGCAGGTCAGAGGCACGCCACGGACATTGCACGGGGCACGCGCATCGTCCATGTTACACCTGTGCCCTGCTGATGCCCAACGTCCGCGTTGTGGGCATCCACCTGAGAGCCAGACCACAGGGGTGGGTTTCTGAGTGGCCTGCTTATTAGCAGCGCACTTCAACAGAGTTCTCAAGCAGCACCGTATCCCGGGCCCGCTGAAAGCACAACACCCGCCTCCTGCGCCGTTCGAGGCACCAGAATTGGGGCTGGATCTTGGGAGTTTGCTGTCAACGTTGAAAATTGCTGCGAGACTTTGGGGGTCTTGAGCAGAGTGGGCGGAGGGATGGCAAAAGAAACGGCTAAGAAAACCTTGAATTGCCTGGGGCCATCTTCTTGGAGCACCGGAGGTGCAGACAACAACTCACCAAAAAACGGGTCAGAAGGCCAGGCTGCAGGAGGACCTGTCGGGATCAACACGACATCCAGATCATGACAGCACACCAAACACAAACCTGTTGTTTTCCATGCACATTTCATACAAATCCTTGAAACGAGGGACTATCTAGCACCGATATGCACGACGAAGCAACTGGGCAGAGGTGGTGCCAAGCGGCTGGTGGTCTGCGACTGCCTCGACCGAGATTTTCGGGTACCTCTGAAGGGACAGTGGGGTACTCGTCAACTGCTGTCGGTGCTGACAATGGGTCTTTGTTCTTTTGGAGCCGCATCTTGTGCTTTTTTTGTGGTGTTTGTATGCTTGAGCACCCTGATCACAGCCTTGATGAATTGCGTGTCTGCCCTTAGATAGAGCGCTGAGAGGTGGCGGGTCGAAGGGGCACTGGCAGCAGGAGCAGCAGCAGCAGCAGTGCCGTGCAGCCAAGTCCAAGGCCCCCGTACAGAGTGCACAGCACACAATGCGTGTGTAGTGTGCAGTGGGCGGACTGTGCAGTGGGCGGACTGTGCAGTGCAATGTCGTGGGAGGGGAAGCGTTTCCTGCAGTAGTCTGCGCACTGCACGATGCACGCAGCATTGTGATAGCAATGTGCAAAAGTGCACACTTTGCGCGGACTTGACAGGTCGCAAATCTCCCCCGGACAGGGCGGTCTTGAAAGGAACCAAAAAAAAAAAGGCTCGACCCCTTGCACACAAATGTCCAGAGGCATCATTCGACCGCCAACTTCCGTCGGTTCACCGCCAACAGCCGTCGGTCACTGCACATTACACCGCAATCTATGTATCCTATCAACACCCAACACCCGGGGCACAGCAAATAACATGACAGTGAGTTGGCATGATACACACTTGGTCCATATGGACAAACTGTGGGATGTGCAATTGATGCACGTGTTTGAATGTGGGATAAAATTCGATGCACACTTCAGCTACTTTAGGACTTTCTCGATTCTGTATCGCCCACAAATTGTAAGACATCGCCCACACGCAAAAGCTTTCTCTTTCGACGAAGAAGCTGCCGTTGCTATGTTGCAGGGCACGCGAGGGGGCATTGAAAGCAAATAGTACTGGGGCAAGAGGTGCCATTGTCATGTTGTGCGTTCATGTGCATGCGCCCGACCGCGGTCGATTTTCAAGCTGATGATGATGATCCCCATCAGTACCTCAGTGGTGCAAACCCCGCCGGCTCAAGAATTGAGTAGAAAGCCAAGGCCACGACCCCAGCTATTCGGAGACGTTCTGGCACCTATGCCATATCTTGCACGCATCCCTTGCTACTGTGCGAGAAATTGAAATCAATCAAACCGTGCTAAGGGGACCGTCAGTGCTCCGATTGTTGGTGTTTCCAAAGCCCAAGGTGCACCATGACATGTCTGGAAGACTGGGCTCAAGGCACTGGCATCAATAAGCGCACCTTTTCCGCCGCTAACTCGCCGTCCTCGGGGCTCTCGGATGTCACAGCCTCCGTGGCCCCTTTGTCACCCCCATCCGCATCATTGGCCTCCTGCGCGTTCTTTGCATCCTCTGTGCCCTCTGACGTGTCGACTGCATCAGCGGCCTCTGGTGCCTTCCCTGCGTCCTCTGCGCCCTCTGGCGTGCCGTCAGATGTCCCGTTCACCACGTCCGCGTTGACCTGACCCTCTGAGACTTTACCCACGTCCTCCGCGAAGGGGTCGGCAGCGTCCTCTGCATCATCACGAGGAACAAATGCCGCGGCCTCCTCTTTGACACCTGGCCGCTCGCGGTGGGTTGTGGCGGGCACCTGCAGTGGACCATGGGACATACTGCTGGGCAGGGATGGAAGGCGAGGGAGAGCATTGCAATGCCCAATATGTACAACTTTGACAAATTGATTAATTTTTTTATCAATTTTGGCTTTGGCAAAAATTGCGATTTTGATTTTGATAAAAACATCATTTCAGGAAAAAAATGGATCTTCCTAAAAAGATTTTGGTTTTGATGAAAAATTGATTGGTTTTGGCCAAATGATTTTGATTTTAGGAATAAGATTTTGGTAAAAAGGCGCACCTTGGATCATTTGGAACATCTTGGGAAAGCCTTGGCCCATGTTGGACCACATTGATACACACTTCTTCGGGGAGATTGCGCTTTTCGTTTTGGAAAATGCTCATACCGTGGAGTACAACCAGTGTCCGCTGCCATGTGTTTTGCGTGACAGACTTGTTGATTGAGGTCATTTTTGCCTCTGGAGAGCGAGGAGGGAAAGGGCAATATTGTGGGTGAGAATGGAATGAGTGACCCACTGCTCACAGAGGTCGGAGGGGACAGGCGCCCAGGTCGCGGCACAGACGGCAGGTGTGGGCGAAAGCGACACAGAGTGGGATTGTCCTCGCCCTCGGGTTTTGGCATCCGCGACGGCCCGGCCCAATGCGCCACAGGCCCAACACATGGACACTCATTTGCATCATGCACGACGTGTAGTGGGCGCAGTACCTCATCCTTTGTCAAATCCATCAAGTCCGCTGCATCTGCCGAGGGGCTCAGCACGTCTTGAACGCTCAGGTCCACAACATTCGTGTGCGTGTCGTCGTCGAGATCGGGATGCGGTAGGACGGCGACGGTTTTCCCATCGGCGGCGGGGTCATAGGGCAGGCGAGCCGCGGGCCTGATCACACGATGCAAAAGCAGTTCGCAGGCCAGCAGAGGGCTGGGGCTTATACTTTGCGGACTGAAGGGCTGGAAGGAGCACCAATCATGGGGATCTCCCCAGTGTCTTGCCCCTCCCCCCCGGGTCTCAGCTTCGCCTCATACCTCCGGTGCACCAAAGCTGATCGACTGTGGCCCTGTAGACAATAGCCGCTAAGCTTACCCACTGGTTCTCGTAGGCCATGGCCACCACTGAAACAACACTGAAAATATGTGCACGACGTAGCTACGGAACACCTTCACTTGGCACGGGAGGAGAAAAAACCGTATGGTCTTGGGATTGGCAAGCGCCAATAGGCTTTTGTCGCATGGGCCGGGGGGGGGGGGTGTAGTGCCGCGCAGCGGCGGGGGTGGCGACGTGTAAGGCGGTCGCGGTTTGTAGACAGTGACGATGAGGGGCCGCAGGCGGGAGTGCGCGTTGCTGGTCTCTTCTGTGGCTCTTGTGCGGACAAGCGGGGAAGATTTGCCCGAAGAGGGGGACGACGCTGTTGAAAGGGGGAAAGGAATACGCAACCAAAAAAAACAACAACACGGTACCCCGACATGGAAACCTGGAATTACAAAAGACATCGCATTGGACACCGATTGTACTACACGGGAACCAATTAGCCTTTACGGAACCCCCCCCCCCCCGTAGGATCCTCGCAACCTGCGTCATAGAACATCCATGTCAACATTTTGGGACACAATGTGGACTGGAGACCCTGGTGTTGTTGCTATACTTAGTTTTCGAAGGCCGGCAACAAACAGTCTCAATTGGAGATGGCAACTCTGCCGATGGCTCAGTGGATAATGGGCTTCTCAGGTTCCTAACAAGCCCATGCCGGACGCCGGAACCACTTGCAGCCCAATTCTCCCCACACCCCATTTTGGCGCATTTCATACAAAAAGACCATCAAATATTTCCTACCTAATTTACCCCATTGCAAACCGTTCACCTTCTTCTATTTCCACGTTTTCACCTAAATTCCTTTTCCTTCCGCAATCTTTCCGCAAACTTTCCCCTTCCCCAACCTTTCCCCCAGGTACACTACGCAACGGCTACACCATCAAACATTGTCCCGGCGCCTCTTTGTGGTGCCCCTTCATGAGAATGGTGCGGGATCTGGGGCGCCAAATGCTATCCATAGATGGTCCTTTGCATTTCCAGGCATCTTACCCTTTGTATTGGCGACCGCGGGCTACGCTGCGACAAGAAATTCATGCGAGCACGTGTCCAACTCACCCGATGGCCATTCACAAAGGGATCAATAGTGGACAGGGAACTAGATGTTTGTGACGGCCATGCCGGGTGGCATCCACAGCCACGGCGGACAAGCACATCAAATCCAAAGTGGGTTGCTCAACCACAATGGTGCCGGTGGTGCAAAGGGGCAAACCTTGGGCGAGATGTTGCTGCCGCGACCTTTGCTTTGACTTTCTTTAGCAAAAATGCGTTTGAACATTGTTCTATTTGATCCGAAGCCAATCCCCTACAAAATGCAAAGTAACACGGACGGCCGAAGAGCGGACGACCGTGGGCCAAGAGTGCAACGAGTGCCTTGTGGAGCGGCACCTGAGGTAAGAGCTGCAAAATCGTCCAACCCGGCTTGATGTCACGTACATGGAGGGGGTACATGAGAGGGGAATAATTAGCTCTGTTTGCTGGGACAAACTGGCCTCTCAGAAATGTGGAACGTGCTCTTCAAATCAAATGAATAATGTGGTTCTCTGTAAAGACTTTGTGATGGCCCTGTAGAGGTCATGATCGCTATGCTTGGGATCTTTTGCCAAAATCAAAAAGGACATGGACAAAGGCATGGGACCACGACACACCTCGGGATATCCGACCACTAGCATGCAAAAGTGCCACCTCAAGAGGAATACGATCGGACATACTTGACGGAAGAAAAACGCGAGGCCCCGCGACCCTTGACTTTCCGCCCTGTCGGCTTGTCTGCATCTATGCACACCAAGAGACACAAAGCACGTGCGAGGGTGATCGGCAACGGGGTGTCGGGAGTGCAAGTGGGCAAAGAGAAGAGCGTCCCAGATGCGCTGTCCCATAAGGCAATAGTTTGGCCCAAAAATGTGTACACAATGCAAAAGCAAAACGAGCAAAAGGCTCAACAGTTTTTGTCAGAACATAACCTGCAGATCACAGTCAAGCAGTGCAGAGCGTGTAGCTTGTCCACCGTCCATGGATCCTTGTTATCGGTTTTCGCCTTAACTCTTAACAAAGCATATGCATTTCATGTTGTTTCACATGTCATGGTGCCCACCCTGCCCTGCCCATTGACGTCCCTGCTCATACCACTTCTTTACGCTGCATACGTAGTTGCGCATAGTGAAGGGATACGTGGTTTTATCAGTGGATAATGGATGTTGGCAGCATACCTCCCACAAGCAAACGAACCATCGAGATTTAGTCGCCCTATCTCGATGCAACAACACCTGAATTGGGTGTATCCTTCGCTACATCTTCCGCATCTACTGTTGATCCATTGACTGATTCTTGCACCGTTTTCGTTGGCGCACTACTGCCTACAATTTCACATGAGTCATCGAGCGGTTCATCTCCGGATATTGTGGGTTCATCTTCTTCAAACATTCTCAAAAGCTTAGACAAGGGAGAAAACGGTTGAAGCTTTAGGATCCCAGAACCCGAAGACCATTTGACAAACCCAAACTCAACACCAAATCCAGCCCTCACGCCCAAACCCCCACCATACCCCGAAAAAAACACACACAAACCCCAAGGCCGAACCTAACCCCAAGGTCACGCAACCATGGAACAAAACAACCCCACCACCAAATGCGTGTACGCACTCCCTTCACCGATGCCATTGATACCTTTACAAAGGCATACCCAAACCCAAATCGCAACCCAAGTTAGTCCAATGGTGCATACACATCACACATGCATTCTCAAACTACAGGATGATTTCGTGAACGATATGCGCATTGGTTGGGGACTAAGACTTGCCTTATTGTTGACATCTTGCGCTTTGTCAAAGACCCCACTATGACCGCCTCCTTGCCTTTTTTGTGTTGTACATAGTCGTCTAATAAGCAAGTGCACCATGGTACCGTGGTGACTTTGTAGCTAGCCCAAGAATACTCACAAATGCATTTAAGGTTGGACCAAAACATATGAACATCACTTTGGAACGATGGCACCAAAGGGCTCCTATGTAACGCATGTCCAATAGCACACTCACTGTCACATAGATGATGTGCTTTTCACACTGTTGAGCCCTTGCTCGTTTTGCTGGGCATTGTCTACACACTATCATTAATGCTTTTTTCCTTTGACTCTTTTTGCATCATGGAATTGTTGGAAGGGATATTCTACATATGGTGTGTGGGGTGACACACCTCATGTCACACCGATATCTACTATTTTACACCATTGGCCACCACTGAATCATGGGGACACCTCTCATCAGCAGCCCACTACGTTCACTACGTGCAAATAATCGATGGAATTTAAAAGACGAATGAAACATTGTACACCAACAATAACAGCAAGAACCAATGCCCATGTAAATAATACCACGGTTACCACAAGCGACAGTTCCAAAAAGTCGACGCCAAGTGGTACGACGAGTTTGGTGACAAGTGCGCTACGAGTACTTTCGGAGGTACCACCAAACGAAATCACATGAAACATTCCAAACCACGCCAATGCAATCTAATTCAAAACGCAAGATGACAAAGTACCCAAAAGTGGGGTTGTTGTCTGCCACCCCTTGTAGCAACACATCCCGGTGCAATGGCGCACACAAGTACGAACCGCAATGTCAAAGTTGGAGCCATTTTGCATGCAAGGTGAAGAACGTGCAAGAAGATATACATACATGCATACATATATATATATATCCCCTACAATATCTACCCATATCGACAATAAGCTGAGTGAGAGCGACCGACGAAGCCTCTTCGCGACTACGCCAAAATTTGGCCCCAATTGGAAATTGTTGGATTTTCGGTCCCATGGTCCACTGGAGGAAAATATAGATTCTCTACAGAGTTTTCTTTGCATCGCGAATAAGAAATGTACATTTAAGAATTCCTATGATTCGCTCCATTCCATTTATTCTGATTATTTTTCCATTTCACACACGAAGCAACATGTGAGAACGACACTCAATGTGCAATTTTTCCTCGTTTCCTGCAGGAGCGGTTGACCCTTAACAAATATGGCCAACCCCATTTACGGTTCGATGGCAGAAACCCACGAACCGAAAGCACCGCAGCCGCCTTCCAGTGGAGGCAATGGTGTCAATCCAAGAAAACAATACTCGGAGAACGTTGGAGCAGAGCACACCTTTCAGCAACCCTTTTCTTCGAAGCAATTCCAAGGAATGTTCAAAAGCAAGGATGGTGACAAGAAGCAACCCACGAGACCGCAACGTGAAGGCTTGGGGAGTGGCAAAGGCACACCGCGGGGATCAGGTGCAAATAATGGCAACCCAACATCCGTTCCGATCACTCCCGCAAGTATGTTCTCTCCAGCTTTGCCCGCGGTGTAAAGATCAGTTGTCGATGAACGTGCTTCTTGCCTTGGACCGTGAGAGTTGACAGGGGAGGTGCTTCCCTTACTTGTAGTGAGGATTATACAGTTCCTTGCGGCCCCGGATTTTGTGGTGTGACTCATAATTGGACTTGGCAAATGACACGTAAATGGGAGGTCTTTACTTGGCATTTGTTGCTCTTAGATGCGTTGAAGCTTTATGACAGCTGCTTAAGCGATTACGAGCAAAGCGAGATCTTCGACTACCCTCAAGTGTACTTTTTGGGGAACGGGGCGAACAAGATCAAAGGCTCGATATCGAATCCCAAGAATAACCATGGTGTGTCTATTGTGCATCCTATTTTGTTTCGTTATCAAACGGTAGTGGCGTGAGAGTGTGCTCGGGCTCAAATATGCATTAACACTATGAAAACAGCCCACCTAATGGATATGTGGGAAGTTTCACAGCTCACTTATTTTTTGACATTGGTTGTTGGTGTGTGCAAGCGTTTGTTTGTGTGAAGAATCATAGCGCAAGAGTTTTTTGACGACATTGGTGTGGGTTTGGGGTTGGTGTCTGTTGGTGTTGGCGTGCATGAGGGCATCGTCAAGGTTGCTTTTGCACCTCCTCAGGATATGACGATGACCGTGGAGACTTCAACGTCGTGATGCATGACCATATTGCATTTCGGTTTGAGGTTTTAAGTGTGTTGGGGAGAGGCTCGTTCGGCCAAGTTATGAAGGTTTACGATTACAAAACCAATCAAGCTGTGGCGTGCAAAATTATCCGAAACAAAAAGCGGTTCCATCACCAAGCGCTTGTGGAAGTCAAAATCCTTGAAACGCTGCGAGACCACGTATGTTGAGTGTACCCGTGACATCATGTTAGTTGCCGTCACATCGTCGCTTCGCAATATTTGTGTAGCATAGCTAGATTTTGAGAAGCGTAGTATTGACAGGAATTTACGTCACCAACCATTCATTGAATCGGTGAATCTCCAAGGCACACGACGTCCCGTACCCGGCGTTCAAGGATACATGTGACGTGCAATCGTCTTCTTTGGAAATTGCGAATCATCATGCGTAGTGGCTCGGCGTGGCCTTTTGTGGCATTGTTGCACTCCAAAACCACTCGCGCACGAATGCATCACATCACGGGGCTTCTCGAGAGTAATGCCAACATTGAAGTTTTGAGGTCATGGAATGTGTGCCCAATTGTTATCCACCTATTCACGGTCACACGGACTCCTTTGCAGGATGGTGACGACAATTACAATATCATTCGCATGTACGAGTACTTTTACTTCCGGAACCATTTGTGCATAACATTTGAGTTGCTGAGCATCAATTTGTACGAATTCATCAAAAACAACAATTTCCAAGGATTGAGTCTGGGACTCATTCGAAGGTGTGTTCGACGGCTCAGATTTGACAAATCTTCATGTGTGGCCTATGCGTGCATTCGTGTGCCACCTTGTAGGTTTGCGATTCAATTGTTGACCTCGTTGAAATATCTGCACCGAGAGCGTGTTATTCATTGCGATTTGAAGCCAGAGAACATTCTTTTAAAATCACCGACGAAGTCTGGGATCAAGATTATTGATTTTGGTTCTTCGTGTTTTGAGGATGAGAGAGGTACGCCACCATTACTTATGTCTCTTCCACGTTTAGCATCTGAGTGTTGTGCCAAGGAGTAGATGGGCAAATATTCCCAAATTGCCCTTGGAAAATATGCCGAAAACATGCATGACGCTTGTTTTTGGTGCCTCAAAATCCCACGCCTCTTGTGTTGTGTCATAATCGGACACTTCGGACGTTTTATTTGTTTGTGAAACCATGCTTAGATTTGACAGGCCAGGTGATGGATTGGTCCCCGTGTCATCCACAGTTTACACGTACATCCAAAGTCGGTTCTATCGGTCGCCTGAAGTCATCTTGGGGATTTCGTATGGCCGTCCAATCGATATGTGGAGTTTTGGATGCATCCTCGCAGAATTGTACACAGGTGTGCGTGCCAACATCAACAACTCGACCTGAATCCCGGTGCACCGCACCCTACTCCGCTTTGCCGTGCATGTCATTTGCATGTCCCAATGCCTCCCAGAATGTGCCTAACTCAATGGTGGCCAGGGATTAAACCACCAAAATGGGGATTTGCAGGTGGAGTATTGGCCAAAAGCACCATTTCTGGGACAAGGTTGCTGCTCACCCGCCGATATTGAGGATCGCTTTTGGAAACCTTCGTCGTCGTTTTGGGCCTCTCCTACTTTCAATCCGCCACTGACCCCTGGCAGTTAAACCAGCTGCCCGCCTCGGTTCAGTCTCAGTGAGCACGGCTGTTGAGCCAGCAGCGCACGACTCAGCAGTAGATGTGCACCAGCATTTTTTTTTGCACAAAAGGGCGCTTTGCCCGCCAAATCAATGTCTTCTGCCAGTGCCACAGGGACCGCCTGCTGGGCCAGCAGTGCATGACGCTTGCCGGGTATTGTTTGCACCTGCCTAACGTACATGGGGTTCACGGCGTTTTGTCATCAGTGCGGTCGAGTCGTCGGCATTTCATTTGTTCTGGTTGTATGCTCAGGTTATCCACTATTCCCGGGTGAGAATGAGGTGGAGCAGCTTGCGTGCATTATGGAGATTCTGGATGTGCCCCCGAAGAACATCATCGAGATGAGCACGCGCAAGAAGAACTTCTTCGGTGTGTTTGTGCTCGTTTGGATTGCACACCCTTGTTCCCTGTGGTCCAATTTGGTCACTGCAAAACCGTCAGTGCACGTTCTCGGGAACGCTTCCTGCAACACGCTGGAGATGTGCCAGAATTTTGTGGAACCTGGACATGTTGGTATTATGTAGAAACGGGAATATCAGGTGCAGAGCATTTGCTGTGATTGCGGCGAGTCTGTGAAAGAATACGTGTTCTCTGTTGTCGTGTGTGTGCTTCTTTTTTCTCAAGTTTTCTGCTGTTCGTCCAGATTCCAATGGGCAGCCGCGCATTGTGCCCAATTCAAGGGGTAAAAAGCGGCGGCCCGCCACCAAGGATTTGATCAGCACGCTGCACTGCAACGAACCCCTTTTTGTGTCTTTCCTGGAGGGATTTCTGCGCTGGGACCCGCGTGAGCGCTTCACACCAGACGATGGTTTGCGCCATGAATGGATCTTGGAGGTGTGTTTGCGGGACCTCTTTGTTCAGTCGAGCCTTGCGCGGGGTGCCGACCCTGTGATTACAGTCGAGTGACCCGCTCAGCATTGGAATGCCAGCACGGGATTGTAATTCCCCCTCTCCCTCAAAGCATCCTTGACCGTCCCAATTGCGACGATGAGACGTGGGTCCAGATACGGAAGGAGAGGGATGCAGGCCGAGGGGCAAGACGGCTGCCGTACCAAATGGTGACGGCTCCCTGGGCGTCCAGCCCTCAGCCATTCGGCACACCGGATGCACGACAACCGGCCAGAGGATTCGGGCATCCAACAGAGGGCTTGGGCATCCAATGCTCAAAATTTTTTTCGACAGATCAAAGTGCACATTCCTCTCCACTTGCTTGCAGGCTATGGTTCCTCCAACGTTCCGGACACCTTCCGCCCCTGGACAGACCATCGGGGATACTGGCTCTCGCCACCGGAAGCGGTATGTAGCTGTGCTGTTGTGGTCGTCTGGCTCAGTGATTCTTGATTTGCGGGTTGCATTGGATTGGATTGGATTGGATTTGAAGAATGATATGATGCGAGGTAATATCCAGATGCTGTGAAGCCAAATCGGCAGCGCCTGCCAACCCCCTTCCCGATCTTTTCCCCAGCGGGGTGATATTATCAGCACGGATACGTTCTAGGTGTATGCTTCGTGGTCTGCTTCTTGGGGTTAGGCTGTTGTCATTACCATTCGATTGGGCCTTTTAGCCCACGGGGTGTTCAGAGTGTCCATTCAGGTTGGAGTGCATGTTTCTGCTTATTGCCCAATACCTGCGCCTCCGCCGGCATTTTATTCTTGTTGGTGCTGTTGTGTGCTGTGTTTTGCTCTTAGGCACCATCAGACATCCGCTGGAGGCCAGTCGCTGACACCACGTTCAACACAGCAGCAGCAGCAGCAGCAGTTGCAGCAGCAACAGCAGCAGCAACTACAACAGCAGGCGCAGCAACAGCAGCAGGCAGCACAGCAGGCGCAGCAGCAGCAGCAGTTGCAGCAGCAGCAGCAGGCAGCGCAGCAGCAGCAGCAGCAGCTCCAGCAGGAGCAACAGAATGATGATACCAATCCAACTTCAGCTGGTATGCTATGCTCGTATGAGTCAGTAGTTAACAGCTCAGAGCTGAGATCGTCCATTTCACAGGTTGCCATATCAGATTTGTTGAATCCGGGCGGAAAAAAGTTGCATTTGAAAAAATACTGTCAGACAAATTATGATGGTATTGTCATTGTTGATGACTTTCAAATGACAAAGGCCGTTTATGGTAGGTACACTGTAATAATTGCTGTTGTGAATATTGCTCGAACCTTCCTCTTTTTCGCTTCACGGCAGCACCTGTTCTTGCTACCATTCTGCGACACATCATACCCCCTTGACCAATGCGAGCGTACCTCATACTCGCCCTGAGCGTGCCAATTCAACCCTGTTGACGACACGCAACATCATGGATCGTGTCAGCGATCTTCATGGTGACATATTTTGGGCGGTGGCGCCCAAAAATTGCCCCGCCAAACGAATGCTAGGCGAAGTACCCCCCCCACACCAATCCTCACTGTTTAAGTAGGTCTCCACCCCCCCCCCCCCCCCCCACACAAATTACCTTGATCAACAAGGCCGGGTAGTCCACACTGGCGCAAATCTTTTCCCAATTTGGTTCATCTCCTGGTATTTTGTCTACGTGGTGCAACCCGGGGCGTTGCGGCAATAAATGTGGCGAAGATTGTCGAGGACCAGCCTATACACTGACCCACATCGCAGAAGGTTGGACCATGCCTCTGTTCTGAGGCATCCGCTACGTCCCCGTTTCCTTTCCGCTGGGTGCCAGCAACGTCCAACGCCTGTGGATCGACCGTTCCACATGGCAAATTCTGCATGTTCTCCTCTCAGGCTCCAGGCGCAACAGCGGCTCTCATCCTGCCCCATCCGGATCAGCTGGTCAGCAAGGCGGCACGTCGAAGTCTGGCCAGGGTTCATTACTGCCTTATGGCTCTCTGCACAATCTGCAACCGAAACCGAATACTTTGCTTCCGGTATGACCCTTGCTGGTGGCTAGCGGAGCGTGTGCGAGTTGCCGCCCCACGCCCCAGGATCGTCAAACTAAGAAACAATCATTCCAAGGATAATTAAGGTTCAATCAAGGCAATCTGCTTCACGTGCATGGGAATCATTTGGGCAGACAAGTTGGGCCTTTTGTGGGTGTCGATGAGATTTTACTCAATCGGCCCAAAATTGGGGCTGAATAGTTTGGTGGATGGCTGGGTGCAGGAGTTGGAGTCCGCTGATGCATACGCAGCCTCGTTGGGGGCCATTTGAAAGAGCGTGGAAACAAAAAGGTGGCCTCAATGGTGGCAACACAAGCATATGGAACCATTGCACGGGGCCAATTGTGGTATGGTAAGTGTAAGAAAGGATTGGGGGAGAGTTACGCATCTCTTTTTTTTTGCAGTCCCTCCATCTATGTCCATGGTGCATTGCCCTATACGCATTCCAAATTTTCAGCATGTACTGGGAAATGTTGAAGCGAGCTGGGTCATGCGGCTCCCCAGCCCCCTACAATGATTTAGTTCATTTACACATGGTTCCAAATGTTCTAGCAAAAGCAATCTCTCAGTGGAAATCCAACAATGACTGCTAGTAGTCCTGGACTAGCCCACCAAGCTATGTTGTCAAGCAACCAACAGGTTCTACACCACTACATGTAGCGTTCCTGCGCGCAGCACCCCCGTGTGCTTGGCGCGGAATCTGAACCTTACGGTGGCTGCCCCATCCGGGCGCACATCGGGAGAACGTTGCATGCGGCAATGGGATGCAGGGAATGCCACGAGTGTTGTTGCCTTGTTGCTCATGTTCATCTTGTGTGCACAGCCCATCGATAAGAAGGACAAGGCAAAGAAGCACATGTCTGATGAGCCAGTGAACAAGATGTAGTGATGCGGTACCCGGATGCCACAGCCCTTCAGGTCTGGGGGTGCAATAATACTCTTGGCAGCTCCATGTGCCACCAACAGCCAAACACCTCTGGACGGTGCAGATGGACGCTTGTTGGCGGGTGCAGTAAGCCCCCCTCCATCTCCATTCGGAGCTACCCCTCACCAGTGGTTGAGGGTTGTGATCAAATTGGGAACACCTTTCTCCTGACCCATTTCTCGACTCACTGTCCACAGCTGCAAGGACCTAACGAAGCCGGGGCTGTTGGCACAGTTACATGTTTTCCCCATGACTCGACGGATGTCGTCACAACGCTGCATCACCTGCAGTAGGGGAAGGTCGTGAATGACAGCACCTGCGTTGTTTGTGTACAGAATTTGTTTGCATAGTCCAGATGCTGCTTGCAATGTGACTATTGCCTTTTCCCACTGCAAGCGTCTGCCCCTGACCTTAGTTCCAAGTTCTTTGTGTTGTATGTCAGCATGTGTCAACGCCACAGCATCTGCGAGAAATGAGTATTTTGAAACAAAGATCTGGTCCACCAAACCCCAAACCTTTGAACCCTTGAAGGCCAAAGCTTCTGCCCTCCGTTGACTACATGATGTAGTTTATAACTGCATTGCCAAGAGAAAATTGGATGCTTGCCCTGGAGCGAGCCTACGAATCTGAGCCAGAGGTCGTCATTCACCACCCATCATGATTATGGTGATGGTTTTGGAAATGGTGATACGACGATGTCTGCTGCGCTACGTTTGTGGGTTAGGGTTAGGATTTTGGTGCAGCACGAGCTGCCACCAATTTGCCGGTACAGGGTGATGGCAACAGTCGGTTTTGGGACACTTCCTGGTCCTACAAACATCGTCCATCCACCCAAAGTGGTGGAGGGATCTGTGGGGTTGGCTGGGCGATTCAGTGACCTTTGTAGGAACTCACGAGACAGCGCATTCCACGCTGAAAGAGCATCTGTGGATGCCAGCTTTTTACGTGTGCACCTCCGGTGATCCAGAAAATCGGAAATCACGGTGCCTTGTCAGATCGCCACATGGGCAAACTGGGGTTTCATTTTCCCCCCTGGTACCCGTTCGTCGCCATCACATGTGATTGCACTGCTTCGAGAATCTTAAATTTGAAGGCCTCGCTGCTGGCCCCTACTTTTGGTGGTGGGTAGGGTGTGTTCAGTCACACGCAGTTGCAAAACATTGCTTGCTCTTTTGATCCTGTGTTGCGTGCTGCAGCACATGGGTGTGTTGGTGTGTCAGGACAAATTCCCCGGTGGAAATCTTGAAAATTGATTTTTGGCAGATCTCCCCTCGAGTCCCAGCCCCGACCAGTGGATTTCAAATGTGAACAAGTGCCAGATTTGCTGGTTTTTTCGTCCCCCCCCCTGTGGTGGCTGGCCCTTGTTCTGGTCCTGCAAGCCCCAAGATCTGGGTCTTGGGATCACTGCTGGGCGATTGGCCTCTCTGATTAGCAACCAGCGTGTTCTGCAGCGCTCGGGCTTGCTGAAGGTCCCGACCCTTTCGCTGTGGTTTTCGCTGTTGTTCGCATGCCTGTGTGCGCCTGTGTGTTAGTGGGGGCTTAGGTTTAGCTGATGATTCTGGTTACTTTCGCGTGGGGCTTGAGGGGGTGACTGAAATGCTCCTGGAATTTGGCGTCCGTGAGCGTTGTCGCAGAAGAGGCTGCTAAGATGCAGAAAGGGCGTCAATTGACCTCTGCCTCCTGTCGCTGCTGCAAATCTGATGTACCTGACCCGTGCTATCCCCTACCAAGTGTTTCCCTTTCGCCATCCATGTTTTGTGTCCACATGTCTGCCCGAGGGCGGGTTGTACATGTGGGTGTGGTGCCCACGTATGTGTGTTTGGGAGATCAGCGAAGCATTCATCAAATCGTCACGGGGGCTCAGAGCTTGATGTGCTCCCTCAAAACAGCCGAGGCACCTCCCCCCTCTCATCCGAGGATGCATCTTTCTGTAGTGTCCAACGAAGCATACACCTTCAAATTCAGGATCAGATGGATGGCGCTTCCCACAAATTTTTTTTTCAAGGCACTCAAATGCCTCCATACCTCAAGCTTCAACGCAGACACTGAAACGCTTAGGTCTCCCTACGGGATGGGCGCTTTGGGCTGTGAAGCCGTGCAGCACTCCCCAGATTCTTGTGACAGCCACGAAGTATGTGTGCCAACAGATTGTCCGGTGTCATTTCAGTGCCATGCGGCAACCAAGCAAGGCACTGGACCAGTGCACTGCGACGTGTTTGTTCGCAGGTTTGCAGTGCTTATATGTGCATGTATGATTTCGGCATTCGCCCCCCCCCCCCCTAAAGGAACACTGGTCACGTCGCGAGATGAAAAAGTGGGCCATGCTGAATTCCTGGGTGCAATATGGCCCAGTGGTCTTCGGAGGCAATCGAATGCTTCGGGAGAAAGATGGAAGTTTTTGATAGATTGCAAGAGGTTTTGCTTGCATACCCGTGCCAGCGATTTGGTGGGCACTGTTGAACGTCGCTTGCTGTAGTTGGTTGGCCAATGTCCTTGGGGGGACATGTTCCAGAACACTGGTGCAGTGCTTGCGTGGTACGCAAACATCCAACAAGTCTGAAGCACGATTCTCCTCCGCTGTCTCACTGCTGACTGCGGTGTGTGTCTCTTGACACGGAGAATAGGCCCGTTTTCCTGCTTGCCTGTGAGCATTTCATTGCCATCTGCTCATGCTTCACATCTCACTCCCCGTTTGGGTAGTCATTTCGTCTGTTACGGCTTAGGTTTGAGCGTCAACGCTTGCTTGGAGCTCGTTGTCTGGGTAATCCCGTTGCAGAGTGTGTCGTTATCATCATTGCACTCCCCCAACTCTAACGAACCCCCGTACTGCTAACCTTTCACCGCCCAAAACGGTAGTGGGACACGAGAACGGCTTGGAGACAAACGTCAGTCCGTCAACTCCCCCCCCACCCCACCCCTGGTGCCCTTTCCGGTGCACTGGACAGACAACTCCCGCAGCTCCTCAGCACAACCGACCGCAGTTGGTTGTCAAGTGATGGTGATCGGTGGTTGATCGATGGCTGTTGATGGTCACCGCCTGGCGGCCGGCGCTTCTTCCCCCCCCCCCCCCCCCCAAGGTTCCATCTGCACCTTCGCTTCGTTCACCGTGATCCCCGCCCCCCCCCCCCGAAAAGAAAGTGTAGGCGTTTTCACCACGGCCCTGCGCAGCGCAAAGCGCCACAGGAGTGACCTCAGCGAACCTACTCCACTGTATCTTCTGTGCCCCTGTTGCCCCTTTGGGTGCGTTTTGTGGCACGCACAGATATCTGGGGAGACGACGTAACATGGGCGGCATCCATGTGGATGATGCACCAGTGCCCACCAGGAGCCCCATGAGTCGAATACCACAAATGCACCACACAGTCAAGGAGTTCCTTCTGCTGGTGTAGCGGTGCCCCATCCGTGGTGTATGAGTTGGGATGGGAAACGGAAAAGGGCACAGAGCATTTGCCTTGTGTGTGAGGGTTTGGCTGAGCTTTGAATGCAATAGCATCCCATCTTACCGCATAGCACAGACCCATTAGGCCGCCTTGCTGGCTCTACTCCACTAAGGGGGCGTACCGTGCGCTGTGCGCGCGCTGTGCGAAAAGTTGGCCGTTCTCCACCACCGTGAGTTCGGTAAGTTCAGAAGATTGGAAGGATGTCATTGACTGGCTGCTGCAGTGGACGGGGCGATAGGGGGCAGAATTTAGGTCCCTGGGACCCATGGCAAGCATCAGATGTTTGAATTTTTGAGATTTGAATTGGTTGTGCATGATTCCGCAGGTGCGTGGTTTTCGGGGCTGTTACCCGGATAATCACCGTAATAATTGGCGCTGTGCGCGCACTGTGCGCGCACTGTGCGAAAACGCCCCCTAACAATGAATGATTTTTGTAGACATGTTGCACAACACCCACACCACAAACAGCCCCCGACCCGCAATGGATCCCGGTGAAACCACCTTTCACGGCAGGCTGTAAACATTCTGTGTTGCTGCTCTGTCTTGTGGTGAAACCCCTGAGCCGTGACAGGGGACGGGGGATGAAGGACGACTGGGGTTGTGGAAGTTCCTTCCATGGGGTGTTCAGCGTCATGCCCTGAATGACATTGGTGTGCAAATTCAGGGGCTCTGGTGTGCGGGGTGTCGCTTCACTAATCCCCCTAGTAATCCAATGGGCTGCAGGGGGCACCGTGCGCTTGCGAACAATAGGCTGTTTTGGACCCGTTTCCCATGGTGGCCAAGGTGACCGCGGTAACCACTGTGTTCCCATACACCGGACTGCCCAGATTCCTACTCACTCCAAAAAATGCAGATGATGAGTCAAAACAAACTACGTTTCATACTGAAAATGCCAGAATGCTCTCAGTTTTCTGTCCAAATTTGCTGTTTTTGCCTGGTGGACGTATGCTTCCCCGGCGGTGGAGTGATTTTCAGGGTGGTCACGGGAAAGCCAACTCACTAACGGGCGCTGTGCAGACACCCCCCCGTTGTAGGACGACTGTCGTATTGATCCCTTGTGCTTCCCTCCCGTAAAACTTTTGCATTCATGTCAAATGGCCTGGACAGCTGTGACAGTAACCTTCAGGATGTGGCCACATTTCATCATTTTTTTCCTTCCCACCCCATTATTGCTGAATTGAATTGTGTCTCGGATCATGCCATGCTTTGCTATCCAACACCAGGGACAGCAAGGAATCATGGCAGAGTGATATTGGCAACCCCCAGATTCTGGTGATACCATCTGTTAGAGGTTTGGAAGGTGCGCCCTGTACATGTACACACTGGGCGCAGGTAGGAGTCATTTCAGAACCCTTTCGCTGGCTTCCAGCTGGCCTTTTGTGGCAGAGTCTGGATTTCCTGTTCTGGGATGGGCAGTCACAAATTGATGCACCATCCCAGAAGGCCCTCCAGTTTTTTTTTTTGAACTCTGCACCTGCTGTTCCCATATGCATCACAACCTGAAACATGTGCGCTGCAGGTCGGAGCTGGCAGGTCACCCTCACTAGTGCCACATGACCACGAGGACAGCAACATGCAGTCCTAGTCGTTTCCTGCTGATTCTGCAGGCAATCAGCACCGTGGGTGGTGTGTTTGACCACTCCTCATGCCGAGATGCATTTGCCCAGCGATGGGCACTGTGTTCGAACACATCTTTAGGTTGGATTTACAGGATAATGCCCTGACGGATTGTGTCTGTCTGCAACCTGTTACCTAATTGGATGGCGTGACACGCCTGCACAAATTAGATCAGTCAAGATCATTCCTGGTCCACTGCTAGCAATTGTAATTTTTCCATATTTTTGTTTCGCCGTAATTTGGGAATGGGGACCCCACTCTCATCAAGGACAGAAATCTGCCCTGGCTTCAGAAAAGGCGTCTGCCATATGACCTCCCTGCATAGTCAGTGGAGCTACGCACTATTCTGGTTGCAGGAGTCATTCTGCGAGTTTGCAGCTGAGCATCATATGTTCATGGAAATAGTCTGGTTAGGAGGGGTACTCAGGGTGCGATTAATCCGAGCCACACACGAGCTGGTGTAAGTCTGAGGTTGCATAAGGGCTGCTTAGACTGTTGCGTCAAGCCATAATGCACTGCTTGTTGCTCTATATGCACAATTTGGGAACTTTTCAGTCCAGATGAGGAAATATGTAGATATCTGGTACATTGGAGCTGGGAAGGTTTTTGTCTCATTCATACTTGATTGTCCCAGAGTGGCTGCATGGGGCAATGGATGAATGGAAATGTAGAAATGCAAAAAAGCACAACATTCCTCCATGAACAGTCAATTTTTCCTGGTTGTACAGTTGGGTTGCACTGCTTTGTGTTGTGCAGTGGCACCAGGGTGCTCTGCTTTCATATCAGCTGCAGATCTCCTCACTCTCTGTTAGTTACTGCACATCAACACTCATGCCCTGTTTGTTAGTCTTTTCTACGTCGTCATGCCATTCTGACCTCATGCCAATTATAACCTTATTCAATTGTATTTCTGTTTCCCCCTTGCAAGGGGTTGTTAACAGGCATTTATTATGACCCATTTATTGTGGCAATCTTTTTCACTGCTCCTTACTGTTTGTTTATCGTTTCCTCTCCTGCCGCTCCTCCCCTCTGCCTTTCCCTGCTGCTACTGCCCATGTATTTGTTTTCGTGATTGGTGATTGTGTGAGATATTACAAACTGTTTTCATCCCACTTGGTTTCTTTATGCAGTGTGTAACACAGTGTTTTGAGGATCTGTCCGCAAATCTGACCGTATTCTGTGTTTATGATTGGTGTGGTGGTGCTCATTTATGAAACAATGTAATTCATGTTGAAATGGCGATGGACCGGGGGAACGTGTTGTGTGATAGTTGTTGTTGTTGCATTGTGCGCACCACACCAAAGACAGTTGGTGGAAGGAAAGGGATAACGGGGGACGTCAGCTTCGGAACATGTGGATGCGTTCAACTTTAACAAAAAACAGCCGTTTGCTGTCTCTCTGGGCCTCAACCACGGCTGAAGCTGCACATGAGCCGCACTGGATGGCACCCAATTTACTCCAAATTTCTTTTTTCAAAATATAATCCCAAACATTTTGCTCTACTTTGAATAGATGAAATAAATTCGGTTCCAAAGCTTAGCATTCCCTGAAGCTTTGAGTTGAATGAACACCAAATATTTGGTCTGTAATCAAGGGACACCAATATTGCACTCAAATAGAATTGTGTATGCATTTTTTTTAAAGCAATGGTCTGATAAAGAGCACCAATAGCAGCATGCCAAATGTTTGTCAGAAATATTCGGGTTTGCACAACAATTGAAGTGATATCCGGCTTTGCCACGTTACCATCGTCTGAAACAAAAAAATATTGGTGTGAACAATTTCTTCGCGGCCAACATTCAGGTTTTGTTTGGTTGGTTGAGTTGCCGCATTGTAGTGTGATGAAGTTTTAATGATATTGATGTAGGTGCCCTGTGGTGTCAAAGAGAGGGGGAGGTACTGCCCTACCAAATCTGATACCCCCCTTTCACCCAACCAATGCTGTGTCCAGCGAACATTTCGGTTCGGACCGTATTTTCGGAGGACATAATTAATTATTTATTTAATTATGTACTGGGTTGAGGTTGAAGGCTAAAGGATTAGGGAAATGAGGGGTTGTAGTGAGTAATTGTGGGTAATTTTGTAAAGTAGGATGTGAGGGAATTGTGTTTTTCAATTACAGGATCTCTATGGATCCTCTATTTGCACCTATAAAAAGGTGCGAAACACGCGGTGTCTATCCAAAAGGTCCCTAAGCTAGATCACGCTGCCATCAAGAACAAGAAATGGCCCCAAGCCCGGGGAGCATGTTCAGCTTTTCTGCATGGAGCGGGACCACAACAAGCCTTTCTGCTGTGAAAAGGCCTCCATCACTTTGCATTTTGAATGGGCTGGGTGTTTTGTGCCTAAGGATGTGTTACCGCTGCGTTTAACGAACACCCCCGTTTGGACCATATTTTTGAAGACAAAATTGTTCGTTGGACCCGGGAGGTGGGGTAGGCATATAGATGGTTTGGGCAAAACCACCTCATATGGGCAGCTTCTTGGTTGACGGAAAGCACGTGTTGTTTGGCTGGCTGCTTGGCTAGAAGTGAATTCAAAGTGGTGGCGTTCCCGGGCAAAGTGAATGTAGCCAAGAATTGTTAGTTGCAATGTGAACGATGTGAGCAAGCTTACATAAGATCTCTTTGAAGTTATGGGCCGTCCCCGTGCAAACCCTAGGGCTGTCAATGTCTAGTTGCGGGGAGGGCGCGTGGGGCCCACAAGCCGCAAGAGTTGTGCCCCCCCCCCCCCCCCGTTCCCACTTCCCTGGGTCCACGCCAGCATGCTCCCATGCTGCTTTGGTGGCACTGTCACAACCGCCGCCACTGTCACCATTGCCAGCGCCACCACCACCGCCACCACCAGTGTGACCGCTGCCATGGCTGCCGGGACCGCTCAGCGTGGCGCCCTTGGCAGGGGGGGGGGGGGGGGGCAGACTTAATTAGGTGAGATGAATTGGTTTGTAGAAAAACACACAACAGAGCAACAAAATGCAGATTGAGGTAATGGACTCTTCGGTATGGCATAAGTGCGTCTTTATTCTCTATGCCATACCTGGGTGAAGCTCATGAAATCAGTGTCACACAATAGCAAAAGCATATCACGCATCCGTGATAATCACAGCAGCCAGTCACCAAAGAGACACAAATATCAAATTAGGAAAATAGGGCATAAATAAGAAGACAACAAAAGAGAGAGAGAGGGGGGGGGGAGAAGCATACAGAGGGCACGGGACCCACCCCTACCAGCCCCCCCCCCCCCTAGGGGGCCTCTAGCCAACGGCCAATGGGAGAGTTCATTCCTGTCCAAAACCGAGGAGTCGGCCCCCCCGTGTAAGCTGCGGAAGTTTGTCCGTGGCTATAGTAGGGTTACACAAAATGAGGGCAGTGGGTGACCTTGGGGTTATGTTTGGTTGTCTGAGGCTACGTAAGAGGATACGAAATTTGGCAGCCGAGAGAACATCAATTTGTCTGCGGCTATCCCCCCCTCCCGCCTCAGAAGCGCATTGTGTAACTCTGCAAGCCTGTCGCTATATACTCATTATAGGTTGAGAACAAAGTAAATAACGACACCCGAGACCCATCAGCCATTGTCCAAGACACCACCCAGCAGCATCAAGCGCAGGCCCTCGCATCGCCAGGTTATAACGCCCCACAGGGCGTCAAAGCGACAAGACAGGTCAAGTTAGGTTACTATGACGCCCTTGCAGCCTGTGAGTGAGTTTCCATCACGATCTTGCCTTTGCTTTGCCAACACGAGGGCGGGTATGCATGCATACCATATGTCTAGCATGCCACTTAACCCTTACTAGCCGCGTCCTGTAATGAATATCGCTTACCAATCTGATTGCCGCAACACTAGATTGTGTGTTTGGGAGACTATACGTAACAGAGGATGCATGGAAAGCCCTTACCGAAGGCAAAGGAAAAAATACCCCTTTTCTCTTTTCTGTGAGACATTGGTGGCCACGACAACACAAGTGGCGAGTAAATAAAAACTGCATTTTATAAAATTCTGCTGGAAAGCCCTGATTGTAACAAATCAATTCATTTTTCCATGATCAACACTGGGACTAAGTATTTGTCTTTTTAAAGGTAGAACGATGCATTTTGGACTATAGAACCAAGCACATCAATAGTAATGTTTCACAATGGGAAACCTTGTTCCCAAGGATCAATATAAACCCCTGAGACCAACTGCTGAGTTCTTTTTACAACGTTATCATACTGATTTTTGGACTTCTGAGGCACTGACATACATGGGATGCCGAGCCTATACATTTTTGTCTATCTTTTATTGGATTCCCCTATCTATCCTAGTGGTGTGCTCCCAAGGGATCAAGGCACCTCTTTTGGGGAGGACCTAGGTTCAAACCCCAAGAGCCTAGATGGCTAGGAGTGAGCCCCATGTGATATGGGTGACATGGCAGTGACCTCATGTGCCAGAGCCATGCCACCTCAGCACCTATGGGGCTAAAATCCAAAAGGTTCACATCACTAAGTGACCGTGTCAAGAGGGTGAGGCCTTGGGGCAGTTCTCTCTCCAAAACCCTTTCCGTTTTGACTATCTTTCCAAAAATAGCATTTGCTATGTGAATATCCATCAATTTGCATCTATCTGTGTGAATATTCTAATGTTGCATACTCTCATGATAGCAGGCCTTCATGTTTTGGGCTACATCTTGATCCTGTGCCCCGTTTGCCTGGAGGACTTGTTCAAAAGCCATTTTTTTTTATGACAATACAAAGAAAAGCAACAAGGATTCAAAGCAGCACAAGCAGCAGCACAAAGAATCAAACCAAACAATCGCATTGCTCAAAATGCTTTTTCTTTCTGCCTAGAACAATTCAGAAAACAAACACTTTTCCCTTTGGGCGTCCATTTGGGCGATTGTCTAATCACTGCTGGTTGTTGTGGTTCAACCCATGTACAAGATACGGATTCCACACAACGTCCAACAAACCCTACTTCAATGAGGGGGGCGCATTTTGCTTGCCATCTGCCCGTAGCCCTATTTTTGTGCTGTTGAAAAATTCCTAAACTTGCTTTATCATTACCTATTGGGTTATGTCAGCTCTAGCTGTTCCCCCTTCCTAATTGATGTTTCATTGTTTGTTGTTTTGCTGTGCACTATGTATGTGCTCAACAAGAAATCAGAATCGTGAAGATTGGTGGTCGTGGTTTGACAAGATTGAATACTTATGGTGACCACAACAAGATCCCGCATGTCAGTTTTAAGTACCGGGCAAATACGAATATTTGTAAAATACGAATATTTTGCGGAAAAAACAACTAATATTTCGCATATTTTTTGTTTTTGCTACTAAATAGCCTAAAAAAAATAATTTATTTTTGCGATTTTTTTGAATTTGCGAGCCAAAAACTGTGTATTGCACCCATAAAATATTTATTTATTTTTTGCGATTGATTCTTGTCCCACTACCATTTTGCGTTTGATACTGTGTCCTCAATGCTGCTGTTTGCTTCAAATCTTGCAGGGACCAAACTTATCAGTTGTCTTGCAGTTGTCCACCTCATGAAATAAATTTGTTGCATGCACAACGAAGCTTGGCACAACATGAAGAATACACACGAACTCTCATCAAAACCTTACTGGACTTCAACACTGTCATCCGCGGTCATCAGCGGTCGGGGCAGATAGGGGAAGCAACAAAGGTCCTTGCATCATACTTGTATGATTGTTCAGAAACAGCACAAACCCTACACTCTCCAAATTATATATTCAATTAACCTACTTTTTTTTTTGCGAAATCTTGTGTCCCGAACGGCAGAATTATTTAAAAATTTTGTGTTTCTTGTTTTTTGTTGCGCTCGGAAAAAAACACTTTGGAATTAAATATTTTGGCGAAATCTTGGAATATGCCGGTTTGTGTCAAACTTCTTCACTGTTTTGTGGTACTGTACCACAAGCTCTATTTTCCTGACACGTGGATGTGGTGATGTGCATTGCCTGTTTTCTACCCCTTTTGCTGTTTTTTTCAAACCTGGACCTGAACCTGTGCCAGGGCACTTTATGAATGATCTTGGTGCTGATTTTTTTGTTGAATTATATGATATCTGTGAAGGCCAAAGCCAACAATGCCATTAAGGTCTACCTTCGTCTTCAGCCCTCAAAACCTCCGGTCTGGTTTGGACATCCGGAGTGAGACATCACTGGAGCCATGGGTTGAATAGCCAGAATCAGCTTTGTTGATCACAGCCAGCGATGTCTAGATGTTGCCAATAGCCCAGCGTGCTGCAATGGAATTTCTGTGTGACGGATTTTGTGTAGCTTAGTTTAGTTTCTAGTTTTAATAATTGATTGCAGTGATAGCCTTGTAGATTTATGTCATCATGATTGCTCTGAACTTTGGTATGCCGTTGCAATTCAGGGTCCTGTGTTACAAAGATTATTCAATGGTTGACATAATATTCGACTTGGTGTTGTGAATCTGCTTGGGGTTTTTTGGCATCCGTGTATTTGGGTTGAACATTGAGTTGGGACCCATTGAGGAATACGACAGATAATCAGGAATCACACAAATGAGTACCAGGGCCCAGTGCTCACCCCGGAGAAAAAGTCTGAAATGGCCCAAATTTGGGCCACATGGCTACATTACCCCTGCCTTGGTTGACAAAGAGGCAATAGGGTTTCGCAAGCCCACCATGCCCCTCTGTGCAAAACATGGGCACCGGTAAAAAGGGGAACCCCCCCCCCCAAAAGCACAACCCCCCCCTTCACCTGGTCACAAAAATACCCCCCCCCCAGAATGGCACATGAAGGGGGGACCACAATTGACCCCCATTGCATCACAACACAATCCTCATGCAACTACCCCCCCCCCCCTGTGAGCCCGGGTTGTCCTCAAAGCAGGCACAGCACACACACATATGTGTTGTAATTCCAACTTCACACCTTGAAAAGATGTGGTACAGCACAACATATTATTTTTTTACTTAGGCCAAGATGGGCTGGCGTAGCCTGCTCACTTTACTTTATATCGTACAGCACAACATGTGGTCAACCGGCAACCTGCACCTAAGAAGCCCCTAAGAAGAGTTGACAAAGAGCATAAAGGGGTTACACATGCCCCCCTTGGGAAACCACAGGCTACCGGTAAAAGGGTGAAACACCCCCCAAAAATGGTAAATAACCCCCCCCCCCCCAATGTGGTGGAAAAAAAACCCAAAACGGAGAGAAACCCCCGCCTGTCACCTGGTCAGAACCTCCGCCCCCTCTGTGGTGAAAACCCCCCAGTTTAGGTGAACCCCACCCCCCTCTGTGGTGAACCCCCCACCCCCAGGGGGGGGGGGTTCTCCTAAACTGGGGCGGGTTACCATGTGTCACATATGGGGGGGTTTGCGAGGGGGCAGTTGGTGTGGATTTGGATTTGGGGGGCCGATCTGAAGGCTCACAGGCCGCCTGGGGAGGGGCTCGATGGCTTCCCCAACGACCCTGCATATTGGCTGGCCATGCCATATGATGCACTCCCAGGCCCTCAGCGGGCCTCTCCCTCAGCAGTAGGTGTGGGTGGGTGGGTGGGTAGTGGGTGTGGGTGGGAGCATGCAGGTACAAATCTGTGATGACCCATACTGAGGCTGACAAATAGGCACATGTTGTCTAGGTACTAATGAGCACCCTGCTTTGGGCACAATGAAAATGTATGAAGGGGCATGCAGGACCTTTGTGCCATTGCATCATAGCTGGACACTGTTCTTATGCTACTCCCTCACTGTAATTTGTTGCTGCGACTGCTGGTTGATGGGCAATGTGGCCGGCCATTGTGGCTGTACACTGCTGTGCCATTCCTGAGTGCATTGCGACTGAGTCCAACCATAATCACTTCCCAGGCGGGGGGAAAAGCCGCCACAGAATGAATGAATGAATGAATGAATGAATGAATGAATGAATGAAGCAAGGAAGGAATGAACCATAATCCCTTCGGCACCGATACTGATGCTTACCACTGAGCATGGCTTGGGGGCAGTGCAAATATATAAAACCACTATAAATGGCCACTATTGATTGACCGCTCACAGACAATGGTGATGGACACTGTCAATTGATTGTGGTGACTGAGTGTGCTTCTGCCAATGGTAGCTGAGCCCTGCTCCAGGCAATATGAATATATGAATCACAATTGGTGGGGGCAGTGGACATTGAATGGGAACTGTCTGGTATACTTTGGACACTGGCAATGGCCAGTACAGTGACAAAATGTATGTTTGGAAGTGGAGTTTGGGCGGTTGGGGTGTTTGTGAATGTGTGGCGTGTGCCTGGATGCCGACCAGCAGGCGGTCAGCGACTCTTGGGTGCAGGGACGAGGAAGGTGAATGCACTGACATGCGGGTTGTGCACCGGCCGCAGTGTCGCACAGTGTGCTGCCAGCAGGCGAGGCCTGTTGCAGCTGAACAAGCTTTCCAAAGACGAGCCTCCTGCGTGGGCCCACTTTGTGCTCAGTAAGGGCACACCTGCCCTTATTTGCGGCATCCGGGGTGAGCAATGCTGTGTGCTCTCTACTGGGCTGCACAGTAGTGGGATGGACACCAATGCGTGACGAAGAAACGAGAACGCAGTGCGAACCCCCTCAAGGACGTGCACATGAAGCATCTCACCCCTGGCCCGGGATACACACACTTCTTTGTTTGGGGATTGGCACGCACTTTTGGCGTTTTGGATGCGCATGTGATGAATGAAATCCAAGAACGGAGGGAAGAGATCTTGGCCACCTCCCCCAAGAAACATGCAACATCAACAAACACACTTCGAGTATAATTGCTTCCTCGTGTGTGTGGGAAGAAGCCGCAAGGGACTGGGAAACGCCCTGGGCAGGACTGCAGGCAGACAAAGCTCTGAGACATCTGTGATACACACGACAATACGCTTGGAATTTGAGATGCACAACGATGCACTGTTGAAGCCTGGGATACCAGTTCCGCACCGCCCATTCATTCATTCGCTGTCTGGCAGCCCAACCCCTGCCCGTAATACAGTACTTGGGATTGTTGGGAGACCCTTGATCCACACGTCTCCCCCCCCCTTCCTTTCAAAGGAGCACTGCAGAGGGCGCGACGGCGCTGAACAGCCCTCAATGCCCACGTAACTGTTATAATTCGTCTTTGCCATCATCCGTAGCCTCGTTCTTGTCTTTGCCACTGTTGGGGGCCTCGGTTTGTTGTTCGTCTGGCGCACCATGATCCAGCTTCTTGGCCATCCAAGCAACCAGCTCCTCTCGCTGCAACTTCCCCGTGTAAACCATCCCGGACTTGTGGGCCTTTGAACAGAGAAGGACAAGGAACGGGAAGAAGATGGACGCAGATGTTGAGATGGCAAAGCACCATATCACACAATCGCAGTCGCAAAGACCAAAGGCCAAGAGAGGGGCAGAGATGACGAACTCTTCCATTTGACTTTCAATGCACGGCTTCGTTCTGGGGCTGAAGTGTCAACTCAGTGGAATTCAAAGAATCAAAGGCCAGCACCTCCTGCAATATCCTTCTTGGGCCCCACCTGAGATGCTGTGTTGATGCTGCGGTTTCTTTGCTCTCAGGGTCATTGTTAAGAATATGCTCACGTACCCCTGTTTGGTCATTGGTTGGTGCACGTTTGAACAGTTTGTCAATTCTTTCTGAATGATGCACCAGCATTATCCTGCCCCTCCCCCCTGAAATCTCCCCCCTTTTGTCATGGCGGTTTCCCCCACAGGGGGGGGGGGGGAGGGTAAAAACTGCACCATAGTGTCACAGTGCAAATCAGCTTCGGCGCCTTTGGCGCCTTGTAAAAAGTTCCTTTGGTGCCTAGTATTTTCTATGCTTTTTGGGCCAAGTGACCGTCCCTCCCCCCCGGGGGGGGTTTCAAGAGGGGGGGGGGGGAGGGTACTTGGCCATGCTTCATCATTCGATGCCACCCCGCATCACCAGTGGGGCTGTGAACGATCTTCGTAACTCATTGCTTCAGGGAACAATGACAATTTTGCTCCGAAGCGTACTTTTTGGTGTTGCACCAAACACTACCGAGCCCGTTCATCTTCCTCTGAGAACTTGAGGGTTCGGGAGCCACGTCTCACTGGTTCTGAGGCACCAAGGCTTTGGAACCGAAATGGCATTGAATACGGCTGTCATACCTCACGTTTGCATTTCCAGGATGGCCCTGCACCACGGGGTCCTTAAGAGGAAAAAAAAACTGTCCCGAAACGGCAGTTTTGCAAAAAGACCGTGTGTAGCTCATATGTTCAACCATGGTTGGTGGCGATTGGCGGTTGGCGGTTAGTGGCAATTGACGGTTGGCGGTTGGCGACTGGCGGTTAGTGGCGGTTGGTTATGGTTGGCAGCGGTTGGTGGTTGGTGATTGGTGGTTGGTGGCGGTTGGCAGTGGTTGGCGGTTGGCGGTTGGTCGCCTCTGGCAGTTGGCGGTTGGCGGTTGGCGGTTGGTGGCGGTAGGTGGTTGGCGGTTGGTGGTCCCTTGGGGTGGTCCTTAAGGGCGGTCCTGAACAAAAAAAAATCTAGTTCCCAAAGGACCCCCCTGCCCTGCATGGAGTACCACGAGTGCATGTCAAAATCACCCGTTACTGTGCCTGCAGATGTACTTGCACCGATTACCAGACACTTGAGGACGAGTGAGCCTGCGACATGCCAGACTTGCCAAGATGGTCGCATACCTGTATCCCCCAAAGGTCCAAGTTCGATGCCTCCCTCATGTCCGCCCCTGCATCCTTCCTTACCCTTTACAGTAATGCCCATAGTATCACAAAATATGGGGTTCTAGGACGGCTACACGTCCAAATAGTTGCACTGCGCACGCAGTGCGCTTAGTGCACCCCCTAAAAGGTCACCAGTGGGGCACGGGTCAAAAAAGATGCCCGGCGCGCTAACGCTGCGCCCCTGTGTCGCCCCTGCGTCCGGACCCCCAGACATTCATCAGAACCCAACACACGTCACCCTGTCGCACGGTGAGCCTCTTCGCAAACAAACCCTCCATGGACGTGGAGGGTTAAGCGCCCTGTGGTGCAAAGAGCACAACCTTCGGAAACAGCATCAACGTTGGCACTTCTTTGAACGTTTCGGCCAAAATAGGTGACACATCGGGTGACACATCGACGGCCGTGAACAAGAGGCCCTAGACATGAGGGATGGTGTGCTCACGGCACAGCGCAGCCATCGATCCGAGCACAATGGGCACACCGGGAAACTCAAGGAACCGACAGGAAGCTACCGCCAATTATTGAGAGTGCGAGGAAATGGGCTATGCCATGTCTGTATCGGCCGGGTGCCGCTTGTCGAGTAGCACGCGCCGATGCTGCTGCTGCCCCCCCCCCCCCCCCGCTCCCACAGGGAAGTATTACCGGTAGGAGAGGGGGGAGGTAGGGTCTGGGACCCAAAAATTTGTGGAACAAAAATGGCCTGAGCACATTTTCCCGATTGTACATTTCGTTTTTTCCCGCTTTGGTCTGGGCTGCAATTGGTCAGGTGTGGACCCGCCACTGCCGCTCCAGCCGCGCCCGCCCCACGGCCTTCATTGCTATCTCAGTTCTTTGTGTGCTCTCTCGGCCATTGGCCTAGTTCGTGGCCCCAATTTGGTTGGTTGGTTGGGGGGGGGGGGCTCCTCCTGCGGTTGTCAGCCGTTCTAACACATCCCTCCCTCCCTCCCCCCGCTCCTGCCACGAGCAGATCTTGTGTCCGACCGTTCGGTCCCAGATGTGCCCACGACTGCCTTGCTGCAACAAAGGGGCAGCGCAACGGACGCGCTCGCCCCCATCAACCGGGTGCTGCGGCGTCACCAACAAGGGCCCGACCCCCCCCCCTCCCCTCCACCGGACCGGACCGGGGTTCGGGGCACCAGCAAGCGCCGCCGGCACCGGGGAACATGCCACCGTCGACAGCGGTGGTACGGCACCGGGGATCGGTGTCGCTGTCGTTGTGACGGCGGCGGTCAGTCGCCTCGCAGCGGCGTGCAACACTAACGCCTCTTGGGTCCCCATGGCCTCGCCTGCTCCCCTGACCCCGCTGCTGTCGCACTTCCATGTCGGCCCCCCACGACTGCAGCCCGGCCGGCTCCACTAGCAACACCCCCTTAACCCCCTGCCTCTGCGCACTCAACCTCCCAGCCTCGGACCAAGCACCTGACCCCCCCCCCCCCCCCTGGCCCCCCCACCCGGATCCTACGACACTTCCCCGCGGACCCACCAGCCAGCTCCCACCTCCATCTGCCTTCACAGAACGCTCTTTCACCCCAAGGCCGTCCCGCCCTCCCTCCCTGACTGCCGTGTGCGCCCCAAGTGCCCCAACTCTGCCTGCCTCCACTGTCTCAGGCTCCCCCCAGGGGGGGGGGGGTGTTTCTACGAAATGTGAAGTCATGGGGTTTTGCCTAAAATTAGCCACTTCGAAAAGAGGGGGGGGGGGTTGCCCCTTTTGCGCGCAACTGAAATTTTCCAAAACGCGCTGCAAGGGGTTACCTTGGATGTGCAGAAGTGTGTATTTGTCCATTTTTTGGGCATGCAGAAGGAAATTGGGGGGTGTTTTGCCTCAAAAGTGACGGATCTTTGCATGCTTACTTGATGCTACTGTTTCACATATCAAGTGTGGTAGGGACGCGGTGGCCTAAAGGGTTAGCATACAACAACGGAGGCCTCCACTCTACCTCCTCACCAATGCAATGGTGGTTGTAGCCGCCCAAACCCCCTGCCGGAGGGGGGGGGGGGGGAGGTATGGACGATTTCTCTTTGGCGCGGCCCAACACCGAAGAGGGTGCCTCACAGGTGCCCAATCCTGCAACGCGTACGTTTCGTCACGTTTCACGTTTCGCATCACCGCTTCATGGGGTGCCCAGTCCCACAATATGGTGGTTTCGAATCGTTTCGCGTTTCGGAGCACCGCTTCATGGGGAGGCAATCCCAATCCCACAATGCGGTCGTTTCGCGTCGTTTCGTGTTTCACGTGGTGCCCAATCCCGGAACTTTGGTTGTGCCCGCATGCACTTCGCACCCAAAACAAAGCTCCCTAGGGGATAGACCTATCTACGACTTTCACTACAATATCCATTTCTCAATGCACCGCTTGCACTGTGTTCGTCCCAAGCCCCCCACCATAGCATAACATCTTATGCACCTGCATGTGCACCTCAAGTAATCATCCACTTCCGCTACCTTTTGGAGTCGCTACTCGACTTCCGTTCTGGTGCTTCTCGGGGGTCCCCATCAAAGGGGACAGAATCAAAAGTGGCTGCCTCACCCCTACCTTCTCAGGGGCCCACATAAGGGTGGAATTGCTACGTAAACCCTGCGTTCTAGGGGATCCCCATCAAAGGGGACAAAATCAAAAGTGGCTCTTAGACGGCTTCTTTCGCTAGGGGCTCCAATCGAAAAGCATGCTATGGTTACTGTTTCAAAAAGAGTGTATGGACCCCCCCATGCAGCAACCCTGAAATTGCAATTTAGACTTGTAAAATAGATGCTCACACACATGAAATTTGTGGAAAACAACTGCAACGCACCACATGGTAAAACAAACAATTGCTAGTCACACACCCAATTTTTGTGTTTTTTTTTCAACATCCATCACAAGCATGACAAAAAAGGATCTCACCTTTTTCAAGCAGTGCACACCACAGCTCGACCGTATCTATACCTATGTCATGTGTCACACGGTACAACAAGGGAAAAAATTACAATCCTCAATGAAACGGTTGCAGCGACATGATGCTGCCTCACCCCTGCCTTCTTGGGGGCCCACATGAGGGCGGAAGTGCTACATGACCCTTGCGTTCTCGGGGGTCCCCATCAAAGGGGACAGAATTAAAAGTGGCTACCTCACCCCTGCCTTCTCGGGGGCCCACATGAGGGCGGAAGTGCTACGTAACCCTTGCATTCTTGGGGGTCCCCATCAAAGGGGACAAGAATGGCCTACATGAGGTCATCAGTGGTAAAATGCTCTGAGGGGTGGTCCTTAAGGGCGGCCCTGAAAAGAAAAAAATTCGAGTTCCTTAAGGAAAGCCCTGATCAGAAGTGGCCCAAAAGTCCATATCCTCAACACAGGGGGCAACTTTTCTCCTACTGGAGTGGTAGTGTGAGGTTGACTAAGCAAACCCTTCACCCAACAAAGGGGGGAGGGTTGGTTATATGAAAACCTTACTTTTGCCTGAAAATTTGGCCAACGAAAAAGGGGGGGGGGTTATGTAAAACCCCCCATGCTGTCGTTCTCCGCAGATGCGCCCCCCACCTGCTCCCCCCCTCGCCCCCCCCCCCCCCCCACCGCTAGCTGGGCAGGCTCCCCACCTCTCACACTTTTTCTTTGGAACCCGCCCCCTTCACCCCCAACGCAGTGGGTGGACAACCAACCCCCCCACGTACGAACACCCGGAAAGCACCAAGTGGCACACTCACTCAGCCTTGATTCCCCTCTCCCCAGCACTCCTCACCCTTCCCCCCCAGCCTCCCCTTTGTCGCGACCCAAAACTCCCCATGTGCCAACTTGCCCCCCACGCCACGTAGATCCGACCGCCCGCTGGATACCCCCCCCCCCCCCCCCCTATCGGACAGGTTCTACGGCACCTCCCCAACAGAGGGACTCTCTCTTACCGCAGGTGGGAGCCAACACACCGAGGGGCGGTTGCAAAGCAGTCGGACCTGGGAGGAGGAAGTAGTCACAACAGCCTCGTCTTAACTCCCTTTTACCGCCAACAGTGCGTGACTGAATGACCAATCCGTGCTACTTGTTTGTTTGGACATCATCACAGATTTAGCATCCAGCTCAGTCGACACATGAACATTGTTGGAGCCGATTCGCAAACATACAACGTAAATATAAGGGAACTGTTGAAAAATATGACCTAAACACAACCATATTGAGATGAGAATACAACGAACACAGACGAAAAATTCTGTGTGTGCAGAGCAAAGGGGGGGGGGGGGGAGAAGAGGCCAACAACACCTGAAGTGCAGACGAATCTTCTTTGCTAATTGCTTCAAGGTCCGCATATATTTCGGCAAATTTGCCACATGCTTCCGAACTTGGCATGTGAAATTGGACTAAGACATCCACCTTGGGATCCATCACAACGCGGTCAAATTCAGAGGCCTGGAGATGCTTAATTGCAAACGACTCCAACACCAGACAAAGAAAGATGAAGACAAAAGCACCATCAAAGGGAGCCATCACGCTAGGAAAATACAAGATGGAAAAACACCAACAAGCCAACATTTGTGCAAATCGCCCCAAGGATACAACCGAGATGGATGTTTTTTTCATTATCTTGCGTATGTACATTCACTTGACATATCTGCAACTTTTTGAATTTCTTTGAAGTAAAATAATCTCAAACTTTAGGTTGGGTAGTGTGGACCCAGGGGGAATCAAGAATGACGATGCCCCTCCTGGCCTTTGGCTGATGGTCATTTCACCTTCATATGGTTTCGAAAGCAGGGTGCAACTCACCCCTATTCAGGCCCATTTGAAAATGTGCGACCAGAAGCAATTGTGCCTATTTTGGAGGCAAAGAAACTCCCTTGAGACGCGTCTTCAATGCAATAATTAGTGCACACCACGGAGCACTGATGCCGCCATTCTTTGAAGCAGTTTTTGGCAGGCTTTCTCTCAAAAAATGCATCAGCACAAGAAAAAGCGACGAGGGATTGCTACAATCACATGTCCACATGGGGACATCAGTTGAGGCTCGTATGCATGGATACACGGGGCGTCCTACAGCAGTGCTCGAATCGCGTGCTGAAAGGATCGGATGCTGCTAGGACGTGAGCACTGGAAAACATGCACGAAGAGGATGTGGGCTGGTACATGGCCTTTCTAAGCAGGGGTTCACAATCAAAAAATGTTTACTCTTGTTATTGTCAAGAAGGCAGCGAGCTGATTAACGTTAACCATTGGGCTTCAGGCCACACTCTGCCTGTTGATGAGTCAACAATTCCAGACGTCACGAAGCTCAAAAGCATGCAAAACACGACCACCAAAGAGTGGGAATTGAACAATGATAAACGAAACCCTCTTACCATTGAAGGCGGTAGTTGCACAATGATCATCCATGGCGGCATCCTGAAAACAGGACAAAAACACCAAGAACCCCCCGCCCGCCTCTCCCCACTCTAACCCCCAAAAAAGCTGAAAAATGGGCGTCAAAAATCATTGGACGTGGATATGATTGTCCTTCTGGTGTCTCCCGTGATTTTAAATAACGGGTGGGATACCCCACGGCGGTGCTCAGCCCATGGGTAGCAGCTTCGCATGTGTGGTGTGTGTGGCACGCTGAAACCACTTAGGACCCCCGCGCCCCAAGGGCTCGCAATGAGTGTCCAAAGCACCGGATATGGCTACAGATATCCTTTTTCGGCATAGATCGAGGGTCATGCAGGACAATAGTGCCACAATACCATTGGGTAGTTGCACTGCACCCCATCATCACCTCATCACAAACGTCAAAAAATTGGGAAACGCATCGACTGACAAGGGAAAATTTTTTAACGTTTCCAAACCATACGGAAAAAAACAAGAGCCTCGCATGTTTACACGACTGTTATAATTCTTGAAAAACTGAAGGCACAGCAACCTGCCCTCGCTGATTGTCTTGCGCTGGACCAGCCTCGTTTTCTATTGTAAAAAAATATCACCATAGCACGGTCTGTGTTTTCACTGATGTTTGCGTTTTCGTTCAAACGTTGACCATGTCTCCGTGTGATCACCGAATTCAAAGGTCGGACTTGGGGAGAATTGCACTTTTGATCTCCCGAGTAGAGGACGGCGGTCTGCCTACTAAACTACTGTAGGTTTTCCATCGTTGTGTGCCATTTGCCAAATAGATTTGATCCTGTCAAAAACCTTGTATACCATACAAGCCCGACGGGCACCCCACCCACAGGGAGGCCCAATGGCGCAAGGCCGTCGCAGCCACACTGATGCATGATCTTGGTCTTCAAGGCAGCGTGCAATCGGACGAGGCTCTCCTAAGGTGGGAAATGTCACATGCAATATTCCATCGGATGAGCTTGCCTTGGAGGGCGTTTCTGCACAGCGCCCAATAGTCAGTCAACTTTTCCCGTTACCACCCTGAAAACCATCCCCCACTGAGGAAGCTACAGTCACAGGGCAAAAACAGCAGATTTCGGCAGCAATCTCGCACTTTTAGTGTGAAACATAGTTTGTTTTAACTCATTCTCTGAGTTTTCGGACTGAGTAAGGATCTGAGCAGTCCTGTGCATGGGAACACACTAGTTACTGCCATCACCTTGGCCATCGGGGGAAACGGGTCCAAAACAGCCTACTTTTCGGGCAGCGCAGGCACAGCGCGCGGTGCCCCGTGTGTGACATTCCGTCTGGTTGTTGCTCCTTTACGGGGCCCTAGACAGTCACCCGTTCTTCCCTTCGCATGTTGCGTCGGGTCGCTGCGTTCTGCCCCCCCCCCCCTGGGGAACACGCAGCAACAGAGGGGACAGAACGGTTGTTGCACTCCCACCTCTTTTGCGTGATGCACGATTGTCTTGCAGAGTTTTACACGGGTTGCGTCGCAGGGTCCGGAACAGTCAGCGGCCTCCGTTTCCTCACAACCCCGAATTCCACTTGCTTGTGCTGAGTTCACACTCAATTCGCGCGTTGAGGTGCTGACACAGGGTAAAATTGAGGGTGTGCAGTCGAGTCCACGTTATGGCTGGGGTCAAGGTCAGGGGAAGCAGTCAGGCATCCAGTAGGGCAAGCACACTTGGAACTATGTCACATGGCTGCAAAAATTGCAGTGGATAACAACGCAACATGATGATGGTTGGGGACGAAGATTGCAAAACGATCCGAACTTCCTCAGAACCAACTCCTGAGCTTGAAGAGAAACCAATCATGAAGCTGCTCCTTCTGTACTCTCTTGCCGTCTCAGCCCAAAAGCAACTGCTCGACACGAAGGAACTGCAAGCCCAAGAAGCCTGACTCAAAAGCAAATGGCAACAGTGGCAACAGGGACGGTGAAAGGAATCCTCAGGGGTGGGTTACTCTATCCCGTGGCCAGGCCCAGAAACTTCAGAACTTTGTTTGGGTGGGGGTGCAGAGGCATACAAAAACCGCAGTAATAGCACACTGCACACTTTTCATTTGAGAATCTGCGATTTGAGATTGTGGGAAGCCGGATGCATCCAACCCAAAATAGACACAATGGCAGCACCTGGGCGTTGCGTGTGGCGATGATTTTTTTTCACACTTTCACATTCTAGGAGGCAGAAAGGGATGTCATCCTCACATTCGGTTCGTCGTGCGTTCACTGCATGCATGCAAGTGATCGCCTTCCCTCAAACCCACGGGTCTCTTCCGTGAAATCTGGCGTCTTGACCCGTCCATTTGAAAGATATATAACGGCCGCTCCGGTTCTCGTGCAAAGCCGGTCAAACCCCAATTGGTATTGAACTAGGCTTCTGGTGTCTGCCCCCATACCTCCGTCCCTACGAGTGGGTCATGTAACTGTGAGACAGTCCTCTCAGCCACGCCACAGGTGAGACACCGCCTCAGCCCTGCAGGTGTAGTGAGACTGCACACTGTCCAAGCCCTGCTGACGTGGTAATGTGAGACAATGCCTCAACTATGGTCAGCAGTACAGCCCCATCAAACCTATCGTACATGGGACCCCTGAACGCCTCAACAACCGGCATCCACAACTGCACATGAAGATTTGCCGACGAGCGGACTATGCCCCCAAACCGGACAAAAAACTGGGACGTCTTGCACAAGGCATCGTCTTGTGCAGGAAAGGGTCAATCGCAATGCCCATTTATGCATTCATGCACTCGTCGACTGGCAACTCGATCCCTAACAAGCCCCTACCAAGTCTCTGCACAGGTGGTCCACCCTTCCTGGCGCATGCGCGCGCGCACACACACACAGGACGATGGTGTGTTCCGCTCACCAGCGCTCCGGTGATGGCTGGCGGCTGTCGATAGTCCACTTGGCCTGGGAATCGGACAGTCCGGGTGTTCAGCCTCGTGGTCAGGCACATAAGGACGCCCTGACCCGAGAATCTGCTCCTTCACAAGGCCCTGTCCCGACCCACCCCCTTCCTACTGTGTTCTGGAGGTTAAAGCGGAGAATGTCCCTTGGAGTTTAGTGTGACGGTGCCACCCCAAGTTACGTGCACATGCCAACTCCCAAAATGCACTGTGCTTCTCTCTGTCTCCACACTGCACGTGCTGACGTGTGGGGGGAAATACGTTACAGTCATCTCTAATAATAATAATAACTTGTCTCATAATAGTATTCACAACATTTACAGCGTCGCCTGTATTCGGAAATCGGTGAGGCACCCGATTCATTCAATCCTGGGCCCTACTGGCGTGATGACGTGGGAGACTGCCTCGGCCCACCGACGTAACACACTGCTGACAGGAACCGTTGCCACCAAGATGTGTGAATCGGGGTCTTGTCAGGCAACCGACTTGTACAAGGGTGTGCATGACTCACACATTTGATTCAACGCGCCCGAAAGACACTCCTTTGGGGCGGCCGCTGGGCAGAACGACACTAGTCACAGACTTGCCGATGCCTGCCAGTGCGTTGCTTGCCGGGCGGAGAGCGCTGCGGAGTCTGGTCGGCGATGCAGTGGTGGCCTCACAGAGATCGTAGGCCTGCAGCTGGGGGATGTAGCTGAAGTCATCGGTGGAACACGTTTCGGTCGTTTCTGTTGTTTCAGTGGCGGCGAGAGAATCGTCGCTGTCGCTCCGCGGCACTTGCTTTGGAATGCTCACGGTGCTGAATACTCCCGGGGCCAAATGCTGGAGGGAGTTCTGTAAAGATTCAAACGTGAACAGAACGGAAAGAGAGGGGGGGGGGGGGGGGCAATTCACAGATGGCAGATCGACATGGCCGGGACGAAATTCGCACGAATTTCGTGCGAATTTGGCAGGAATTTCACACACTCGCTGGGTACGGGCACAAAACTTGCACAATAGGCATAGCAAGAGACACCACTTCGCAAACATTGTCTGAGTCATCGGCCGAACAAAACCAATTGCGCTGCATGGCATGGCATTGCACTGTGCTGTACTGTGCTGTGCTGGGTTGCGCTGTTGCTCTGGATGTCACTGTAGTGCACTGCACTTAACTGTAGTGCATGACAGTGCGCTGCGCTGCACTGCACTGCACGTCATTTTGTTGCACGTCACTGTGTTGCACCGTGTTGCATCTGAATTTGTATATTGCACTATGTTCATGCACTGCGGTGATCTGTATTGCACTGTCATGCACTGTACTGCAATGCACTGAGCTGCACTGCATTGCACTTGTGCATGTTGCATTGCGCCCCTGTGCCGTACTGCAATGTACTCAACGGCACTGCACTTCACAGCATTGCTCAGTTAAGTGCTCTGGGCTGTGCTGTGTACCGCGATTCAAGACGGTGCGGCACAGTGCAGTACAGTATCGTGCGATACAGCGATACAGTGCAACATGGATACTTGATCAAATTGCATTGCAGCGCAGTGCAGTGCAACACAGTGCGCCCTGGTCCAACACAAACTGGCAGCGAAGCGATTCTCAGCCAGGGCATCAAAGCAGTTGCCCGCACCTGAATGTCCTGCAGGTGGTTCTCAATCTTCTTCATGCGCTTGTTCATGCTCTGCAGGTCGCGCTTCACCTCATACAGGTCTGCAGTGCGGCGGAAACGGACAAGGGAACACACACTGATGTACGCTGGGGTTCATGCATTCAATCCGTGGCGCTTTGGGCCCTCGCCTGGGCACACCCGCCTTAGGTCCTCATAGGTCTTCAAAGTCCCCCATAGGTCCCCATAGGCCCGCTGAGGTCCCTAGAGGTATCCATCGGTCCCCATAGGTCCCCATAGGTCCCCACATGTCTCCATAGGTCCCCATAGGTCCCTATAGCGCTCTGCCAGACTGACGCCAACCCCTAACGTCCAAGTCGCAGCCCATCAGTGATGCCCAAGTCTCAAAACACAAGCAACAACAGCAAAGCGTGGGTCGGATAGTGGGCAGATAGCGGGGGTTTCAAATACACCTCCCTTCAACAGCCCATTCTCACCACAGAGTGAGGTGTTTTGCACATGATAGGGGAGGGCTACAAGGGGTATATCGGTCGAAAACCGAGCTTTTAATAGACTAGGGACCACTGGTGATGTTGAAAACCTTTTCAGGCTTTCACCACCCACTGTTGGTTCAGTTGCATCCTTGTAGAAGGCCGAGGTGCCTTCATATAGCCATTTTGGGACCAAACTGGTCAAAAACAGGTGGAAAATGTCTTTGCCCAACACATGCATCTGTACCGCTTGCCATTTGTTCTCCACAGTATCCGATTTTTAGGGGCGAAAATGCCTGCAGGCTCGAAAAAAAAAACCTTTTCCCGGCCATGAATAATACCACATTGCTAAAACTTGTGGAGGGACACCGTACATTGGTGCCTTTGGACACACACCACAAGGGTTCCTAGGCTGGCCATGCACCTTCGTGGGCTCTTTTGCGGGCACTGTTGCAACAACCTTGGCCGAACTATTGGGGAAGAAATACTGCATGTGTGAAATGTTCAGCTTGGTTCACACTGAACCCCCAATAGACTAGCAGCACCCTATGGTGACGCCTTGTTTCGCTGTAAAACATACCAAAATGCCTGTGGAAATGCAGCAGAGTGCACAGTGCAATGTGGTCTTGCAAAACGTACGGCGCAATACGAATGGTGCAGAGCAGTGGTGTGCAGAGCTGTGCACAGTGCACAGGGCACAATGTGCAGAAGTGTGCCGTTAACGCAGTGCAGTGCAGTGCAGTGCGCTGCACTACAAGAAAAGGCACATTGTGGGCGAGTTGTGCGTGCAAAAGTGTGGCAAAAAGGTTGGCACGATGTGCTGAGTCAATCAGCTAAGTTCCAATACTCAGTCGGTGTTAAGCAACGAATGAGTGTGAAACCCGTAGACACCATGGGCAGTATGCCACAATTGAGCAGTCGCACAAACACTTCACTCGCATCGTCCCACATGACCTCGATCAGCAAAAGCCCTGGCAACGGTCCCCATCTGGGCTGCATGGCAACCGGCCAGCCTACGTGGAACCACCTCTCACTTCCATGCCGCAGGGGTTGGGGTCCTGGAATCTCTGCGAGCCGTCCCGTCTCAATGAGCGCAACCGCTCTGCATTTCCCGCGGACAAATTTGTTTCAGCTTCAGGGAAGCGGTGCTGGTTGAGGAGGCGAACAACAACCTTGCAATGGAACCAAAGGAGCTCCACCTGAGGCGTCAACACACAAGGCGAATTGGGAGCAGATGCAAAAAGGGTGTCCTGGGTCAGCACCTGTTTCGTGCGGATCTTCCGTCGTGGTATCGCTCTGCAATCGGTGCAAGCGTAGCGAGTGCTGTTGGCTCAGCATACTATAAGCGCGTGGCCGCAATGTGGCGTGGCTGGGGAAGGCCGGGGCATGGCTCAACGTGCTCTTGAGGCTCATGGCGGTGTAATTCCTCTCCATTTCAGGTATTAGATCGGGCAGGCGCTCTGCACTTGGAATGCCACCTGTAAAAGCACCAACGGTCCCCAAGAAAGTTTCGCTTCGCTGCGGCATGCTTAAAGCTGTTGGTAGGGGGTGTTGGTCACTTGTCCAGAATTGCATGGGCACCAAAAAGCACTTCCCTACTCCTCCCCAAACAACCACATGCAAAAACACAACGCAGTGCAAATAATTCAGAGCTCTGCTTATTGGTCCTCCATCTCTGCTCCCTCCCGCTTTTTGTCAGTTTTGTTGACATACATTGCCAAATGGCTCCTCCTGCAGCTCAGGGTGACCCAGTTTCTCAAATGGAATTTTTAGAAGTCAATGCCCTAGTGATGTCCTTGTGAAATTGTGGTTGTGCTCCACCATTTTCGAGCATCGCCCCCCAAATAGAGGCACTGGACTTTGTGTTCTTGGCAATGTCTCAGGCAATTTTTGCTGGGGAACGTTGACAATAATTGTTGGAGGTTGTTGTGGTTGCTCACATTCTTGATGTGCAGGTGCAGGCTGTAATTCAGCTTTGCGGGTATGTGCCTCAGGATGGCAGACAAAAAAACCATCCAGTTGTTCCTTGTTTTTACCTGGTCCTTCATGGTCCTTCAACATGGCACCCTTCGTTGACAGCCAAACTGCACATAAAATGCATACAATTTCCCATTTTGGATTCACCCTAGCTGTCTGTACAACGTACGTCCTGCCCAATGCCTTCTCCAGTTGCTCACTGCAAACAGTCTGCAGTATTCCTCGTTGTCTCGTCATTCCTCTTCAGTTGTCTCGTCCCCTCCTGAGTGGGTTCAACAATGGACATCATAAGACAAAGTGAGAGAAAGGCCCTGTACCAACTGCCTGCCAACTACACAAGACCATCAAATCACAGTGTGCTGCAGCATGCTTCAACAGTTGGTGCTTGCACCTGTGCATGCCTCAGGAGGTGAGTATGGCAGGGGTAGAGGCTGTGCACAGGCTCTGTATGTGTGGGTTAAGGCTGTGCACGAGAGAGGACAGGGAGAGAGGCTGCACATGTGACCGGGGTACGGGTAGATGAAGGAGGTAAGCACAGAGGCTCTGCATCTGCCGGAGCCAGGGGTCGAAGCTGTGCACGTCAGTGGTGTATGGATAGCCTGTGCCACGGAACAATCACAAAACAACATGGCCACTGCACGACACGGCACAACACGACACGACATGACACGACACAACACAACACAACATGTCACAGACACAGACACAACCATAAACACAGCACAACGCTAGACAGCACAACACAGCATAACTGCAACCACATGTCACACCACAGACATAACACAACCGTAACCAGAACACAGAGGAACACCACACCACACAGAAAAACCCACCACAACACAACAACAACAGCACAAGGGGAAACAACAGCAACACAATCATGAAGCAACCACCATATCACACAATAGTACACAATCCAATGCAACACAACACACCACACCACACCACAGCACACCACACCACACCACACCACACCACAACACAACACAACACAACACAACACAACACAACACAACACAACACAACACAACACAACACAACACAACACAACACAACACAACACAACACGGCATGGCACGACACGGCACAACACAACACAACAGCATAGCACACCACAGCACACAATAGCACACAATAGCACACAATAGCACACCACAAGACACAACATACACAACATACACAAAAGGACACCATTCCAGAGCTAGTGTTAAAGCCCCACCAGAACGCTGACCCGAAACAAACACCTTTTGCGGCTATAGTCAGCGGTCTGATTCGGAAGCTTGCACTCTTTAGCATGTTTGGTTCTTCGGATGAGTTGGTGGGCTGCGCTTCTGACTGCTCAGGCGCCACTGAAGCCTGAATGGAGGTCAGATCTAGAGCTTTGGACCGGGGGAAAAATCCAACGTCTCGATGAGTGAGGTGGTCCCACACAAATGACTCCTGACCAGAGAAATCATCCTGCGTAGCAAAGCGACAAAGGTTACAGGCAAGGCCTGGCGCCAAGGGGCACAAACAGAACATCCACTCTTCCTTACAAAACATATTACCCTCCTCAACACCTGATCCAACGCCCTTTCGATACTTTTAGGGTGCTGGAAAGAAAAATGAACGCATCCGCAGGAACGTCAACAATATGGGGAGGTGGTTTGATGACATTAGCACCTCGCCATCCCATCAATCCATCTCCCCATCTCATGAATCCACATCCCAATCCCATCAACCCCCCTCCCAATATTATCCATGCACTTCCTGAATGCACATCGAATCTTTGGTCCACATGCGTTATTTTGTGAAGCACATCCCAGCGCTGTCCAGTTCTGATCCAGGGAGGGTCGTTCCCTGCACATGGCACCTGCAAGGGGGGGCAAAGGGTAAACTCCCTAAGGCCTCTCAGAACGGGGCACCACGTCTGATGGGATTGGGAGGTGGGCTGATGATATTCAGAGGCGGATTGATGATACTCACGATACTACTCATGGTAGGTTAATGGCACTGGGTGGCGGGCTGATTGGGTTGAGAGGTTGGTTCAAGATATTGGGAGGCGGGCTGATGGGATGGGACGGTAGGATGATGGGATTGGGACGTGAATTGATGGGATTGTGAGGCAGAGCTGGGTGATGGTGGATTGGTATGTTTCTTCATGGGGTTGGGAAATGGGCCACCCATGGGATTGGGAGGCCGGGTGGTGGACAGCGGAGGTGGGTTCTTAGAACTTGGTGGTGGGTTGATGATAGATATTGTAAAGAGGCTTGATAAGACTGGGAGGTGGCTTGATGTGACTGGGGTTGATAATGTTGGGAGGTGGGGTGATAAGTGGAGGTAGGTTGATGATGTTGGTAGGTGGAGTGATGGGTTTGTGAGGCAGAATGATGGGATTGGGATGTGGGATGATCCTGTTCAGAGGTGAGCTACTGATAGATATTGGGAGGGGTGGTGGTGATAGATATTGCGAGGCAGGCATTCCACCAGTGCTTGACACTACGACCGAAATGCAACCTTCTTAGTGTTGTTGCATTGTTCCACCTGACTTCAACACATTGCTGGAAATATGCCTTAACCCTTTAATTTAGAGGGCTTGTCCCATAGCCACTCTACTCTAAAAAAAAAACATGCACCGTGTGAAAAGGGTATGTAAGTTTTTGGTCATTCAGCCAATTGCGGGTGCATGCTGCCAGCACAGCTGCCATCAGTGAATGAGGGAGCTACTGTGTTTAATCCTGACCAGATCATTATCGTACAGCTTTGTAGCTTTCAAGAGAGGGTACAATCTGGCAAGGGGTGACCCCTCCCCCCCCAGCCGGCTCAAGCAACATGCTGCCCAAATCCCAATCCCATAAGCAACCCACTGCCCAATCTCATCAGGATGCCCTGAAATTGGAGTATAGGGCAGCGGTAGCTTTGGGGCTCTGCTGCGTCTTGCTGAGGGAGTAATACCCCTCCTCCCAAACCATAGTAGAAGAGTGTGATTGCATATCACGCAAGATCCCATGGTCTACGGTAGGCAGGTGCAACACCCTGGGATCAGGAGGCAGGTGGGTTGGCAGAATTGGGAAGTAGATTATTGGGATTGGGGGATTTGGCAATTAGAGATATTGGGATGTACGTGTGTCTTGACAACAAGAATGTAATGTCGTTACCCCCCCTCCCTCTTGCATGGTAATTGCCTGCGCGCGACGGTATCCTCGCACCCCTGAGAGATGACGGCTCCCTTGCCACCCACAATTACTATGTAAAAAGACCTGTGATACGAAACATGACATGCAAACACAAGAGCATATGAACCACAAAATGAGCCAAAAACTGCCTATTGGGATACATGTTCAGCTTTACTGAGAGACAAGCTCTGTGTGCCACTTTTTCTGACGGGAGTATTCGGCTCTAAAGAGCTTCACATGCTCAACAACTCTTGGTTCAGGGTTTGGCACGAGGTTTGAAAGCTTTGGGAGCAGGCTTGGTAGGGGGCTTGGCAGGGGGCTCCAGCCCCTGTGGCAAGCAGTTTGCCTCAGAAACATCGCACATGAAACACAATTTTCCGTTGGAAAAAACATTTGCCAGTCCCCATACACCACGCGCACTCTTTGCCCACACAATCTCAGTGTCTAATGCACTATCCCATTTCCTGGCCAAAGCCAAGCACACACATCTTCTTGGTCACAATGACCCGCTTGTTCCTTCGTGCTACAATCCATGCACAAAGCTTTCGTTCCATCTCATGGTGCCTATCTTTCTGCCCAATCCATGACTGAAATTACCAAAAATTGAAGTGTTCTGCATGATACAGGGTACAGTGGAGTGCCTTGGACGCAAGAAATCTGAAGTGCACAGCAATGCACCAATAATACCACCTTGGCCAGCCAACAAACACACTGGAGGAACTCAATATCCAACCTTCTGCATAAATACGCAAAACGGAAAGTGATGGTTCCCTCGCCCCCGCCCCGATTACTATGCAAGGGCAATTACCA